>OX439133.1:30000128-30302628 GCA_949318235.1 Ecdyonurus torrentis | reverse complement strand
GAACGTAGAACTTCGATTATACACGTCTATTTTTTAGTATGCAGTGCACAAAAGGGAGCAACAAATATTTGAACGGAACCTATAATTATATATAATAGGACTATAGTCCTGACCACTAGAAAAGAAAATTAAAAACTATGCCTGTTGATCATGCTAAGGATAGTTTTTTTTTTTTTTTTTTTTTTTTGCTTATGTTTGTGTGTGTGTGTAAATGTCCCTTTACATTGTAAAGGGACATTTACACACTTTACATGTCTTCCGACGCCCTGTGTAAATTTGTAGACCAGCATGATTCAAGCAATACACTATAGCTCTAGCGCCACGATTGGTAGCTAAAACTACAATATTATACTAATACTGTTTTTAGCTGAACGCAAGAATTACAAGTGGTTATTTCTGTTTACCACATCATATCATTAAGTTGAAATAGCCCCAAATCGTATCGCAGACTTCCCTCGCAAGAAAGGGAAGTTCTAAACTCGTGTCAAAAAAGTTAGCCAAGAGTCGGAAGACATGTAAGGGACTTTGTGTGTGTGTGTATGTGTGTGTGTGACACACTGTGTGTGTGTGTGTCAGCAGGGTCGGACTGGCTCAAAAAGGCCAACTCAGGAAGAGAACAGAGAGGGCCCACTGGGGGGTCTGGGAAGGCGCAGCCCCCCCCCCCCCCCCAGCAAGAGGGGGATCCGGGAGGCGAAGCCCCCCGGAAAATTTTAAGACACGCCCCTTTTTTGAGGAAAAAATCACTTTAAAAGGGTGCTTTTATTATTTCTTTGTTTTGCAAAAAAAAAAAAAAAAAAAAAAAAAATCATAAAAAAAATCATTTTTTTCAGTAAAGAAATAAGTTAAATAACAATTTTGCATAAGTTAATATACGATGAAAGCGTAAAAAACAGACAAAAAATATAAAAGAACGAAATATTATCTATTAATTTAGTGAGTCATATATTTTACTTAAATTTACATAAATTTGTAACTTAATATTTTATTTAATTAATCAACAAAAATTTAAATGTGTGCAACTTTTATTTTTGAAATAATTATAGTATCTCATGCAAAACTTATAGCGAAGATATTTTATGATACGTACTATTTAAAATTGTTGGGATCCATGCAGCTTAATCTTTAAATATAAACCATAATTTTTTTTGTTTAATTTTAAATTATAGCCAGCATCAATAAGGAATTGGAATCTAAAAAATAATAATAATAATAAAAAAAATTCCTATTCAAAAAGAGAACATTGTCCCGAATTTTAGAAAATTAAAAAATGACGTTATATGTTTGATAACTTTTATATGTCTGGGCATAGGAAAAAGCTGCCAATCACTGTGATGTCATTTTGCGTCTTTTAAAAATTAATTAAAAATACTAAATGAACTAAAAATTAAAAAATTCACAATATCGATTTACGACAATATGTCCTCTTTTATATAGAATTGTTTTATGAAAGCTACCTCTTAAAATTTCTATGTATTCCTTTTTGTTCTGTAATAGGTAACAGCTTAATATTTTTCTTCCACTATAATCTCTCTCTCTCTCTCTCTCTCTCTCTCTCTCTCTCCTCTCTCTCTCTCTCTCTCTCTCTCTCTCTCTCTCTCTCTCTCTCTCGACACGATCGTTAATATTTTTTAGTATATGAATTAAATATTTCAGTCAATTTTGCATAATTATACTTTGTAATGTCTCGTAGATAAAAAAAAAAAAAAAAGAGAGAGAGAGCGAGAGAAATCCTCAAGGTTGAATACTGGAAAATAAATTAACTTAGGTTTGTGAAGGTGTTGAGATAAGAGAATAGTTCATATAGTTCTTGGGCAATGAAATAAGTAAATATAGTAAATAATATATATTATCACAATTACAACATTCACGTATTATTGATGGGCGCTTTTATTTAAGAGGTGAAACAAATAATAAGTGTGTAATTTGATGGAATTTTTAATTTTTTTTTCCAACTCTTTTCCTTACAACTTTTTTCTCCTTCTCCTTCTCCTTCTCCTTCTCCTTCTCCTTCTCCTTCTCCTTCTCCTTCTTCTTCTCCTTCTCCTTCTCCTTCTCCTTCTCCTTCTCCTTCTCCTTCTCCTTCTCCTTCTCCTTCTCCTTCTCCTTCTCCTTCTCCTTCTCCTTCTCCTTCTCCTTCTCCTTCTCCTTCTCCTTCTCCTTCTCCTTCTCCTTCTCCTTCTCCTTCTCCTTCTCCTTCTCCTTCTCCTTCTCCTTCTCCTTCTCCTTCTCCTTCTCCTTCTCCTTCTCCTTCTCCTTCTCCTTCTCCTTCTCCTTCTCCTTCTTCTTTTTTTTTTCATTTTTGTTTATTAGCGAGCAAAGGGCCCCCAGACCAGTGGGGCCCGGTCAGGAATTCCTGACCAACTTAAATGACCAGTCCGACCCTGTGTGTGTGTGGGGGGGGGGGGGGGGGGGTTGGGGGTGTGTTGGTCTGCGTTTAAAATTCCGGGTAATATATTTGTATGCGTTCTTTTTTTCTCTCTCTTATCTGATAATATTACATTCTGAAATTGTTACCGCAGGTAACTGTTATAATATTAGCTTGCAGATGTTACCTTAAAATTAATTAATTAACAAGTGTGCTACCCCTGTTAATTGCTATATAAAATTGAAATTATGAAAAAATTGAAATGCAAAAGGTCGCGTGTGATCTATTTAGTTATTATTTATTATAATATATCCTTTTACTTGTGTTTTATATTTTATAGCAGATGGTATAAATAAAACTTAATTCTTTAACTGTATAAATAAAATAATAATAATAGAAAATAATCTAACACATGGTTAGAGAATTTCTTATAAGAAGTGAGATGCGTGAGCTCATAATTACAGAAACTTAAAGGCATAGAAAACATTGAAACAACATGTTCTAAACACGAAATGGGATCTACAAAACTGATGATATTTTTTACCAGAATGTAAATCTGGCCCCACAAGAGAGCTTGTAAAAAATGTAAAGTATGCAATTTGCGTGAATATTCCTGTTTATGACGTCATAAACAGACAAAAACTAATATAAAAATGTTGTGCGGGTTGCATAAATCGAAATTTTCTGATCACTGCTACGGCGCTACAGTTGGGTTTTGAGACCAATTAATGTTATTTATGTAAGTCCTATCAAGTGTTTTGTTATGTAAATGCAAATGTTTTCATGTTTTCTATGCCTTTAACAGAGAAGCGACAACATCATATTTTAGGCAGACCCGCATTACATCTGCTTTGAAAGGCCGGCTTAAAGTACCCATGACAGTCATGACAGTTAATATCAAAATACTCTTAACCAATGAGAACGCTCCAATTTTGCCGGTAGCCAATCATTTAGCTTAGAAGTTTGGTTACCTTTAGCAAGCATTTAGCATACTATTAGCACATCGATCTTTTCGCGTCAAGATGAAGCTTCTACACTTTACAAATTTCCAATGAATGAACGATCTACACTTTACAAATTTGCGGCTACCTGGAGCTTCGCTGCTATATAAAACAGGTAGGTGAAGCTCCAGGTAGCCGCAAATTTGTAAAGTGTAGATCGTTCATTCTTCGGAAATTTGTATAAAGTGTAGGTAGCTTCATCTTGACGCGAGAAGATCGATATATGTACAGTCCGCGCCACCTAAGGATGCGTCCAATAAGAGAGCTCTAAAAGACTCTCCATTTAGTATACGTTACCCCACCTCCTAGTGACCTTGAGCGCTTGAGCGCCTATTGGCTAGTATCTTGATTTCGATTAATCGCTAACATCCTTAGGTGGCACGGACTGTATTGTGGGTCTGCCTGAAATTTATAAATTATAGTATTTCAGTTTTGTCATTAATTTTATTAATCGTTTAATTTTGTTCGATTTTAAGGTAGGAATTTTTCATTTCGGTTATTGATTTTTGCTTTCCGGTTTCCCAAATTTGCAGAAACCAATGAATCGTGTAAATTTAAAACCGATTTCCAATAAACCGAATATTTTCCACAGCTCTATATGTGGTACTAGGAGTCAGATAGAGGTTTTGATTTCATGATGATGATTAATGGAGTCAAGCAAAGAGGAAAGGAAACATTAAAACAAAAAGAAATGAAATTTTACAAATATATTAATGGAATGGATACCACACTGGACATGTCATAACAAGCAAACCACGTTATATAAAAATTCTAAATGAAGGAGTACTTGCCCACTGTACCGGGTTTACTTTTGAAGATGATTATATATCCGATTATGGAGATTGTGTGATACAGGATTATTAGTGGAAGAGGAGGAGTAGATGTTTGAAAACAAAGGAGAGTTAGAATAAAGAGAAAGAATCTTCTTTGAAAGAAGAAGCAATTAACGGCACAATAGAAAAGACTTGTCCACACAGTCACACGCGATGTAGCTTATAGATGCTCGCCTTACGGATCCTAAAATGCATGTCCGTGTGCCTACAAATTTAGGCTTAAATTTTCTCAAATTTGGCTCGATGTTTTAGGCAACGCAACGTGCGAGTCATTTTTTTTTCAGTATTGTGTTACTAAATTTGTGGGAATCGAACGCACATTTCATCTTAAATAAAACAATTCGTTGCTATTATCGGGGTATCATCATATTTTCTATTGATCTATATATATTATAATTAATTATATATATATATATATATATATATATATATATATATATATATATATATATATATATATATATATATATATTATGTATGTATGTATGTATGTATGTATGTATGTATGTATGTATGTATGTATGTATGTATGTATGTATGTATGTATGTATGTATGTATGTATATATATATATATATATATATATATATATATATATATATATATATATATATATATATATATAATTATTAGAGACCGGATTTAAAGTTTTTCAACATTTTTTTCTGTCATATTTAGGTCACTTTTAATGAAAAATGAGTGCGAATTGCGCAATTTTAAGTCGTTTAATACCCATTTATTTTCAACATTTTCAACATTTTCAACATTTTTTAATATTTTTAACATTTTTAATGTTTTTGCAACAGTTTTCAACATTTTGCAACATTTTTGCATAATATTGCATCAAAAAAAAAAAAAAAAAAAAAAAAAAAAAAAAAAAAAAAAAAAAAAAAACGAAAACTTCAAAATTTTAGGGTAAAATTTTAAATTACTACATATAACTTAGCTTAACATTGGAATAAGTTGGTTGCAATAAAAATTGATTTTTTTTTTGTACTTTGAAAAAAAAAAAAAATAAAAAAATAAAAAATTTGAACTAAAATCAAAGTTTATGTATTTTCTTTTTCACCATAACCGTATAGGACAACGCATGACAAAAGCTAACAAGTTATTAATGAAATTGTAGAATAAAATTAATACAAAATATAAGGGGGGGGGGGGGGAAGAGCATTAAATATTTTGAATAACGAAATTTTGAGATTTTAATAAGACAATTATTTTATCTTTTTTAAAATTATTTTTCTTTTTTTGGTGACGTCGCATGTAATAATGTTAACTCAAAATTAAAAAAAGAGTGAATATATATAAAAAAAATTTTTAATTAAGGCGGTGGGGGACTGATTTGGACCGGAAATCGCTAAAAGAAGAACTATATTTTCCTAATAATTTTTTGTACATGATTTAATTCCAATAAAACAAACACTATAATTTTCAAATTTCAAATAAAATCAAGTAAATTTTAAAGATATTTTTTTATACCACAAAAAATTTTAATGATATTTTTAATTGTAAAAAAGTTTCTAATTTGACTAAAATTTCCCGCTCAAATTTAAATTTCCACATTTACATGTTATGTTTAAAGTGTAATAACTTAATTATTTGATCGTGTTTTCACATGTTTGACATAACTAAATTTTTAAGAAACTTTTCTTCTTTACTTTGTGTTATTATTATATATTCGCAACCGTCCAAGTTTGCGAGATATCAGACGGTAACCTACCCCCTTAAACTCATGATACCTTATATGGTAATTAAAAAAAAAAAAAAAAAAAAAAAAATCCTCATCTTACAACTACGATGAGCTCTAAAAATATTCAGTAGTATTTTGGGTAGTTGTTATACAGTGAATAACAACGATAATCTTTGGGATAAAAATTTGAATTTAAGAGATGGATTTTTTATCTAAACGTTGAAAAATATTGTAAACTGAAAATTTTAGTAGATATAGAAAAATATCTTAAAACCTATGGATTTCTACAAGTCAATTATTATTATTTAATGTATTTTTAACATTTATTTTTACTGAAATTTTAGCAACCATAAAAAAAACTTGTAAAAGTTTGTGTAATCATTGCGGAAGCATAAATAAACCATTTTTGTGCTATTTTATAATTTTCAACATTTTCAACATTTTTCAACATTTTTTCCAAAAAGTCAACATTTTTCAACATTTTGCCAACATTTTTGGCTCAAAAAATCACCTTTTTTTGTGACATTTTTGTCAAAAAAATCAACATTAAATCTGGTCTCTAATAATTATTATAATAAAAAGTTTTCATTAATATTTTTTAATTTTTGCAGGAAGAGCACGTGAATCTACAACATGAAGAAATTATATTTCAAGTTCATTGTATCATTTTTGCTAATGATGTCACGACCGTTGATGTCCCAATTTTTTGTAAGGCCTCCTAACCGAAATATAGGTAAGACTAATCGATATTGTTAGATATCGATGTAAAATATAATTTTAAGTCAAAGGAATAGATCACATTGAACAATAAAAACATCTCTATGGTATCCTAATATACCTAAATGTCAATGTTAATTTTACCGGAGTCATTTATTTCTAATTTATTTTACATTAACAAAATGCCAGATGCATGTTTATGACGTCACAGTTTACTAGTCCACGCGCTCGGAAAAAGGCAAGCTGTGCTGTGACGTCGTAAGCATGCAGCTGATATTTTGTGATTGTAAAATAAATTAGAAATCAATGACTTCGGCCAAATCAACGTCGATATTATAAAGGTATGTTAGGATACTAGACATGTTTTTTTTGTAAGTGTTTCATAAATTTAATGTGTATGCCTTAAAAGTAAAAGTGATCTTAATGTCATTCTATAAAGTTAAAGGTGCGGATAAAACTTTTAAAATTAATGGCCTCATTAATTTTGGAGACAAGATTTTTTTATATATTTATTTATTTGATTTTATATAATATAATACATAATTCATACATATGCATTTGAGACAAAATTCGCGGATCCAGTCACGACCACACCAATTACTAAATTTTCAGATTTTGACAATTTTTTTAGAGTAATACACTTAAGAGTGGCATATAACGCATCAAAATACAGTATTTTCAAAATATTCCTATTATAAAGGCCGCTAGAGCACTGTGAACGTGCCGCTGACGCTTTTTAACTGTCGCGTGGACTCAACTTTGACGCGCGATAACTCTGCCTCTAGTTATTGAAAATTCTATTTTATTTTTTCATTAACATAAAAAACACTTTTAATTATACTAACTTTCTATTATAAATTTGCAAATTTTATTATAATTTAAAATAATAAAGAATTTCATATTTTAAGCCTTAATTAGCTATTTTGCATGCTTCGTAAAAAATATAAAAATTAATCCAAAACATACTTTTGACGATCTTTTGGGCTACTTTAAAGGTCTTGTTAAACAAAAAAAAAATTGAAAACAATAACTTTTTTTAGATGTTTTGAATATTTGCAGCAGTCATTTTTAAAAAATGTCGTTTGTCGAAATGTCTATGTCTATGATGGAACTTGATATCAATAAATTAAGTATACTGCAAGAAATGACATTTCCTACTTAACGAAAGTAAAAAATAAATAAGTTAAGTATTGAATGTCTCCTGTAAGATAATGACTATCTCGCAACATGCTATATTGCGCTACGCGCTACGTCAAATCTACCTCACTTTTCACGTGCACGACGCTTCTAAAACTCTAAACTACTTTGATTGAGGATCCTTTTTTTATTTATAACTACAAATTATTATCCTAGAATTTTTTTTTTAATTTTATTTATATATATATTTTTTAGATGCTTTTATATTATAGTTTTTTTTAAATTATTTTAAATTCTATGTTACATTGCGTATACATTTTTCGTCCAGCCAAGATTCTCACTTTATTGTTTCTTGTCGGCTAACATAAAAGATTAAGATTATAGTGATTTAAACATCAAATTTTGTATTTCGTTTTTTACTGCTTTTTTATCATCTGAATTTCTTAAATGATTTAGAAGTTCATTGCAAAGTTTACGCAATAAAAGTTTGCGAGTTCTTTTACCAAATCCATTAAGATATTTAGGTGTAATTTGTCTATTTATGAAAATTGTAATATTATATGTAAAAAAAAATTAGTATCAGCTTTAAATTTTGAATATTTATGATTAATTTTTTTTTTTTTTTTTTTTTTTTTTGCATTTGTAATTATTGTTACATGGCTTATGGCACCAGATTTATTAAATCCCCAGGCTGCAATACAGTACAAAATAATCGTAATACTGAGTGCTTTTTTATGCTCTTCTTGAACAATGAATAACATTGCTCAGCATATAGGACAAACGTAGTTTTCGGCTACTTTCTTTGGTAAATTAGCTATTTTTTGGTCATTATTATTTTTCTTGCATACTTGAGACTTGAGGTACTTATACAACCTGTTAAAAGCATCAAATCTCTCAAAAAAAATTGCCAAGTATTTTTAAACTGGCAAAATGTGTCATTTTTCTTTACCGGTTAATATTATTTAGTACTCACTTATGACGTCGACTTTAACATAAATGAAATTAAATATTATATATATATATATATATATATATATATATATATATATATATATATATATATATATATATATATTGGACAATATAATATACATTTTTTCATGCTTTTTTTATCCACCATCTATTTTGTACTGTAAAAAGCTGGAATAGTTAAATTATAGTTAGACTTATTTTGATTATAAATTTTTTATTATGTAAATTCCACATAAAATCCTGGTTAATATTTGTTCCCAAATAAATATGAGATGATAAATGATACTTGCTCAACTTTATAGTACATGTGCAATAAAACCTAAAAATAAGCAAACAATCATTTATGTTTTGTATGTATAGTTACAGTACATCATCTTTTCTTAAATAGCTATTACACAATATATGTATATGAATAACTTTAGTTTTTTAAAAATATTTATTATAAGTTCATAATCATGTGCCTAGTATGCTAAATGAATAATATTTATTTCTGCTTCTTTAAAACTTTTATGAGCCATTATTATTGCAAGATCATCCGCAAACATTAAAGCTGGAAAAAAACATTTTGCTTTTATATTAGCTAAATAAGGTCATTTTAATGTGCATAAGTCAAGTATGCAAAAGAAAAAAATCACGAAATTTTTTGGCACCGATTTTTGACTCTTAAGAATATAAGTTTTTCTTTCGATAGCAAGAAATGGTTGTCGGCTCTATTGCAAAAACAAAGGATTTTCAACAATTTTCAATTTTTCAGCATCATAACAGGAAAACTATTGGTCATCACATAGTGACACATAACCAATATATAAACTAGTTATCTGTTAATAAACTGGCAAAGTGGGATCGAAATATTTTGAAAATAATTGTACTAATTAACGTATTTAAATAATGTCTTAAATTTAAGTAAATCTCCCACTATATTTTAACATAGTTAACATTACTAACTGGAGTAAGAGATGAGGTGAAGGGTGGGAGAAATTAGAAGATTAATTACTTAAATAAGCACACATGCGTTACCACGCCACGGTCTTGTGTCTTCCGCAGGGTGCCTCTTTGTGTCTTGAAAGGGAAAGTAACTTTGCAGCCCCAATTTAAGAATGTTTCGAAAGTTTATTTTGTATTACTTTGTCTTTAAAAAAGCTCCATGTGTGGTTTTTTATGTTAAAATTTTTAGGTGTAAGCAACACAAGACAAATTACATTCCCAAGATAAGTTTTTCCATATTTATATAAATTATGCTTTTAAGCCCCGCGCAATTATCCGTGATCAACTTGCAGTAGGGTGTAAAAGTTCAATGAAAGCAAAATTCTTTGTTTCCCGCTATCGCTTAATTGAATGATTTTAAAAAAGTGTTAAAATAATTTTTTAGGAATTTTTCTTTTTTAAAATATAAAATCTTCATCAAAATACAAGTGTATTAAGCTTTTTAAAGCAACATATAGTGTTTATCTCCTTTAATACCTTTTACAATTTTTTAATTATTATATATTGTGAAATGTTTTACATGTAGTTTTATTTCCTTTTGCATCAATTAATTTAAATATAAAATAATATTAGCAGAAGGCCAAAAAAACAAAACAACAGCAACAACAAAAACAACAACAAAAACGATAATAATAATTTAATAGCTATTATTTAAACTCTTACTAAACTTTTATCATTTACCATTTACCTCAAAATCAATACATTACTCTGATTAAATTATGCTTTTTTTTAAATTAAAAGTGTAAACATTAGTGAAATGCTGTTTAATGATTCTGTTATTGATTTTGTTGTTTTTCTTTTCAATACTATATGAATAGATCATAATATATTTTAACAACAACAATTTGATGGTTTTTTAAATAGATTAAGAAAAAATACGAGGATATAGGGGCACTTTAATATTAAATAGTAATACATTAGGATATATTTCATTCCAGAATAATAAAGGATCCATATAATTATGCTTACAATGTAATGTAATTATATTTTTTAAATTAAATTATAAATAGTTTTTAATATAAGAGCTTAATTTTTTTTTTTTTTACTTTTGCCTTTTGCTAAAATTATTTTATATTTAAATTAATAGTTGCAAAAGGGAATTAAACTACATAATATAACAATAAAACATGTAAACTTATAGAAAAAGCATCTTAAAATAAAAAAAATAAAAGATTATTAACAAAAATATATATTTTTCCAGGATAATAATTTATGGTTATAAATAAAAAAAGGATCTAAAATAAACTAGTTTAGAGTTTTAGAAGCGTCGTACAAGTGAAAAAAAGGGGTAGTTTTGACGTAGCGGGCAGCGCAATATATCATGCTGCGAGATAGTCAATATCTTACAGGAGACATTCAATATTTATTTATTTTTTACTTTTGTTAAGGGGGTAGGTGACCGACTGATATCTCGCAAACTAAGACGGTTGCGAATAATAATAAACACAAAGTAAAGAAGAAATGTTACTTACTAAAAGTTTAGTTATGTCAAACATGTGAAAACACGATCAAATATTTAAGTTATTACACTTTAAAGATAACATGTAAATGTGTAAATTTAAATTTGAGCGGGAAATTTTAGTCAAATTAGAAACTTTTATACAATTAAAAATATCATTAAAAATTTGTTTGGTATAAAAAAAATATATTTTAAATTTACTTGATTTTATTTGAAAATTATAGTGTTTGTTTTATTGGAATTAAATCATGTACAAAAAGTTATTGGGAAAATATAGTTCTTCTTTTAGCGATTTCCGGTCCAAGTCGGTCCCCCACCGCCTTAAGTAAGGAAAGTTTTTTTTCTTTTTATTGATATTATGTTCCATCATAGACTTATCAATAGAGGTAATTTATTGACAAATGTGTTTTTAAAATCACTGCAGTAAAACACAAAACATCTAAATAAAGTTGTTGTTTTCATTTTTTTTTTTTTATCAAGACCTAATTAAAGAAGCCCATAAGATTGTAAAAAATATTTTCTTGGATATATTTTTATATAATTTTTAAGAAGCATGCAAAATAGCTAATTTAGGATACAATGCTTTTGACCGGCCATGACATGCGTCAGTGCTAGTGCCCCTAATTTTCATGAGTTACTATGGCGGAGATATAGGAGCTAACTTTTGAGTGTAAATATATAGATAACTCTGAAAACGGGAGTCGGAAGTTTTAACTTCCTTGTGATGCCTCAATAATGTTATTGTGTATTGCATGCATTAGCCTTCGCAAATATCTATAGTGTTCCGCGTGTTCGGCACCTAAATTGAGACAACTTTCAATTTTGATTTGCTGCCGAACCGTTCGTGCGAGTTTCTTTCCATTCAGTTCTTCAGAAAACTGGGGATATGTACAACATATGTTGACAATTTTAAGTGAAAGTGATTGAAGTTGGTAGATAAAGTTTTAATAAAAAAATCATGGCGCTGGAAAATCGTTTTATATAATTGCCAGGACGTTGAAACTTATAGCGCCAAACTAGGGTATAGCTACCCTACGGACTTCAGCGCGGTTATAAGCCAGTCATCTGTCAGCCCTGCGGTTGGTTTTTGAATTTTTGGAAGGAAGTTATACTACTAGAAAAAAAATTAATATGGGCAACTTTCATTTTTGGGGATTTTAATACCTAAAATTTGAAACTGTTAATCTATTTTACTCTGTATCTACATAGAACTGTCAGATGACTTTTAATGGCATAGAATTTGTTAACTTAGGTCTTCTTCTGCAGTGAAAGTTATTTTGCTGGTGCTGACTCTACTTTTTTGATTAATTATGGCACATATATATCCTTCTTATGGGGCCTTTTTGCTTAGCCTAATAGCCATCCGAATGGCTTCATGGATTCTAACTGCCCTCTTTCTTATAGGCTATTTATATTCAAAGGTCGCTGACCTTTCTACATAATTTTTGGCTTTAGAAAATTATGTTCAAATCTTATACACGCACTCTCTATTGTAAGTACAGATTTTTAAAGTCTGGGTTAGCAATTTTTCAGCGTGGGTCTGTTGTTGTAGTGAAACCTCACCTACTAACATCGACCATTTTACTTAACAATTCTGATGTTTTATTATAACATCAACTTTTTAGATACTATCAGCTTTCTGAAAACTAAATGGCAAGAAAATCACATAAATAGTTCGGTGGAAAATCAAAATTGAAAGTTGTCTCTATTTAGATGCCGAAACCTGTATATTTTAATTAAAAGTAACAAATTAAAGTTGTATTTGATGATCAGTCGGCAAGACTTTTAGTGGCAAAAGATCGTTAATTTAATCATTAGCTTAGATAGAGCTGAACAGAAAAATATTTCTATATATAGCATGTGGCAATGCCGGCAATGCGCAACAATTTTTTTTAACAAATTGCCGTTGTTGATGATAGAGCCAAAAAAAAAAAGTACGAATATGCTACTTCGTCACCTGGTTTTGTGCGACTGGCAATTTTAGCATAATATTGCTTCTAAACAATCTTATTTTGCAATCAAAATATACTAGGTTAATTAATGTTAATAACTCACTATAATGCGTGACACAGGATGCCGAGGCTCGATACAGGTTACTGCGGCATCCATTTTGCTTCCTTTTATTCCGCTCCGTTCCGCTCTGGCAACACTTTACGTTGATAATTCCTATAAGTTTCGAAATATGATGCTCATTTATATTGCCACGCTGTAAACGGAAATATATTTCTGCGCAAATCTGTCTGAGCTAATTATAAAACTAGTGATATTTTGCCGCTAAAAAATTTTCAAAGCCAACTGATTATTAATTAAAACAACATTAATTTGTTATTTTTTATTATAATATGTATATGTGCAAAAACTAATACATAAATTTAGATACTCGACAACATTATTAAGGTATTACAAGAAAGACAAACCCTTCCGTCTCTCGTTTTTCAGAGTGCTTTTTACACTCGCAAAAGTAGACTCTTATATCTGCGGCATAGTAACTTCCCTGTTCTCATTCCGGGGCTGATTCCTGGTCCGGAAACGGTAAAGTTCCTGGCCTCCGAAACCGGGTGTTTCCCAAGCAGCGGTGGACCCGAGCGTATCCAGCGCTGGACCCGAGCGTTTCCAGCGCCGAACCCGAGCGTTTCCAGCGCTGGACCCATGCATTTTACGCTCGGTTTACGAGTTTAATTTAATTTTTAATTAAAAAATTATTAATTAGCGAGCAAAAAGGATAATATGTATAAACAATTACTAAAAATTGGGGAATGAAAATTCCGAACCTAAAAATCGATAATGCGACGTTTTTTCTATCGTTCACCCATCCAAGTTTGACCACGCTCGATGTTGCTTAATTTCGGTTATCGCCTGGGTGCCGCTGGGTTCTGCCATTGGGTCATCTTAAGTATATTAAGTTTTTAGTCCTATATGTATTGTAATGGGTTTAAATATGGATTTAAATATAGCTAGTGAACCCCAAATATTTACCCTGGGGAGAAATTAACATATTTAAATAAAGTAATTACTCTAAATACTATATTTACTAAAAAAAATAAAACAAAATTTTTTAAAGGAAAAAGTGACAATTAGATCAATTTAAAAAAATTAAATAAACTTAATAAACTTAATAAATTTAATAAACTCATTTGGAGATAATTTCACAGCAATTATTTATAGCTAATTCATTTAAAAATAAATTAATTACTAGGGTAAATTTTACCCTTAAGTAGGTTTACGGACCGTTCACGACGTTTCCCGGGCCGGAATTTTTTAAGTCCCGTAAACGATTGGGTTTCTCACTAAAAGCATTAATTTCATATTGTAGATTCTCTTAGCATTAAAATCGTGAATGAAGTTAATTAAAATCCTCATATAAGCCGTTGTAACCATCATTACAATAATTTTATATCGGAAAAATATGTCATAGAACAAGTTAACTTTGTCACCAACAATATCAGAGTAGTAGCTTTAACATTATAAACTTATAAAATTATAAACTTCAGTCTAAGTTAATTTATGATGGTAATGAAATAAGGTTGATTCTCAGTTGTCCCGAGCTTTTCATATTTAACGGTCCGGAATGTCATTCCAGGGCCGCATATGTTTCCTGTTCGGGACTTCATCTCGGGAAACGGGCGGAACCCTAATTCCGGAGCACTAACGTCCCGTTATTGCCCAGAAACGGCCGTGAAAAAATCGTGAATTGGGACTAATTCGGGAACATGCGCCGTAATGAGAACATATATGAAAATTAGTGGGCACTGATATGGCCGGTGAGAAGCATTACGAAATTTCTTTATTGTTTAAAAAAAAAAATAAAAGTTGCATATTTATAATTTCACAACAGTTAGTATAATAACAAATATTTTGCATGTCAATGAAAAAATAAAATAGAAATTTCAATAACTAGAAGCAGAGTTATCGCGCGTCAAAGCTAATTAAGTCCGCGACACGTTCCAATAAGTGCTCTAGTTGCCTTAATAATCGGAAAATTTTGCAAATATTTTGCTGCGTCATGTGTCACACTTATAGGTGTATTAGAACAAATATTTTCAGCAAAATCTGAAGACATTTTGCAATTGGTGTGGTCTGCTGGATCCGCGAATTTCGTCTCATATATATAAATTTATATTAATACTATTTATTATTTTTTAAATTTATTTATTGACATTATATAAATAAAGTGAATGTGTTTGTGTGTGTTCATCATTATTTACTTTCTTGTTAAATAACATTTATTTCTTATTAACAATCTTTATATAATTTTAAGTTAATATTTGAAAAAAATATTATAAAAAAAAATATCTTTGAAAAAAAAAACTTTTACTTTTAGCTATTTTTGTTTGAAATGAAAAAAAAAAATGTTTTATTCTAATCCAACCGATAAGGCAATTGCCTTGGTTGGACATTGTATTATGAGTTAAAGAATAATAAAAAAAAAAAAAAAAAAAAAATTAGTTTTGAATTTTTTTACTTCATTTATTTGGCATAAATATTATCAAACGGAAAGTATATATATTTCTTATTTTTTTAGAAAATGTTGAAGCAGAGATTCTTGCAAACGACTGCAGAAACTTGGCAGTAGTATCGGAAAATCCTAGTAATTTCTACGGCGGCGTAAGCTTTCCAGCTGCTGCCGCGGCAGCTACTTACCCAGTAGGTTCTCAGTTCTCATGGTTAATACCAATATTTGAAAAAACTGATAAAGGGTTGGAATTTCTTTGTGGAGGAACCTTATACAGCAGAAAATTGATCATTACAGGTATGGAGATCATCAATCTATATAGCCGTAATTTTTGGGGCTGATATAAGAAAGGGTCTAAGGTATATGAGAGAAAAGTAACCCCATTTACCCACACTTTTTATGTTAGAGGGAAGACAGAGGTATGTAGAATAAAAAAAATCCCCCTGGCGCTTTATATATATCGAGGGCTCCGCGAAAAAGCGGTGGATATGCGGCCTCCGCGAGTAACAAAATTGAAGGATCTGGTTTTCCGCCCGCCTGAAGTTTGGTGGATGTGTAGCGTCCGCGGTATGAAAGAATGAAGCATATGCTTCTTCCGCGCCGCCACAGTGTGGTGGATATGCAGCCTCCGCGTTCTTATAAATTGAAGTATCCAACAAAATAACTTTGGTGGATGTGCAAGTAAGCCGTAAATCCTGACCTCATATAAACAACAATGTTTTAATTTAAATAGAATAATTATTTGTGTTTGGTAAATTTTTTTCCCTGCATTAACTTGAAAATATAGATATTTAGTGTATTCCTAATAAAAAAGAATAAATAAGTTTTACAAAAATAACAATTAAGTATAATTTATAAGTCACCGTTTTTAAAGTATTACATGATCATTTACGACATAAAAACACAATAATTTCAATACTTATATATCATAATAAACGATTATTTTGTATTACATTTGCCTTCACGGTGTTTATTGAGTGTTTATCGAGAGATAATTTTTAATTTTCAGCATCATTTTTGATTAGACAAAATGAATCTATCCACCTTTTTTTTTTTTTTTTTGTGAACTAATCATAATGTGATAATAATGACTAATATTATTATTAATCAAAATGAATTAAATTAATATATTAATAATTCAATAATTATAATAATAGTAAAATAGATAAATATTTATCTATAATTATAATTAATGATATTAATAGCTTCGTGAAACTTGTTACCTAAATAAATTGTTTACTTTTTTAACACTTTGATTTTACTTTAGATTTTATTTGCACATAGTTTTTACTATATATAACGTCTATAGTATTTAAAAATAAAGAAAATTATTAAAAAAAAAACTTACCAATTCCAATAAAATATAGCAATGGTACATAAAAATTAGCTTTTCACATCAAATATAACACATTACAAGGCTCTGCTTTTAAAAAGTTTTTATAATAATTATATATTGTATTATATATTATATAATAATATAAAGAAACACAGCCTCACTCGACATTAGGTAAAATCAAACTAAAATTCTCCAGTAGGAACGGAAATAGATAAAGAATGCTTTATTTGTGTTGAACTTTGGTTTAATCACGTACGTATATGATTCATTTCTTATATATTTTAAAATGTTGTTTAATTACAGTTTGTATATAAAAAAAAATCCAAAGTTTTGTTTAGGTAAGCAATAAAATATTTCTTTAATTTACATAAATTTAAGTCTTTTAAAAAAGTAGAGTAAAAGAGTATACATAATTTAAATTGCGCATTAAAGTAAAAAAAAAAAATAAATCAATAAATGAATTATAAGAATACTATAATATAAAAGATAAGCAGGTACCATATAACAATAAATATAACCTAAAAAATAGATGTAGTATTATTGTCATTAAAAAATTATATTTTATTATACACAAAGCATACAATATTATGCATTAGACTACGTGGAGATGGCAGATACTTCAATTTATAAGAACGCGGAGGCTGCATATCCACCACACTGTGGCGGCGCGGAAGAAGCATATGCTTCATTCTTTCATACCGCGGACGCTACACATCCACCAAACTTTAGGCGGGCGGAAAATCAGATCCTTCAATTTTGTTACTCGCGGAGGCCGCATATCCACCGCTTTTTCGCGGAGCCCTCGATATACAGGGTGTCCGTAAAGTCTTTGAGGATGTTTAGACATAAAGAAAACACACAAAACTCAGCGTAAAATTAGCTTTTAATACAAAAAATTAAAGCTTGCATTTTTACAATTTTGAAAATTTAAACAGTTTTAAAATCATACAATTATTAACTTTGCTAGAGGAGAAAAAGCAAAAAGTGAGATTTTGTCGATTTTTTTTTTTTACTTTTTAACTTTTTTTTTTTTTTTTTTTTTTTTTTGAAATTTTACATTATGCTATCCTTACGTGGGCACCGTTGGCTGCGTGAAAGACGTCCAGACGAACCTCTAGCTCGCGCCACACATATGGAGCATTTACGGTGTGATGGACTGAATGGTGGTGGTGATTCTCTGCTTCAGCTCTGTCTTGTCGTTCACTGGTGTTTTGAAGACTTTATCCCTGACGTAGCCTCAGAGGGACAAAATTGGAGGGGGGGGGGGGGGAGCTGAGATCAAGTGATCTTAAGGGCCAATGCAATAAGTCTATCTCGACCAATCCATCTGCCTGGAAACACCATATACTAAGCGTGTCTCTGACATTGTGTGCCCAATGTAATGAAGCACCGTCTTGACCCCATTCTGCCTGTGCTTGAAGCAGCTGAGAGATCACAAAATTTTCTTGCATATCTAGGTTATAATCCCACCTGACTGTTGGATCTTGGAAGATAAATGGGCTGATCAATATGGTCAGGTGAGATAATTACCTGGATATGCTAAAGAATAATGCAATCCTTCACCTGCTTCAAGCACAGGCAGAGTGGGGTCATGATGTCATCTTCCAGCAGATGATGCTCCACCACATTGGGCACATAATGTCAGAGACACGCCAGACACGCTTAGTACGGTGTTTCCAGGTACATAGCTTGGTCAAGATAGACCTACTGCATGGGCCCTTAAAGGGCCGTATATGTTGGTAAGCCCCATAAACATAGCACGTATTTAAACTGTCATATTGTCAATTTTTTATCTACAAACTTGAAATTATAGCATTAAATTGTAAATAAAATTCTGCTTTCAGCTGCGTTGACAATTTATTTTAAAAATATGCAGAAATAGAGATATTAATTTTTAAAGAAGCAAAATGAAAGCTAATAGATTTAGTACGAATTTTTATAAGTTGGCACTTTGATTTATTTTCAGGTATAGGTATAGTACAGGTGCAGTAAAAAATAATTGAAAAAAGAGCAGTTTTTCAATGGAAGGGTATAATGCTACCTACAACACGACCCAATTATCTTACTTATTGACGCAATGATTTTGATAACTCGAGAACCAATTTTCACAGTAAATCAAATTTATTTTAGATGTTAGTTTTATTAAAAATCATGCATATTTCTTTTTTGATCGAAGTTCTAGCGATATTTTGAACTACCGTGATTTAAAAATAATGAGTAGTATGTAATATTTTTTATTTGAATATATTACTTTAATATGAAGCTATATATAACTTCGATCAAAAAAGAAATTTACATGATTTTTAATAATTCTAACATCTAAAATAAATTTGATTCACTGTAAAAATTGTTTCGCGAGTTATCAAAATAATTGACGCGAAAGATAATTGGGTCCCATGTTGTCAGGTAGCACTTAGCAGGTAATCCCTTCTTTTGAAAAACTGCTCTTTGTTCACTTACTTTTTACTGCACTTTTTGACTTACAAAAGTTGCAGCAGTGCTATTTGTATTATATACAGTACGCAGACTTATTGACGACAGTAAATGTTACCACTTAAATAAATATACAACTTTACTAAATAATTATCAAACTTTGAAATTAATTATAAAAAAATCTATTGATATTATGCAATTTTTATCAACAGGGCTCAAAGCGAAATTTTATGCTGATTACAGCATTATAAATTTTAATTAAAATTACATAATATTTTGAGAAAGAGAATTTAAATTTTAAAAGTATTTTTACATGCCAAGTTTATGGTAGCTGTTTCAACATACGGCCCCTTAAGATCACTTGACCTCAGCTCCCCCTCCGTCCATTGTTCTTCATCTGAGGCTACGTGGAGGATAAAGTCTTCAAAACACCAGTGAATGACAAGCCAGAGCTGAAGCAGAGGATCAATTCATCACGCCGCAAATGCTCCATATGTGTGGCGCGAGCTAGAGGTTCGTCTGGACGTCTTTCAAGCAGCCAACGGTGCCCACGTAAGGATACCCTAATGTAAAGTTTCAAAATTAAAAAATGTAAAAAAGTAAAAAAAAAAAAAAAAAAAAAATCAACAAAAGCTCACGTTTTGGTTTTTCTCCTCTAGCAAAGTCAATAATTTTTTTATTTTAAAACTGTTAAAATTTTCAAAATTGTAAAAATTTAAGCTTTAAATTCATGTATAAAAAGTTAATTTTACGTTAAGGATTGTGTGTTTTCTTTATGTCTAAACATCCTCAAAGACTTTACGGACACCCTGTATATATATATATATATATATATATATATATATATATATATATATATAGTCGAGAATTTAATCCCAAAAATATTACAAGACAAGAATGTTAATATGAATTAAACATTTAAGAAAATTAATTCTAAAGCCTTACTTTGTCTGACGTAATATATTTGGTTTATAACACATCGAAAGCAACGTAAACAGTTTTTGCCTGGCTTGGGAATTAAACCAGTGGATGCTCACTTCCCAAAGAGGACGTTACACGTTTGTGAATCAAAAAAAGTTAGTTCGTTGCAGCACCACTCAAAGAGCAGCACCGTCGAATGTGTGGCTTGAACCCCCAGCTGACGTCACATCGAGCTGTTGTGACGTCATGGCTGACGTCAACATACTATTCGACGGTGCTGCCAATGAAGTGGTGGTGCAACCGAACTAACTTTTTAAACGTGTAAGGTCCTCTATGGGAAGTGAGCATCCACTGAATTTAACCCAGGGCTTGCCAGACACATTCAATTCACGCTCAGGTAGCCAAACTATCGGGCTATCTTGGCTACACACTCTCTCGCACTTCCAACGACGTATCATATTATACCAAATACCTTTAGAGTAACCAGCTGTTACACAATTACTCACTGGTGAAGTAAGGCTTCTCGTCTCGTAAATTTGGGACTAATTACCCGTCCATATTATTTCCCCTTAACCGGATGTAATATAGCCTTTCGAGGCTTACCACAGTAATTAGACAGTATATAGATTATCTTCTATGCTGAGAATGTCAGATAGAGAACTTTAACAGAGAAGCGACATCCCAAAAAGTTAGGCAGACCCGCAACACACATTTCTTTAAAATTGGCAACGCTGCAGACGAAATTACTATTGCGCGCTCTCTCATTGGTGCCTTGATTTGGCCACTTCTGGCCTCTGATTGGTGCTTCAAAACGCAACGTTGCCAAGTCAAAATTGTTAAGTGTTGCAGTCTGCCTAAAACATGGGGATGTCGTTTCTCTGTTAAAGTTCTCTAGTCAGATTAGAGACCCTTAACAGAGAAGCGACAACCTCATGTTTTAGGCAAACCTGCAATACATTGTTTTGAAAGGCCCGCTAAAAGTACCCAAACTTTCTAGCGTTCTGATTGGGTACCCTAACAATCTCTCAAATCTGATTGGTTCCGACGCCACAGGCCTTCCTGTAATGTTTGCTAACCTGATGTATTGCAGGTCTGCCTAAAACATGAGGTTGTCTCTTCTCTGTTAAGGGTCTCTAAGTCAGATCGGTTCCGCGCGCCTCCTGTCTCAAGCGGTTTGAACTATTTTGGGGGGAGCTCTCGTAACAAGTTTTTGCAAACATTTTATACGAAAATCCATAGCTAAAAAATAAATACGGAAGCTTCATAGCTTCATGGAAATTATGAAGCTTCCGTATTTTTTTTTAACTATAGATTTTCATACAAAATGTTTGCAAAAATTGTTACGAGAGCTCCCCCCACACATAGTTCAAACCGTTTGAGGCAGGAGACGCGCGGAACCGATCTGACATTCTCAGCATAGGAGATAATCTATACTGTCTATGTGGAGGCTTACAAAATATTTACCCGCCGGATTGTCTACCTGAGTGCATCACAGGTGGCTTCTTGTGGTGTCTTTGTCAACTATTACAATATATAGACTCAATGAATTTGAATATAGATGTGATTGAGAATATAGAGTTCAATGAATAATCATAAACAAGGTTGCAAAATTGAACGAAATTTAACGCGGTAAAAAACATCGAGTTTAAATGGTAACTATTCATTTGATCGAAACTGTACAGTACTTATATTGAATACAATGATTTCGCTATTCTTACCTTTTTGATGTTTTTTTCTTTAGATATCGATGCAACGACTTTGTAATTTAATGCCTATTTTACACGCCAACGTGTGCGCGCGCATGGCAAGCAGCAAAAGCTGACTTTATATGAGCATTGAATGATGTTGGAGAATAGGAGCAGTCTCGGTAGCGTAATGGTTAACGCAGTGGTCTGGAAAACCAAAGATCCGGGTTCGAGTCCCGGTTGAGCCGAATTGCATTTCAATGTCAGTTTACTGGTTTTATAACATGGTGTAACATTAAAGCCAAGCCATTTCAATTGTTATTCTATAACGTATCGATAATCAAATATCATTAATGTATCAATATCGTAAATACGACAAAAGAAACAGAAAACTGAATAATTATATTATAATACTCTTTTTTTTCCTGTACATGGAGAATTCCTTTTTTATTATTTTAATGTTATAATTATTTTTGTTTGTTATTTATTTATTTTTCTTTTTAGCCGCACATTGTGTGCATCTTTTCCAACCTCAATCTTTGGTTGTGTTTTTGGGAAGAAAAAAAATTAAGGAGTGGGCTAAAGATGCGGAAGGTGAAGCATATGATGTGAGTATACTTGATAATTTATTTATTGTATTATACATGAAATAAAATTCGCATTTACTTGCGTTTTATACGTTGAAATTGTCGGTTAAATGATTATACGACATTCAAAAAATTGTGGCAATGCAAGTTATTGTAATGCACGTACAAAATTAAGAAAGTCTATATAGGGTGTGTGCGCATAACTTCTTTCTGAATGCTTTTCGATGCTCTTCTTCAGTAATAAATAACATTGCTCAGCAAACGACAAATGTAGTTTTTGGCAATTTTCTTTAAAAAATTAGTTTTGTTTTATAATTGCATAATTGAAAAAATAATTAAACAGATTAACAGAATGCTCTCAAAAATATCATGAAGAATTTGTAAACTGCAAAATGAGTTATTTTCATATACTAGCTCATGTCATTTAATACTCACAGGGAATCTACTTTAATAACATGTATAAAACCGCCCTGTGTTATATTTCTTCACCGAAAATAAGTAAGCTTATATCATCTAAAGAAAACTTTTATTTATCTACCTTTTAACTACCTAGTTTATTCTAGTGCTAATTTATTTTAATTACTAACTCTTTGTTTTGTTTTTTGCGTGCACTATAATCAACTTTCATAAATAATAAATTAAATATACGGCCTTTGCTACAATATTATATCGATGCCTCCGCGTCAAAAGCGAGCATCTACACTTTCCAGATTTCCGACCAAACGACTATCTATACACTTTCCGAGCAGCGCTGTAACCCGACTAGCGGCCATAAGCTTACCATTGCAGATGCTTGGCGGCGGAAAGTGTAGATAGTCGTTTTGTCGGAAATCTGGAAAGTGTAGATGCTCGCTTTTGACGCGGAGGCATCGATATATATATATATATATATATATATATATATATATATATATATATATATATATATATATATATATATATAATTCAACTGGAAGGGTGAGGTTCAGGCTCGACAAATGTCTAGCCTACTTACACCTTCTTAAATCAATCTCTCTCCCTCGTTTTTATATAATTTTGTTACACGGTACCTCCTCTCTGTATATGGAGAAAAACAAATTTCTTGTATTTTATTATAAAATATTACACTGATTCTAGAGATATTGAAATAAGTCAATATTAGATAATATACTTTTACGCGGTGTTTAAGCATTTTTTGAAACCATAACTTACATTACAAATGGACAATACATAAAATAAGCTAGATATACATAATTTCAATACACACCACTAATAGCATAGTATTTATTTATGCTAACATTCGTAGTTTTTATGAATATGAAGTATACTGTACAGTGTATATAGCAGAAAAGATTATATTGTATTAAACAAATTGCTGAAAATAAGCTAGCATGGTTATTATTTATTACTCTATATTTTACTTGAATAGAATAGAATATAGAATGGAATAGAATAGAAGAGAATAGAATAGAATAGAATAGAATAGAATAGAATAGAATAGAATAGAATAGAATAGAATAGCTAGAATAGAATAGAAAAAAATTAGCTAAGTATATGGAAAATAGAATAGAAAAATAAAAACAAAAAAAAATATAAAAATAAATATATATATATATAGCTATAGCCTTTTTAGTCCAGTATACATAACAATGGCATCATATAATTTATTAAAAAAATATAGAAAAAAATCGAAAGAAATTGAACAAATTGAGGTAGAAATATAACATCAGACCAGAAAACGCTCATGAATTTACACTTTTTGTTATCCTAATTTGAGCATTCTTAGTTAGGAATATATATATATACATACATACATACATACATACATATATATATATATATATATATATATATATATATATATATATATATATATATAATATATATATATGTATATATATATATATATATATATATATATATATATATATATATATATATATATATATATATATATATATATATATATATATATATATATATATATACTCGTATATATGTGTTTATTTGTTGAATATTCTGAAGGTTTTGATACTGTTGATCCTGTCTTATTATTAAATCATCTTGAGGAGATTGGGATTAGAGGACCAATCTTAAAACATGTTGCTAGTATTATTTAAAACAGAAAGGTGGCAGTTTAAATTAAAAATTTTATAAGTGAAATGAAGGATGCAAATTGTGGCATTATACAAGGTAGGATAATTAGCGCAAAATTATTTTAGTATATGTTATCAAAAATTTTCAATTATTAAAGTTTTGTATAGAGAAAATGTTAGCTGATGAATTTTTAATGATTGCATCTCATGAGAATTTTGAAGTTGCAAAATGTATGTTACAAAAAGATCTTGAGAGTGTATTGGAATGGTCTCATGATAAAAAAATAGTAATAAATAGATAAAATAACAAAGTTATGCATATTTGTAACAAATAATAATAGTGTCAAAAAAATTACTGGAAAGAACAAAAAAAAAATCTGCATAATTTTCAATTAAATTTGTTTTTGTCAGAATGAAAAGCAAGTGTAAGTCCTGTGGCCTTGTGGCGCAGTGGTTAGCATGCTTGGTTTCCATGCCGTCGGCCAGCGTTCGATACCTGCAGAGGAACTTTTCATGTAGAGTCACCTGTGCTTGGTGTGGAATGTTGGTTCGCGGTGTGGCTTGACTTGTGTGTGTGCTACTGAGTTGCAGAGGTCAGCCAGGCATCCAAGGTAATACTTGGATGTCGGCTGTCCACGCATGCAGTTTTCTGTGGTTTCCTGCATGCACCACCCTGTCGAATGACTGGACAGTTCCTAACTATATAGGCCACAGCCGCTACCTTCCAATGCTTTCTACCTCTTCCTTTACATCCTTTCACCCCTCAAAGGGTAGATCAGGTTTAACATGGGCGCTTGCGCCTTTCCTGGCTACCTTCTGTCACTGCTCAACGGTCCTCTCGAATACGGGGGCTTAGTAAGACATACAGTAAATATCAAATAAAAAAAAAGTAAATTGTTATATATATTTAGGTGCTATAATTAACTAAGAATTTGATTGGGATTTGCATATGAACAATTTTAATAAGTAACCTGAGAACAGCATTATTTAAGATAAGAACAGTAAAATCATATGTGGATGAAAAAACAATGAGAGAATTATATTTTTCCTTTCCTCGCTCTCATATTTTGTACGGGTTGCTCTCATATGGGTTTACAAAGTCAGCAAAAATAAAACAATTAAAAAAATGCAAATAAGACTACATAAAGTTTTGAAAAGTGGTAAAAAATTTGATAATAAAATGAGTTATTTCTAACACTTCAAGATTTTGCCAATTCAAGAGATTAAAAAAGTGCTTTTTTGTTAATATTATTTTGATGAATATCATGGTGAGCCAAGAATTTATATGTATAAAGCAAGAAATGCGGTAACTATAACCCTCTTTTTGTACCGAAAGTTACAAATAGATTTACTATATGAAAGACTGAAATATTATTTACTGCCTAATTTATGGAATGAAATTCCATCTTATTTAAAATGTTTAAGTTCTAAATCAGATATAAAAAAGAGTATAAAATTGTTTTTTTATGAATAATTTGTGGGTATGTATTAAAATAAAGTATAAAACTATATGGCTTTTATGTAAAAAAAAATAAGTTTATTGTGTTCATTTTTTTATGTTTCTCTTTATCTGGTTTATATTTTTATTTTCTTAAATATTAGTGTATTATTCTTAAGAAATATATATTTATATACGTATAAATATGCATACATATGTAAATGTATGTGTATTGTATAACTAATACTGTTAAAAAAACTAATTATATAAGAAAAAGTGTTCTAATTAAATATAAAACAACATTTTTTTCTTTATGTGTGAACCAACCGATAAGGCGTTGCCGTTGTTGGATATATTATGTATTGTGTGTTAATGATCATATATATATATATATATATATATATATATATATATATATATATATATATATATATATATATATATATATATATATATATATATATATATATATATATATATATTTATATATATTTATATATATATATATATATATCTATATATATATATATATATATATATATATATATATATATATTTATATATACATATATATATTATACAGTGTTGGGCAGTAGACTCCGGAAACATTTTAATCTTCATTTCCTGCCGATCTGTTTGCGCGATTTTCTTTCCGTTTAGTTTTTTTGCAAACCTAATGATATGTTTAAAGAATACAACATAGCTATAAAGCACCGGTATTTTTATGTGAAGTAATTTAAGTTGGTTCATGAAGTTTCAGTAAAGTTTTCATCCGCGCCCGACTCAAGGTTAAAAGCAAGCTATCTGTTAGCACTGCGACTGTCTTTGGCATTTTGGGAAGAAGTTATATCATTTGTAAAAAATCGAATATGGTCAATTTTCCATTATTGGAAATTTAAACTCTAAAAGTTAGCAACGTTTAACCCGGCCGTTTTACTCCTATCTACAAATAAATGTCAGATGAACTATAATGGCATAAAATATGCTAATTGAAGTCTTCTTCTGCATTAAAAGCTATTTTTGTTGTACTGATTCCTAAATTACAAAACTTTATATCTATATATAGCCTCCTATAAGTCCATTTTGCTAAGCCTGGATAGTTTCATGGGTCCTAAAAGTGCCCTTTTTATTACATGCTCTTAGTTTTCAAAGGCATCTGACCATTCTATGACTGTTCTGCCATCAGAAAATTGTGATTTAATTTTGTACATACAACATCTGTTGTAACCACGGAATTTTAAAGCATCGGTTAACGCTTTTCGGGCGCGAGGGATAATCTTTACCAAAACTTCATCTGCAAACTTAAATTACTTTACTTTAAAATTCCGAAATTTTAAGGCCAAATAATATTTTTGGCTATCTTTAGCTTTATAAAAAACTTAACGAAAATAAAATCAAACAAACGGATCGGCGGTAAATCAAGATTGAAAATTTTCCGGATTCTACTGCCCAACCCTATATATATATATATATATATATATATATATATATATATATATATATATATATATATATATATATATATATATATATATATATATATATATATATATATATATATATATATATATATATATATATATATATATATATATGTATATATATATATATATATATATATATATATATATATATATATATATATATATATATATATATATATACAGGGTGTTTTTTTTAAAAGCGCGCATTTTAAAACTGAAAATAAAATAAAAAGAAATAAAATGAAATAAAAGTTTTATATACCATATATTTTGTAGCCAAGGGTTAGACATTTTTAAAACTGTTCTTAGAAATAAAATTGAGTGACCGGTTTTCTTGCATCGAGTGTCAACGTAAAAATGTGCAATTTTTTTTCCAGACGTCTTTTTTTCTGCAAAAATGATCAGAAATTTGCTTTTTTAACGATCCTTTATTGACAATTAATGGAGTCTGTTGGCAAAAATAAAATACCTATATAGCACTCTAAACATGATCTGTGATAAAAATGGAAGGATATAGCCACATTGGTATCAGGGTTAAGGAGAAAACATTTGCGTTAAATATTGCTAAATTTGCTATCATTTTCTCTAATTCGAGAGTTTTTCTTAATGATTTAACGACATTTTTAATTTCTCTATAATGGCTTTGCACTCACAGTTTTCTTTCAAATATCTAAGTAATGTTTGGTTTAATTATTAAAAAAACAACAATATGAAGGCTTTAATAAATTCAAGATGCAAAGGATTAATGAATTCAGCAAAATCCAAATGAAATGTGCGGATTTGCATAAAATGGACCAACTTTTAAAGAAAGATATGCAAATTAAAAATTTCCATTCTTTAAAAAGAAATACCTAAGGTTTGAATTATCAACCCAAACAGTTTGTAAAAATTGACAGAAAATTAAAGTTACAAACAATGTTATGAAATTTAAAATTCATACAAAATCGGCAAAAAAAAAAAAAATAAATAAAGACAGAGAATTTTTTAAACCAAATTTAGTAATGTTTAACGCAAAAGTTTTCACCTTAACCCTGATAACAATGTAGCCCCATCCTTCCATTTTTATCACAGAACATGTTTAGAGTGCTATAGGTATCTTATTTATGTCATTAGACTCCATTAATTGTCAATAACTGATAGTTAAAAAAGCAAATTTCTGATCATTTTTGCAGAAAAAAAGACGTCTGGAAAAGAAAATTGCACATTTTTACGTTGACGCTCGGTGCAAGAAAACCGGTCCCTCAATTTTATTTCTAAAAACAGTTTTAAAAATGTCTAACCCGTGGCTACAAAATGATATGTAAAAAGTTTATTTTATTTAATTTATTCATATTTTATTTTGCGTTTTAAAATGGGCGTTTTTAAAAAAACACCCTGTATATATATATATATATATATATATAGATATATATACATATAATAATATATATATATATATATATATATATATATATATATATATATATATATATATATATATATATATATATATATATATATATATATATATATATATATATATATATATATATATATATATATATATATATATATGTGTATGTTTCCAGATTGATAACGTGATTGTAAACGAAAGATATGAAACTGAAAAAGCAAGCTCTAGCAGCGATTTAACTGTAGAAGGTGATATTGCTGTATTGTTGTTAAAAGAAGCAGCAAACCTAAGAAAACATAACATAACCATTATTGACTTAGCTGATAAACCACGCACGGAATATTATGCAGGAACAGTAAGTACAATTAAAATTTATATTTCTATTATATATATATATATATATATATATATATATATATATATATATATATATATATATATATATATATATATATATATATAATATATATATATATATATAAATATATATATATATATATATAAATATATATATATATATATATATATATATATATATATATATATATATATATATATATATATATATATATATATATAAATATAAATATATATATATATATATATATATATAGGTGGTTATTTGTCTTCATCTCTCGCGCCGAAACTTACACATGCCTCGAGAGGGATTTTCTGAAAGACCTCTGTAATACACACACCTAAATCTCACTTCATGAGTTATGCTTAAACAATCTTAAGCAATGCGTCATAGATGTTTTAGGGACTTCCCCAGCTTTAGAAACTGTGTAAAGTTTAGCGAGACAAAGCAGGACCACGTATAGAAACGTGCAAAGCAGCATATCAATGGCTCCGCAGAAACCTGAACTATATATACATATGGACATACATACATCTGGGCATGCTGGAGAACGGATGACGAGATAGGGAAGAGCGTCTGGACCAGACCGAGCTACAAATTTAGTGTTCACGAGTTAATGCTTTGAGTTAATTTTTTTTTATCTTAAAGTGAAGCAAGATTTTTAACAAAAGCGAATTACTGCAGGTCTTCGCGCCTAAAAAAAGATCTTTTTTTTATTTTTCTCTCATTTTTCATTCTTTTTTGTCTCAACAAAAGAGTAATTGACGTACAAATTTTTAATTGTTATTTTTTAAATTGCCATAATATAGGCTTTATGTATATATATATATATACATATATATATATATATATATATATATATATATATATATATATATATATATATATATATATATATATATATATATATATATATACAGGGAGTTTATAAAAAAACGAACGATTTAAATCTTAAATTTAGAGATGAAGGTAAGTGAGAAATTTAATGTTTTATACATTAAATGAAAGCCTCATGAGACAAGAAAGAACGAAAAATGGGAAATTGACGTTTTCTCCGTTGAAATGCACAGTATGGACCTGCAATAAAACACGTTTGTTAAAAATCTCAATTAATTAAAAGTTTTGACACAAACATTACCTTAAACTTCTCTACGTGGGCACCATTTAAAGCGTGGCACTGGTCAAAACGCACTTTCAGCTTGCGCCATACGTTCTCAAGCATGGCTGGTGTAAGTGAGTGGATAGCTGCAGTAATGCGTTGCTTGAGGTCTCTAATATTTTGCACTGGAGTTATAAATACGACATCCCTTACTTATCCCCAGAAGAAGAAGTCAGGTGGTTATAGGTCAGGAGATTTTGGAGCACATGTTGTTGGTTTATATGCGATTCAGCCACTTGTCTATTAAGAATTGGTTTAGGTACTCTTTAACCACTAGTGCCCAGTGCGATGGAGCGCCATCTTGCTGGAATGTCAAGTGAAAGCCCCATTCCTTCCGAGCTTGAAGCAGCTGAGGTACAGCGTAGTTTTGTAACATGTCAAGGTAGGTATTCCACCATACTGTAGCCTCGTGGAATAAAAACGGTCCAATAATGCAATCAAAGAGAACACAGCACCAAATATTCATCTTCGGGCTATCTCTCTCATAAGTGCGAGAAAAATCAGGTCTCTCTGAACCCCAGAATATCTTTTTGCGAGAAGGTACGTGGTGATCATCCACTTGATATGTAACACGATATGTCCTTTGAACTGCCTTAGAAGATTTTGAATTTTCATACCAAAGAACGCACTGAGCCTTTTGTTGATCAGTAAACATTTTATGTTTTCGCTTACTGAGAAAAAACACGCTTGAAAATGCAAGAAAAAAGGGGGGAGTTTTTGCAATTGGGCATTATGCGCCATTTGGCGAATAAAAATTAACGATTTGATGAAAAATAAAACTGTGCACATTTTAAAAAATGTCAAAACTGAGGCTTTCAATTGATGTGTAAAACATTATTTTTCTCACTTACTTTCATGTCTAAATTTAAGATTTTATTTGTGCATTTTTTTAGTTACACCCTATATATATATATTATATAATATATACATACATATATATATATATATATATATATATATATATATATATATATATATATATATATATATATATATATGTATGTATATATATATATATATATTAGAGCTGTAAAATACTCGAAATTTTTTCATCCCGGGCTGAAATTTTTAGCTTGAAATCGAGCTTAAACTCGAAAAATGAGCTTAAGCTCGGAAAGCTCGATATTTGAGCCGAAGTTTCGAAACGAGTTTTCGAGCCTATGAAGAAAAAAGCTCGATTTTCATAACAAAAAAAATGTTTTTGAAGGGAAAAAGTCATGAATAAAATAAAATAAATTTCATAATAATTTAACAGCCTATTTTTTCATGATAATATTAAAAACACCATTTTAAACAAAAATTACAAACTTTATTTTCTTTGCAAAAATTTTCTTTAGCTCGAGTTATTTTCAAAAGCTCGTTTTTCTTTTACGAGTCACTCACGAGCTTAACTCGAAATAGCTCGTTTTCCAGCTAAAAGCTCGAAATCCGGGTTGATGATTTTAAAAAAAAAACGAGCACCCGAAGATTTTGTCCCAGGCGGGTGCTCGAACCGGTTTAAATTTACAGCTCTAATATATATATATATATATATACATATATATGTATACATATATATATATATATATATATATATATATATATATATATATATATAAATATAAATATATAATAAATGAAGTATATTTTATGTATAACTCTTCTATATAATTTTGTAGTTTGTAGGTTGGGGAAAAGACGAATTTGACAATAGTGTTAAACAAATTCCAAAGGCAGGCAATGTACGGATCATAAACAACGATGACTGTATCCGTCAAGATGAGTCCTTTGCGAGGGTTGTCTCTGAGAACGTCTTTTGTGCTGGGTATCAAAATGGTGCTTTTATTTTTTATAATATTGTTCAAATTATCAATCTAATGGTTGCATGGCTAAATTTTAATTCAAATCAGTGTCTCAATAATCAATATTTAAATTTATATATAAATAAATTAACACATAGTAATCTTTATTAAAACAAAGAAGGAAAAAACTTTTCTTTTGAAAGGGCCATATAATATATATATATATATATATATATATATATATATATATATATATATATATATATATATATATATATATATATATATATATATATATACATTTATTACCCAGCCAGCTTAATTTTGGTGGCAAAATATGTAATTCTAAGATTCTATACCGCTCCAACAGTATATATCATTATGACTATTGTTTTTATTATAGGTACTGCTCCATGTAAAGGTGATAGTGGTGGAGGATTATTTGTAGAAGATAAATACGCATTACAAGGCTGGAGACTACTTGGTGTAATAAAAACTGGAACTTTTGATGATAATAATAAAGAAAATTGTGACAGATTTAAATTATCAACTTATACCGACATTTCACAATATAAAACCTGGCTAGAAAATCTAAAACTTGAACGTAAGTATAAAATAATTAAAAATATAAAATAAAAAATAAATAAATCATTATATTTATAATTTAATTCTACCAGATCGTAAGACACGTCTGGTGACTGGAGCGAACAAAAGTGTGAACTGTAATGAGATATTGTCTGTAGCTTTTTCACGTGTACACACTTACATACCCATACTCCCACACAAATATGAATCGTTAAAATAACATGTTAAATATGGAAATATAAATAATAATTCAGTTTTCTTAAGCAAAAAAATTTTAGTTAATTTTTTAGAGTTTTTTTTCTTGCTTCTTTTGCTGCTGCGCAAATGCTTAAATGTGTCGATAAAGATGAATCAGACACGCTATGAATCATGAACCATTTTTCAATACACTGGATATTTTCCACAGCTCTACTAGTATTTCATTATATAGACAATGACTTTTTTATATTTTACGTAGTAATATATTCAGGCTTTGACTGGCCATACAAGACTTGATAAAGCAATACTTGACTAATCTCTGACTAATTCTATTTCTTGGTCAGATAACACTCATTAAAATGTTTTTTTTAAGAATCCATAATCTCCTTATAACTATGGGCAGGAGTAGAAAATTAGGCAAGACTTTACGAGACAATTTGTCAAAACAATTACAATTTACACTTTGTTTTAAGAAATTCCCCTGTTTTTTACTTAATAGGAGTCTTAGTAAAGAGTAAAAACAGTTGTGCTTCTCTGCCACCTAGACTTTTTTGTTTTGGCCAGTTCTTATACTGTTTATGTTCATCCTCACTTGGAAGCATTAGATTGTGCAAGACTATAATTATTTATAAAAGGAGAATCAAAGGGACAACAATTCTTTTATTTTTACAACAATACAGTTTATACGATTGCTAAAGCTGTCTTATTTCTGTTATACAACTTTACAAATTATAAAATTTTAAAACAAATTAAAAAATGTTTAATTCATCATTAATTAATATTCTTGTCCTACACATAAAATTAGGACCCTACAAAAATATTTCCAATTATTGAACTTTAATTTATGTTGGCTTTTATTGTTATGATAATGTTTTTATTTTCAATTTTGCGCAGGTGATGAAATACATAAAGTTCAAATTCAAGAAGTAGTAATACAAGAAACGATATTAGAAGAAAGGATGGAAGAAGGATATGGTCATGACATCAATAAAGCTTATAAATGCAAGGACCTTTTTGGAGAAGCATATGCTGTAAGTAATTTATAAAAAAAAACTTAAAGAGTATGTAGCTAAGAACTATATTTTTTTGCGAATTGATGGATTTTATTCTTTTCACTCTGCAATATTAAGGTAGCCACACATAAATTTAGAGTCACAGTTAGTAACAATTAACCAAAATTCGAAAGGTTTATTTACTCCTCTTTTAACAACACGATACACTCATAAACTGTTCATCTTTAATACATTATTTCATAATTATTTTTAAATTATTATTGTATTAAATAGAGAGATATGACGATATTTGGTAGATGTCACATAGAATTTTATAGAGAAATGTACATTCCTTTATATTAGGGCTACTTCTTGTGTATTATTATTAGAAAGAGATGCTTTCGAGGATTAAAATAGAGGATTAAACACAATTTCAAAAGTGTTAGGGTTTGTGGCCCTTTAATGAAGAGTTTACTTAAGTTGTAACCTCTTGGCACTATAATTTCCTTATTTTTTATTATTTTTAACAATTTTTTCAAGTTGAGATATATTTTAGGCACAAAAACTCTTTTCTTATATAGATACGTAATAGCTTTGACCTCGCGAGTATTTTTAAATGACGTAAAAAAAATTTCGTAAAGGGTTTCAGTTGAAAAATTCAATAAAAATCAGGTCACTCAAAATACAGTTTTTGAGCACCTAATTGCAAGGGATAAATTGTGGAATATAAAAAGAGTGTTAAATTTTTGAAATATGCTTTTAGACGTTACATCTGAAGAGTAAATGTATGGAATCCTTGGCTAATTCCAAGTTTGAATATTTTTATATTGACTTTTTTTACGTAAAAAATTCATCCCATGCATAAAGAAGCTAAACAAACAACACTTTAAGTAAAGCAATTTTTATGAATTTTTTTAAACTGCAACCATAATCAATAAATTGAAATCTTCTTACATCATTTAAAATACTTATTTGAAACCATTAAGTTTTGTACATAGAAATTGAGTTAATCGCAGAACAGCGGTAAATTTTACATAATTTTTAATCAAATAGGATAAAAAATACGGCTTCCTATTGGATTATTTGTATAATTAACCAATTGTAACACGCCGCGATAGGCCTCGACTTAATTTATTAGCTTTATTTTACTGACCTGTAATATTTTACTTATAAATGATAGAATAAGCAAATCTGGACCTATTCACGGTGAGTTCACCTAGCCTGAGCCAGTGAGCCTTACCTTGCTGCTATATAGCTAAACACCTATATATCTTATGGTGTGAGGATACGTCTTATGTCCTCCCGGTTTGACTCAAGCTATCTAATATAATCCTCTGGGTTATATATGTTGGTCTAGGGAAATTTTTAGTAATGAAATAAAATAATAATTTATTATTTTATTGGCAAAAAAAATGGTTTATGTTTTTTTTTATATATTAAATATTTTAAAAGGTTACAATATGTTTAAGTATTCAAATCACTAATTGTTCTCTCTCTTTTGAATTAAAAGAAGGCCAAATTTAAAGTGTTAGTTAAACAATGAACAAAAATTATGATAAGTGCGATCAATTTCGCAAACTCTAGTTGGATGACGAAATTACCTGTTATTTTATCCTGATAATTAAATTTGCTCTCTGAAATCGGAAATTTATTCGGTCAAAAGGCAAATAACCCACGTGATTATATAAGCAAGTCCCTGCTTAATACCTACAAATAATTCAGCGTTCTTTTGCAATTGCTCTTTGGAGCTGTTTGTCCGACCGCTAAATGACTTATGCTGTGAACTTTTGTGAAACGCAAAGTTTCATGTCCGCCAACAGCGTGGTTCCTATCTCTATTGTTTACCCCTAAATTCCGCGTACTTTCGCGAGTCAATTAAGCTCTGTGAATCCGCGGGATGTCCTCTATGTCTTGGACTTTCGTGAGACGCAAAGTCTCATGTCCGCCCCAGGCGTCACCACCAAATAGCTTCACAGTCCCAAGAAATATTATAGCTCAAAACTCTTAGTCCCAGAAGGCACTCAACCCGAGTTATTTGTATGTAACAACTCAAGAGAGAAGCTGCATGTTCAAATAACCCGGACTGACTGCGAATTTATCATCGTGTTCCTTTTTTGTTACATCGCTGCTCTGAAGCCAAGGGGTTGTGCGCAAGTGCTGCATTTGTCGCTTGCGTCGACGCATACTGGGATTTTATGTAACCCCTTTGGTCCCAAAAAACTATATATAAAAATGTAGTTATTTTATTAAATTTTATTGAAACAATCCCACCCGTTTATATGATTATGTAATAAATTGTCATTATACCGCAAAATTGATCCGCGCTCACGTTATATTATTTATATTTTATTAATGATAATTATTCATAAGCTATGTGCAAAAGAAGTTTGCAAATAAAACCCATGTATTGTCCATCTAATTTTGACACAACTTTATTGAATAAGAATATAATATAATTGCTTTGATAATAGCATGAATGGGTCACCATGCTACACAATAGGAAGTTTTTTTTTATCCAATCCAAGTAAAAGGGATAAGAAATTGACAACTGAACTGCGCTTTAAGGTGTTTAAGATCCATCGTAGTATAAACATATTGAATTTTATGTTAAACAGCATAGAAAAATTTGGGACTCAAGGTCGGAATTTTTTGAAAAAGTTGTCAATTTGAAAAAAAAACTATAAATAAAAAATAATCAAAATTAAGGAACTTTTTTTGCCAAAATTTTATAACTTAATTCAACTTTTCATTGCACTTAAAAGTTTAATATTTTTACTTTTACTCGTAACGTCATATCAGGGTTCAATTTAAAATTAAAAAACGCTGATATCTAATTTTTGTAACTTTTTCCTAGGAAATTTATAGTAGCTGAAAACCGTTATTTTTAAAATATCAATTTGTTTTTGTATCATCCCGAATAACATATATTTTTCTTTGGAGCAATTTAGATTACATTTGTTCCGATCTTTGCTTATTTGAATCATATAGGGTCACAGTTTTTTTTAAAGATGATTTTATTCTCCAGCCTATAAAACTTTTTAAAAGTACAGTATCTATTACAATTCAAATTTAATAGTAACAGAATTATTTTAATTCAAAATATTTTAAAGAACGCAATACCTAGAAAAATATTACCTTAGCTTTATTATGTTTGGGAAGCGCATTCAGGATGACGTCAAATACAAACACAATTATATATAGTTGTAATTCGAAACACTTTAAATTAATTTTTTATTCTTGATTTGTTTACAGTTCTACAAATTAGACTCTCAAATTAAAGAGAGATATCTATATTCAAATCAACCAGATCAACCTACTAATTCTGCAAATATTAACCTTAATTCTGAACCTAAATTTGATACTTATAATTTAAGAAAAGTTGGACCTACTAATTCTGAAACTACTGATCCGTATTTTGATCCTTCAATATCAAAGACAGTCGAATCTACAAAACCTCCGACTACTCAAGCAATTTCTCTACGTCCAGATAATCTACTTTCTTCAATATTATTCTACCTTAATCCATTCCAGCATCCGTATACTAGCCAATACTCATACAGTTATAATTATACTTCTGAAAATGTTATTGATATATTTGTTCGGTTAACTGTAAACTTAAACAACTAACGGATGTAGAAACTGCATGCAACCAATAGGTCCAACCTTATGCTGTCCTGTCAACTGGCTTGATTTACCAATAGTCAGTGGTCCAGTGTGATCTTTTGTTTTTTGTTTTTTTGTTATTATTTTTTAACTCATAGTACAATGTCCAAGCAAGGCAATTGTCTTATCGGTTGGATTAAAATATAAAAACAATTTTTATGTTCATTTCAAACAAAAATAGCTAAAATAAAATTTATTTTTCATTAATGAAGATATATACATACATTTATAATATCTATAAAACAATTTACGTAATATATATATTAACTCAACTTATGCTTTTGATATATTGCATAATAAAAACTAAAAATAATAATACATCTTTTTTAAACAAAATTAAAGTTATAAGACGTTTGCTTACATTTACATAATAATATAGATTTATTATGACAAGCTCAAAAAATGTGATTTTAAATCTTTTTTAAAGTTTTTTTATTCTTTAAGCTTTTTAATTCCATTGGGATTTCATTTCAAATTTTGGGTAAATTATAATTTCTAGTTCTTTCCGTAAATCTATTTACTACTTTCGGTACATTAAATACATTTAAATATTTTTATTGACAGAATGGTCTTGCTTTTATTTATTTTTTTCTATATTTACAAATTACAAAATAACAATTAACATTACTAACAAAGTTATATTTACAATAAATAAAGTTTGTAACAAAAATTTGATTTTTTTTTTTTTTTTTTTACTTCAAATTGTAAACTACATTTTATTGCACATACGCCCACTTATAAGGTTCTGCACATAAATTGAAAATTTAACTCAAAAAATAGAAAAGAGTATCCGCACGTGGAATCGTACCTGTGTTTTTATATTTAACTCCATTTCTTTACCATTTAGAATTGAGGCCACACTTTAATCTATCTTACAGGTTGCTTGGATCTGGTACAATTGTGTATCTTATAAGTTGGCATAAGCGCAGTAAAATGCAGCTTACAACTTAAGTATTACTTATATTCCCCGCTTTCTAGAGATATGTTCCATCAGAAATTTTACAATTTTTTTAGTATTACATTTTTTTTTATTGATTTATTTTTCGTATACAAAACCTATTTCTTATTTTTAAGACAACTTTTCCTTAAAGCCATAGACCACATAAAACAACATGTGCTTTTTTATGAATAAACACGAAATGGGATCTTCAAAACTGATGATAATTTTTACTTGAATGTTAATGTAGCCCCACGAGAGAGCGTAATAAAACTGTAAAGTATGCAATTTGCGTGAAAATTCATGTTTATGACGTCAGAAACATGCAAAAATTAGTATGAAAATGCTGTGCGGGTTGCATAAATCGAATTTTCTGATCATTGCTACGGCTCTACTGTTGGGCTTTGAGACAAACTAATGTTATTTATGTAAATCCCATCAAGTGTTTTGTGGATATAAATGCTTTTTTTTTCTCTGGTCTATTCCTTTAAGAATGTCTTATTTAAATACAAAGATATAGTTTTCTACTAGAAAAGGTGGATTTTATTACATAATATTCTATTAATTGAAATTTAAGATTAAAGAAAAATGAAATACCTATAATTACTAATTATAAGTTCTCTTTTTTTTTAGAACTCTTCATTAAATTTTATTATTAAGTAGAAATTCTAATTTTTTAAGAAAATAAGAAATTATTACACATATATTACCGCGGCCAAAGGGTGCGTAGCGTATGTGCATATCATTTAGCCATTTTACATCGAAAGTGGTATGTTAATTTTTTTTATAATTTTACAAAAAACTGCCAGTTGAATTAATTCACCATTTTTTAATGGCATCGCGCAAAATTATTTGCCTTTTATCCGAATGGCCACAAAAGGTCATACGCTTTGTGTGGGTGTGGGGCTGCATTGAAATGCATATTATAAAACCTTTAGTTTAGGCCACATCGATATAAAATTATATATTATATTATAAGTGAATTAAAACGTACTTCATTATTATTGTTTAAATATTAACATTTGCCCTGCTCACAAAACCGCGCAAAAAACCGCGCGGTTACCGGGCAAAAAACCGAGCTCGGTAACCGCCCGGTTACCGCGCGGTTACCGGGCGGTTACCGCGCGGTAACCGGGCGGTTACCGGGCGGTTACCGCGCGGTTTTTGGGTTGAAACCGCGCGGCTGCCGGGAACCGCGCGGCTGCCAGGAGCCGCGCGGCTGCCGCGAACCGCGCGGCTGCCGGGCGGTTCTCACGTTGAACCCAGATGGCTCTATGGTTTACATGGCGCGTGCTGTTGAACCCAAATGCCGCCTTCTCCGACGCTTTCAGTGGGCTCCGCACCTTTCTGGTTCAATAATGTCGCAAAAAACTTACTTTTATTTTCACTGCACCTGAATTAGTTAACAGAACACAACATTTTCTACTTACACACGTATGTGTACCATTGAATAACAAAAATACCATTATATACTATAATACTACACACATTTTCATTGAAAAAGCGTACCTTTTATATAAATACCACGCTTTTTCAATCAAAAGAAAATATGTACATATAAAAATTATGAAATACATATAATTATTGGGTTCAACAAACAAAATCTAAGACATAAAAATATATATTTAATATACATATTAATAAAAACAAACCCAATATATTACAAAAAAAAAAAAAAAAAAAACTTTACGTTCCATGATGCGTGTATAGAAAAACGTTGGTCTTTGCGAAGTTCAAAGCCACTCGCCATAGCCGCGCCCAAGGACATGTAACAAAAATCACTGTTTTAGCCCTCTACTGACATTAAAACTTTGGATTTATACATTCAGTAAATTCTTACCTCATTTATAAACATCGAGCACTAATTATTCAGCTTCTTACAATCCTTTGTACTTAATATTCACGTAAAAAACAACACAAAGTATATTCGCCATATTTGCTTCTTCAATGCTCAAGTTCACTGACATACTGCGCATCTTTCTCACACATCCTAAATGCGCATGCGCTAGATCACGTGACCTTATTCTAAAAACCGTGCAAAAACCGCGCGGTTCTTAGGAACCGCGCGGTTTTATAAGGGCCGCGCGGCTTTTGCACGGTTTTTTAAGAACCGCGCGGCTTTTGCACGGTTTATTGAGAACCGCGCGTTTTTTTTTATTTTTCTCAGAACCGAGCGGCTAAAATCACGGTTTTGTGAGCAGGGTGGTTTAATGAAATTAATAGAACATACTAAAATTAAAAATTTTAAACTAAAATGATTTATTTTTATATTTAGAAATTTTTTTTAATGATAGTTTGTTAATTTTGTGGATTTAAAACGGTAAAATTTTAAAATTAATAAAAAAAAAAGTACCTTAATTTAGTTACTCATTTTTATTTTCAAACAAGATGACGATGCGACGACAAACCACACACAGAGATAATGAGAACTTCACAGATTCACATTTTTTCAAAGAGCAGCAGCTTCACGTTAATACATATTGTTTAATTTAAGCTATACATTGAATAAAAGTAGAGAGAAGAATGTTGTTGCTCTTTTAAATGAATTTATTATAATTAATAGATTGCTTTGGTAATTTTTATGCAATATATGTAATAAATATATATAGTTCATATTTTATTATAATCAATACAGCATAAATTATGCTGTAACGTATTTTAGCTGCATTTAGCTTGCATGTTTAAGACACTAATTAAAAAAAAAATTTGTTAATATCAGTTAATTTCTACAACCTTGCTATGATTCTATATGCTATTGATTCTTAAAGGCATAGAACACTAAATTAAAAATATCCTAACATATACCTAATTATTAACGTTTATTTAAGCGAAGACATTGATATCTAATACATTTTCTATTCATGAAAATGGTCCGTGAGGACTCTAAAAGTCACAGCTTGCCCCATCATGGTCCACGTCACGTAAAATAAGTGATCTGTGACGTCAGAGTTCGCACGCATTATATTGTGAGCACCTTTTAATTGACCCTTGGCAGTTCATAGTAACATTAATAGTCACAACAAACATATTGTCTTGTCAAAATTAAAATTAAGTTAACATAACATATAGAACACAGAACAGTTATACTATAACAAAGAATGAATTACAACGTTAAAATAATGGAAAATAAATTAAAAATCAATAACTCCTGCCACGTAACGTTGTTGATATTTAGGTATGTTAGGATATTATACAAGATTTTTTTTGTTAAACGTGTTCTATGCCTTTAATACCATTTGTATATACGTACACTTCTCCCGAATAAATCTAAACGTAACGTTCATATCTCTCAATGTTAAATTAATGGGGAAACTTTAACGCGACCGGTCAGATTTTTTCAGGAGGAGTGTGTACAATGTATAATGTACAAAAATTTCAACTTGATTTGTCCATCGGATATGTGGAAAAAAATAGCATGGTGACGAGAATTATGAGTTTCCTTTTCTATATCTTCCATATATGTAATTGGTTTTTCCCACATAACCGATGATAAAATTAATTTGAAATTTGGTACACTTGTTATTTTGAAATAAGAAATACAAATAACACGAGCTATACACATTATATAATGGCATGAATAACATTAATATTTTCAATAACTCCTGTAATATACAATAAAAAGTTTGTATTATAGGAATGTTGAAAAGTAATAATATTATATTGATACATAATCGGTAATCCTATTCTAATGAATGTGTGTGTTATATTGTTACTTAAATTGCAGTTCATTGTTTATTTGTACTTGTTCTGACATTTTAGGCGCAAACCTGTTTTTGGTTGACAAATAAATAAAAATAATAAATAGTGAAATAAAAATAAATAAATAAAAAAGAGTCACGTTTCAAGCTAATCCTTAATAGAAATATGAAATACATTACAATTAGAAATGCAATAAATTAAAAGGATAAAATTAGCAATAGATTTATCATCTATATAGACACATATATTCAAATAATGTAAAAGAGAAATATAACATGAGCGATGATGAGCGTCAGTAAGAAAGTATAGGATTAAAACAATTGTTAATTAAACAAGAATAAAAATGAATAAATTGTCTCTACTACAAAAGATATGAGCAATAATTTTATTATCTTGAATTAAAAATGAGAAATAATAAAACATGTGCGTCACTGAGGAAGTATGACTAATATACAATTTTGATAATTCATATGTAGAAAAAGATTAACTTTGTCGCTATTTATTTGCATATGTACACTTCACAGCAGACGTTGAGAGAGAGAGGAAGATTATTGAAACATATCTGGTAAGTATTGGCAGTATTGCATCAGGGAGTGCGTTGGTGCGACACTTCGTTCTTAAGGTAGTAGAGTACCGACCTTGTATCTCAAAAACTAGAACGTGTTTTGGGTCTAAATTTGATGTCATTGTGTAGATAAGGGTCACACCTAGCCGTCATAAAAATTTCAAGATGTTTGACCGTCCCGAAAAAAAAAGGAAATAATTATTGAAATTAACATGGGGTCTTATAAGCTTAAAATTTCAAAAAATCATATAAAATTAATTTGCACAGTGACCCCCCAAAATTTTTATATATTTGGAATTGCCTCAAGCTAAAGTATAATTGTGCAAAATTTCAGATATTTTGACGAGAAAAGATTGAGTTTTATGGCCGACCTCGGTCACCTACACCACACCCTTAACACGGAGAGAACAATTAAATTACATAATTTATGCTAAACTTATGTCAAGATAGTGTTTACAAATAATGATAAATTAAAAGAGCATGAATATATTTTTTATGCTGTACAATATATTATTCTAATCTTACTTAAGGGAGTAGAGTACTGACCTTATATCTCAAAAACGAGAACGCGTTTTGGGTCTTAATTTGGTTTCATTGTGTAGCTAAGGGTCACACCTATAGCTGTGTTAAATTTTTTTAGATGTTTGACCGTCCAAAAAAAAAAAAAAAAAAATATATATATATATATATATATATATATAGAAATTAACATTGGGTCTTATGGGCTTTTTATTGTCAACTAATTGCAATCACTATATAAATAAAAGTTTGGTAATTTATTTACATAATTTACATAATTTATTATTTTGCTTATAAATATATATGAGGCTATATTTCCACTTTTTACAACGGCGGCACCCGCGGCGAAAAATTTTCGCCGATCGAATTGAAATTTATACACGAAGTACATACTAATAAAACATGTTTCGGCATAAAATATTTCTGAAAAATTTTATTTGGTTCGCGAGATACACGTATTTGAAAATGGCGGCCCATGCGCGATATGGGCATTTAGAGTCAACTTCTGGGCTCTGCATCTTTTCGTATAAAAGAGATATTTTAAAAATTCTTTTTCGAGGGAGTAGACCAACATGTTAACTTATAATTTATTTGTGCACCAAAATTTCAAAACAACCCAAAGTATTTTTTAATAATTTAACAAAAATGCCGAGATTCTTCAAAATTGCCTATTTTCTACGACCCGGCAAAAATACTCAAAAAATTTTTTAATGATATTTAACGCACTTTTTAGTTCAATAGTATCCTTATTAATACTTTTTTATAGAAAAAGTAATTTTTGAAAATTTACATAAAGTACAATACTCGACAAAACAACCGACATTTTGTCAAATTGATGATATTTGACCTCAAATATGGCCGTGTTACCCATTGTTTTCGGAAAATCAAAGTTGATGAAAGGAAAGCTTACATCTTACTCTACACAAGCAAAAAATAAAAAATGTGCTTATGAAGTTGCATCTACGTTTTGTAGCTATCTTCGTAACTTGCTTTTCGCGCGCTATACGTGATGTCAGCGGCTGCATATAACATGCCCGCTAACATTAAAACGACCAAAAATGTTGTTAAAATATTATATCTTTATAGTTTTGTTGACTTGAGTCAAATTTTTTATTGTTTCTGTAAAAAAAAAAAAAAAAAAAAAAAAATCAATTTTGTTGAGTTATGCTTAATTTTTGAGGATTCCTCTTCCCGCTAACTTTAATCCAGGGTAAGGGCAACTTCTAAACCTGCAATAAAATAGACATGGAGACCCCACCATTAAAAAATTCTTAAAAATAGGTCATAAGTCAGTTTGTACTAATATATATATATATATATATATATATAAAGATTATAACAAAATATAATTATTATTTCCATTTTTTTTGTAAAGTAATCTATAAATAATACAGATAGTAACATGACTTTTTTTTTCAGAAAACATCAGAATTTATTTGTTTTATTGTTTATCAATTTTACTTTTATTATATTATTCCTGTTTTATAACAATTTACCAGTATAGAATACTCTCGCCAATTACAGGCGGAACCGCGAACAGGTTCAGGAAAATTTTATAATCTTCTATTTCTAAGCATTGCTAAACAATGTTTATTATTATAATATTTTAAGATGAAAATTAATGCACCGAGGTGAAAAAATTATAATACATTCATGTATTTAATTTATATATAAAAAAAATGTAAAAAAAAAAAAAAAAAACTGCAAATTGCTGAAAACAATCGTTTTGCAATACTTAGAATTAGAAGATTATAAGATTTTCCTGAACCTGCTGCGGTTTCATCTGTAATTGCTAAAGTATTCTACTGTAAAACTGTAAAAAAGGAAATAAATCAAATAAACAATGAAACAAATAAATTCTGATGTTTTCTGGAAAAAAAAGGCGTGTTACTATCTGTATTATTTATAGATTACTTTACAAAAAAAATGGAAATAATAATTATATTTTGTTATAATCTTTATATATATATATTAGTACAAACTGACTTATGACCTATTTTTAAGATTTTTTTAATGGTGGGGTCTCCATGTCTATTCTATTGCAGGTTTAGAAGTTGCCCTTACCCTGGATTAAGTTAGCGGGAAGAGGAATCCTCAAAAATTAAGCATAACTCAACAAAATTGATTTTTTTTTTTTTTTTTTTTTTTTTTTTTTTTTTTACAGAAACAATAAAAAATTTGACTCAAGTCAACAAAACTATAAAGATATAATATTTTAACAACATTTTTGGTCGTTTTAATGTTAGCGGGCATGTTTATATGCAGCCGCTGACATCACGTATAGCGCGCGAAAAGCAAGTTACGAAGATAGCTACAAAACGTAGATGCAACTTCATAAGCACATTTTTTATTTTGTGCTTGTGTAGAGTAAGATGTAAGCTTTCTTTTCATCAACTTTGATTTTCCGAAAACAATGGGTAACACGGCCATATTTGAGGTCAAATATCATCAATTTGACAAAATGTCGGTTGTTTTGTCGAGTATTGTACTTTATGTAAATTTTCAAAAATTACTTTTTCTATAAAAAAGTATTAATAAGGATACTATTGAACTAAAAAGTGCGTTAAATATCATTAAAAAATTTTTTGAGTATTTTTGCCGGGTCGTAGAAAATAGGCAATTTTGAAGAATCTCGGCATTTTTGTTAAATTATTAAAAAATACTTTGGGTTGTTTTGAAATTTTGGTGCACAAATAAATTATAAGTTAACATGTTGGTCTACTCCCTCGAAAAAGAATTTTTTAAATATCTCTTTTATACGAAAAGATGCAGAGCCCAGAAGTTGACTCTAAATGCCCATATCGCGCATGGGCCGCCATTTTCAAATACGTGTATCTCGCGAACCAAATAAAATTTTTCAGAAATGTTTTATGCCGAAACATGTTTTATTAGTATGTACTTCGTGTATAAATTTCAATTCGATCGGCGAAAATTTTTCGTCGCGGGTGCCGCCGGTGTAAAAAGTGGAAATAGCCTCTCATATTTATTTAAATAAAAGTTAATACTTGATGTACATACATACTTCATTTTTTTTAAAATTTTTTTTAACTGTTAGACCAAGTAAAATTGATTTAAAAAATTATGTCTTGCATTTAAAGCAGTTCACTTCGAAGATTTGTGTAACAATTGCGGTATCGCGAAATCATTTGAAAGTTTGAAAGGATACAAAGAGAACTCATTCTATTTTTATTTTTTTCTTATTATTAATTATATAATATATATATATATATATATATATATATATATATTTAACTAATAACTAGGGTGTATGCACATGACGTCATATTTAATGCACTTTGAGGCCATAATACTGGAGTAATGAATTACATTGTTCCGCATAGGACAATCATTTTCGTCTATTTTTTCTTAGAGAAATTGTTTTTTTTTTTTTGTTATTATTTTCTCACATATACTTAAGAGGCCGTTTTACTCTCCGGAAAATATAAATGTAAACAAACTGTCTAAAAGATCAAAATCTAAGATAAGGCAGGAAACTTAAATGACTGAAATCGAGTGGTCATACGTCATCAGAGTGACCAATAATCACAGGAAACGAATACAATAGATTGGTATGTAAGGCAGTAATAACAGGTTTCAAATCAAGCTCGAGCCTTGCAATAAAGAACGAAGAGAGTATTTTTTTACATAATATTGAATCTATAGACAGCAAACATTATTCTTATAATATTATAATATAACGCATTTATTTATTTTTTGTATAATATTGTAAAAGGAAAAAATAAAATCATAGAAATATGCAATTTGCTTCTTCCATGCAAATATGATAATGCATATTACAATAAAAATATATTAACTTTTAAAAGTCTACGTGCAAATGATACAATATAAATAATAAGTAATAATATTATATAAACGAAAACACAAATTTGAAGATGAAAATAAATTGCCGTTGATCTCCAAATCGTGACAGTTCATCAGAAAGGTGTATAATTATATAAATTATTTGCAAGCAATATAATATATTTGCATTAAAATAAAAATAAGTGATATTGTCCAAATATTTTAATTTATTAATAATATATCCATTTTCTTAGTGTGCCGATAATATCAATTTATTTTCTTCCAAATTGTTGTTTTAGTATAATATTGTACTTTTATAATTTTATTTTTTTATCATTATATATATTGCACGTATATAAATCTAAAAATATCGTGTGTATTTTTTTAATCTTTTTTTTTCCCTTCTTTTTTTCAAAAATTGTTTTATTTAATTATAATATGATAGTTCAATATTAATTAATAAGCCTGTAGTTACCACAATCTTAATCCTTTTGATCAAAATTTTTTTTCTTACTTCTCTTCTTCATTTTTTTCCTTCTATAATTATGGGGTAAATAACTTTAAATATATTTGCTTTAAGATGAAAGCAATGCTTGACCTGCGATGACCATAACTAAATCGCAATCATGACATTTTTAATAATTTTATAAGGTCCCAACATTATACAGATTATTGAATGTTAGCTTGATTATGTCTAGCCAGCAACTCGTATAGTCATTTTTTTTTTCTCATTCACCTATAAACTACTCTGATATTAGACGAGATAATATTTTACATAACATCCGCTGGCGTTTTATTACATGCTACTTGGAACTGGCAGCTTGTAAAAATTCATTTATTTTAAACACTTTTCTGGAGTACTAAATCTCACAAAAACCTAAATTTTCCTTATGCACATTACTAAACAACATGTTTTGTAAATATTTTGTGCATTTAAAAAGAAAAAATAACGTTATGAAATTAATTAATAACTAATTAATTAGATTAAATTTTTTTTCGATTCGCGCGTTTCGCAATATGATGCTCATTTGCTATTTATTCCACCGATTTTAAAATTACGAGCAATTCATCACCTTTGCTTGATTTATCGGCATTATTATTGTGTTTAAACCAAGATCATGTTCATAAAGTTGAAAATACTTCCACTAAAAACTTCTTAGCCATAATTTTGTGTCACTCAGTAAGTATCAGGCTCAATCGTTTAGGAATTAGAATATTATTTAAAATATATACGACTCTAATCTGCTCTTTTGATTAACATTATAATTTTACAATACAAATTTGAAAACGAACTAATATTTTCTTCTGATTGCAAAATGATATATTTGTGCTTAGAAAATTGTATGAGAGAGAGAGAGAGAGAGAGAGAGAGAGAGAGAGAGAGAGAGAGAGAGAGAGAGAGAGGGAGACTTTCTTATTGACCAATAGTTTTTGAACTTTTAAGAACTGCATATTCCAAATATCAGGCACATACATATATGCATGTACCAATAAAGTCAATAAAAACAAATTTCCTCTGTTATTTAAGTAATTATACATGAAATCATAATAGTTTTTACAAAATCATATAACTTTATAAAATATACAATGTCATTTATTTTATTTTTTTGCATTGTTTGTCATTTTTGTTACAGAATAAAAGTCACTTTTATACTCGTACGTACATCAAAAATTCATATTTTTTTCATTTACGTAGGAAAAGACATAATCATTATGCAATATATTATTATGTAAATATATCGTTGTATTAGTTGTATTTTTTTCTTATCAATATCATAAAACTATTAGATTACATTTTTTAATTTATAGTTGCTTTTTTTTTTTTTTTTTTTTTTGCTTTTGCTTTTGCTTTTGCTTTGATATAATAATGAGTATATAGTCAATATTTGAATTTGAGTGTAGGTTGGTTGCATTTATATCAAATTTGAGACAATATGTGAGCAATAAATTACTTGGACTAATAGGAAAAAACACAAAATATCTTTCAGTTCAAAAATACTTATACAATTTTTTTTAGACGAACTCTGTTAACAGCTTTTCTTTTAATTGTTTTTTTGTGAGAAAAATTTTAAAAGGAAAATCATAGTTATTAAATTTTTTTAATACAACAAATGTTTTTTCTTTACTAAGAAACCGTTAATTATAGCCCAATATAACGTCAAAGCGCATTTAATCTTCATTAAAAAAAAAAAATGAAGTATTTTTAAGCTGAAAAAAAAGTATAGTTTTTGGGATCTTTTTGTCGAAGTAATTTATTGCTCACATATTGCGTCAATTTTAATGTGAATGCAACTACCCAAATTTTATAAAATAAAAAGCAACAATAAAGTAAAAAATGTAATCTAATAATAGTTTTATGATATTGACTATATCTTCTATAAAGACTAGTAAGTAATTAATTATATATCGTCATGTTCATTTTATTAAGAAAAAATACAAATATTACAACGATATATTTACATAATATTGTATTGCATAATGATTATGTCTTTTCCTACGTAAATTAAAAAAAATATGAATTTTTGATGTACGTACAAGTATAAAAGTGACTTTTATTCTGTAACAAAAATGACAAACAATGCAAAAAAAAAAAAAAAAAAAAAATGACATCCTATATTTTATAAAGTTATATGATTTTGTAAAAACTATTATGATTTCATGTATAATTACTTAACTAACAGAGGAAATTTGTTTTTATTGACTTTATTGGTACATGCATATATGTATGTGCCTGATATTTGGAATATGCAGTTCTTAAAAGTTCAAAAACTATTGGTCAATAAGAAACTCTCTCTCTCTCTCTCTCTCTCCCTCTCATTCTCTCTCTCTCTCTCTCTCTCTCTCTCTCTCTCTCTCTCTCTCTCTCTCTCTCTCTCTCTCTCTCTCTCTCTCTCTCTCATACAATTTTCTAAGCACAAATATATCATTTTGCAATCAGAAGAAAATATAAGTTCGTTTTCAATATTTTATTGTAAGCTTGTAATGTTAATCAAAAGAGCAGATTAGAGTCGTATATATTTTAAATAATATTCTAATTCCTAAACGATTGAGCCTGATACTTACTGACTGAGTGACACAAAATTATGGCAAAGAAGTTTTTAGTGGAAGTATTTTCAACTTTATGAACATGATCTTGGTTTAAACACAATAATAATGCTGATAAATCAAGCAAAAGTGATGAATTGCTCGTGTTTTTAAAATTAGTGGAATAAATAGCAAATGAGCATCATATTGCGAAACGCGCGAAACGAAAAAAAATTTAATCTAATTAATTAGTTATTAATTAATTTCATAACGTTATTTTTTCTTTTTAAATGCACAAAATATTTACAAAACATGTTGTTTAGTAATGTGCATAAGGAAAATTTAGGTTTTTGTGAGATTTAGTACTCCAGAAAAGTGTTAAATATAGATGAAATTTTACCAGCAGCCAGTTCCAAGTAGCATGTAATAAAACGCCATCCGCTGTTTGGGGAGTTTACTAAGCTGACCTTCGTACACTTTCTTAGCAATAATAAAAGTATATATCGTGATGATAGAAAATATTGAAAAATACTCGACTAAAAGCAAAATAGAACATACTTCTATAAGTGTCCACAGTGGCGTATTTCCCTAGTACAATAAATATAACATCGTAATTCCAATTTAATTAATTAATTAAGCATCGGATATAAATTATATTTAAACCATTGAAAATTGAAAAGCTATTAAAAAAACGAAGGCATTCAAAGAGCGCTTTTTTTATAAACCCAATAGCAACTTCTTAATTGGTTAAAAACAGAACAAAAAAAGATATCGAAAATCGGCTCCTTGAAGGTCTAGATAATATATTTGTAATAATGTGTGAAAAATTTGGCATCTCTAGGTGTATTAGTTGCGGAGAAATCTTGGAAGTACGATTACATTGATTTGAATGGGCAGCAAGCAGGCAGCGTATAGAGAGTAAAACGGCCTCTTAAGACTTGAGATACTAATTTATCCTTTTAACAACGTCAATACTCTCAAATATATGGCACAGGGTTTTTAAACTGGCAAAATGAGCTATTTTTCCTATGATGTCCATAATAATAACATATGTTATTGAGTATCCCGAATATGGCGTCGCCTTTAGAATGAATGCATACACTCTATACTAATAGGAAAAACTTTTTTCTACGTTATTTGTTATTTATTTATAACTACGCATTTACTAATAAGTTACAAATAATTTTTACAAAAAAAAAAAAAAAAAAAAAAAAAAAAAAAAAAAAAAAAACTATACATGGAAATAATAAAATTACAAATTTTATGCTTTTTTTGTATATTTATAATGTAGCATAAGTGATGTTAGATTAGAATAACATAAATAATGCTATAAACTATGCTGTACCTCATAACATATTTAAAAAAGCTATACGATATAACATAATTATTATGAAGTGCATATATCATTATGTAATTAATTACTTAATTATACATATAGCATTAATTATGTTTTACTAACAAATTGTGCTTAAAAAAAACAAGCATTATTATTACGAATTTATTTTTGTAATGTGTAGTTTAATAATTACATATTATTATGATCATATTAAACAGAGAATAAGAAACTGAGAGACGATGTTGTCAGACAACGCTTAAAGTAGAGTTTGTATATTAGTAGAGTAGTGTTTGTAGATTATAGAGTTTGTAGAAGAGTAGTGTTTGTAAGAGTAGTTACACAGCAATAATTGTTTTATTTGTTTGCATTTTATTTTTATTTAATAGAGCATAAGTATACAAATTTAAAGCTTAAAGGAATAGACCAGAGAAAAACATAAACATTTATATCACAAAAAACGTGATGGGATTTACATATATACATAAATAACATTCGTTTGTCTCAAAACCCAACAGTACCCCCGTAGCAGAGTGATCAGAAAATTCGATTTATGCAACCCACACATCATTTTCATACTATTTTTTGCATGTTTCTGACGTCATAAACATGAATTTTCACGTAAATTGCATACTTTACAGTTTTTACACGCTCTCTCGTGGGGCTATATTAAATATTAATATTCTGGTAAAAATTGTCATCAGTTTTGAAAATCTCATTTCGTGTTTATTCATTAAAAAGCACATGTTGTTTTATGTGTTCTATGGCTTTAATATTTTAAAATAACTATATTTGCTTATATACAATATTATATATATATATATATATATATATATATATATATATATATATATATATATATATATATATATATATATATATATATATATATATATCAGCCTGATATTATCAGGACTTATGACGCCATGCATAATAACACATTGGTATGTCTCAATAATACTAGGATATATTTAAAAAATAAGTAGAATATATTTAGACATATAACCTAAAACATATAGGTATTATATACTACAGTAATACCTAAGACAGGTGCAATATGCTACAATAAAGGTGTGACTCACTTAGATTAAGTGTTATTGTAGTTTATAACTACCTGTTTCTAAAATATAAAGTGTGCCTTTATTGCAAAATACAGAATTAAAGTACACTGAAAGCCCTCCTAAAGTTAACATCAAAGACGATGCCGCTTTTTAAAGAAAAGTTTAGAAATGCGTAGTCAGGTAAGAGAGCGTTGTCAAATACTCTGAGCCACCTCTGCTCTTTTCTTGCTTTTGCTACGTGAGAAAATGATTGACATGAAAACAACAACAAAATGAATTATCTTACTAGTGTGTCTTAAAAGATTTTTTGACTTACAGTGAGATGTCAATCATTTTCTCTTTTAGCAAAAGCAAGAAAAGAGCAGGCGGTTTAGAGTATTTGTCAACGCTGCTTTTATCTGACTACGCATTTCTACCCTTTATTTAAAAAGTGGCATCGTCTTTGAGGTTAACTTTAGGGGGGCTTTCAGTGTACCTGCCATAGGTAGTATTTTTTCCGTGTGTGAGAACAAGATTTAGCTGTGACGTAGGTTTGGGGTCTCTGTAACAAAACTTTTGCTCTCAGCACATTAATAATTACAATCTCTATAAGATATCACGTTTTCGAGAGGTTTAATAACAATATGATGAATGATGAACACTATATTAAAAAAAAAATGTTGTCGTTTATTATTTCTTTAACATGGAAGGTGATCGACCATCCTGGAAATCATTTAAAGAGGAACTATATAAACTATGTTTTTACAATAATTCTTTGTACATTCTTTATTTCCAGCAAATCAAACACCATAATTTTCAAATAAAATCAAAGAAATTTAAAATATTGATTTTTTTTTTCCAAAAATAGTTTTACTAAAACTTTACATTTTATAAAAGTTTTTAATTTCACTAAAATTTGACACTAGAATTTAAATTTCCACATTTTGATGTTATCTTAAAAGTGGGATCACTTATCATGCACTCATAAATATTTTATTTTGTGTTTACATTTCACATTGAAGGTATTTTAAGTATATATTTCTTGAAAGGGTTTAGCTTTCGTGTTACACCGTGTTATATAAGCAGTAAACTGACATTGAAAAGGAATTCGGCTCGACCGGGACTCGAGCATTAACACACGTTATAACACGGTGTAACACGAAAGCTAAACCCTTTCATTAAAACTTCCCGTGTAAAATAGGCGTTAAATTACAAACTCTCATATATATTTCTTCTTTATTTTGTAATAGTATAATTCGCAACCGTCTATAGTTTGCGAGATATCAGTCCGTCAACTACTCACTTAAAAATTTTTATGAATATTTTGATACACAAGTTAACTTTAATTGAAAGAATTAAGGATTAAGAATTGTGGAAGGGATAAAGATATTATCAAAAAAAACATTTTTTTATTCTCTTTGTATTGTAAACTCCAGACACATACGTACCATCATAGTAATTTTATTTTCATATATTCTCTAGTGATGATCTTCAAGACCGCAACCCTGGTTCTGCTGCTAGTGCATTGCAATTTGTCTTTCATCGCTGCCGAAACACAATTACCGGTAAGAGAAGTTGTTTTTTAAATTGTAATCATAATATTTTGTATAATATTAGAGGCACAGATAAACAGGATTGGAAGCTCCTTGTTGAAAAAAACGTTCCGTTAATTAAAGCCCATGGCAACTTAATTTTTTATCAGCTAGAATAGATTGATAATAACAATTCCTTATTATCCATGAATTAGATACCAATACACGTAGATTTTGTATTTATCATTATTTATTTTTAATTTTAGCGGTTATTTCATGCATCTGACGTCACAATTTACCAATGGGGACGTGATATAAAGGCAAAGAACTTGAGGGAGGGGCTAAAATTTCCACGTAACCGCAGAGAGCGGTGACTGCATGTGATTGGTGGCGGTACATTGTGACGTCAGATACGTGAAATAGCTGTCAAATAGAAAATAAATACAAAATAGACGTGGTGGTGTCTAATTCATGGATAATAAGGTAGATATGGTAATTATCAATCTAGTATTTTAAATGATAAAAAAGTAAGTTGACGGGCATTATAATGATGTATTTAAAATTATCGCCACAACAATGCATAATACAAAATAACATAAAAGCAGGCTCGGACTGCAATGGCCATAACAGAGCAAGTCCGCAATTGCAGACGTGCCCCCTCCCCCTGTTTGGAAGCCCCTATAAGGCCTAACTAGGGTGTTACGCCCCCTTTGTGACCCCTAAAGAGGGTGTTACACCCCTTATTTGCGGACGCGAGGCCCCTTGATTGTCAGTCCGACACTGTATAAAAGTGGCGCTGCGATCTATAGGTGTAAATATTAAAACCCTTCCTAGATCGCAATGCCACTTACGTTTTACATGTTGATATTGTTACGGCGAAATTTTGAACACTTTCATTAAGGGAACGTTTTTAATATAGGGGGCAATAATACACAGAAGCTCACCATGCAGCGTGATTAGAGGGTTCTGAGGTTGGCTAATTAAATTGAAGTTTTTATCAACTGGTATTTTAATTCATCTTGTTTATTATGTATATAAATATATTCTTTGTTAATGTTTAGAACACCTTGAACAAAAAACTTGTCAAATATACTATATAAATATCAACATTGATTTTTCTGGAGTCATGTTGATTTTTAATTTATTTTCTATTCAAAAAGTGGTAGATGTGGTATTATGACGTCACGCAGTGTGCTTGTTTCCACGCGTATCGACCAATATGAGCTGTATGAGGTATAAAATATTGCATTTCTCTCTTTTCTTTGATTAGAAAATTATTGAGAAATCAATGACTCCTGCAAAATCAACGTTGATATTTAAGTATATGGTGCGATATAGCACAAACTACAAATGTTGCTACAATTCCCTACCATAAGTCCTGTATATTTATTTTTGTTCATGTGTTTGTATAACCTAATTTTTGTTGAAATAGTTTATATAAATTAGTATTTACTCCACTAAAAAAAGGATGCATTTTATATTAGTTATGAATCCTAACTTATTTGAGTTTAACACTTTTGAGTTATTATGAGCAGCTAAAATAATGGCATTTTATAGCAATTTTTAAAAAATAACTAATATATCGAGGGTGCTCCGCTATAATGTCCTATAAGTCCACTTGACCTTGAAAAATAAAAAATCGTCGGATCAACCCCACATTTTGGATTTATCCATTTCAGGTCATTGCAGCAAAAAATATTTTTCAAGGTCAAATGGACTTAGGACATTATAGCGGAGCACCCTCGATATAGCTTAAAATAGCCCATAAAAACTGAAAACAACTTATTGATAATTATTTGGTAAAATGCTTTATTTTTAGGTGCTCATGATAACTAAGAAGTATGATATCAAATATTTAGGACTCGAAACTGCAGTAATAAAACCTTTTTTATCAGTGGCATACTGTTTTCTCTCCTCAGTTTTATGTATACAGCAAGTTTTATTAAAAATGAGACACAAATGATTTTACGTATTTAACCGCACCAATACGAGTCGATGAATAACAATAATGGAGATGCTGCACTTCTCCAACTTTTAATTGACTTCTATCATTTTGATGATTGAATTGGTCAAGGCAGGAAAACGAGTCGTGTACGCGATGAGTATCAAACATTATGCAAATTAGAGAGCAGGAACAATGGGTATATAGGTGAGCACATTTTGGTTTGCTTGATATAAGTCAAATATAAGACAGAGAAGTGCAGCAGTGAACCTCTAACTTATTAATATGAATATTGTTATTATCTCATATTGGAACTCAGGTAAATATACATAAAATTCTTTGTGTCCCACTTTTAATAAAAATTTGCTGTAGAATGTATATATGTGAAAAAAAAAATTATTAAATAACCAAATAAATGAATGAATGAATGAATGAATGAATGAATGAATGAATGAATGAATGAATGAATGAATGAATGAATGAATGAATGAATGAATGAATGAATGAATGAATGAATGAATGAATGAATGAATGAATGAATGAATGAATGAATGAATGAATGAATGAATGAATGAATGAATGAATGAATGAATGAATGAAGAAATACATATTAAATAAATAAATATTACTATATTATATAATACTGTAGTATAATTATTTTCACACATTTTTTTTCAGTCTCAAACCAATGAAAAACCATTATCAACCGTTTTACCAGACGAAATAAGCTTGGACGAGACGAATAATTTGACAGTTAATTACGAAACATTACCGGAAAAAAAGCGTGATGTAAACTTTCTACTGTCCGTTCTAACAGGCCAACAAGAGGAACTAAATAATCAGATGGAAGAAATGAAAAAAATGCAAAAACAAATGCTTCTTTCACAGGAGCAAATTAAGCAATCGCAGGATGAAAATCAAAGAGAAATCAACTCCAGTTTTAAATCATTATCCAATACCATATGTGAACTTTCTCTACGTGGATTAAAGACTCAAAACATTAACGGTAAGAAATATTATTTCTCGTACTCGCAGCCTAGAATGTCGTGGTATAATGCTGAGAAATTCTGCAAGTCACATGGGATGGAGTTAGTTAGTATCGAGACCCAAGAGGAATGGAATGCACTAAAACCTGAACGTGAAAATCTAGGTAATAAAACTGGGTACGTCACTTGGTCAAGTGGCAGTGATGCTGTAAAGGAAGGTGACTGGAAGTGGGCAGCAACCGGAAGTGACGTAACATTTTTTGATGTTAAAGATCGTATGGATAAAGATGATGTAAATGAAAATTGTTTATATTTGGCTACAAATGGTTGGGGTGATCAAGATTGTATTTCTGCTTTCAGTTTCATATGTGAACAAAACACAATATGTTAAATCACAGTGATAATAATATATTGATTTAAATTTAATATCCTAATCTTATGGATATGAGCTAGCGCTAGCATATAATCACATTATTTTAAGTAACAAATTAACATATGGCTCCCTGTTACTTCCAAAGTGCGTAATTGCATTTGATAAGATTCAACGCTGGCACCGCGCATCCGCCATAAGTTACCAGGTAAATCCAAGTGCAGTGCAAGTATGCCATTTATTGTGCCGGATAAAAATGCAGTTTCGCCATTTGTAAGAAAGCCTTGAAATGCAAGTACTCCCTTTGGACGCAACAAAAATGCAATATTATCCTTCTTTCTTTTCTTGATGTTGGTGTTACAGAAGGAAAAAGCAGTCGAGAGCTTAAAGACATAATAATTAAAAAAAAATTCAATAATTTTGATATCTTAAAACAACTGTATTATAATTTTACCTTTGCTTAAATAAATAAGATTCAATTAATTTTTTTTTTTAATTATTTTTATTAGTATTACAAACTTTAAAGTTTAGGAAATATAAACCATTGTCGTGGTTGATAATAAAATAATAATAATAATTGATAAAATAAGCACTTGACTTACAGTAGGGTGTATCCGCATATAACATTATATTTAAATGCGCCTGGAGGTCATACTGGATTAATGAATAACATTGCTCAGCATATGACAAACTTTGTTTTTAGCTATTTTCTTTGATACCGTGGTTAATTTTTTGTTCTTATTATTTTTCTCACTTACTTAAAACATAATAATTCAACCTATTAACAGCATCAATGCTCTCAAAATATTGCTATAAGTATTTTTAATCTGATAAAATTAATCATTCTACTTTATGCATTCCTGCATGCTATCGAGTAATCCTACATGGCTTCGACTTAAGCATGAGTAATATGAGTATAATCTAATTTATAATGTATATTTATAATAAAATGTGCCCTATAATATAATAGCTCTCTACTGTATAAGGACTGGAGAAGTCTAAACTCACATACTTTTAATTTTCTTGTATTTTAGATTTTAGTACTAAAAGAAATCCGATATGCGTTTTTTATATATATATATATATAAATATAATAATATATAATATATATATATATATATATATATATATATATATAATAAAAAAAAACAATTATATATATATATATATATATATATATATATATATATATATATATATATATATAATTTTACTTTATATTTTCTTTACATTCACAGTCTTTCATGTTTATAAAAAAATTATATTTAGTGAGTCTAAGAAATAAATTACGTATAATTTATGCTACAAATTGAACACTTGCTATGCATCAACAGCACATATATGTTACTATTTTGCGCCAAATAACATAAAAGTAATTGTATGCTGTAAATTTTAACTGTTTAATGCTAAGAAGAATTTTATTAGTATAAGCTCGCTATTCAATAGCAGTATGAATGTTGCTGTATAATGGACAAGCATAATTATTACTTGTTTATCTCTGTTCTTATGTGTGTTATAACATTAATCAACATGTAATTCACTGAAAAAAATTTTATATATTAGTTTTCAATGCAATGCATTATTGCAATATAAAAAAAAAAAACAAAAAAAAAACATTATTTGATTTCTTCCTTTTTCTTTCATTGAACATTTAACTTTAGTAAGCAGATATGAAGATGTTTTTTTATTATTAATTTATTCATAGTAAAACTTAACAAGACATATTTATTATTAATAAATTAAAATTTAGGGTGGCAAATCAGGATTTGACTAATAAGTTGTAATAAAAAGAAAAATCTGAAATTTTGCACAGTGATACATTAAAATATGATATCTTCAAAAATATAAAAAGTTTGGGGGATCACCATCCTAGTTTTTAAATTATGATTTTTAGAAATTTTAGGCCCATAAAAGCCCATGTTAATTTTAATAAATATTTCTCTCTTATCTGCAGATATGGTCACGAGTTTTAAAATTTCTATCATAGGTAGTAATTAATTACTATTTAACTTTCAAACGGCATCATATGAAAGTTTAGAAGTTTTCTTTTTAGATTTTGAGATGCAAGCTAACTGATGCCAATTCTTTAAAAAAATTGGAGAACAAGCTTTATCATAACAAAATATTATATAAACAACTAACACGTGTTATTAAGTTTCTTTATATAATTTTATCATTTCACGTGGTAGACTATAAAGTATAAAGATTATCTTTTGGAGAAACCATAATTTTTATGATGCAATGTTTATATTTATTAACACTTATTTTAAAAAACAGTGACGTAAATATATTATATACATAAAAAAAGCAACATCGAAAAAACCAGAACAGAGATTCAGAATTGAACTTTAGATTTATAATTGCCAGACAAAAAAAAAAAAAAAAAAAAAAAGAGGTTACAAGACCTGCAATGATGGAGAGAGATTTTTCAATGTGATATATTTCAGTATAAAAAACACATCTTTACAATTGCAATTAACATTGAACGATCATTTGCTGAGAAGTATAAGCGATCTGACACTGGCGCAATTGAGACGTAAAACGTAAATGCACTAAATGCAGCATAAAAGGTACATTATACTGCATGGTGAGTAACTGCAACAGATTGTTTGTTCTTGTTATTTTATATTTGGATTTGATAATAATTAGATAAACTAAAACTAAAAGACTCTACTACAAGGCAAATTTTTTTTTTGTAACATTCAAATCAAAATCAAGAATTCTATTTTAACTATATTAAGCAATGGAGAATATCGGTATAATATATACCTGTGAAGTAGTTTTCTTAAAATTCGCAAAAAAAAAAAAAAAAAAAAAAAAAATGTTTAGCCTATAAGCGAAATGTTAAATTAGGGAATCTAAGCTTTCCCCACGTGCTAAACCGATAATTTACTTTAATTATTAAATGTAAACCTTTTTTGGTTTTGATTGCTTTATACTATTATTATTTGGATATTTAAAAAATTAATAAATTTTTCGTACACAGAATAGAAATAATTTATTTATTTAAAATTCTTTGTTTTTTATTTGAATATTTCAGAACTATTCACTTTAAATAACTTAGTAATTTTTATTATTAGTGGCAAATCATATATCTATTAATTTTTTGGTGGATAGTTTTAAAAATCAATTGCACATGTATATAAAAGTTTTTTTTTTTTTTTTAATGCTTAATATGTAAAATGTTATAAACAATTTTAACTTTCAAGTATATAAAAGAATTCCAATAACATTGATTATTTTATCTTACCGTAAGCAATATGTATTAATTTATTCGTGATTATAAATATATAGGCCATTTTACTTTTAAATATAAAAACAAAATCTGGCAGTATATTTACATGCTTAAAACAATAGGCCAGAAGAAAGCATTCATAAGCATTTATATTACAAAATACTTGATGGGACTTACATATATGAATAACTTTAGGTTAATTTTTTCAAAATCCAACTGTAGCTACTTGTGGCAGTGATCAGAAAATTTCAATTTATGGACCCCGCACAATATTTTCTTTTTTTTTTTTTTTTTTTTTCCTTTTTTTTTTAACTAATTTTTGCATGTTTCTGACGTTAGAAACATGAATAGTCACGCAAATTGCATACTTTACAGTATTTTCACGCTCTCTTGTGGGGCTACATTTAATTAACATTCTGGTAAAAATTGTCATCAGTTTTGAGTTAATTTATTAAAAAGCAAAAGTTGATTTATGTGGTCTATGGCTTAAAACACGATAGATACGAGAACTTCAAATGTTTAAAATATAGTAAAAAAAACTTCTTCTTCTACTCTGCTTTTTCTTTTTTTTATTTTCTTATTGCTTTTTTTAGGTGTTTGTATAACTAAATTAGAAAGCCATTTAAGAAATACTATTTATTTTTGTTATGGTTGTTAAGTTTTAAATATATTTAACATTCATTTGCCTTACATAAATAAATAAATAAATAAATAAATAAATAAACAAATAAACAAATAAATAAAAAAAAATAAATAATTAATAAATAATAACTATTTCAAGATTTTTTTATCTGTTTATAGCAGATATTATAAAAATGTGACTGTGGCACTGCCAAGATCAATAAGTTCAAATGCGTCAGATAAAAAAAATTTCATCAAAATATATTTATGAGTAAGACACAGCATACAAAATTATATATATATATATATATATATATATATATATATATATATATATATATATATATATTATTGTTTATTACTCATATACACAGAAATCCAACCAAGGCCTAGGCCTTATTGGTTGGTTCTAATCATTTACGAGTATTACATTAAATTTTACATTATATCATCTATTGATATGAGAAAAAAATTACTATATAGAAAAACAAAACCAAATAAGAAAAAGAAAGAATTCTGCATAAAATTTCATGCATTATAATAAAATATATATACATATATATTATACACTTTCTTATCATAAATATATATACAAACATCAAAGTATACCCATGTTAAAGTTAAAATTTCCACTTGAATATATTAAAGCTACACAAAATTAAAATTACATATTACTATTCCAAACAACTTAAAATATAATCTTTAAGATTTTTTTTACCTTTTTTTTTTTTTTTTTTTTTTTTTGTTTTACCTGATTGATTGTTCTTTCATTAAATCGATGTACTATTTTTGGTACAAATAATGGATTTGTAAGTGCTACTCTTGTATTATATGAATGCAATCTTGGTATTCCATGAGATTCTACAAAGTAATTTTGACACAAAAATCTATGATTTCCATCCCTTAATCGGTAAAATTTTAAAATATGTTTAAAATAATCCCTGGCAAATTAAAGTGTATCCATGGATAATAAATTATCCATGGGGATTTCAACATTTTCCCCATGGATAGTTTCTATCAATGGGAAATTATTGTCCATAGACAAATTGCCCGTGGATAGTTTTTTCCCATGTATAGAAACTGTCCATCCATGGGGAAAATGTTGGAATCCCCATGGATAATTTTTCTGTCAGTGGATTATTCACTTTATCATGCATTTTTTTAAACTATCAACCTATAGTGGTTATTTGTTAATATGCACTTAATCAACAATTTAAAATAACATTTTGGGGTATTAAAAATCGAGTTACATCGAAAAACGCGATAAAATTTTTAACTGGTTGGTAATTTTTTGAAATAAACCCACTTTTTGGGAGGAAAATAAAAAAACCAAAAATTTTTTTCATTGATTCTAGTTAAAGATTAAAAAATAAACACTTTTTATTCTTATGCACTTTTAAATTTTTTGCACTCGGACTGTGTAAATGAGCTTGGATCGTCATATTCGTCATATGCCGCCACGCTTAAATAATTCACGGGAAATCGCCACACGGGAAATACTTAAACTATCCATGGGAATTATAAACTACGTGGGAAATATTAAAATCTGTCCATGAATATTCAATTTCCCATGAATAGAAATAAAGTCCACGTGGGAAATACTAATATCCATGGGAAATATGTAAATATATATCCATGGGAAATATGTAAATATATATCCATGGGAAACTATGGATATTTACCATGGAAACCATGGATAACTTCAAAAATACATTTATTTCTCATATTATATATTATACGATACCGAAATATTTTTGTACAATTTATTTACATCAACTTCTTTTTCGTAAATTTTCTTCCAATCGAAATTATATAATAAATTAATTAATTTCCGATTATCTAACATTTTCCATTTATCATTACTTTTACTCTTTTTATAATTCATTACTATATATTTATAACACACCCTATCATATATAATGATCTGTTATTTTACTTTGTATAATAAAACCCTTTTCTAGAACATATACAACTTATTTACTTTAACATAAATATGATCAATATACAGCTGCCATGATATCCTGATACTGTGATTTCCTCTCTAGTTTTACCATTTATTTAAAAAAACATTTTTAGCTAATTTATTTTCATATAATTGTACAACATTATCTTCCACATCATCAATATCAATATTTATACCACTAATTAAAATGACATTAGTTTGATTTAGTTTTAAAAATTTTTCATTTAATTCTTTTATGAATAAATGTATATTTTCCTTTCGTGGTCTATAAAATGCATGTATAGTATTATTATTTAATATATTAAAACTTAATAATTATATAATTATTATTATTATAAAAAGTAATAAAAAACTTGGCTCGTTTTCCGCAATATTTGATGATTACAAACATATGCTACATGGAAAGTATAAAATACAAAATTTATGTTATTTTAGGGTGTATCTGTATGACGTCATATTTAATGCGAATAATATGATTAATTTTATTATATATAATTAATATGAAGACTTTATACACTTTTGAATTTGCCCTGAAATATTATAATAAAAAAATGAGAATAAATTCACAGGGTGAATTACTTTAATAATTATCTTCTTCTTTTTTTCTTCTTTTTTTATAAAGACAAAGAAATGGAAAAACAAATGATTAATAATAATAAAACTTAATTTTAATTTAAATAGGGTTTAAATTAATAATTTCACAATGATATTTATTCTCTATAGATGTTCTTCAAGACGGTAGCTGTGTTTTTGTTGGTGCTGTGTGTGATATTAGCGGACGATTTTATCGAGGTAAGGATTTTTGAAGATTCAAGTGTTTTGAATTTAATTTTACAATAATTATAAAGTACCTCTCTGTCTTTAAGACCAGTGATTTTAAATCAGATCAAACAACTATACAATTAAACCTAATTTGAAACTAGAACGAGCTATATATATATATATATATATATATATATATATATTAGAGCTGTAAAAAACTCGAAATATTTTTAGCCCGGGCTGAAATTTTTTAGCCCGGTTTGACTTGAAACCCGGGTTTAGCTTGAAATCGAGCTTAAACTCGAAAAACGAGCCAAAGCTCGGAAAGCTCGACATTTGAGCCAAAGTTTAAAAACGAGCCTTCGAGCCTATGAAGAAAAAAGCTCGATTTTTATTATGAAAAATTTGTTTTTAAAGGATAAAAGTCATAAATAAAATAAAATAATTTTTTTAAATAGCTTTAAAGAGCTTATTTTGCATGATAGAATCATAAAAATGCCATTTTAAACAAAAATTACAAACGTTTTTTTCTTTGCTTTCTTCAAAAATTGTAATTAAGCTCGATTTATTTTCAAAAGCTCGTTTTTTTCACGAGTCATTTACGAGCTGAACTCGAAAAAGCTCGTTTTCGAGCTAAAAGCTCGAAACCCGGGTTTACCATTTTCAAAAAAACGAGCACCCGAAGATTTTGGCCCGGGCGGGTGCTCGAACCGGTTTAAATTTACAGCTCTAATATATATATATATATATATATATATATATATATATATATATATATATATATATATATATATATATATATATATATATATATATATATATATATATATATATATATATATATATATATATATCATTTAGCGTCAAGATGAAGCTTCTACACTTCACAAATTTGCAGCTATACCTGGTGAATTCACACCTGTTTTATATAGCAGAAGCTCCAGGTAGCCGCGACTTTATAAAGTGAAGATCGGCTATTCTTTGTGAATTTGTAAAGTAAAGTGTAGAAACTTCATCTTGACGCAAAAAGATCGATATATATATATATATATATATATATCCATGTATATAATATACATGTATTATATAGTATATAGCACAAAATAATTTATTGTAAATTTTATTATTACTTATATAAATTTTATTTTTATTGAAAATTTTAACATTTTATGTTTCAGAATATAAACAGCAAAGTAAGTCAGTTGAGTGACGAAATGACAAAAATTGAAAAGAAATTTGAAAATGAGGTTAAATTAAATCAAAAAACAATGCAAGAGTTCAAGAAAAGAGAAGATTTCTTATTGTCAGTATTAACAGGACAACAAAGAAATCTTGAAAATAAAATCGATGAAATGAAACAGATTCAAGATCACATAAAACAGACGCATGATGATAATCAAATAAAAACAAATACGATGTATGAAACATTAAAGAAACAATCCTGTGAAATAACAATGTTAAGTTTAGTAACAAAAATCTTTAACAATAAAAGATATTACTTTTCTTATAATGAACCAGCCATGACATGGGAAAAAGCTGATAAATTCTGTAAGTCACATGGTATGAATTTACTTACTGTTGAGACTAAGGAAGAGTGGGATGCTATTAGTGCTGAAAGTGAGATACTAAGTAGTAAGATTGGACGTTATCCTTGGTCAAGTGGCAGCGATGTATTAGAAGAAGGAAAACAAGGGCGGATCCAGGGGGGGGGGGCGAGGGGGGCGATCGCCCCCCCCCAAACGGTCCACGTGGGCGGAAAAAAAAAGAGGAAAAAAGAAAAAAAAGCGAGAGAAAGAAAGCAAAAAAAAAAAAAAAAAAAAAAAAAAGGAAGGAAGGAAGGAAGGAAGGAAAGGAAAGGAAAGGAAAGAAAAATTATCTCCAAAAAATGAAATTAAAAATCGCAGCTACAGCGCTCTTTTCTTATTTACCAATAATACATAATTCATTTTTTTATTTATTAAGGTCTTACTTTAGGGTAGCATTTTTGTCAAAACACTCAATTATGACATTTTTTAGCTTAAATGAACCAAAGAACTTAAATTCTCTAAACTCCAAGTTTCAGCTCAAATTAAATCTTCCGCAAATAAGCCCCCTTTAGCGTGTATATTATAGATACGAAATTTCAAGCTCACCGTGTGCAAAGTTAAATTGATCAACTTCTCAACAATTAATACCATGCAGCGTAATCTGCAGATCTATTCTTTTAATGGATTTGAGATTTAAAACAAATTTAACGACATTTTTTCAAAGAAAAAAATTATTGAAGATTGCATATTAAAATTAAAATGGGTCAATTTGTGATTTTTTTTTCTCGGCAATGCGTTCTGGAAAATAGCTGAAAGTTATTTTTCATTAAAAGTTATCTTATTTAGTATTTTCTTAAACCACTGTAAATTCGCATTAGCAAAAAGGAGATTTTCCAACACTTTGTTGCTCTGTTCAACTTTGTGACGATAGTTTTTGAGATACAATTTTTAAAATTTCATTTTTGGGTACAGCAACCTGAACTTAATAAAAATGATAACAATAAAAATACACCGCTACATAATAGTACCTTATATTTATTTTACTTTCTTCGCCCCCCCCCCCCCCCCCCCCGCGCATCCCTCCCTAATAAACTACTTTGTGAGGAAAAATGAGCAAAATAACAAAAATAATGGACCACTTGCAAGAAACGAACTCTTTCAAATAAATTTGAACTTTTCAAGGAGTTCTGCGTTTTTATTTTTTATTATTTTTTAAAATCTTATTAATCACAGATTAAAGGCTATTGGGCTAAAAAAAATCTTTGACATTTAGATATCTATAAAAGCACGTGCAAAAGTATGTCTAATTTCTCCGGAATCGGTGGAGTAGTTTCTCAAAAATCGCAAAAGACGTGTTTTTCTTCATCAGCGTAATATTAAACTAGGGGACTCTTAGCTATCCCCGCGCGCTAAACAGCGATGAGCTCCATTAAATCTAATGTATCATGATCTTGCTTTTATAATTTTATGTGTATTGTTTTGAACCAATTTTTTTTCAAAAGTCTTATTATTTTATAAGGTTCTTAAAATTCTGTAGGTGACAAATTCAGTCTAAATTGACAATTTTATGCGAAAATTTCATTTGCATGATAAAAATTAGACCCCTATATGGATAATTTTTTTTCTTATGCGAGCTCAAATTTTAAATTAAATTGAGGTGCATTATTTTTGGCATTTAAAATATAACGACTTGCTAATCGTTTATTAAGCAAAAATTCTTGTGATTACTCTGTAATGAGCAGGGGCGGATCCAGGGGGGGGGCGGTGGGGGCGACCGCCCCCCCCAAATGGCCCACGTGGGTGGAAAAAAATGAGCAAAAATTGAAAAAAAATTAGTCCATTAAAAATTTTTTTTGCGCCTTCGGCGCAACTTTTATTACTGAATAAGCGTTTGAATCCTGACTATATAACAAAAAATAATTTTTTAACATCCCCTTAGTTGTCATGTCATCAGGGTATATCAGAGATATAGTTCTGTTAATACTTGGACATCCACAAAATATTTTGCTCGTGATAAGAACTAAAAAAAAAAAAAAAAAAAAAACTTTAGTGTAAATTTTATAATTTTTACCTCAAAATATTTTTCCATCCAAATATAAGTTATGTTTTACAATATCATAATAGTTTTAAAAAGTGCAAAACAATTTTTAGTAAATTGGGATACCAAAAAAAAAAAAAAAAAAACTTTTCAATAATAATACACAATATTAATAGTTTATTTTTTAAATTTTGTGCTTTTTTTTCAAGATTTTTTGTTTTCAAGATTTTTTTTTTTTTTTTTCAATGAAATAATATTAATAATTTATTGCATATTTGATTGTAAGGAGACTGGAAATAAAAGAAAAAAAAAAAAGAAATTTGAAGAGATCAAAATAGAAAATATTCCAGAAATCATTTTGTCTTACTTTTACTTCTTTTTTTGCTTACATAAAAAAAAAAAGAAAAAAAAGGAAAAAACTACCAAATCAAAAATTTTGCAATTCAAGAATATTTTTTCAAAGGCATACTAATTTTGCAATTTTTTCCAAAAAGGGGCGTGGCCAAATAAAATTTTTAGCCTGCGGCGCGTTACCCCCCCCCCCCCCCCGGTCCTACATGATTATTTTCCTGGGGGATCGCCCCCCCCAAACAAAATTCCTGGATCCGCCCCTGGTAATGAGATAAAATTTAAAACATAGATTTGGAATTTCAAAAATATGAAATACAAAAAAAAAAAGAAAAAAAAAAAAAAAGAGCATAGCTTTATTTATTTATTATTTTTTTTTTTGAAGGTTTCAGTTAACAATTTGCACATATTTTCCAATGTCATTAAACAAGGGTGGGAAAAAAACGCGATAACAAAATTAAAAAATTAAACTAAAATAATTTTAAAGTTATTTTCTCAAGTATACTATTTTTGCGTTTTTCCCAAAAAGGGGCGTGTCCCTAAAAAAATTTTCGCCTGCGGCGGGCTGCCCCCTGCCCCCGTCCCCAAACTGGAAAAATTTCCCTGGTGTCGCCCCCCCCAAACCAAATTCCTAGATCCGCCCTTGAAGGAAAATGGAAATGGGTGACAACTGGTACCGATGTTGAATTTTTTGCTGGTAAAAGTCAAATGGGCGATACTTCTGACAAAAACTGTTTGATTGTTACAAATCATGGTTGGAGAGATGTATGTTGTTTTTCATGCATTCAAAGTTTTATTTGTGAACAAAATACTACCTTAAAATGTGAAAATTAAAGACATTTTATATATTATCTTAAAGCTTAAAATAATATATAAAATATCTTTATTTAAAGCTTAAAAAGACATATAGAAAACATGAAATAACATGTTCTTTTTATATAATATTAAACACAAAATCAGATCTATACAAATTGATGATAATTTTTACTAGAATGTAAATGTGGCCCCACAAAATAGTGTGAATAAAACTGTAAAGTATGCAATTTGCATGAATATTTCTGTTATCTGTTTATGACGTCAGAAACAGCAAAAAAAAATATGTGCGGGTTGCATAAATTGAAATTTTCTGGTCACTACTGCTACCGGTGCTGCAGATTGGGTTTTGAAACCAATTATTGTTATTTATGTAAGTCCCATCATGTGTTTTTTTAATGTAAATGCTTTGGTTTTCTTCTGGTCTATGCTTAGAGGTGACTAGCAGGTATCTGACAAACTTAATTTCATGAACGCGGTCGTGAAATGTAAAATCAATATAAAGTGATTATGATAAACGTTACTTAAAAGTTTAATCATGCCAAACACATGAAAACACTATCAAATATTTAAATATGTATGACACTACGTTACTTTACCCTTACAAGTCATATTTTAGCTGCTCATAATAAATTAAAAGAGTTAAAAGTGTTTATCTTAAATAATTTAGTATTCGTAACTAAAGTAATGCACCAATTTTTAGAGTGTATATTAGAATATTACTATATTCAATAAACAAGTTTCTTTCAAATGTGTCTTATATGTAGCTTCAATGAAAAGATTTTATACAAAAATGAACACGCATAGCCATAGCCCCAAATATTATAACTATAAAAGTAACTTTTGAATTTTATTTTTAATTATTTTTATAAATATAATTCTTTAATAATTATCAAACTTGCAATCCTTTAATAAAAGTATATACAATAATATCACTAAAATTAAAAAGGTTTTAAAAGTCTATCCTAGCCGCATCGTTTTTTTTTTTTTTTTTTTTTTTTTTTTTTTTTTTTTTTTTTTTAAGAAATATATTTTAATTGTATTTTATTTAATAATGTATGTTACAGAACAAATAATTTTTTTTTGTACATGAAATATACATTTTATTTGTAAAATTTGTACATAAAATTTACTGATGTACACTAAAATTTAAATTAAAAAAACAAAGAAAGAAAAAAAAAAACATGAATTTTACTTTTTTCCTTATTATCATTTACCAGTTCTAAAATTAACACTTCCATCACATATAGTAAATATATATTATCTGTGTGTGTGTGTGTTTGTTGTGTCAGTTGTGTCAGTTGTGTGTGTGTGTGTGTGTGTGTTTGTTGTGTGTGTGTGTGTATGTGTGTGTGTGTGTGTGTGTGTGTGTGTGTGTGTGTGTGTGTGTGTGTGTGTGTGTGTATGTGTGTGTGTGTGTGTGTGTGTGTGTGTGTGTGTGTGTGTGTGTGTGTGTGTCTACAAATAAAATCTTGGTTCAACAAGAACAAGAGAATAACTTATTCACTTAATAAAATACGAGTACAAAACTGACGCTATTTTCATTTTCTAAAATAATGTCTGCACTGTCTACAGCATGAATACATCAGGCTAAATCAGAGAGATGTAATTTATTTGAGAGCATTGATGCTGTTATAATAGGTTAATTGAGTTCTTATCTCAAGTATACGTGAGAAAAATTATAAATTAAAAGAAAATCCTATATAGAAAATAAGTAGTCACAAAATGAAATTCGTCTTATATGCTAATGTATGTTAAACATTAATAGCGTTCAATCCAAGCGCATTTATTATGACATCATGCGCATGAACATTATAGCTATTTCACACCCAGTACACTATATAACTCATTTGTAATTTTTTTATGTGATAAAGTATACCATACATAATATGTAAACACATATTATCATAAACATCTATATCATAAACAAAATATAAAAAAAATATATAGTGATATAAACCTTGCTTGCATATGTTACGTAATTTGTCTTGCGCATTTCTTTAGTTTGTTATGCTAAACTTTTTACATTCAAGTTCAAGACTGAAGTTAATTTACTGAGTAGATAAAATTATATATACTGAGCCAGCTTCCCCTGTAGAGTCATTAAATCTTTTTGTGTCACGCCTCAAACATCGCGTAGAAGAACAATAATTACTTTAATAGTGTCGTAATTTCTCCCAATATTAACGGTAAGTGTTTTTTTTTTCTTCTTCTTTGTAAAAATAAAAGTAAAAATTTAGGTAAATTTAAAGGAATAGAACACATTGAACAAAAAACATATCTAGTATCCTAACATACCTAAATATCAATGTTAATTTGACCGGAGTCATTGATTTCTAATTTATTTTCCATTTACAAAATGTCAGCTGCAGGTATATATATGACGTCACAGCTTACTATAGTCCACGCATGCACGCGGAAACAGGCAAGCTGTGACGTCATAAACCTGCATTTTGTGATAGTAAAATAAATTAGAAATCAATGACTCCAGCCAAAATCAACGTTGATATTTAGGTATATGTTAGGATACTATAGACATGTTTTTTTGTTCAAGGTGTTCTATGCCTTTAAATACGCATTAAAACGAAATAAACAACGTGTGTAAAATATTATATTATGTATATTGAATTATAAAGTTCTGTGATAGTTGAATTACTAACCTAAATAGATAACGATGACCACATTTTAATGGTTTATTTTATTGCATATTCTAAATAAGCATAAAACGTTCTGTCTCTGGTAAAAATTTCAGACGCTTTGGTTGATTCTTCAATTTTTAAATTAATATTTTTTAAATCACCCCAAAAGTGCTTTTATGTCTTTTTTTTTAGTCCATTATAGAAAGTGAGTAAACCATAACTAATGGTTCCAAACTAAAATTAAATATCTCCGTGAATTTTTGGATTACTTAGATTTAATTACCACCCATCATGTGCATGTGTTTTTTTCATGACCATATGCATAAGCAACTTTTTTTTAATTTTATTCCTTTAGGGGATGAAAATAATTTTTTTTTCAGTATGACCTTTTCAATGCCTTTTCCCGAATCGATAATAATGAAAAAAAAAAAAAGGGGGGGGGGGAGGTCTTATGCTTCTGAGTAATATGTAGCCCCCTTTTAGTAAAAATATATGAACATTATAAGAAAAAACACCCCTTTGAGATTATAAGGGGCTATTAATAATAAGAATAAGTTTTGACTTACCAATTTTTATATAAGAACTGAGTTCTATATAAATAAACTAATTATGCCACTTGCTAGGAACTTCTTCAATAACTTCGTATAGTGTTTTAGATTTTATTCACACTCTGGGGGTTTTGTATTTTTTCAAAACTTTTTTATTACTTGTAGAAACTTCAAAGAATAGTGTTGTGTAGGATTTCGATCTATGTTAAAATCAACCCTTCTGAGCCCAAATCCGTTTTTAGATTTTTGTAAAAACTCACCCTTCAATTTAAGCGCTATAGGAGGGAGAAAATTTCCGTATATTTATAATCTAGACATTAGTTATACTTATAATATGTAAGTAGATTTTTTTTTTTTAATTCATCTATTTTTTGCAATATATTACAAGAATACAACCAAGGCAAAGTCTTATCGGTCGGTTCATTTTTATATATTATTATTTTTTCTTACATACATTTATAATATCTGTTATTTAATGTATTTCTAACATAATGATATAAAGACATGGAGAAAAAAAAATTAAAAAGTTAAAAAAAAAGTTGTGAGATTATATGGCTTGTTTTGCACAGGAATTTTAAAAAGAAGATTTTCATGCTTATTGAATATTTGAAATTTTTATGATGAAAATTAGTTTATAATTAATAGTATAATTTGCTTACACGTTTTTTCCCCCCTTTTTGTATTTTTTTTAAACTTGGTTTTTAACAAAACTTATAATGAAACTATGGTATATACTTTAATTTTTTTATGTATGATTTATTTGTTTCTGTGTTATCTTTAATTTTTCATCTTGTTTGTTAAGAAATTGAAAAGTTATTTTGCCCCCTTTTTAATTATTATTATTATTATTATTATTTTTTTACAGTTAAATAAAAACGTTTACATTTAGTTGTTCGAAATATACTACATATTATGCATAAATGAAATAAATATTAAAGATTTATGTTTTAATCTCGTATACCAAAAAAAATGTTGTATTTAAAGTATATAGTTTTTTAAATAACCACACAATAGACACTCATTAAAAAAAAAAAAAAAAGTTCTCAAGTATTCTATTTCAATTGACTCAATTGAGAATTGAGAATAAAAGTTTATTTAATAAACAACAAAAGAAAGGTATAAAACACTCTGTTTATTAGTTATTATAGTGTCTTTTATTTGTTAAACATCTCGTATGTAGAAAATTTAAACGTCGAGAATTTTACTATTTAGTTATCTTTTTTTTTTTTTTTTTTTTTTTTTGTGATTTCTCCTATAAGTTTTAACGTTTTTTTTTAAAAAACAACAAAATAATAAAAATAACAATAGAAGACTTTCAAAAGTGGTTTTCGTTAGAAAATAAACAAACTCACAGCTCAACAATACTATAACAAAGTGCTCTAACAGATGACTTTGTGTTCCTGTCTCAATTTAACATGCTTTCTTATGGGACAATGAAGCAGCTAAAACTCAAGTTAATATATTTCTCGGAGCTGAAATTTGTGCTGTAGCTTGCTGAGCTTTGAAGCTTTTGTTTTCCTAGATTTTAATCAATTTTTGGTAACAAATTATTATTTTTACCTATAACTAACTTCAAATCCAGGAAAACAAAAAAGCTTTGAGGCTCTACTGAGCTACGATAAAAATTTCAACTCCGAGAAATAATTTTAACTTGATGAGTTATAGCTGCTTTATTGCCCCATAAGAAATCATGTTAATTATAGACAGAAACACAAAGTCATCTGCTAGCACTTTGTTAGTATTGTTACTTGTTACGTACTGCTGTGAGTTTGTTTATTTTCTCATTAAACCTTCTTTTGCAACGCCTCCTATTCAATACAATTCAAGACATCTTATAAAATTAAATTTGAAACTCGATCATGAAAAATATATAAATTATGTAATATATGTATTTTCATTATAAATATATATAATATATGACCAGTCTTGTATTCGATACCCAAAATTTCTATGACGATATAATTACTACAGTATATTAATGTAACCTAGCCTCCCACTATAACATAATATCGTTATCTTTAAAACATTGCCCAAATGGTATAGCGTTACTATTTCAAAAAACGCCAATTTTTCAATAGTGATAACTGATAATTGATAATTATATGGTGCAATGTTTTTATTAAAATAAATATTTTTAAAACCTTACTTCATGACTACTATACCTATAGGCAACGAATAATAAGCTTATAGCTTATAAATATTTGAAGCAAGTTATATAATCAAATTAAAAAAACATATACATATACATTTTTTTACTGTTGTTAAAGATCTAAAGGAACAAAAATTGAAATATTATAAAGAATATATTTCAAGTACATATTTATTATATAAATTTTATATATTCTTTAACCAATTAATTAATGAAAAAAAAAATTAAAAAAAAATTATATACAATAAAAGCTGAAAATTAAACTAAACTTTCAGATGAAAAAAATACATGAATAATATTTAATTTCTATATGAAAAATTATTTGACATTGATATTAACACTTTAATTTGTATTTTTTTTGTATATAGTTGCAGTAAATATATTTTGTTACATATATTATAGGTTACAATAAAATACAGTTAAACGGAAAAAAAAATAATAATAATAACAGTATTATATATTCACGATTTACAAAAAACTATGTGTTAAGAATCTTAATTGTCATAGCTGCACAAATATCAATGCGCTTAAATATAAACAAGATTTGAAAAAAAAAAAAAAAAAAATATATATATATATATATATATATATATATATATATATATATATATATATATACATATATATATATATATATATATATATATATATATATATATATATATATATATATATATATATATATATATATATATATATATATATATACATACATATATATATATATATATATATATATATATATATATATATATATATATATATATATATATATATATATATATATATATATATATACATATACTATCTTAGAGAGCGAAGAAAATAAATACAAAGAAACCAGTAAATAAATAGTTAAAAAGAAGTGAGAAATAATTATAAGATTGTTTACATATAATATAATACTAAATAAATATAGAATTATACACACACACACACACACACACACACACACACATATATATATATATATATATATATATATATATATATATATATATATATATATATATATATATATATATATATATATATATTATATTATATATATATATATATAAAATATATATTATTTCTTTCATATTAATATATTCTGAATTGAATATACATAATATACTGTATTTTTTATTTATTATATTTCTTTTCATCTATTTTTTTCATATGACATATATTTGGTTTTAATAAATTTTATTATAACTATAAATTTACTATAAAATTATAAAGCTAACAACTTTGTTCACTTGTTCGTTATTTATTATATGTTGCAGATTCTACATGATTTGCCAAAAAATGTTTTTGGTTTTGTTGCTGCTGCATGGGCAAGCTACGAGCAATGTTGCTATGGTGAGATATAATAAACACTATTAATACCTTTTTTTATCAAACTTTTTTATTTATTTTACTATAAAACACTAGCTAAAGTGTAGCACGTGTGCTAAACACAAGCAAGTATTTTTGTTTATTGTAAATTGAAATGATCGAATATAAAATTTTTTTAAATTAAAATTAAGAACCAACGTTTATGACAAATATAATATAGAAATTATCAAATTAATGTCATTTTTATTTTAGTACATCATTAGAATGGAAGTTATCAGTTAAAAGAAAAATATTTAAAATTTTCTGAGGCTTAAACTATATACGTAATAGCGATGTCCAGTCAAGTATTTATCATTTTAATATCTCTTTATAGAGTATATCTCTAGAATATCACTATTCAAATTTTGATTTTCGAGAATTAGTATAGCTATAGTAGTTTTCTCAAAAAAAAAAGAAAAAAAAAAAAAAAACGTTTTTCTCCCCATCCTATAGGCGACATATTAAATTAGCTTACCCTGCGTGCCTGCGCGTGTTATTCTGATAAATAATAAATAACAGATAGTTTTTAATTTGTTAATAAAAATTTTGTAGAAATTTTTATTTTAAAATAAGTTTCTCATTGACTATCAGTGACACCATTAGTTACCGGCCGCTTGTCTTTAAACTTTTAATAAGCTTTTACTATATATAATGGATCAGATAGAGGAAATTTTCAGTGTTGTATATATAAGTAAATGCATCATTCCACTAATATTAAAAATAATAATATAAAACGATAAGTGAGATTGTAAATATAATTTTTCATGGAGATAATTGGTATAATTAATGCGTGTTAAAAAATTAGAGCGTTCTAATTTCAAATCTTTTAGCGTTGTATGGACTATAATCACTATAATATACTTTGTTTAGTTTATGTTTGATAAAAGCTGCAACGGAGGCTAGAGATATTTAGATTATTGGACACAATTTTACGTTTTGAAAGCTGGACACATAATTTAAAAAAATTGTTCCATTCTAATAGTGTATTAACATCCTTTATACTTAATAAAACAAAAAATAATATATTTTAGCTGCGTGTATATTATGTAACTCGTTTTTATTTTATTTTTCTTGAAATTTGTTTCAGGATCCAGATATTAACTCAAAAGTAACCAAATTGAGTAATGACGTAAAAGATTTAGGAAAGAAGTTTGAAAACCAGGTGGCAGCAATTGAAGAAATAATGCAAGAGTTGAGGGGAGAAGAGAACTTTCTGTTGTCGACATTGACTGGGCAACAGAAAGTACAGGAAAAAATGATTGATGCGATGAAGAACATTCAAGGTCAAATGAAGCAAGAACAAGGTCAAATGAAGGTGGTACAAGGTGAAATGAAGGAAACACAGGATATTTTGTTTCAAGAACAAGGTCAAATGAAGGAAACGCAAGATGAAATGAGGCAAACACAAGTTCAAATGAAAGATTCGCTGGATGAAATTAAGAAGATACAAGATAATGTAAAGCAAGAACAAGTCCAAATAAAGTTGTTTCAAGAACAAATGAAGCAAACGCAAGATAATATAAAACAAGAACAAGGACTAATGAAAAACACACAAGATGATATAAAGCAAGTACAAGGACAAATGAAGGATACTCAAGGTAAAATGAAGGAGACCCAATATCGAATAAAGCAAACATTAGATGACGATCACAAAACGAAAAACGTCATAAGTGATCAAATTGATGCTATCTATAACCTGTTGTTACCAATAAGCTTAGAAACAAAAACTTTCCGCGGCAAGAAATATTTTTTTTCCTTCGATGAACCATTAAAGTCCTGGAATGATGCAGATACATTTTGCAAGTCATATGGAATGCAATTAGTTAGTATCGAGTCGAAAGAAGAGTGGGATGCCCTTGAGAGTGATGTTTCAAAACTACAAACAAAATCTTACAACTGGGTTTGGTCTAGCGGCCGTTATGTTGCACAGAAAGGGAATTGGATTTGGATGGCAACTGGGACTAATATCACGTTCTTTGTACAAACACTTTCTCCTATTGAAAATAATAATGATAACTGTTTAATACTTGGTGGTGGATATTGGGGAGATTACCCTTGCTTATTAAAATTTAGATTTATATGTGAACAAAATTTAAGGATTATAATATAACACCATTTAAAAAACGACTAATAATACTAATATATATATATATATATATATATATATATATGTATGTGTGTATATATGTATATATATATAATATATATATATTATATATATATATATATATATATATATATATATATATATATATATATATATATATATATATATTTAGAGAGCTGTGGAAAATATCCAGTTTATTGGAAACCACGGTTTAAATTTTACGCGATTAATCGGTTTCGGCAAATCTGAGAAACCGAAAAACAAAAATAAAAACGAATTAAAAATTTCCTTACCAAAAAATCGAAAAAATTAAATGATTTTTATATTTCTTGATCAAACTGAAATACTTTGATTTTTAAATTTGGATTTTCGGTTTTCATTACAACGACTACAAGAAAAAAAATGTCATATAAATTGTTTTACCCTCAATTAAATAAGTTAAGAAAATATTTTAAAAAATATATACTTTTTTAAAATAAATCACTATAATAATTTATATATATTTTACCAATAAAGTTATAAGACTATTTTTTCCCCCATTTTTATGTTAATTTAAAAAAAAGAAAGAAAAAATCATTGTTCAATTCAATGAGTTATAAAATTCATTATTAATATTATTATTATTATTATATTCATAATAAATGCAATTTAATCTAAATATTGCAACGCAATATTTTTTCTGATGCCATTTGATTTTATAAAAGAAAATATGAAAGATAATATGAGATAATGCATTTAACATAATCATTTTAGCCATAAATATAAAAAATTTAATATAAAATAATTAAAATAATTGTATAGAAAAAAAATCGTTTTAAATATTAACGATTTTCTAACAAGTAAAAATTAATTACGTTTATTATGATTTTTTTAAAAGTAAAAACCGAAATCAAAATCTAATCACCGAAAGTTTGATTTAACCGAACCGATAAATATTTTTTTCGATTAACCAGTTTTGAAATTTTAACGATTTTCCACAGCTCTTCTGTATATTATATATTATACAGAGTCTTTATTTCAAAGAACGTTTACTATGAGGCAATCAATAAACTTGAACAACTTAGTTAAGGGTTGTATATTCAGATGGCTTGTATCGTATCTCAAAATCTAAAAAGAAAACTTTCAAATTTTATGATGCCATTTGAGAGTTAATAGTAACAGCTACCTATGATAAAATTTTCAGAACCCGTGACCATCAGATAAGAGAGAAATTAATTATTGAAATTAACATGGGCTCTTATGGGACTAAAACTTCAAAAAATCGTAATTAAAAGTCTATAGCATGGTGACCTCCCAAAATTTTAATATTTTTGAAAATACCTGTACAAAATTTCAGATTTTTCAGTCTTTACAACTTTTTAGTCAAATCCCGCAGTAGCTGATTTCCCGCCTTAACTTAGTAATCTTACAAAATTCAAAATTATAACTCTCTTAGGAATTTTATAACGTTAATGTGAAGGAAATATTAAGTTAAAAATATCAACAATAATTTATTTTAAATACTTTATTATATTACCGTCATTACCGACACAAGAAAGTTTCAAATATGTTAAGAGTCCCGTGCACTGCTGTCCCTGCATAGATAGGCAACTTTTCATACTCTCATTTAAATCAATGTAATCGTATTTAGTAAATTACACGAACAGCTTGAGAGCTACAAGTTTCATTTTTGGTAACAATAATGCTTGTTAATATATCTCTGCCTTCAGAATGGGATTTTTTTATTTTCGTTCTAGTTCCGGTTTTATTCAGTTTTTTTCACCTAAAAACTCGCACGATCATTTTAGAAAAAAACCCCATTCGGAAGGCACCCTAAATATTACGAGCAGTCAAAAAATGTATTTTAAGTCTCACTTTGACAAATAATAAGAGCGTAATTTACTAAATATGATTTATTAAAATATAATAAATTTTAAATCGCCTTGGTAGCATCGGTACCGCAATGCACCTACTGCCCAAGGCTTAAGATTATTTTTGTTGGCAGGAAACGTCTATCTATGTTTCAATAAAAATAATATTTGTCTGTTTCTTGGAATCAGTATTTTATCATACAGTATGTATGAACTACGGAATGCTATTTATTATTATCATTATTTTTAGTTCGTTTATACAATGGTTGAACGGAATTGAACCTATCTGCTCTTGCCTATATTATTAAAAGTGTGAAATTTTTATGCAAATAATAATTGATTAGCAAAACGTTTCATTTTTATTTCTTGAATTATAATTGCAATACAAAGATTGCCTGGTTTAAAAATTGAATGCAAATATATTTGCAAGTCTGATTTTTTTTTTTTTTTTTTTTTTTTTTTGCAATAAAATGTCACTTATAGTGTAATAGTAAAATAAATGCATCCAAATATTATAAAAATAAAAAAATATATTTTAAGCCATTAAATTTATATTGAACTAATTACTAATATTTATTAATTTTTTATTTTATAGTTTCTGAAAACGTTATAATATTGCAAATATTTTTAATTAGCCTGTAATACAAAACATGCAATTGCAATATCAGAAAATGGAAAAAAAAAAGAAGAAAAGAAAAAGAAAAAAAAGTGGCAAGAATTATAAATTGCAAATAAAACACCTACTATCATTATTAATTAATCTAATTAGCAAACGTACTAAGTAATATTATATAAAATTCGTGTGTCTATCTATATTTCAATACTGAAGGCACACAAGTAGCTTACTCCAACTTTTTTTTTTTCTTGCATAAAATATAAAATACTATGAAGCTCACAAATGAATCACTTGATATAAGATTAAGATTCCAAACTTGGTCAAGAATGTCATTCAATACAATATTCCTAGATATATACCTTTATCGCTTGTAATCTGTTTACTACCTTGGTCATTTCCTTTAATAACTTCAGTCACTTGAATCTCTGGTCACGTGATTAAAAATTCGATGTTTTCTGTGAGTGCATCGGACTCTTAAAGTAAAGGAGTATTTGTATATTATGTGTACTGTATATGCTATATATATATATATATTACAGTAAAATATATATACAGCATACGCAAAAAACGCATACAGTATACATAATATACAAATAATCCTATAACTTCGATATATTTGTATTATATTATAGTATTTGTTTTTAACGTTCATGCTGGTTTTAAAAAAAGTTTTCATTTTAAATTATACTTCTAATGGTTCAATTTTTTTTTTATTATAAAATTATGTAATATAGTACAAGTTACATTAAAATATACTGTTATTAAAATCATATACTCTGGCAACATTTTCTGTATATAATGTCAGTGCGGGCTTGTACTTTTTGTGGCGTCCTTAAAATAAAAACTATGTTTTATTATTATTAAACTAGCATATCATACAGCATTGTATAGGATACGTACGTACTACAACTGATAATTTATATAATTTTTATTTTATGATTTTGATATTAAATTCCCGGCTTCCCTTCCTTTTTTGTATTTATTTATTTATTTTTTTTGGCTCACGCATGTTTTGCATAGTAGTATATAAGTTATACTCACAGTAGATGATACAGTAGAGTCCATCTCCTATACTGAGAATGTCAGATCAATGCGCGCCATAATTCCGACTGGGTGAAGCGGGCTGTAACTACACGCGTAACGTTACTTCAGTTACTTTTAGTTCAGTCCGCTTCACCCAGTCGGAATTATGGCGCGTTTTTTGATCTGACATTCATCCCAGTATAGGAGATGGACTACTGTATCATATATCTACTGTGAGTTATACTATGATATTATATTTGAATCTTTTTTTAAACTTACTTTCATTTTTCATTTGCCGGTATATAATGTATATATTATAAGGAAATGCGTATTATTATGAGCAAGCATCACTAAAAAAGCAGGACAGCAAAATGCGATATAATATAATAAATCAATTAATTAATGCAAGATAAGCAATAAAATTTTTATAACTTCGCTTTCGCAGTTAAAGCTTTTGTATTCTTAACAGGGGAAAAATAATAAATAATAACAAATAATAATAAAAAAAATAATATCTCATAGTAATAAAAGTTGCTCTCCAAGTCCAGGTGATCAACCCCTAAGAAAGAGTGATGATCGACTTTTTATATTTTTATAAAGTGCGGAAAAACTTTTAAACTAATGAAATTGCCGCCACATTTGTACAACAATTTAATAATTGTCACCCCTGCAAATATATTTAGTAACATATGTTACTAAATTCTAAAATTTTAGTTTTAACATTTAAAGTTGGCGAAGCTGTAATTTAGTGAAATCATCAGCTGTTTTAAAAAACAAGACAAAAGGACTGCAAAAGGAAGAAATTTGAAAAAAACTAGAAAATAAATTACAAAAAAATTGAGTTTATGAGAGAAGACAATATATATTTTAATTTTTGTAATAATGTTCATTGTTTTCGGCTTCTGTTAAATATAAATAACAATTCCAGGTGACGACTAAAAGTGTTTATACATCGACAATTAACGACAGCCAACTATAGTGCAGTCAATGTTACGGCAACTGACAAAACTGACATTATGTGCGATGTTTGGAGTTGAGGAGAAAATCCACGTCTAATTTAATTAACAAGAGGTTCGTATAAGTTAATTAGTCTATCTAACGTATACTTGCATTCATATATAAGATAACACCCGATAAAGAAATGAACACGGGCCGCTATGGGAAATGTTTTTCTTTTTCTTTTTTTTCCCTAGTTTTAAAGCAATGTGTTTTGAGAACATAATGCTGGTATTAGAGTTGAATATATTAATAAGTTTTTGAGAATAATAATATTTATTAGTAAATATTGCTTGAATCCTAAAGAAAATAAGACAAAATTATGCGTCCCATGGTATGAGTTCTATGTATGATATGATATATATATGCTATAATATACTGTACATAGTTGTTTTTATTGTTCCAAATGGCGTTAAAAAGTGCATTCTCGTGCTTTTTCATGCACACAGTGCAGAATACGCTGAGCAGAATAAACCGAGCCTGGTGGCGCAGTGGTATGCGTGCTAGTCTGATGTGCGAGAGGTTGTGCATTCATTGCTTGGTGGGTACCGTGTCGGTTTTTTCAGAGGCCGTGCATATGGTACATGCACCAAGTGCGCACTCATGTTCTCTGCACGTTCATGCCCGTACGTTTGCCAGTGAATCACAGGTAAAACGGTAGGAGAGATTTTTAGGCTTGACAGGTCTATTCATGTCTCCGGCCAGTTCTGGCAGTGGTGGTAATGGCCCACACCAAGTCAGAGGTATCTTGGGACAGTTCACCAATCCACCTCATCTCACTCATTTCTATTAAATCACACGTTGTTGGGTATAGCCTGTTGTGTGGTATAGAATTCATATTCATTTTATTCATCAAGCTACTCAAAGTTCTAATTAGATATCTTATTATTGTAAGTAATTAAAAACGTAGAGTAAAACTCATTAAATTTTTTTTTCTAATATCCTAACATACTGTACCTAAATACCAACGTTGATTTGGCTGGAGTCATTGATTTCTAATTTATTTTCCATTAAAGAAATGGCAGCTGCGGGTTAATGACGTCACAGCTTGCCTGTTTCCCCGCTCGTGAAACAGGCAAGCTGTGATGTCATAAACCCGCAGCTGCCATTTCATGAATGGAAAATAATGAAATCCAGACGGCTATGTTTTTTTTTTTTTAAGGTTTAATTAAATTAATTAATTAATTAATTTAATTAAAAAAATATATATATAAATACAGTAACGGTATATTTAGTATACACATGCCTAATTAAAAGTTATGTTCACAGGTGCTAGGCTAGCTGCAGTAATAGAGATGAAAGTTGAAGAGCCTTGTGATCTACTGCACTTGCGCAATGTTGAGGCTGTGCAATCTGACAAAGCTATCTTCCAGTATTCACCTGAACTGCACACAACAATTGAAATTGTGAGTAAATACTTTCTATAGGTATTGACATTAACTAATAAAGGAATGACTGGTTTGGTAATGACTTGTAAGCAATTTTGTTCACATCCGCTTCTGTTTCTACTTACTACGCATATATGCACAAGCACAGAAATAAAAATATAACACGTTAGATAGATTAACCTACATGAGAAAAGAATTGTGTTTGGCTATAATTAGTATTTACAGACCTAGAGAGAAACTAGGAATAAATTATCTTTCTGAATATGCAAGGATTGAATTGGAACAGAAAATGAATCCATTTGTAATATGCCAAAAATTATCCAGTGTGTCAGTTCTCTCTCTCTCTCTCTCTCTCTCTCTCTCTCTCTCTCTCTCTCTCTCTCCCTCTCCCTACTGTTGGTGTCATTAGGTATGGCAAAATTCAAAGAAAATGCTAGAGAAAATTAGAAAGGAAGAGAGGGGGCCCGGTTACAGTACTGTAACTGTAAAGGTAGTAAATAAAAGGATAGAATTACCAGCAAGGACCTTACCACAGTAGAAGTTCTATGGAGAGGTCGAGGTCTCATGTGGCACAGTATTTTGTTATAAAAAGTTTATTTTACAACTGAGAGCTTTTGTCATATGTTAATGACATTATCAATCAAAGAAGAGATTGACTTTAGCACATCACAGAGCAGCAAGGCACTACTCAGTGATGTGCTAAAGTAAATAAAAGTAAATCAGTAATAGCTCTCAGTTATAAAAGAATATTTTTTATAACAAAATACTGTGCCATATGCGAGACCTCGACGTCTCCATAGAACTTCTACTGTGGTAAGGCCCTTGCTGGTAATTCTTGCAGGACTGTCAAACATCATAAAATTTTTATCAAGGCTAGGTGTAACCCTTAGCTACACAATGACACCAAATTTACAACCAAAACACGTTCTAGTTTTTGAGATAGAAAGTCGGTACCCTACTCCCTTATAGTGATATATGTTTCAAAATTTTGAAATGAGTGCCCAAAGTAGAGATAAATGGGAGTTCAAAGTCACCCCGCTTGACTCTAACTAAAATAGGCAGCATTCATTATTGCTGTATTCAACTTTACGATGTACCTGTTATTTCACGACAGTTGCAGTAACATAAATTACAGACAAGTTTGCCATTATTTTAAACCAAACTTTGCTATAACAGTAGAGGGGGAGAGATGCAGACTGTATGAGAATAACTATAATACAAAAGTGATGTATTAATTGTCTTATGTTATTAATTATGTTTTAGAAATGTGAGCCTGATGAGATAAAAGTTGAAGATGAAACAACCAACAACACAGAGGTACAGATGGATGTAGAGAAATGTCAAACTGAAGACATTAAGATGGAACCAGGGTGTAGAGATGAAGAACATGCATCTGAATGTTTGATAAGAATGACACCTGGGGGTTGTGTTATTGTTTGTGTAAGTAAGCTGTAATTTTTAAATTTTAAATAATAATACAGTATCTTGATTTTATGAAATACCAATATATATGAACTCAAAAAAAGCTTAATTCACAAAATTGAGATACAGTATTCACAGAGTTACATACATATACATATCATGAAGCTATAATCCCTTTCGGGGTAAGCCAACAACACAGATGTTTTATCCTGACCCAGTGATAGACCTCCACAACTTCATAGAATTGAAATTCATAAAATTGAAAAATTACTGTAATAATAATTTAGGTCAGTAACAAAAAAAAAAAAAAAAAAAAAAAAAAAAAAAGTGTTCACCAAGCTACGGACCTCATCGTGGCAATGTGCTTGTTGGTTTCTCCTATCCTTTCTTTGATTACATATTCAAACTAAAATGGTTTAACCTTTCCTAATAAATTAATATGTATACAAGTGAAGTGAAATCCATACCTATTTTGTTTTAGAACTGTGAGACTAAGGGGACAGTAATTAAAGATAAAATACCAAACAACACAGAAGTAGAGATGGATGTAGAGAGATGTCAAAGTGAATACATCAACATTAAGCCAGGGTTTAGAGAAGAAGAAAATACATCTGAGTGTTTGGTAAGCATGTCAAGTGTGTCACTGGATATTTCATCGTAAGCTTGGCAAAGTAGGTACAGTCAATAACACATATGTAAGTACACTATTCTGGTTTAAAAATTACCCATCAAAGGGAAGCCACTTTCTTTAGAAAACGGTCAACATGTCATCTTAAAAGTGACAGCAGCGTTGTCAGATTTAACCTAATGGGGCTGTAAGTGTTCCGCGAGGTTAAATCTGGCAACGCTGCTGTCACTTAAGATGACATCTTGACCATTTTCTAAAGAAGGGCATCACTTTGATGAGTAATTTGAAAAGCGGAGGAGTTTACAACTCTGGCCAAAAGTTTAAGGACATGGGAATCCCATTAAGTGTTTAATGAAATAAAAGGCCGCATGTTGTCTGGTCTGGAGAGTTGCTTTAAAAAACTAAAATAAATAATCACCGGCATTGCGTATAATAAAAATAATTTACAGTATCATTAAAGCGAGTCATTGCATAACACTTTTGTTTCAGTAGCTTAATAATGTTAAGTTGGTCCCCCCCCCCCCCATTATTTAAGAATTGTAATAATTTTTTCATATTTATATTGCATGACTCAAATAGTTTGTTTTATACATTGTGATATAAGTATTCTAATACTACAAGCCAATTTAAGGGGGGAGAAAAATAATATTGATAATAGTCTAAAGACTATTTTTCTGCTCTCTATTTATAAACCTAAACAACCTAAACCTAAGTTTTTTTTTTTTTTTTTTTTTTTTATAGGCTAGCACTGAAGGTGACACAGTAAGGATCTTGGAGCATGTACAAAGAAACATCAGTTCTCTGACACCAGAAGCTGCTATGGTTATTGGAGCATTAAAGACTGGAGTATATGCAGTGTGCAGAATGTATGTTCAGAGAGCTGGTGGTGATCTCTTGAAGCCAGAGGAAGCAAAGAAAGAGGCTGACAAACTTTTCAGAAGAGTAAATGAATTTCCAAGCACTGGGATGGAAATGAAAATGTAAGTACGATGTATATATTTAACATTAAAGGCGTAGATCACCTTGAATACAAAACTTGTGTAATATTCTAACAAACCTGAAAATCACAATGAAAAAATAATAAGGGGGGGGGGGGGGGTATTTTAATTTTACATTCTAAAAGAAGACACTGTCCTGCATTGATTTATAAAAAGAATATGTAGATTTATAATTTTTTAGTTCATTAAAACTTTTAATTTAGTTTTTTTAAAGTTGTAAAATGATGTCAGAGGCTATTACTTATACATGTAGGCATAGGGAAATTTTTTACACTTTTGTTATGTCATTTTGCGATTTACAAAAATTCATAAAAATGAATTAAAAAATTAGAGAAATTCACATATTCTTAATTCAGAACAATGTCCACTTTAGGAATATAAAATAAAATTACCCCCTAAAATTTTTAGTCTTCCTGATTTTGAAATGTAAAAGTTACCACCAGTATATCGAAATATTTTGTTGGCTAGCAATACATTTGTCGTATGAAGAAGAAAAAAAAAAGAAAAAAAAAAAGTAATAATAATAATAGTTGTGCAGTTCTTGGCACAGCTAACATCGTGCACAAAGTGCTTAGTTTGTGACCCCTCTGTATACCATCTGAAGTTTCTGACATAATTGGCACTGGATTATTCTCACCTTCACCTTGAATCAAGTAGGATTCCAGTGTTGGTGTTACAGAAGAAGAAAGAAAAGAACTCAAAATAAAAACAAAAATAATAAATCACAGAAAACCAAAGCCTTAGCCTTACTGGTTTACAAGTAAATTTTTTTTCTTTGGTTATTTTTTATTTATTTTATTATTATTATTTGCATTTATGACAAATGTATTCTGAGCTGACCATTTTAATATTAAAAATATATAATTTACCCTATATTTTTCACATTTCAGTTCTAATAAAGAATTGGACCACACACCTTTAATTTATTTTGGTAAAAGAGTTTTGTATTAAAAATTAATTACTGTATTTGTATTATATTATGTTCTAGTGCTCGTAAAGTCAAGGAAATTGGAAACTTAGAGATGAAAATCCATGAAAAACCAACTGAAACTAGTACAAAATATCCTACCTCAGGTAATTTAAATATCAGTTATATGTATATTATATTGAATAGAGGTTATCCGTAGGCTATACATTTTGTTAGATAATGAGAAGAACTGTTCATAAACACACATATGATAACCCTTCCTTAGCCCCATGCAACGAGATATGCAACATAGCAGAAACTAGATACGGGACAGGTTGCATATCTCGCAGGATGATCACGAGTTTGTGGGGCTACGCAAGGGCTTTGTGCTATCATATTTGAGTTTGTGAACAGTTATTCTCATTATCTAACATTGAAGAAGCCATGTTGTAAACCCTGAACTTACTCTTTAAGTTCTTATGTCAATAGTTATTAATATCTCAAAAATTGAACATTAGATAACATTTAAAATTTTAGGGTACAGTTTATAAGTTTAAAATGTCTTTATTTCATCCCATACTAACATTTATAAGGATCATATGGATTAGAAGCTGTGTGGAAATAGCACGGATAGCATAGTACAGAGAAGATTAAAAAAAAACTCATGTTAAATTCAATAGTTTTCAAATCCATAAGAACATAATGAAATTTGATAATGCTTATAGTTTAAGCTACTTTTAATTGATACTGAAATTTTGATTGCAATATCACGAACGGTTTTTGAGAAAACGGGGTTTACGAACAAAACTTATAGGGTCTATGCATTCATATACATGTTTAAGTCTACGCCATGTTGGATCACTCAATAACATGGGCAGCATGGGAAAATAATACATTTTACCAGTTTAAAAATACTAAGCAATATTTTTGAGAGCATTGATATTGTTAATAAGTTGAATTAGTATCTCAAGTATGTGAGAAAAATAATTACAAAAAATTATCTGATTCTCCCCAAACAAAATAGACAAAAACGAATTATGTTCTATGCTAAGCAATGTTATTCATTACTCCAGTGTGGCGTCCAAGCGCATTAAATATGATGTCATGCGCATACACCCTATATTGTTACTAACTCTCTAATTTATTTTCAATGGTATCTGTTTCAGCTGAAGAAACACAAGAAGTTTTGTCAATTTCTTCATCAAATAATATTCAAACAATAAACAAGAAATATAATTTGAAAGATTTAAAAATTAGTTTGCATAAACTGACAAAACATGAAATCAAAATGGCATGTACTCCTAAATTATTAAGCATGCAGGTTAAATTAAAAAATGGTAAAAGACAAGTGAATATAAGGCCAAGTATGTGCATAGTATGTCATAAAACAATTAAAACACATTTAGCAAGACATATGAAGACCAATCATGGAAATATTGCTGAGATGAAGTCAATTGTAAATATTTATAAACAATTAAATTCAACAAATTTGTCTAATGAAAAAAGAAAATATCTTGAAAGATATAAACGTGCATTATTTAGAAAATTAAAAAATGAAGGTAATAAAATATTCAATGAGACATGTGTGAGTGAAGCTAATACATTTGTGCCAGCAAGATTGCCTGTAAGATCTAAACCAATGGAGGCTTACACAGAATGTAAATATTGTTTGTGTTTGCTGGAAACTAAAGAATTTAATAGCCATCTCAAGCGCTGTGTGTTAAAACAACACACAAATTAGTTGTTGTTTTTTCTGTCTGATTCATATACCTGCACCTAGCACCTATCAATTTCAGGGTTTCGGAATTTTGCCCAGCCCCCCCCCTTCCCCCCAAAAAATTGTTTATTGTTAAGATTAATTATTATTATTTTTTTAGTGTAAAAAACAAATATGCTATTTATGAAGAAAATAAAGCTTAAAATATGATTTGAAACATATTAACTTTTTCTCTCACTGGTTCATTAATTTGACTTTCTTTTATTTGTAAATTATTATTATTTTTTTTAGTGAAACAAATGATGATCCCAATATAAAAAGTTCTTTTTTAATTTTTAATTTCATACAAAATATAAATGGAAAAAGTATATGAAATAAAAAATATAATTGCTTTTTTAACAGCGCTAAAAAAAAAAAAAAAAAAAAACACACGCCTGTCTTTAAAAAACGCTCTTAGTGTGTTTTATTTTTATTTTTTTAAACACTACAACCGGGCTGTTTTTTAAAAATACCCAGGTTTTTTGAAACCCTGATCAATTTTGTTGCAAGCAAAATGTGTACTTCATTTTTTTTTTTTCATGAGAACAAAAAATGTGTAAGTCAAGAGCCATTGATCTACATTACATTTGAAAATGACATACACATTTTGCTTGCAAAAACATATGCAACAACATAATTATTCATAAAAAAAAAAAAAAAAACAGTTTAGGGTTGAAAAGCTCAAGACAGCAGTTGTTTCTGATCATAATTTCTATCCCACCGCTGCGATGGCGTCCATAAAGTTAGTATGGTCTAAAATTTATCGCTACGCTTAGAAAATCACTAAGAAAGGACCGCTGTCCTAGGCTTAAGCTGCAACCTCTAGATAAACCTTAGTCAATGTATTTTTTTAATTTTTGTAACAATCATAATAATATACGGTTTATAACAGTAATTATTAGTTATAGTGTTGCAGCTTATGGAGACCCCCATAGTTAATAAAATGAATAATCAGTATTGACTATAATAAAAATATTTGATGATTAAGACGAGTCATTGCATATCACATTTTTGTTACAGGAGCTTAATAATTTTAAGTTTTTATTTTATTTTTATTATTATTTTTTTATTTCATTATTTAAAAATTGTAATACAATTTTTAATCTTTATATTGCATGAATCAAATAGTTTGTTTCATGCATTGGGTTATAAGTAAAGCTAATTTAAGTAAAAAAAAAAAAAAAAAAAAAAAAATTATGGTTATGATTAGAGAGCGCAAAAATAGTTTTTCGACTATTGCCATTATGTCGACTATTGCTACTTTTATTTCATATCTCCACCGATCTCAACAAATGACGCATTTTAAACCAATAAAAAAATCGACTATTTTCGACTATTTCAACCTTAGCGACTATTTCACAACAAATCGACTATTTGGCGACTATTTCGCATTTTTTTAAGTTTTTAAGGAGATTTCTACTACAAATTGGCGATATATATCGATATATGGGACTAATCGATACATTTGCTTCGATAGTATCGATATTATCGATACTTTTTGAGGCGATATATATCGATATATCGATACATAAATCTGACTATCGGTATTCGATACTTTTTGAAAAAAAATCATAGTAATTTATTTAAAATTTCAAATAGCAAGCCAGTTTTCGCGCGCTCTGTTGTACTAACGAATCAGCGCGTGCAGCTGGGAGGGTACTGTGTATAAAAGCGCGCTGCCACTTGCTTCCCCAGCTCAGTCAGTCAGTAGATGTTGTGTATGAATCATCTCTAGCTGTACAGAGCTCTCTGCCGTGCCTTGCCTGATGAGTCCTAGGTAAATTTGGTACTATTTTGTAATAGACCTCATGTCCCATACCCACAAAATCTTTTTTTTCTTTATCATTCTTTATATAAATTTATGTATGAAAATCGACTTTTTTCGACTTTTTTTGTATAAAATCGACTATTTCTCGACTATTTGCACCAAAAATCATCGACTATATAGTCGACTATTTTGTCAAAATGATCGACTATTTTTGCGCTCTCTAGTTATGATCAATAATAAAGAAAATAATAGAATATTACAAGCAAGGGACTTACCACAGTAGACGGAGAGGTCAAAGTCTTGCGTGGCACAGTGAATAACAAAACGCTGTGCTAAGTCAGAAATCGACCTCTCCATAGAACTTTTACTGTGGTAAGACCCTTGCTGGTAATTCTATCCTTTTCTTTATTATTGATAGTAGCCTATATTACAAATATACTAAAACAAATGAATAAACATAAACAAATATTTCCATTTAAAATTATATTTAAACTATATTGTAAGCATGCAATAATATTAAATAATACACATCCTATTTGTATTCTCAAAAAGCAGTATACACTCCCCCGAGATAAATCTGACCGGTCGCGTTAAAGTCTCCTCATATATTTAACATTTGGAGACATGAACGCTGCGGTCAGATTTATCTCGGGGGAGTGTACATGGTATGGTATAGACAAAAAAGTGATTTTTTTTTTCATTTATTATTAGGTATTATTGTTCTTTTTTTGTATCTGTAGTTTAAATTCATATCATTTTTTTCAATGATTGATAATTAAAGCCATAGACTACATAAAACAACATGTGCTTTTTAATGAATAAACACAAAATGGGATTTTCAAATAAATGATGAAATTTTTTACCAGAACGTGAATGTAGCCCCACGAGAGAGTGTGAAAATACTGTAAAGTATACAATTTGCGTGACTATTCATGTTTCTGACATCAGAAACATGCAAAAATTAGTAAAAAAAAAAAAAAAAAAAAAAAAAAAAAAAATGCTGTGCTGGTTGCATAAATCAAAATTTTCTGATCACTGCTAAGGAGCTACAGTTGGTTTTTGAGACAAACTAAAGTTATTTATGTAATTCCCATTAAGTGTTTTGTAATATAAATGCTTATGTTTTTTTCTAGGTCCTTTCAGATATCGGAACAATTTTTTTTCTTATGAAAAAAGTCTTGTTAAGTGTTTTATTTTTTAACTAAATAAAAACCAAATAGCAGAACAATGAAATTACTTTGGTAAACATTATTGCTGATTTTTATTACTCTTTCATTTCAGTAAGACTAATTAATAGCTAATATTAAATTAGATAATATAAAAAAACAGTATAGTAACAAAATTGCATAATATTTGTTAAAATATTTAAATAAATCTGAGAATATACAATAGAAAAATAAAATTATAAATATAAATATAGACAAACTAACACAAAAACAAGGTCCATAATAAGAGTAGATGCTCTGGGAAAAGTTTTGACCAAGGGAGTAGGGTACCAACGTCGGCCATTAGACTCAAACTTTAACCATCAAAAAAATCTGAAATTTTGAACAATGATACTTCAGCTTGAGATAATTTCATATATAGATTTTTTTTGAGGGGGGGGGGGGTGGGGGGGTCATTATACAAATTAATTTTATATGATTTGTTGACATTTTAAGCTCATAAGGCCCAATGTTAATTTCAATAATTTTCTTTTTTTGGGACAGTCTTCAAACATCTTGAAATTTTTATCACTGATAGGTGCAACCCTTAGCTACACAATGGCACCAAATTTAGACCCAAAACACATCTAGTTTTTGAGATAAAAGGTTGTCACCTACTCCCTTAAAGAACTTCACCAAAGACATCACTGCACCAATTGCAACTTTGTTCACCTTAAAGGAATTCACAACTTTCCTGGGACTTTGGCCTAATCAAAAGTTAACCCTAAGTCAGGGGACCTTCAGCACGTTTCACCCGCCGTGGTTACTTAGTACGCGAGAGCGCGCCCCTTAGACTTCGCGGCGCCAGGGAAGTATATTTTTTTGCTACGTAAAAAAAAAATTTTGGAGGGGGAAAAAGTTTTAGACTGCCTATCTGTGCCGTATCGAATGGGCAAGGGCGAAGTCACCTGTTCTCGGCGGAGGTACACGAAAATCATCTCCTCTCTTCTATTATGCTATATCTCAAGAAAATCTCTCGTTTTGCTGGAGAAGCGAGGCATTTTATTATTATAACAATTTTATTATTATTTCAAAATTATTTTGTTTATCATACAAAACAACATAGCAAATATTTCAACAAATATGAAGAACAAGTGAGAGAAATAATAGTCAATTATTATGACATTATAATCACAGAGAAGAGAATAATATAAATATGTCTGCAATTTTATCTCTCTCTCTCTCGCTCTCTCTCTCTCTCTCCATCACTCTCACACACACACTCACAATTTTAATGTAAATTATATTATTTTCAGATTATAAGTAACATTTTTTTCAATTGTTCGATTTTAATTGTTTAATTTTTTTAATGTAGAAAGAAAACGTAAAAATCAAATTCAATAAAAAAAGAAAAAGAAGAGAGAGATAGGAAAGAAGAGTGAGATTTTTTTATGATATTAAAACAGTTTAGAGTTATGCAATTTTCTCTTTCTCTCTCTCTCTTTCTCTCTTGTTGTATCATAGTTTTCTGTAATGAAACTGTAAATTTTTATTTTAATTTTTGCATTTTTTTTTTAAATTTTTTGGGTAAGATGGCATCCAAATCTACAACAAATATGATAATAAAGCTGTTTTTGTCTAACATACGAAACGTAGAGGGAGAGAGCGAGAGAGAGAGGTTGTTTAGCATTATACATCATAACTCCAAACTGTTTTTATATCATAAAAAAATCTCACTCTTCTTTCCTATCTCTCTCTTCTTTTTCTTTTTTTATTGAATTTGATTTTTACGTTTTCTTTCTACATTAAAAAAATTAAACAATTAAAATCGAACAATTGAAAAAAATGTTACTTATAATCTGAAAATAATATAATTTACATTAAAATTGTGAGTGTGTGTGTGAGAGTGATGGAGAGAGAGAGAGAGCGAGATAAAATTGCAGACATATTTATATTATTCTCTTCTCTGTGATTATAATGTCATAATAATTGACTATTATTTCTCTCACTTGTTCTTCATATTTGTTGAAATATTTGCTATGTTGTTTTGTATGATAAACAAAATAATTTTGAAATAATAATAAAATTGTTATAATAATAAAATGCCTCGCTTCTCCAGCAAAACGAGAGATTTTCTTGAGATATAGCATAATAGAAGAGAGGAGATGATTTTCGTGTACCTCCGCCGAGAACAGGTGACTTCGCCCTTGCCCATTCGATACGGCACAGATAGGCAGTCTAAAACTTTTTCCCCCACTCTCTGCCACCCCTCCAAAATTTTTTTGTGACGTAGCAAAAAAATATACTACCCTGGCGCCGCGAAGTCTAAGGGGCGCGCTCTCGCGTACTAAGTAACCACGGCGGGTGAAACGTGCTGAAGGTCCCCTGACTTAGGGTTAACTTTTGATTAGGCCAAAGTCCCAGGAAAGTTGTGAATTCCTTTAACGATGAACATTTTTTATGTGATTATAAAGTGTGGATTTCAATTTAAAAGCAAATGAACATAATGAACATTTAATAGGTCTGAGGTTAGAATGAACTCCACTTTTGTGAAACAGGATAGCTTGATTTGTTTTAGCTGCATATGAACACTGTGAACATTTAAATGGTCTGTTATCAGAATGAGCATGTCTTTTGTGGTTAGAAAGTAATGAGTTGGTTTTAGCTGCATATGAACATAATGAACATTTAAATGGTCTGAAGTGGGAATGAACTGTACTTTTGTGCGCCAGAAGAGCTTGATTTGTTTTAGCTGCATAAGAACATTGTGAACATTTGTTTGGTCTGTTATCAGAATGAGCATGTCTTTTGTGTTTAGAAAGTAACGTGTTAGTTTTAGCTGCATATGAACATAATGAACATTTAAATGGTCTGAGGTTGGAATGAACTTGACTTTTGTGTGAATGAAGATTTGAGCGTCTTTTAGCTGCATAAGAACACTGTGGACATTTATATGGTCTATTATCAGAATGGACTTGGCTATTGTGATTATCAAGAATTGCATTAGTTTTAAACTCAGCTGAACATATTTTACATTTATATGGTCTGTTCTCCGAATTTGTTTTCAAGTGATATCGTAAAGCACTTCGAGTTTTGTATTTTTTACCACACTTTGTACACTTATAATCACGCTCTGAGCTGTGAAATCTTTCATTGTGTACTTGTAATTCACAATTATACTTGAAATCTCTATGACATTTACGACACTTGTAACATTTTTTAAGTTTTAGTTTTTTACTGACTTGCAAATCTGAAGGTTTTACATAACCAGTTTCTGCACTGTTACTGACACTTGCAACGTTGCTCTCTAAAACTACACTGGACTCAACGTGAACTGCTTGCTCACTCACATCACTGCTGACAACTCTTTCCAGTCTCACGATGCAAGCTTTGATGTTAAATTCCTCACACAAGGCGCGCTCTTTGATTGCTGCAGCACGTTGAGCATCAACTCTGAACAATACTTGAGCTTTCTCTGCTCTATGTAGAAACATGGACCAAAGATAAAGTTGCTCCTCACAATCTCTGCATACCTCTTTATCTTTGTCATCATCATTCTGTGGAGTTAAAATAGAGATCAGGTTTAAAACTATTTTTCTAGTACAGTCAACCAGGGTGAAATGTAAACTCCAATCATGTGTAAGCTTTTACTTTTCCCTATCTCGCTAGACACAGAGCACTTTGAAAGCTGGTCTGTGATTGGCTTTCAATTTCAAACTGCACTTTCAATTTCACCCCGGTTGGCTGTACATGAGTTTTTTTAGAAGAATGTATTTTGAAACAAGATTAGATAAGGTACGGAATACGTGGGTGATGGAGAAATGTGGAGTGAAAGGACCTGCAATTGAGAAGTATGAGAACAGTGTGTTACGGTGTTTTGGTTATGTTGAGGGAATGGGTAATGAAAGTATTACAAAACAGGTATTACATAGTAGAGTGGATGGAAGGAGAGATAGAGGCAGGCCTAAAACATCATGGTCTGAGGTGGTTGGAAGATGTTTGAAAAATAAGAATGGGTACGTAGTATGAGATGCAAATGAAAATGTATGAAACATGGTGGTATGAATCAGGATAGAAAGTTGTGCAGCTGTGGTACATTGGAATTGGGGTTTGAAGGAGGGGGATGGGGGGGGGGGGGGGGTGGCAATAGACACCAAATTTTAAAATTGCTGCTTATGTCATTTGAAGCAAGAAAATGTATTTTAAGGTCAACATTTACTTTCTCGTTTATACACCAATTTAATTCCACAACATTAGGATCCATTGTTAAATAACATTTTCTCAATAAGGTTAAATATTAAAGAAAAGGGCAGAAATATCAGCGCTGGCCTTACGTACAACAGAATCAGTTCTATGGAGAGGTCAAGGTCTCACAGAGTACAGAGATATAGTTATAAATATTTATTTAACTGACAGCTTTTGTCATTGTAATATGACATTAAAACACACACACATAACAATAATCTACAAGACAAGACTACATGCTACTCTGTGATGTACAGCTCTGGCCAAAAGTTCCTGAACAATATGCATAGGCAATCCACAATAACACTATGTTATCTTATCTTCATGAGAAAACGCAGTGGCCGCCGCTGCCCTGTTTGGGAACTTTTGGCCAGAGCTGTACGGTGTTCTAAAGTAATTTTCTTTAATTTTCTTCTTTGAATGATAAAAGTCTAATAAATATTATATAAACATATGACCCCTGTGCAATGTGATCTCAACAACTCCATACAATTTCTACAGTTGTAAGTCCTTGCTCGTATTTCTATCATTTTCTTTATATTGATCTTAACTGCAATGTTTCTTTTCTTAAATTGAATTACTTAATAAATATTCACCTGAACATTGAGAAATTCAACTGCTTTTTCAAAGTTTTGGTCCAATAAAGAAGCTGTAACTTGTTTCTTCTGTGCACAAGCATGACAATAGCCTGCAAACTGCATATCTGTGGGAGAATGGAAATAAATATTTAATTTTAAATTTTAATTACAGTATAGCATAGCACAGAAACAACTTTCATGTTTTAATATAGTGCAAGAAAACCTTTGAAATAATGTTAATTAAAAGATTTGATTAAAGAAATGGGAAATAAGATATGATACCGTATAAGTATGTATGTATGTATGTATGTATGTATATATATGTATGAGCTTTATAGACAGAACGGAGCGCATAGGTGTGCCATATATGTTCCATGTTAGAGAAGATAATTTGTAACCCAGGTCAACAAAAATATTAATGCATAGAGCATTTAATTTAGTGTATTTACTATATTGCTCTGTGAGCTTCATATAAATTAGGAATTCTGCTGGATTTCTATTGGCAAACACACACTATATCATATATGGTATGGACCTGCCAAGAACCGCGGGTGGGGTCCCGGTCCCGACGTCCCCTGATTTATGATTGTTATGACAACCAGTAAGAAACATGGAGCAGGTAACTTTTAAATTATTATTTGAAATATATATATAACTTGTTCATAGAGCAAATTGATTAAACTACATGGCTACATGGCCACTGCTGGCCACACAAAAGCAACACCTTTAATTTAAATAAAATGTTAGCCCAGGAATTGTCTAAATTATTATTCTTATTTATAAGAAGATTGATAATTAACTTACCTTTGTTTTAAAACAACAGTATAGTTAAAATATGAATGGAAAAGAGTGAAAAATATAAAAATAATCCTTTTTTTTTTTAACAACAACAATGAAGCAGTATAGCGGGAAAAAGTTTGTTTACATCACGTGACCTATTGCGCATTGCGGAAAAAATTGATAAGCATAAATCACGCCCGCGAAAATCATTTTTTTTTTTTTTTTTTTTCTTCTAGAGAAAAATTTGATACTAACAAACTTATAAACTTTCATGTATTGTAAAAATTCAAATTTATTTTTATTTAAAAAAATAAGAAAAAAAAATAATAATAAATAAACATATTTTAAAAGAGTAATAAAAATACATATTTGTACATACTGCGCATACTATATATAAAAAACTCGAAATATTTTCAGCCCGGGCTGAAATTTTTTAGTCCGGTTTGACTTGAAACCCGGGTTTAGCTTGAAATCGAGCTTAAACTCGCAAAAAGAGTCAAAGCTCGGAAAGCTCGATATTTGAGCCTAAGTTTGAAAACGAGCTTTCGAGCCTATGATGAAAAAAGCTCGACTGTCATTACAAAAAAATTGTTTTTGAAGGGTAAAAGTCATAAATAAAAGAATTTTTTTTAATAATATTTTAAACAGCCTATTTTTTCATGATAGAATATTAAAAACACCATTTTAAACAAAAATTACAAACTTTTTTTCTTTGCTTTTTGCAAAAAGAATTCTTTTGCTCGATTTATTTTCAAAAGCTCGTTTTTTTCACGAGTCATTCTCGAGCTTAACTCGAAATAGCTCGTTTTCGAGCTAAAAGCTTGAAACCCGGGTTGACCATTTTCAAAAAAACGAGCACCCGAAGATTTTGGCCCGGGCGGGTGCTCGAACCGGTTTAAATTTACAGCTCTAATATATACCCATTATAAAAAAATATTTAAAAATACATAAGTAGTCTTAGTTTTTTAAGTCTACATTTTGTGCTGAAATATAAAAACTTTTTCTGCATGGTTTCATTCATGTTAAAGTCGATATGCCATAGTTTAAAAATACTTCACAATATTTTTAAGAGCACTGATGCTGTTAACAGGTTGAATTAGTGTTTTAAGCATGAAAGAAAATAATAATAACCAAAAAAAGTAGCTAATGTTCCAAAGAAAATAGCCAAAAACTACGTTTGTTCTATGCTGAGCAATGTTATTTATTGCTCAAGAAGAGCATTGAAAAGTATTCAGAATGCAACGTCGTCAAGCGTACACACCCTATATACTTTGTTTTAAATGCAAGTCTGTAACTAAAAGAACAAAAAAGGACAAGGAAACCATACCAAGTGCCCTTTATTACCAAAGTAATCACTAATCATTATATTATGGTATATATGCTGGGTTAAAAATATTGCTAGCATAAAAATAATGAAGAAAAACTTAAGGTAAAAATGCTATACTTCTGGACAGTATGTCCTATGATATATTGATAAGTATTATATATTGTATATCATTATGTTTACAATTATTCATAAATATATAGGAGGCCTATAAAAAAAAACTTAGGGTTGAAAAGCTCAAGACAGCAGTTGTTTCTTATCTCAATTCTTATCCCACCCCTGCGACCCTGCTAAAAAAAAGGGTTAAACGATTTAATATTGTGCCAAATTCGTATATTCGGTATATTTGGTATATTTTATTTAAACCCTTTACACCGAAGAAACAGTAAGATTTTCGGTTTAAAGGGTGTAAAGGGTTTAAATAAAATATACTAAATACACCGAATATACGAATTTGGCACAATATTTAGTAATTTAATATACCCTTTAAATCCTTTTTTTTAGGAGGGGATGGCGTCCATAAAGTTAGTATGGTCTAAACTTTATCACTGCATTAAGAAAATCACTAAGAAAGGACCGCTGTCCTAGGCTTAAAAGCTGCAACCTCTAGTTAAACCTTAGTTAATGTATTTTTTTAATTTTTGTAACAATCAAAATAATATACGGTTTATAACTAGTTATTAGTTATAGTGTTGCAGCTTACGGAGACCTCCATATAGTTAATCAATTAAGGCGTTGGGGGACCGACTTGGACTGGAAATCGCTAAAAGAAGAACTATATTTTCCCAATAATTTTTTGTACATGATTTAATTCCAATAAAACAAACTCTATAATTTTCAAATAAAATCAAGTAAATTTAAAATAATTTTTTTTATAATACCAAATTTTTTTTTAATGATCCTTTTAATTGTAAAAAAGTTTCTAATTTGGCTAAAATTCCCAGCTCAAATTTAAATTTCTACATTTACATGTTATCTTTAAAGTGTAGTAACTTAAATATTTAATCGTGTTTTCACATGTTTGACATTACTAAACTTTTAAGTATGTAACATTTCTTCTTTACTTTGAACTTTGAGTTATTATTATTATTCGCAACTGTCCTATATAGTTTGCGAGTTATCAGTCGGTCACCTACCCCCTTAAAATGAATAATCATAAAATAATTGATGATTAAAACGAGTCATTGCATACTACACTTTTGTTTCAGGAGCTTAATAACTTTAAGTTTTTTATTTTATTATTTGTTTTTTATTATTATTTTTTTTTTCATTATTTAAAAATTGTAATACAATTTTTAATCTTTATATTGCATGAATCCAATAGTTTGTTTCATGCATTGGGTTATAAGTAAAGCCAATTTAAGTAAAAAAACAAAACAAAAAACTATTATGGTTAGGATCAACAATAAAGAAAATAATAGAATATTTTACAAGCAAGAGACTTACCACAGTAGACGGAGAGGTCGAAGTCTTGCGTGGCACAGTGAATAACAAAACGCTGTGCTAAGTCAGAAATCGACCTCTCCATAGAACTTTTACTGTGGTAAGACCCTTGCTGGTAATTCTATCCTTTTCTTTATTATTGATAGTAGCCTATATTACAAATATACTAAAACAAATGAATAAACATAAACAAATATTTCCATTTAAAATTATATTTAAACTATAATGTAAGCATGAAATAATATTAAATAATACACATCCTATTTGTATTCTCAAAAAGCAGTACATGTTATGGTATAGACAAAAAAGTGATTTTTTTTTTATTTAGGCTTATTATTAGGTATTATTGTTATTTTTTTGTGTCTGTATAAATTCACATCATTTTCTTCAATGATTGATAATTAAAGCCATAGACCACATAAAACAACATGTGCTTTTTAATGAATAAACACAAAATGGGATTTTCAAATAAATGATGAAATTTTTTACCAGAACGTGAATGTAGCTCCACGAGAGTGTGAAAATACTGTAAAGTATACAATTTGCGTGACTATTCATGTTTCTGACATCAGAAACATGCAAAAATTAGCAAAAAAAAAATAATAAAAAAAAAATAAATAAATAAATACTGTGCTGGTTGCATAAATCAAAATTTTCTGATCACTGCTAAGGAGCTACAGTTGGTTTTTGAGTCAAACTAAAGTTATTTATGTAATTTCAATTAAGTGTTTTGTGCTTATATTTTTTTCTAGGTCCTTTCAGATATCTGAACAATTTGTTCTTCTTTTTAATAGGCCTATAATATAACTGAAATTGCATTAAAAATGATGAAAAAAGTCTTGTCAAATGTTTGATTTTTTAACTAAATAAAAACAAAATAGCAGTACAATGAAATTACTTTGGTAAAAGTTGTTGCTGATTTTCATTACTCTTTCATTTCAGTAAGACTAATTAATAACTAATATTAAATTAGATAATATAAAAAACAGTATAGTAACAAAATTGCATAATATTTGTTAAAATATTTGAATAAATCTGAGAATATACAATAGAAAAATAAAATTATAAATATAAATATAGACAAACTAACACAAAAACAAGGTCCATAATAAGAGTAGATGCTCCGGGAAAAGTTTTGACCAAGGGAGTAGGGTACCAACGTTGGCCATTAGACTCAAACTTTGACCATCAAAAAAATCTGAAATTTTGAACAATGATACTTTAGCTTGAGATAATTTCATATATAGATTTTTTTTGAGGGGGGTGGGAGGGTCATTATGCAAATTAATTTTATATGATTTGTTGACATTTTAAGCTCATAAGGCCCAATGTTAATTTCAATAATTTTCTTTTTTTGGGACAGTTCTTGAAATTTTTATCATGGATAGATGCAACCCTTAGCTACACAATGGCACAAAATTTAGACCCAAAACACATCTAGTTTTTGAGATAAAAGGTTGTCACCTACTCCCTTAAAGAAATTCACCAAAGACATCACTGCACCAATTGCAACTTTGTTCACTTTAACGATGGACATTTTTTATGTGAATATTAAGTGTGGATTTAAATTTAAAAGCAAATGAACATAATGAACATTTAAATGGTCTGAGGTAAGAATGAACTCCACTTTTGTGAAACAGGAGAGCTTGATTTGTTTTAGCTGCATATGAACACTGTGAACATTTAAATGGTCTGTTATCAGAATGAGCATGTCTTTTGTGGTTAGAAAGTAATGAGTTAGTTTTAGCTGCATATGAACATAATGAACATTTAAATGGTCTTAGGTTGGAATGAACTGTAATTTTGTGCGCCAGAAGAGCTTGATTTGTTTTAGCTGCATAAGAACATTTTGAACATTTGTATGGTCTGTTATCAGAATGAGTATGTCTTTTGTGATGGGAAAGTAACGAGTTGGTTTTAGCTGCATATGAACATAATGAACATTTAAATGGTCTGAGGTTGGAATGAACATGACTATTGTGTAAATAAAGATTTCCTCTTGTTTTAGCTGCATAAGAACACAGTGGACATTTATATGGTCTATTATCCGAATGGACTTGGCTATTGTGATTATAAAGAATTGCACCAGTTTTAAACTTAGCTGAACATATTTTACATTTATATGGTCTGTTCTCTGAGTGTGTTTTCAAGTGATGTTGCAAATCCCTTTGAGTTTTGTATTTTTTACCACACTTTGTACACTTATAATCACGCTCTGAGCTGTGAAATCTTTCATTGTGTGATTGTAATTCACAATTATACTTGAAATCTCTATGACATTCATGACACTTGTAACATTTTTTAAGTTTTTGTTTTTTAATGACTTGCAAATCTGAAGGTTTTACATAACCAGTTTCTGCACTGTCACTGACACTTGCAACGTTGCTCTCTAAAACTACACTGGACTCAACGTCAACTGCTTGCTCACTCACATCACTGCTGACAACTCTCTCTACTCTCACGATGCAAGCTTTGATGTTCAATTCCTCACACAAGGCGCGCTCTTTGATTGCCGCAGCACGTTGAGCATCCACTCTGAACAATACTTGAGCTTTCTCTGCTCTACGTAGAAACATGGACCAAAGATAAAGTTGTTCCTCACAATCTCTGCATACCTCTTTATCTTTGTCATCATCATTCTGTGGAGTTCAAATAAAGATCAGGTTTAAAATTATTTTTCTAGTACATAACATATTAATTAAAAAAGTATCCCCCTTACTGTATGCATTCAAATGGTCTAGTTGAATTAAAAATTATAGCCTATTATTTTCCCTTTCTATTCCTTTTTTTTTTTTTTTTTTTTTTTTTTTTTTTTCCTTTTCTTCTTCCCTCCCCCTTCCCCCACCTAATTTTTCCCACAATTTCCTTAATTTTATATCCTTAACCTATATCAAAATACAACAATTTCCAATTGCACAACATAAAACTCAACTTTTAAACAACCTTTTTTTGAAAAGGGCATACACACTAAATTTTTTTCAAGTTTATTCCACTATTTAGTATTACAATTTATGAAAATAATTTTAAATGTTGTTTGTAGTAAATAAAATAAGTTCTAAATAAAAAATTAAATCAAAGTTTGCCAAGCCCCCTTATATACTCCGCTTCACGTATCTTCAGTACCGTCTCACGCTATTTGGTCACTTCTAGTGGAAAAGATTACATTAAGAGGCCGTTTTACTCTCTATACGCTGCCTGCTTGCTGCCCATTCAAATCAATGTAATCGTACTTCCAAGATTTCTCCGCAACTAATACACCTAGAGATGCCAAATTTTTAACACATTATTACAAATATATTATCTAGACCTTCACTGAGCCGATTTTCAATATCTTTTTTTGTTCTGTTTTTAACCAATTAAAAAGTTGCTATTGGGTTTATAAAAAAAGCGCTCTTTGAATGCCTTCGTTTTTTTAATAGCTTTTCAATGGTTTAAATATAATTTATATCCGATGCTTAATTAATTAATTAAATTGGAATTACGATGTTATATTTATTGTACTAGGGAAATGCGCCACTGTGGACACTTATAGAAGTATGTTCTATTTTGCTTTTAGTCGAGTATTTTTCAATATTTTCTATCATCATGATATATACTTTTATTATTGCTAAGAAAGTGTACGAAGGTCAGCTTAGTAAACTCCCAAAACAGCGGATGTTATGTAAAATATTATCTCGTCTAATATCAGAGTAGTTTATAGGTGAATGAGAAAAAAAAATGACTATGCGAGTTGCTGGCTAGACATAATCAAGCTAACATTCAATAATCTGTATAATGTTGGGACCTTATAAAATTATTAAAAATGTCATGATTGCGATTTAGTTATGGTCATCGCAGGTCAAGCATTGCTTTCATCTTAAAGAAAATATATTTAAAGTTATTTACCCCATAATTAGAAGAAAAAAAAAATGAAGAAGAGAAGTAAGAAAAAAAATTTTGATCAAAAGGATTAAGATTGTGGTAACTACAGGCTTATTAATTAATATTGAACTATCATATTATAATTAAATAAAACAATTTTTGAAAAAAAAGAAGGGGAAAAAAAAAGCTTAAAAAAATACACACGATATTTTTAGATTTATATACGTGCAATATATATAATGATAAAAAAATAAAATTATAAAAGAACAATATTATACTAAAACAACAATTTGGAAGAAAATAAATTGATATTATCGGCACACTAAGAAAATGGATATATTATTAATAAATTAAAATATTTGGACAATATCACTTATTTTTATTTTAATGCAAATATATTATATTGCTTGCAAATAATTTATATAATTATACACCTTTCTGATGAACTGTCACGATTTGGAGATCAACGGCAATTTATTTTCATCTTCAAATTTGTGTTTTCGTTTATATAATATTATTACTTATTATTTATATTGTATCATTTGCACGTAGACTTTTAAAAGTTAATATATTTTTATTGTAATATGCATTATCATATTTGCATGGAAGAAGCAAATTGCATATTTCTATGATTTTATTTTTTCCTTTTACAATATTATACAAAAAATAAATAAATGCGTTATATTATAATATTATAAGAATGTTTGCTGTCTATAGATTCAATATTATGTAAAAAAATACTCTCTTCGTTCTTTGCAAGGCTCGAGCTTGATTTGAAACCTGTTATCACTGCCTTACATACCAATCTATTGTATTCGTTTCCTGTGATTATTGGTCACTCTGATGACGTATGACCACTCGATTTCAGTCATTTAAGTTTCCTGCCTTATCTTAGATTTTGATCTTTTAGACAGTTTGTTTACATTTATATTTTCCAGAGAGTAAAACGGCCTCTTAACAGGTATTGACGCTTCATACAAGGCAATACCTGTTTGTCATTTTGACTATAAAATATGACTGAGTGCTGATTAAAGCTAAAAATATTTACATGAATCAAACTATACAAGTCCGCGGATTGTTGTTTGGCCAAACAATAATTGAACTTTAATTTAATATTTAAATTATAGAAGGAATAGTCGCATTAGATTTTAAAGCTTGTGAAATTGTTTTTGTACCTATTATATATTCTTAAAAACTAGGGTGTCTGTGGGCCTTTAAAAAGTTAAAATATGAAAGAAAAGGGCAGAAATACCAGTACTGGCCTTACTTGCCACAGTATATCAGTTCTATGGAGAGGTCAAGGTCTCATTTGCATGATACAGAGTTATAGTTATAAATATTTATATAAGTAGCAGCTTTGCCATTGTAATATGATACATTATACATTAGGATTAGGGTAGCTTCAAAAAATGTAAAAAATTTGGGGCTCACCATGCTAGATTTTAAATAATGATTTTTTAAAGTTTTAATCCCATAAGAGGTCACGTTAATTTCAATAATTAATTTCTCTCTTATCTGATGGTCATGGGTTCTGAAAATTTTATCATAGGTAGCTGTTACTATTAACTTTCAAATGTTATCATAAAGTTTGAAAGTTTTCTTTTTAGATTTTGAGATACAAGCCATCTAGATACAATCCTTAAAAAAAATGTAAACAGTACGTAACAATATAAGATAAGACTGCATGCTACTCTGTGATGCACAGCTCTGGCCAAAAGTTTCCAAACAATTTGCACAGGCAATCCGCAACCACAATACTTCATATAATTTTTCTAGGAAACAGATTGGTTGCTGCTGCCCCCGTTTGTAAACATTTGGCCAGAGCTGAACAGTACTGAAGTAATTTTCTTTAATTTTCTTCTATGAATTACAATGCTATTATAGGGTGACGAAACGAGTAATAAATATTATAAATATAAACATATGACCCCTGTGCAATTTGACCTCAACCTCTCCATACAATTTCTGCAGTTGTAAGGCCTTGCTGGTATTTCTATCATTTTCTTTAATATTGATCCTAACTGCAATATGGTTCTCTTTCCTTAAATTGAATTACTTAATACAGTATAATAAATATTCACCTGAACATTGAGAAATTCAACTGCTCTTTCAAAGTTTTGGTCCCGTAAAGAAGCTGTAACTTGTTTTTTCTGTGCACAAGCATGACAATAGCCTGCAAACTGCATATCTGTGGGACAAGGAAATAAATATTTAAAGTAAAGGTGAGAAATATCAGGTACTACAGGATTTGAGTAGATTAGAAAGAAAAATCTGACATTTTGCACAGTGTCGTTACATTAGGATAAGGTATCTTCAAAGATATAACAATTTTGGGGAGTCACCATGTTAAATTTTAAATTATTGTTTTTTGGAAATTTTAGGCCCCTAAGAGCCCATGTTAATTTCAATAATTATTTTTTAATTATGCAAATCTTTATGATGAAAACCGTGCACTGCGAATCTAGTGAAAATTAATATGTGCCAAGGCTATTTTTTAAATTTTGATTTTTTCCAATTAACATTAATAAAGTCATCTGAATAAAACCCTTAAATTTTAATTACCACAAAAACAATTTTTATGTTTTATTATAGTGCAAGAAAACCATTGACATTTTCGTTACAGTAATTAAAAGATTTGTTGAAGAAATGGGAAATAGATACAGCTGTCAACCGGGGTGAAATTGAAAGTGCGGGGTGAAATTGAAACTCCAATCATGTGCAAGCTTTCACTTTTCCCTATCTTGCTAGACTAAGAGCACTTTGAAAGCAGCTCTGTGATTGGATTTCAATTTCACCCCAGTTGATGTATTCGTAGGATGTATATGTATGATGTATGAGTAGACAGAACGAGCACAGTGTGCTGTTATGTTTTGTGATAGTAATTTCTAACCCAGGCCAACAAAAATATAAATAAATAGAGCAATAATTAAGTGTATGTATGTACTACTAGCTGCTTATATATCGCTCTGTATTAGAAATAAGCTTCATAAAAGTTAGGAATTTTTGCTTCTATTTGCAAACATACCGGGACCTGCAAAGTCTATTGATAGGGGGTCCCGGCCCTAGAGGACACGAGCTTTATGATATGTTATGGCAACCAGCTAAGAAACATGGAGCACGTAACTTTTAAATTATAATTGGAAATATATAACTTATTCATAGAGCAAAGATTAAACAACATGGCAGTTAAAATGTTAAAATGTATTGTGTACTGTACATACACATATTATTGTATTACTGCATGCTGGCCATATAAAAGCAACATGCACCTTTAATTTGAATGAAAAGTAAGTCCAGGAATTGTCTAAATTATTATTCTTATTTATAATAAGATTAATAATTAACTTACCTTTGTGTTAAAACAACAGTAAAGTTAAAATTATGAATGGAAAAGAGTGAAAAATATAAAAGTAAAAAACACTTTTTTTTAACAACAACAAAAAAGCAGCAGCGGGAAAAAGTTTGTTTACATTACGTGACCTATTGTATTGCGCATTGAGGAAAAAATTGATAAGCGTAAATCATGCCCGCGAAATTCATTTTTTTTTTCTCGACAAAAAATTGATACACTAACACAGGGTTTCTCAACCGTAGGCTGACCATCCGTCCCGGATTAGCCGGGACAGTCCCGGTTTCAACACTAAAGTCCCGGCAAGATTTTGCAAAAATCGTCAATGTCCCGGTTTTATATTTTGCAGGAATTTTAATAAAAAGTATACAATGGACGTTATCGGTTTAGCGCGCGGGGTGCTGCGGGGAAAGCTAAGGGTCCCCTAATTTAACATTACGCTTATGGAGAAAAACACGTTTTTTTGCGATTTTTGAGAAGACTACTCCACCGATTTTGGAGAAATTTCAATGAGAAATACTAGACATACTTTTACGTGTTTTAAGCCATAGAAAATTTTTAACAATTTTTTAAACCGATAACCTCCATTAAAAGCTCGCGGAGAAAAAAAAAAAAAAAAAAAAAAACGTCAAAAGATAGTCGATGCTTTTTCGTAATATTTTTCGTAGCATATTAAAATTATACACCATAGTTACGCCAAATTTTTATTTATTTACTACATTTTTTTTTTTCGAGAGTGGGTGTTTCGGCTCCAATAAGACGTACACATCACATATGTACCATACGTTATGTCGGTTACGTATGTTATTAGTGATATAAGTATCATTAATTATTAAAAAATTGTTTCGTAATTTGTTTTTTTTTTATTCATTTTTTTTTTTTTTTTTTTTTTTTGCAGGGAAAAGGTTAAAAATAGACGACAGAAAGCATTGAAAAAAATCCATGTACTTTTAAATAAACTGTTGCAAAAAGACACAAAACTGATGAAATTTCGGAGGCCACGCCCCCTTTTCTGAAAAATTTTCGCCTCCGGCGGGGGCCACCGGCCGCGCGCTCTGCAGTGTCCCGGGTTGCACACTTTTAATTATGGTCAGCCTACTCAACCGGTGCTCCGCGGAGATGGTTTCAGGTGCTCCCCAGAAAATAGGAAGCAGTAAAAAAAAAAAAAAAAAGGGAAGAAGAAGAAAAAAAAAAAAAAGTAAAGAAAAGAAGAAGAAAAAAATGTTAAGCTTAAAAAATATACATTTAAAATAAAACATGTTCATAATTTTTAAACAATACAGACAGTACAAAACGTCTCAATTTTTATAACATTCTAGTTAATTTTTCAAGTTTTTTTGAAGATTTTTTTTTTTTTTTTTAAGGAGGCAGTTCCAGGTTGTGACTGTTTCATTATTACCAAATATTTTCACTAAATATTATTTTTCAAAATTACATTTAAAATCGTAAAATAGTTTAGAAATATTAAAAATTAGATTTTTAAGATCAATTTATTTTATTTATTTTTGAATTAACCATACAATACAATTTCTGCTCTGAAGTTACAAATTTATTATTTAATTTTTTTCCTTAATTCCTTTATATTTCTAAAATCTAAAGCTGTAATTTTAGCTAGGGTTTTTAATGGGGTGAATGTTAATTTTCTAGAATTATATTATATTTATTCACTTAAATTGCCTAAAAAACAGTCACGTGGTTGAACAAAAATCGCGCCTGTGGCGGGCTTTTTTGGTGGGCCTAGCCCCCCAAACTCCCCGGTGCTCCGTTAATTGGCGTTCCTTACTCCTTAAAGTGCTCCGCAGCTCAAAAAGGTTGAGAAACCCTGCACTAACAAATTTTATTGTAAAAATTCCAATTCATTTTTATTTAAAAAAAATATGAAATAAAAAAAACAAACATATTTTTAAAAAGTAATACAACTAAAAAAAAAACATATTTGCATACTGCCCATTATATAAAAATATTTAAAAACACATATAGTTTTTTAAGTCTATTATACTTTGTGCTGAAATATAAAAAACTTTCTCTGCATGTGCTGTACAACAGATAACATATGGCATTCTTCTTCTTCTTTCTTTTTCTTTTTTTTTTTTTATCTTCATAATGTTTGGTTTTCCAGCACAAAAAGCTGTGTAAAACCTATATTGCTACCTCTCATATTATTTTTACTCTTACTGTACAAATATAAATTGAAGAAGCAATAGGTGGTAAAGTTTTTCATTATACATACTTTTTTTTCAATAAGAATTATTAATAATATTAAATTCTATAGATACTATTGAAAACAGTATAGTATAACATTATAAGTGTTAAAATATTTAAATAAATCTGAGAAATAAGATAATAAATATAGACAAACTAACACACAAAATCATGGTCCATAATAAGAGGTTAGATGCTCCAAAAAAAGTTTTGACCAAATTCTCACAGCTTAAAGGAGTAGGGTACAGACGTCGGCCATTATAGACTCAAACTTTTATTGTCCAAAAAAGCTGAAATTTTGCACAATGATAATTCAGCTTAAGTTAATTTCAAATATATAAAAATTTTAAGGGGTCACCATGCAAATTAACTTTTACATGTTTTTATTTTTTTTATTTTTATTGTTATTATTTTTTTAAATTTTTTAAATTTTTTTTTATTATTATTATTATATATATATATATATATTTTTTTTTTTTGGCATTTTAAGCTCATAAGGCCCAATGTTAATGTCAATAATTTTATTCTTTCTTTTTTTTGGGACGGTCAAACATCTTGAAATTTTTATCACAAATAGGTGTGACCCTTGGCTACACAATAACACCAAATTTAGACCTAAAGCAATTCTAGTTTTTGAGATATAAGGTCGTTACCCTACCTACTACCATAAAGTAATTCACCAAAGACGTCATATCACCACTTGCAACTTTGTTCACCTTATCAGTGACGTAACTAGTTAATGGGGCATATCGTATTGGCTTAGAACCAATATTGCAATTTGCAATCTATTGCAAAATGAAATGGAATGCATGAGTTTTGTGCTGCATAACACTTACCAAAAATAGCAATGATTCAAAAGCCACTCGCCTCACAATTATATTTAAAATAATACAGTATTTGAAATATAATTAATATTTAAATGAACACTCATTTACGTCACAGATATACATACTATACACATGCGATACACAAATAATATTGAATTATATAGAAGTATGACACACCTTACTTGTGATTTATGAAGTGCTAATGTAACACATATGATAACTATGAAAGATTTTTATAGAAAACCACATAGATTAAGAAAAATGGGGGAATGGGAGATAGTATGAGTTTACACTTACAGGGATGTGAGGTAGAGAAAATATTCTAACCCAGGCTGAAATTAAATATATAAGCAAATATAAGTGTCTCATATTGCTCTGTAGAAAGCAAGCCAGGGTTCCATTAAAAAAAAACGACCCAAAAAAAAACACTGTTTTTTTTTTTTTTTTTTTTTTAAACAGCTAAAAAAACCAGCAAAAAAGCAAAAAGAAAAAAAAAACACTAGCTCTTTTTTTTTTTTTAATTAGAGTAAAAATGAGCATGAATTATAAAATTTCAAGACTTTTGACACCAAATTGTTTTCAACTTTCACCACTTTTTTTTAACCTTTTTCCAACTTTTCCCACTTTTCTTCAGCAAAAGAAAAAAAATGGATTTGATATTCAAATTTTCAACTTAATTTTGCAAAATTTTCACCTTTTTTCAACTTTTTGTCACCTTTTTTTTTTACCCTTAATTTTCAAAGCAAAAAAATTACCCATTTTTTATCAAAGTGATGATAAAAAAAAACTTTGAATTTTTACCTTTTTTGTAAAATTATCACCTTTTTTAGTCACTTTTTTCAAAAATAATCACCCAAAAATCCGTGCTCTAGCCATAATGTAGCCTAATGTAAATTACGGTACAAAAAATAAAAACGTAGTACATAAATTTTTTATTCTTTTATTAATAGGTATTAATGGGAAATCCACAATTCAAGCTGTTAGATACTTGCATGAGCATATTTTAAAAGCAGTCTCAGTTCCAGCAGGCCATGCTTATGTAATTTTTATTGATTTCTTGAAAGCATTTGACATGGTGGATAGAAAATTGTTAATGCATAAGCTCATCAATACTAGAAAACTGCCTAAAGAATTATTAATTTCTATTGCCATGTTGCTTGAAGTCAATTTTGTGATAATCAACGATGGCTTAGTTTTATCTGACCCAATCTTGCAGAGTAACGGAGTTCTACAAGGTGGTCCGAGTAGCCCCCTCTTGTATAACTTCCTCACACATGACATCTTGGACATCTTAGTTGACCTTATCTGTAATGATCCTGATATCTTTATCAGCATCTATGCAGATGATATCGCTATTATTTGTAATAATACTGTAAAACTTCAAAAAATTCTAGACAAACTTATTGAATGGGCTAATCTGAACGGATTAAAAATTAATGCTACGAAAACAAAAATTGTAAAATTCAGGAGAGGTGGCCCTTTAGCAAAGTCAGATGTAATAACTTGTAATGGAGAAAAGATAGAGTTTGTAAATTCTTTTAATTATCTGGGGTTTATTATGCAACAGACGGGGAAATCTTTCTCTAAACATGTCAAAGAACGCTGTCGAAATGCATTGTCATCTTCATTCGCTATTTCAAATCTAAGTTCGTTATCTTTGGAAACAGCTATTAAACTGTTTCACCTGAAAATATCTCCAGTTGCTTCGTACGGCATTGAAATTTTCTGGTCATTTATGTCTATAACAGACTTCAAAAATCTAGAATCTGTTAAGTCTCGGTACTTGAAACGGATACTTTGCTTGTCAAAATTTACGTCGTCAAGGCTGGTTTATGAGCTAGCAGGGGAGGAGTTATTTGTAACGGAACTACAAGTGAAATTTAAATTGTTAAAAACAGATAATTACATTACATTTGTTAAGGATAGACTAAGTAAAACTGAAGATATCAGCCTGGCCTTCTATAATACCCCTGCATTTAATATTAATAATATTAATGGGTGGAAAGGCCCAAACTGTACAGACAGGCATGTTTTTACCCGTTATGCGGTGCATGGTTTCCACCATGTAATCTGTCAAATTAAAGAATATCACGAGTGTAATGATAAATGTGTATGCGTATTATGTAGTGGCCTATGTACTAGGTACCACTTACTTCATTGTCCATCTCGGACCCTATCATTAAGTCAATATGCAAAAATGTAGACCTATATAAATATGTATAAGTACACCTTGGTGTTTAATAAATAAATATATTATTAATAGGTTATTGAAAATCATGAAAGATAAAATGATATACGTACGGTAGCTTTTTAAAACAGAAGAATTTTCATTTTTGACAAAATTAGAGGTTATTTTATGTATATTTATGGCTTCCATTAGTTTTAAAATAAAAAAAAAAATTAAAAAAAAAAACACAAAAAAAAAAAAGGTTTTGTTTTTTTAAAAAAAAAACACAATGAAACCCCTACCCAGTTTTTTTTTAAACTCTGAAGCCAGCTGCATTAAAAAAGGGAATTTCGGCTTGCATATTGATTTAGAGCATTGGGCATAGCACACTGTCATTATCAGCACCTCATCTCTAGCAATATGGACAGCCGTTTCATCCTTACTGGGACTCATCAGCGATGGCAAGGAGAGAGAAGCTCCAACCCTATCTTAAGCTTCCTAAAAGGCTGGTTGAAAACATGTTTATTTTATAAATAAAAATAATAATAATAATACTAAGAAATATTATCATTAACTCATATACTGTATTGCTTCAATTTAGCTTTATTAACGTATACATTAAAATTAACTTTGCATGGCAACTTAAATTGAATGAACTTTTAAATTTGAACATATGTCTCTCTTAGTTTTTTAAATGTTTCACAACAGCAATGTCTGCAATTAAATACTCTGTCTGTAGTATGAAGTATTAATATAATCAAAGAAAAAGATAGAGAAACCAACAAGCACTTTACCACAATGAGGTCCAATTTTCACCGAGCTACGGACCTCATCGTGGTAAAAGGTGCTTGTTGGTTTCTCCTATCCTTTTCTCTAATTATTAATTCAAGCCAAAATGGTTTTAACCTTTCCTAATTAATTGTAGAATGAAGTATAAGTTTGTGATAGTAAAATCCTGATCTTAATTTAAATTTTCTTTCACATTCACTGCATACAAGAATGTGGGTTACCAGTACTGTGACATTTAATATGATGGCTTAAATATCTTTTGCACTTAAATGTCTTGTCACATGGGCCACATTTAAAATTTCTCACATTTACATGAACATTTTTTATGTGAATATTAAGTGCGGATTTCAATTTAAAAGCAAATGAACATAATGAACATTTAAATGGTCTGAGGTGGGAATGAACTGTACTTTTGTGTGACTGTAGGAGTGACTTTATTTTAGCTGCATAAGAACACATTGAACATTTAAATGGTCTGAGGTGGGAATGAATTCTAATTTTGTGTGAATGTAGAACTGCCTTTGTTTTAGCTGCATATGAACACAATGAACATTTAAATGGTCTGAGGTGGGAATGAACCATACTTTTGTGTGAATGAAGATTTGAGTTTGTTTTAGCTGCAAAAGAACACAGTGAACATTTAAATGGTCTGAGGTGGGAATGAACTATACTTTTGTGTGAACATAGAGCTTCTTTTGTTTTACCTGCATAAGAACATAATGAACATTTAAATGGTCTGAGGTTGGAATGAACTTGGCTTTTGTGTGAAAGAAGAATGTTCTTTGTTTTAGCTGCATAAGAACACAGTGGACATTTATATGGTCTATTATGAGAATGGACATAGCTATTGTGATTATAAAGAATTGCATTAGTTTTAAACTCAGCTGAACATATTTTACATTTATATGGTCTGTTCTCCGAATGTGTTTTCAAGTGATATCGTAAAGCACTTCGAGTTTTGTATTTTTTACCACACTTTGTACACTTATAATCACGCTCTGAGCTGTGAAATCTTTCATTGTGTACTTGTAATTCATAATTATACTTGAAATCTCTATGACATTCATGACACTTGTGACATTTTTTAAGTTTCTGTTTTTTACTGACTTGCAAATCTGAAGGTTTTGCATAACCAGTTTCTGCACTGTTACTGACACTTGCAACGTTGCTCTCTAAAACTACACTGGACTCAACGTGAACTGCTTGCTCACTCACATCACTGCTGACAACTCTTTCCACTCTCACGATGCAAGCTTTGATGTTAAATTCCTCACACAAGGCGCGCTCTTTGATTGCTGCAGCACGTTGAGCATCAACTCTGAACAATACTTGAGCTTTCTCTGCTCTATGTAGAAACATGAACCAAAGATAAAGTTGTTCCTCACAATCTCTGCATACCTCTTTATCTTTGTCATCATCATTCTGTGGAGTTAAAATAGAGATCAGGTTTAAAACTATTTTTCTAGTACAGTCAACCGGAGTGAAATTGAATCTCCAATCATGTGCAAGCTTTCACTTTTCCCTATCTTACTAGACACAGAGCACTTTGAAAGCTGGTCTGTGATTGGCTTTCAATTTCAACCCGCACTTTCAATTTCACCCCGGTTGGCTGTACATGAGTTTTTTTAGAAGAACATATGGTGAAACAAAAGATTAGATAGGGTAAGGAATGTGTGGGTGATGGAGAAATGTGGAGTGAAAGAAACTGCAATTGAGAAGTATGAGAACAGTGTGTTACGGTGGTTTGGTCATGTTGAGAGAATGGGTGATTAAAGAATTGCTAAACAGGTATTACATTACATAGCAGAGTGGATGGAAGGAGAGATAGAGGCAGGCCTAAAACATCATGGTCTGAGGTGGTTGGAAGATGTTTGAAATATAAGAACGTACGTAGTATGAGATGCTAAAGAAAATGTTTGAAACATGGTATGAGTAAGGATACATGTATAAAGTTGTGGAGGTCTATCACTAGGTCAGGTTAAAAATCAATTATGCTGTTGGCTTACCCCGAAAGGGACTAGCGTCATGATACTGGAATTGTACATTGTACAAGCTGTACATTGGAATAGGGGTTTGGAAGTGGAGGGGGGGTGGGGGGGTGGAGGCAATAGCCACAAAATTTTTAATTTTCTGTTCATGTCATTTGCAGCAAGAAAATGTATTTCAAGGTCAACATTTCGTTTATACACCAATTTCCAATTTAATGGCACAACACACAACATCAAACTCAATTTTTAAATAATAAGGTCAATTATTAAAGAAAAAGGGCAGAAATATCAGCGCTGGCTTTACTTATACAACAGTATCAGTTCTATGCAGAGGTCAAGGTCTCATATGGTACGGACAAGTGAGTTATAGTTATAAATATTTATATAACAGACAGCCTTTGTCATTGAAATATGACATTAAAACACACACACACACACATAACAATAATCTAAAAGACAAGACTACATGCTACTCTGTGATGTACAGCTCTGACCAAAAGGTCCTAAACAATATGCCTAGACAATCCACAATAACACTATGTTATCTTAATGAGAAAATGCAGTAGCTGCCACTCGCCCCTTTGAAAACTTTTGGCCAGAGCTGTACGGTGTACTAAAGTAATTTTCTTTAATTTTCTTCTTTGAATGATAAAAAGTGTAATAAATATTATAAATATAAACATATGACCCCTCTGTGTAACTTGACCTCAACATCTCTATACAATTTCTACACAGTTGTAAGGCCTTAATTGCTCGTATTTTTATTATTTTCTTTATATTTGATCTTAACTGCATGCAATGTTTCTTTTCTTAAATTGAATTACTTAATAAATATTCACCTGAACATTGAGAAATTCAACTGCTTTTTCAAAGTTTTGGTCCCGTAAAGAAGCTGTAACTTGTTTCTTCTGTGCACAAGCATGACAAAAATAGCCTGCAAACTGCATATCTGTGGGAGAAGGAAATAAACACTTAAATTTAAATAGCACAGAAACAAATGAGTAGTATGAGTTTAGACAGAGAACGAGCGCCAGTGTGCCATGTGTTAGAGAAGATAATTTGTAACCCAGGTCAACAAAAATATTAATGAATAGAGCATTAATTTAGTGTATTTACTATATTGCTCTGTACGAGCTTCATAAAAATGAGGAATTCTGCTGGCTTAATCTATTTGCAAACACACTGGGACCTGCCAAGAACTAGGGTCCCCGATGTCCCCTGATTTATGATTGTTATGACAACCAGCTAAGAAACATATGGAGCAAGTAACTTTTATTTTATAATTTGAAATATATATTTTATTCATAGATCAAAGATTAAACTACATGGCAGTTTTATAACATGTACATTTTACTGCTTAGTGCTGGCCATAATGTAAACACCTTGAATTTGAATAAAAAGTAAGTCCAGGAATTGTCTAAATTATTGTTCTTATTTGTAATAAGATTAATAATTAACTTACCTTTGTTTTAAAACAACAGTATAGTTAAAATTATGAATGGAAAAGAGTGAAAAATATAAAAATAATACACTTTTTTTTAACAACAACAAAAAAGCAGTAGCGGGAAAAGTTTGTTTACATCACGTGACCTATTGCGGAAAAAATTGATGAGCGTAAATCATGCCCGCGTAATTCAATTTTTTTTTCTTTATACATATTTACGCGCGTATATATTTACATATATGTATATGATTTTTATTAAAATTATATTATAATAAAACAGTTTTTATTATTAGGTCACAAAAGGTACACAAGCCCACTATAGCGTGGTCCTCGGACATTATAGAATAATTTGCAAGAGTAATTTCAAATATACTGTGTTCAAATACAGAGCACATTTTATTTAAATTTCGGTACCTGTAAAGTTATACCCAGTATTGAAGGTGTCGCGCACAGGGTACTATTACCCCCTTTTGTTCCTTAATTAAAATCGCATTCATTCATTCATTCATTCATTCATTCATTCATTCATTCATTCATTCATTCATTCATTCATTCATTCATTCATTCATTCATTCATTCATTCATTCATTCATTCATTCATTCATTTATTCATTCTAGTTCGTTTTTTTATATCAGTTAATTATTTACACAAAAATACTATAATAATATGAGTAATATGATTCTCAAAATATATTTTAACCTCGCAGTCTTATAAATTAAAGAAAAATGTTAATAAATAAATGGGTAAATAATAAATCAATCAATAAAACAATAAATCAATCACTTTAATAAAAAAATAAGTTTAAGAATATAAAATCAGAAAATGCCTTGAAGTTATGCAACTTTTTTAACGCACACTAAATGAATCTTATTTTGTTTGCCTACATCATATATATATATATATATATATATATATATATATATATATATATATATATATATATATATATATATATATATATATATATATATATATATCCCACGAATAAATTTTTCATTTTTGAATGATTTAAAAGTACTCAAAAGTCATTTATTTTTGATTGAAAAGACTCAAATCAAATTTTAAAGACTCATTATCATTCAAAGTCACTCAATATGGCTTTAAATTTAAAATGGTTCAAAGTGACTACGATTAAATAGACTCAAAGTCATGCATAATGATTCAACATTTAAAACCATATTCAAAGAACTTCAAACTCAGCTCAAAATTTTTCATTTAAAAAGACTCAAACTGACCGTAGGAATTCAATAATATTAAAATCAATTTATTTATACTCAAATCGATTTAACATTATAATCATTTATTTTAATTCAAAATCCTTTTGAAAAAAATTCATTTAAAATTATTTAAAATTATTTAAAGTAAATTAACTTAATTACCATTCAAAAATATTTAAAACCATGATAAAATATTTCAATTAAAATCAATTTGAATAATGTAGAATTGATTTCATTTGACATTATTCAAAGGTATTTAATTTTAAGTGATTTAAATTTATTTAAATACGATTCAAACAATTCAAAAAATTAATACGATTTTTTAATTCAATATTTTTGCGATCAAAAATATTTAAATCAAACTTACTCAGATTAATTCAAAATTATTCACATTATATTTACATTCGAAGCGGCTCAATTACATTTAAAGCAATTCATTTACTTTTAAATAGGCTCATCACATACGTTTAAAGCAGCTTATATACATTCAAAGCGGCTCAATTACATTCAGAGCAATTCATTTACATTCAAAGCTATTCATTTACATTCAAAGCAATTTATTTACATTTAATGCGGCTCATTTACATTCAAAGCAGTTCACTTACATTCAAAGCGGCTCAATTACATTCAAAGCAATTTATTTACATTCAAAGCGGCTCATTTACATTCAAAGCACTTATTCATTTACATTCAAAGCGCCTCAATTACATTTAAAGTAATTTATTTACATTCAAAGCGGCTCAATTACATTTAAAGCAGCTTAATTATACATTCGAAGCGGCTCATTTTCATTCAAAGCAATTTATTTACATTCAAAGCTATTCATTTACATTCAAAGCAATTTAATTACATTTAAAGCGGCTCATTTACATTCAAAGCAGTTAACTTATATTCAAAAGCACTTCATTTACATTTAAAGCAATTTATTTACATTTAAATAGGCTCACATACATTTAAAGCAGCTTATATACATTCAAAGCGGCTCAAAATTACATTCAGAGCAATTCATTTACATTCAAAGCTATTCATTTACATTCAAAGCAGCTTATTTACATTTAATGCGGCTCATTTACATTCAAAGCAGTTCACTTACATTCAAAGCACTTCATTTACATTCAAAGCGGCTCAATTACATTCAAAGCAATTTATTTACATTTAAATAGGCTCATTTACATTCAAAGCACTTCATTTATCATCAAAGCGGCTCAATTACATTCAAAGCAATTTATTAACAATCAAAGCGGCTCATTTACATTCAAAGCACTTCATTTATCATCAAAGCGGCTCAATTACATTCAAAGCAATTTATTTACATTCAAAGCGGCTCAATTACATTCATAGCAATTCATTTACATTCAAAGCTATTCATTTACATTCAAAGCAATTTATTTACATTTAATGCGGCTCATTTGCATTCAAAGCAGTTCACTTACATTCAAAGCACTTCATTTACATTCAAAGCGGCTCAATTACATTCAAAGCAATTTATTTACATTTAAATAGGCTCATTTACATTCAAAGCACTTCATTTATCATGAAAGCGGCTCAATTACATTCAAAGCGGCTCAATTACATTTAAAGCAGCTTATACATTCAAAGTGGCTCATTTTCATTTAAAGCAATTCATTTACATTCAAAAACTATTCATTTATATTCAAAGCAATTTATTTACATTGAAATAGGCTCACATACATTTAAAGCAGTTTATATACATTCAAAGCGGCTCAATTACATTCAGGCAATTCATTTACATTCAAAGCACTTCATTTACATTCAAAGTGGCTCAATTACATTTAAAGCAATTTATTTACATGCAAATCGGCTCACTTACATTTAAAGCAGATCATATACATTCAAAGCGGTTCAGTTACATTCAAAGCAATTCATTTTTTACATTCAAAGTGGCTCAATTAGTTTTAAAGCAATTTATATTACATTTAAATGTAAATAAGAGACGCTTTGAAAGTAAATAAGCCTCTTTGAATGTAAATGAAAAGCTTTGAAAGTAAAAAAATTGCATTGAATGTAAATGAATGGCTTTGAATGTATGAGATGCTTTAAATGTAATTCAGCCGATTTGAATGTAAATCAATTGCCTTAAATGCCATATTGAGCAACTTTAAATGTAAATGAACTGCTTTGAATGTAAGTGAACTGCTTTGAATGTAAATGAGACTCTTTGAATGTAAATAAATATCTTTGAATGTAAATGCATTGCCTGAATTTAATTGAGCCGCTTTGAATGTATATAAACTGCTTTAAATGTATGTGAGCCTATTTGAATGTATATAAATTGCTATGAATGTAAATGAATAAGTTTTGAATGTAAATGAACTGCTTTGAATGGAAATTTAATAAATTGCTTTGAATGTAAATGAATTGCTTTGAATGTAAATGAATTGCTCTGAATGTAATTGAGCTGTTTTGAATGTATATGAGCGCTGCTTTAAATGTATGTGAGCCGATTTGAATGTAAATAAATTGCTTTAAATGGAATTGAGCTGCTGTGAATGTAATTATTCTGTCTACATGGTTTTGAGTGAGATTGAGCTATTTTGAGTTGAAATGATTTAAAGCAAATAACTTTGAATATTTTTAAGTGGTTTCAAATAACATTTATATATTAAAAAAAAAATGAGGTTAAAATTATTTATTCAGAATAAATTATAATTTGAGTTAAAGTAAATGGTTTTGAATTAAGGATTAGTAAACCATTTTGAATCGCTTTGACCATATTTGAATACCTGCAGCAAGTATGAGTAATTTTGAGGTACTTTATAGAATTGATTTTTTTTTTGAGTGACTTTTGAGTAAAATTGAGTTTATTTAAATCGGGGATTTTTTAATCTCAAGATGAATTCTGATTGGTCCGTTCAAATTTAAAGACGTTAATATTTTTTAAAAAGTAACGAATTTGTGGCGTCTTTTCATGAGAGATAGACGTGTTTTAAATTGCTCTGATAAATGTTTGTTAATTACTGGTAAAATGTGACAATACCCAAAATTATGTGGTGCTACAGGTGAGTTAAACACCTACTCTAACCTTTTGAATATTAAAGCCATGTAATAACACTCAATTTCATTCATTTTTAATCGAAAATAAAAATGAATGCAATTTGAAAAGTTTTTATTTTAATCAAAGTGCAACATATTTAACGTCACGCTGTGCAGATTTTCCTATTTGGATACTCTAGCTGTTTTTAATTTTATATGAAACTGTGTTTATATTGTATAGGGTACCATTTAAATGCATTCGAATTCATTCATTTTATGATTCAAAGTTATATTTACATGACTTTATAAGCATATTATTTTAGAACTTTTTTTTTGTTATTATTATTTTATAATTATTTGTTGTTTTTTTATGTGATTTGATAAGCATAAATTCATATATTATATATACATTACATTTTTTTTAAAGTTTTATATTAATTATAAACTTAATTAAGTGAAGTCATTCCACACATTATTTAAGATGCAAAACTGATGATTTTTTTTTTATGTTATATAGTTTTTTTTTTTTTTTTTTATGTTATATTGTTTTGTTTTTTCTCAAATTACAAATTTTAATATTTTATTAGATGCATTAATTGTGTTAGGACTGCGATGGTTTTCTTTTGCGATGTTTTGACGCAATCTTTGTTTGCAGCTAGTGTATGACGACCATTTCTTTAGTTATTTTTCAAACAATATATATGCAGATATTGCAGAGATAGTTTTTTTTTATATTATTATTTTATACATTATGTATTATGAGATTGTGGATGCAACAAATCGGATAATGTTCTAAAGAAAAAATAACAAAATAATTTTATGAGTTTACTTCAAATTTTATTTCAAATCAGTGGCGTAGCTAGGGGGGAGGTTTTGGGGGTTTGAAAAAGATATAAAAAAATAAAAATTGAACCAAAATTTGCAAGAAAAATAGCATTTTAGGAGAAAAAATCTTCAAAAATTCTCGCTTCGCTCGAATATCGTCGCATATATTTAATTTTATTTACTAATTTTACCTTTTCACTGATACATTAGTACAACGGTAGATACTATTAGCCTTAAAGGTACCAAATATTTTGTAGTACTAACCAAACAAAACAATTAACTATGTATAGATCTTACATTAAAAATTGTAAATTTTCTGTTTTCCGTGAAAACAAAAAATAATAAATATAAGTAAAAACTGCACAGTTTTCTAGCATAGAATAGGTATAAAAAAAAATAAACGACGTGATTTTAAGACGTACACAGAAACAAAACTTTCAAACTATATAAAGGAATCTTTCAAAATATATTAAGTTCACGTCCATATTCGATGATTTTTAGCCAATTAGCCAATTTCAGAAAGTAAAACTAAATAGAAGTACAATTGGTATTGCAAAAATTGCGTATAAGAGTTGCTGAAATTCTCTTTATAGTTTTGATTGGTTTTTCTTTTATTGTAAAACAATTAATGAATAAGCTGATCGCTGCCCGATGGTATATATTATATACTTTTCAACTTCAAAATAAAAAATAAATAAAATAAAAATACATGATAGACAAACCAGAAAAACTAAAATGTAAAATACGGCAAAATCTATATTAAAAAAAAAAAAAAAAAAAAAAAAACGTCCACTTATATACTGCATGTTTTAACATGATAATATATATATGATGATTGATGATGATGTTTACTTGGAAAACCTCGATATTACATATATATAATATAGTTCCAATTTTTCAGTCCCTATCAAAGTATACTTTGATAAAATTGTATTTAAAAGCATAACAATTAATTTATTTCACATATTATTTTAAAATAAGAAATATAAATAAAAAAAAATTTAGGTTATGGAACTGCACTAAAACATGCCTTTCAAAAGTGTTTATGATTTGCATTTTTTAATTCCTTTATTTTGTTATCTTTACTGAGATTTTTTTAACTTCCAAGCTTTTCTAAATACGACAATATATACCTGATCTTTTTTTTATTATTTGATCAACTTGGCTCACTGTGAAAGCATAGTCACATTGTATTTAGAATATGAGTGGAGCAGTTCGATTTCGCTCAAAATCTGTTAATTTTTTGTCCAATCTGGCGTCTTTAAATATGTATCATGCGGTTTATATATTTTCAGTTCAAAATGCACTCAAATGTAACTAATCTGATTTTAATGTAAGTGAACTCTGCTATAAATGTAAATGACCTGCCTTCTTGAATTGAAACAATCTACTTTAAATGTATTTGAACTGCTTTAAATTTAAATGAATTGCTTATTTCAATGCAAATGAAATTTTTTGAATTTAAATGAGCTGCTTTGAATGTAGATGAACTGCTTTAAATGTAAATGAGCTGCTTTAAATGTAAATGAGCCGCTTTCAAATTGAATGACCTGCTTTGAATGTAAATGAGCCACTTTGAAAGTAAATGAACTGCTTTGAATGTAAATATAAGCCGCTTTTTGAATGTAAATGAACTGCCTTATTTGAATGCAAATTAATGAATAGCTTTGAATGCAAATGAGCCGCTTTAAATGTAAAAATAATAGCTTTGAATTCATTTGAGCTGCTTTGAATGTAAATGAATTGCTTCAAATAAACATAAACTGCTCTTTGAATGTAATTGAATAGCTTAATTGAATGCATTTTAGCTGCTTTAAATAAATCGGTTTGAACGTAAATGAACTGCTTTGAATGTTAATGTATATAGCTTTGAATGCAATTGAGTGGCTTGGAATGAAAAAATGAGTAGCTTTGAATGCAAATGAGCTGCTTTGAATGTAAATGAATTGCTTTGAATGTAAATAAATCGCTTTGAATGTAAAAAATTAATTGCTTTGAATGTAAATAAATCGCTTTCAATGTAAATGAGCTGCTTTTTTGAATGTAAATGAATAGCTTAAATTAATTTGAGCTGCTTTGAATGTAAATGAATAGCTTTAAATGCAATTGAGCTTATATTAAAATGTAAATGAATTGCTTCAAACGTAAATGAACTGCTTTGAATGAAAATAAGTAGCTTTGAATGCATTTGAGCTGTTTTGAATGTAAATAAATAGCTTTAAATTTAATGAATCTATATGAATGCAAGTGAGCTCCCTAGTCAAAAACCAGTATACTTGAAGTATACTTTTTTTTGTAATTAATTATACTTAAATACAAAAGTATACTAAAATGATAATAATTATAATTTAAGTGTAATCAAAAATTATACTTGAACTGTAATTTTTTTTATACTTAAATTGTACTTTAATTATAATTTTATAATTATACTTTTTTTTGTAATTAAAATACACTAAGAAGCACATTTAATTATAAAAAAATTATAATCATGGTATTTTTTTTGTATTTTTGATATTTGATGTATAGATTTGAACTCATGTAAAAAAAATATATTTTTTTATTGTTTAAATCTACTTAGCAAATATAATATACATTTGTTCCTTTTTTCTTTTTTTTTACATTAATTTTCTTTAAAAAGAGATTTTTTTCGTATTTTTTAACTGATATATATATTTTTTTTTGCATGTAAATATTCTTTTCGAATGCAAAAAAAAACAATTCTGATTGTCAATTTAATTATCAAAGTTTCAAAAGTTTTATGATAAAAAACAAAAAAATGAATATTGTTGAGAAAAAAATATAATTCTGCGGGATTTTTTGTAAAAAAAAAATTAAACGCGATGGTTTACAGAACATGCACATCTGAATATCTTCATGGTGTGTGAATCCGCGGAATATTTTATTTCTTTTGTGTTGGGAATTTCATATTTAATAAACCCGCATCAGTTTCAATAATTTATTTTATACATATATATACCGGTATATATACATATATTTATTTATTTCCCTCATTTTCTGCTTAATTATATGTAAAACGTTGTCTCTAAAAAGAAGTTTACTCAATACAGTATATCAGAGACCAAATTTTTTAAATAAAAAAAATCTTTACAAATTATGGGTCACTATAAGTTTTTTTTTTTTTTTTACATTTTCAGAATTGTGAGAAAAAATTAATTATTTTCTTAAATTATTGTGGGTATATGACTGTATTATACAAATGCATGCCGTGTGCGTTAAAATTTTTTTTCCTGCGTTTTTGTACCCAGCGCAGAAACACCGAGAATGAGTAGAAATAAATGAAGCAATAAATTTATTAAATTTACATGATGTTAAGGGTACATTTTATGTGTCAAAATTACATTTTACAGCAAATTTTTAATATCTTGTTGATTTTATTACAAGATTACAACAGTTTACCATTTAAAACGATGCATTTCATTGTTGTCTAAGTGATGCGTCAAAAAAAAGTTTTGAAATTTTTTACCCATTTCGCGCTAAATAAAAAGTGAGCAACGTTAATTTGGATGACAGTTGATAGAAACTTTTTGTCAATATCTCCGCTGCTTTTGTTCAAACAAGCTATTTTAATGAGCCACAAACGGTAAGTTGTATAATTATTCACTGAGATAGGATAATTAGCTATGATATTAACACATAATTATGATGTTTCTCAAAAATTTTAACCGTTAAATTAAAATTTAAAGTAAGCGTCCTTTTGTACTTTCAAGATTTTTGGTACATTGTATAGATTTCTTTTCATTTGTATTTAATAAAACTTAATTAACATGACACTACAGTGTTTAATAATTACTTAAGAAACAATAGTAATTCATGTATATGTTCTTATGTGAAGTTTTTTTTTTTCTTTCAGTCTAAAATTCAATGAAGACAGCAATCACACTGAGGGCTCGTCCAACATTTGGGCCACTTCTAAAGCAATTGCCTCAGGATATATTATTTGATTGGTAAGCATTATTGAATTAGCGGTCTGACTTTATATTTTATTATTTAATACAGTGTATTTTCTAAACTGATATGTGTTTTTCTTTTTATTACAGATCAGTGCTTGTATTATGTCGTGGTGTGTGTGTTTACCGAGTGCCCTACATATTGGAAAAAGTATGGTATGTTGAATTGTTGATGAAGTTAATGTGTGTCATGATGTATGTTGCAAGAAAGTATGCATATAATATAGGGTGTACATATCTGTATGACGTCCTACTGGAGCAATGATAACATTAATGCTCTTCGTAAACCCTGTTTTTTGCTCCTAAAATGATGATCAGCTATATGGTTAATCAAATGGAATAAATGCTCATTTTTGGGTGCAAAGAGAACAGGGTTTACGAACAGCATTATATTGCTCCAGCAGGATAGGATCACAACCTTTTTTTTTTTTTTTTTTTTCCCTAAAAATTTATTATTATTATTTTTCTCTTGTACTTGAAAATACAATTCAAAATGTTATGAGTATCAAAAGCTTTGAAAATTGCAAAGTATTTTAAATTGGCAAATTGTGTTTTTAAAGTTGTCATCAATGTGTTTATTTTTTGTGTACTATACGCTTTGATTTTTTTATGAAACTATACCAAAAAATCCTATACAGTACTATAATGCAACATAACTTAGGTTGCTCAATTTATAATGTGATATAAAACTTAGCTGTCATCACTTCACAGCTCTACCTATATAGCAATGAGATGACGTGAACCTCTGACTTGACGTGGAACATGCACTACCACATTGCACTGCCATGACTGCATGGCCTCGTACAGACAGCAATTTACTTAGGTGTCAACTCACTAAACATCTCTTCTGTAATACTGTTCAATATATTCAACAAAATTATATACATATAATACTGCACGTTATACCCACTGTGAGCCTGCAACATAAGGAATACATACATTATTATTCAATGCAGTCGTATAATAATGTATGTAATTCTTATGTTGTAGGCTAACAGCGGGTAACTTGGAGTATTATACAATTTTTGTTAAAGGCGTAGGACATCTTGATCAAAAAACATGTCTAATATCCTAACGTAGCTAAATATCAACGTTGATTTAGCCAAAGTCATTGATTTCTAATTTATTTTCCATTCACAAAATAGTGCGAGCGGTTACTGACATATCACAGCTTGCCTGGTCCAAGTGCGCGTAAAACAGGCGAGCTGTGACGTCAGTGACCGCTTATTGCACTATTTAGTGAGTGGAAAATAAATTAGAAATCAATGACTCGCAGGTCAAATCAACATTTATTTAGCTATGTTAGGATATTAGACAATTTTTTGTTCACGCCTTTTAATATATTGAACATTGAATATTTGTAATACTGTTCAATATGTTTAACAAAATTCTAGAATACTCCACGTGATCCGCTGTTAGCCCACAACATAAGAATTACATACATTATTATTCAATGTAGTCGTATAATAATGTATGTAATTCTTATGTTGTAGGTATTGAACATTGAATATTTGTAATGATGTTAAATATATTCAACAAAATTGTATAATACTGCACGTTATACCCGCTGTTAGCTAGCCCACAACATAAGAATTACATACATTATTATACGACTGCATTGAATAATAATGTATGTAATTTTTATGTTGTTGTCTCACATTGAGTAACGTGCAGTATTATACAATTTTGTTGAATATATTGAACAGTATTACAGGAGAGATGTTTAGTGAGTTGACACCTAAGTAAATTGCTGTCTGTACGAGGCCATGCAGTCGAATCATGGCAGTGTACGTGGTAGTGCATGGTCCACGTCAAGTCAGAGGTTCACGTCATCATCTCATTGCTATATGCATAGAGATGCTAAGTGTTGATGGTTAAAGTGTATTGATGTATGTATGAGGCATGTATGCATGAAGTCAGTCCTGGCCGTGCAAGGTGGTAGTGGTCCACGTCAAGTCAGAAGGTATCTCGGGACAGTTATTGTTGAGATAATCTTGTTGTATATGGTTAATAAGAATTCATTATTATTTGATTAATTAGGTAGTATACATTTGTATATTTAGTCAGTTCAAGGAAAAATTGTATAATTTAATAGTAATAATATAATGTAATAAAACAAAAAAAAAAAAAAAAAAAAAAAAAAAAGGAAAAAGAACATAGTCACAAAAATTGCATACTTTACAGTATTTTCACGCTCTCTCGTGGGGCTGCATTAACTTTCTGGTAAAAATTGTTATCAGTTTTAAAGATTCCATTTCGTGTTTATTCATTAAATAGCACATGTTGTTTTATGTGGTCTATGGCTTTAAGATTAGTTTAATAAAAAAAACTCAGGAAATAAATAACATAATTTATGCTATGGCATTAAACAATTGATATTTTGTTATAACAATTATGCTGAAAATCTTATCTATTTATGCTATGTAGTATACTACAATACATAGCATAAATTATAATGTGCATAAATATTGCTGCATTTTGTGCTAGCAGAATTATTGCACTCTTTTTCTGAGTTAATTTAATAAAATCGTTTTATTTAATCAGGTTTTAAGATATTTTTTTATAGTATATGTAGCAAATTTACTAAAAAATAAAAATAAAATCTATTCATTTTGTCTGTTCAGGACTTTTTTAATCATTTACTTCAGTATTTAATTAAGCACTATTGATATTCTTATTGCAATATAATTTTTGGTTTGTATGCATAACATGTATTGTTTACGGTCAATGTAATTTATGTACTTATTTTTTTATTTTATTGATTGTAATGTCTTTAATTATGTATTTTTCATGTATCACAATCTAATCACTGATTGTATTGCTGCAATTCTTTTAAACAAATATGTATTATATTTGTATATATTATTATACTGTACGTGCAACAATAAATACAACTTCTATACAAAAAAAATGATGTAATATTTAATTAATTGTGCATGCATTCCAGCTATAATAATTTTTTAGAAAAATTATACTTTTGTAATTATTAAAGTATAGTAAAAGTATCATTATAGTATAATTTAATGAGTAATTTATTACAGTAAAGAGTATAATTTTATTGTACTTCAAGAATTACAAAATGATAGAAAAATGACAAAATAAACTATACTTTTAGTATAATAACTATCATTTAAGTATAATTAAGAGTCCAACATAACTATGTTTATTATAATAAAATTATACTGCAAAAAAGTATAATAATTACAATAAAAAGTATACTACTTTTTGACTAGGGCTGTTTTTAATGTAAATAAATCGCTTTTGAATGTAAATGAACTGCTTTGAATGTAAATAAATCGATTTGAATTTAAAGGAACTGCTTTGAATGTAGATAAATCGTTTTGAATTTAAATGAGCTGCTTTGAATGTAAATGAACTGCTTTGAATGTCAATAAATCGCTTTGAATGTAAATGAACTGCTTTGAATGTAAATAAATCGCTTTTAAATGTTAAATGAGCTGCTTTGAATGTAAATAAATCGCTTTGAATGTAAATGAGATGCATTGAGTGTAAATAAATCGCTTTGAATGTAAATGAACTGCTTTGATTGCAAATAAATCGCTTTGAATGTAAATGAACTGCTTTGAATGTAAATAAATCGCTTTGAATGTAAATGAGCTGCTTTGAATGTAAATGAATAGCCTAAATTATTTTGAGCTGCTTTGAATGTAAATGAATAGCTTTAAATGCAATTGAGCTTATATTAAAATGTAAATGAATTGCTTCAAACGTAAATGAACTGCTTTGAATGAAAATGATCAGTAGCTTTGAATGCATTTGAGCTGTTTTGAATGTAAATGAATAGCTTTAAATGTAAATGACTACCCGAATAAAAAAGATTCATTTCTAAATAAATTCTTTTTAAAAAAATAAATATTCATTTAGAAGCGCTTCTAAATAATTTTTTTTGTTTCAAAAAAAAATCTTTTAGAACTGTTTTTATTTTTATTTATTTTTATGTTTTTAGAACTCTTTTAGAACATTATTCCCACGGTAATTATATTTACAGCCCCTGATGCATTCTTTTTGAGTTCTTTTTAAATAAAAATTAAAAAAAGTTCTATTTGAGTTCTTTTTTAATAAAATAAAAAAAGTTCTTTTTGAGTTCCTTTCTTATTATATTTTATTCATTATTTTTTATACCTCCCCTCCCTGTCTTCTATTTAATATAGTCCAATATATTTAATCTCGTGTAGCTCGTGCTCGTGCTACATTCCCAGCGGAACGGATCTGATCTTAGAATCATCTTTCGATTTCCTGTCGTTTGGCGCTAATTTGGAGGCTCTATCTTTAATAGTTTCCGAGAAAATCGTACTTTTTGGACCAGAATTCAGGTTAAAGGGGTGAAGGAGGCGGAATATCAAAATTCTGACGAGTTACTCCAGATAGATCTCGACGAGATATAATCGTGTCTAAAATATGAAATTGATCGTTTGAAAATTGGAGGAGTGGCAGCTCCAAAACCATTTTAGAGTGTCGTTTTTCCCTTATAACTTCAGTATATTTTATCCGATTTAAATAAAAAATTTTATGTAGTACTCCCTTAACACAAGCAAGAATTGCTATTTAAAAAAAATGTTGAAATGTTTTCCGTTCCTACATAAAATGCAAATAAACGGTACACGATTCTTTGAAGACGATTTTTTTACTGCACGCAGTCTGAAATCAATGTATATTTAAATCACGTTGAAATTTTTAAATATTTTTTTAATTAATTGATGGAATTAATTATCAATAAATTTTTAAAATTTCGCGCATTTATAATAAAAAATTAAATAATTGGAATTTATTTAGAAATCATTTTTATAAAATAATTTAGTGGAACTCTTTTGGAATGCATTTTATTTAAAAAGAACTCAAAAAGAATGGTTAGAAAATTTTCTAAATAATGTTAACTATTTTAGAACTCCTATAGAATTTAACATAATTTTTATAACCCTTTTTCAAAATAAAAAAGAACTCAAACAGAACTGGGTTGAAAAATATTATTTATTATTATTTTTAAAAATTCAATTGGAATCGTTTTCTAAATAAAAAATTCATTTAGAACTGTGAGCAAAATAAATAATAAATAAAAAAAACGTTATGGAATTCATTTTAAAAATAGACTTCATTTAGAACTGTGTCATTTTATCTATTTTTTATTTATTTAATTTTAGAGAATTTATATAGAACTGTAAAATATAAAAAGAAATTAAATAGAATGGTGCTGAAAAATTCGATTTAATGTTAGAACTGTTTAGAACTGCTTTTTTATTAAAAACAATGTAAAAGAATTCAAATTTATTTAAAAAAACTTAAAAGAAATTATTTAAAATTTAAATAGAACTGGAATATTTTTATGCGGGTAGCTATATGAATGCAACTGAGCTTTTTTTAATGTAAATGAATCGCTTTGAATATAAATGAATTGCTTTAAATGCTATTGAACTGCTTTAAATGTAAATTGCACTGCTTTGAATGTAAATAAATCGCTTTGAATGTAAATGAACTGCTTTGAATGTAAATAAATCGATTTGAATGTAAATGAGCTGCTTTGAATGTAAATGAACTGCTTTGAATGTAAATAAATCGCTTTGAATGTAAATGAGCTGCTTTGAATGTAAATAAATCGCTTTGAATGTAAATGAGCTGCTTTGAATGTAAATAAATTGCTTTGAATGTAAAATGAGCTGCTTTGAATGTAAATGAACTGCTTTGAATGTAAATAAATCGCTTTGATGTAAATGAGCTGCTTTGAATGTAAATAAATCGCTTTGAATGTAAATAAATCGCTTTGAGTGTATATAAATGAGCTGCTTTGAATGCTATCAAATTTTGAATGGAAGCAAATGGTTATGAATTCACTTGAGTGGATTAATTTGAATGTAATTGAGCTGTTTTAAGGAGAATTGATTGCTTTTACTAGATTTAATACTTTGAGTGGTTTCAAATACATTTAAATGGTAGCACTTTGAATAATATTGATTGTAAATGAATTTTATTAAATATTTTTTAAAATAATTTTGAATTGTTTGCAATGATTTTGAATGCTTTTATTACTAAGTTGAATTAATTTCAAGTACAAACGAATAGGTTTAAGTTATTTCGAGCCATTCAAAATGACCCAGAAAACGGACATTTCTAGATGATTTTGAGTGAAGTTGAATTGCTCCACTCAAAATCATTCAAAATGACTTCAAGACTTTTTCGTGGGATATATATATATATATATATATATATATATATATATATATATATATATATATATATATTAATATTATAATATAGTTTGAAATTTGAGAATATTAAATAGCATTCGAAGAAAACGGAAAAGAAAAGTATATATTATATGAAACTGAAATACTGCTCCAAATTTAAAAAAAAAAAAAAAAAAAAAAAAAAAAGTTAATACACGTAAAATAGAAAAATCGAATCTTTTATTAATAGGGATTAAAATATATACATGCAAAAATAAAGGACAAATTTAATATAGACAAATACAGTATATTTAAATTTGACATTTTTGAGTAGATGTAGAGTTCTATTATATTTTAATCTTTCAATGAAACTTTTTAATGCACAAAAAGCACTTTTTTAATTAGCGTGTAATTGTAATTAAATAGTAATTTAAAAAAATATACATTGCTTTTTGTGCATTAGAAAGGGTCAAGAGAATTAAAATTTGTGACTTGTAGAAATTTGTTTTAATTGAATTCAGTCCAGTTTTTTTTTTTTTTTTTTTTTTTTGCATTAATCAGTTTGCAAAAACAGTAAAATCAGTTCACTTTCAGTTAAATTATATAAAATTATAGTGAAATTCAGTTTTGATAATTTTTAACTTGGAAACAAAAATTTATCAATAAAGGATCATGGATATAAAAGTTTTATTTTTTATGAAAAAAAAATCGGTTAAATTATTATGATACACTTGCAGCCAGTTATATGATCGAGCTGTTCTTGTATTTTTGAACATCATCTTTTGAACCATCTTTTTAATAGTGTTCAGTTGAATTTAGATAGTTATGAGATATGAATTAAAAAATAAATATTTCAAAATATAGGTACTTTTTTTTTTTTTTTTTTTTTTTTTTTTTAACACGTCATTTTGTTTTTGTACGGTAAAATTCTATTTTCAGTTTCCAAAAACTGAGTAAAACTGACAAAAACTTTTTTTCATTTTTGGCAGTAAAACTTTATGATTAGTGGACATCTGAACTCAGATGCATATTTCAAAAACTGAACAAACTGGAGATCCGCGGTCACTATAACAAGCAAGTATAACCCATAAATCAAATAAGCGAAAAAAATAGTTTTTCTAAATTAATATGTTTTAGTTTATTAACAATTGCATTTTGTGTATTAATAAAATAATATGTATTTTATGTTTAAAATAATTTTTCAACATTTCAAGAAAGTAGGAAAATATTATTTATGCATGACTGATGACTGAGAATCATATAAATTTGATGATGAAATTATTCAACTTTAAAATATTAAATAATACAAATTGCTTACATGAACGGCTTTTAAAATATAGATAAAGAAAACAAGGATATAGAGACAGAGTGCAAAAGTTAAATATAATTATAAATAACATAAAATATAAGATATAAGGGGTAAGGAAAACCCAACACTATATAAGTATATGAGGGAGAAAGATTTTAAAACTTGATTATTTGTGTATAAAAACGACAAATAACCTTAAAGAAATTTGCATTACCATATTAATACCCGTCGAGAATAAAGAAAAAGTTAACAGAATTTTGACTTCTAGAACATATAATTTCTCTGGTAAGTATAGCAGCCACACAAAAATAACCTAAACTATAATCAATTTAATTTTGTTATGTATGTTGGATGAAAGAAATTAATAAAAATTTTGATTTTGAAATTTGAAACAATTTTGTATAGCGAACATGCTTATAAAATTTAAGTGTTATTATTTTCGTTATTTGAAAATGTAATCTAGACACGAATTTATATTTGAGGATTATTAATATTTAATTTTTGAACAATTATATTGAAATACTCGGTTATTATCAATGGATTTTATTGGTGTAAAAAATATAAAAAAATTCGATGGCTCATAAAATACGTAAAAGTACATCTTGTATTACTCATTTAAATTTCTTCGGAATTATTGGTGAAATTTTCTTTAAAATTAGGGGGGGAAAGGGGAAATGTTTCCTCATAAGCGTTATGTTAAATTAGGAGATCCTTAGTTTGCCCCGCGCGAGAAACCAATATAATTAAATTGTATATAATTTATATTTATATACATTTCATGTTATATTTTTTATACTTAATGTTATTAATTATTATTATTAATATTTTTTAAATATATTTGGAGTTGAAACTTTTTTAAAAATTATAAAGTAAAATATTTCAAGTATTTTTCGTGTCATGTTTTAGGTGTCATAAGGCAGTATAGTTTACTTTATATAACTTTAACATTATTGTAATATGTGCTGCTGTAACATTGTTAAAGTATATATAGAAATTTTAGAGAATAATTCACATTTTTTTTTTATGAATCATCTTTGTGGTGTTCTCGAGATATTTATATACACTTTCAGCAACAGGAAGTTAATTATTATTTTGCTAAATATTTGAAATAAACCAAATGTAAGCACGTTATTTAAACTCAAGATTAATAAAGCTCTCTTTAAGATTTATTTTAAAGTAGATATATGTTTGTGAAGTATATGAATTGACTTTAATAATGGAGCTTATCGGTATAATGTGCGTTTAAATTTGCAAATATTTTTACTTTATTTTCAATGGAAAGATATTATTTTAGTCTGTGCATGAGTATAAAATATTAATATAAAGATGAATTTTTTTTAATGAAGCTTATCGGTTTAGTGCGCGGGGTGGTGCGGGAAAGCTAAGGGTTCCCTAATTTAACATTACGCTTATGGGAAAAAACTTTTGTTTTTTGTTTTGTTTTTTTTTGTTTTTGTTTTTTTTTTTTTTTGCAATTTTTGAGAAAAATACTCCGCCGATTCCGGAGAAATTTAAATAAGAAATAGTATACATATATAATATATACTTTTACGAGTTTCAAAGCACTGAAATTTATTACGAATTTGTTAAACCGATCCATTAATCATTGTTACGATTACAATAGACCCCTTGCACATCCTTGCGCTTTGTCGCCATGTTTGTGGTGACTAATGCATTGTCCAGCATAGGGGAAACTTCGTTTTTCCTAATTTTTCACATAAAAAATTGTTTATTTCAACTCAACAAATTTTTCTCATATCCTTCGAGCTTATTAGGAGCTAGAAATAAGGCTTTAATTGAGGTTTGAAGCTTCTTTTGCTATTAAACAAATAAAAATGATGTTTTTCCTATGCTGGCCTATGTATTCCTGACCAACAAAATGGCGGCTCTTAAATATGAGTGCAAGCGGTCTATAATGTGTAAAAGACCACAGTGAGCGTAAAGCTGAACAAAATAATAATAATACAGTATATGTATGTAATGTACTAAAATGCTTGATAGCTTATATTAGAGAGGTTTGGGTTGAAAAATGGTTTCAGCTAAAATTGGCTCCTTAAATTTTAAATATGAGTCGAAGTTTTGTAATTGAAAACAAAAATGTACTATTCAAATCTAATTATTATTAAAAACTATTTTTTTAATCATTTTTTATCATTCTTTTTTTCTTAATAATTTAGATAAATATTAATTTCAAAGATAGATAATCAGTAAATAAATGAATGAAATTTCTAGGAATATATTTATATAACTTGCATGTTTGTCTAGCAAATTGTGGATTTATATATTAAAAAAAAGTTCAATAAAGATTCAAATATTGCATAAAGTGTATCAATAAATAAGTTTTAATTTAATGTATATAAAACATTATGTATTTTTAATTTCATGCCAATCAATCAATAATTCAAACATGGACAATATTTAACTAAAAGGTTTTTAGTATTTCTTTTAACTTATACATTAATAAAAAATTTAACTTATATAAAACTTTCTTTCAAAATGTATCCAAAATATTTAATACGTGATGTATATAAAGGTCATGAACAAGAGATAAAAAAAATAGTTCAACAAACTTTGATTCATGATAAGAGAAAAATAAAGAGATGTTGACTTACAATTTTTTTTTTTAAAAATGATGCAATAGACCGGTTGCACTCATATTTAAGAGCCGCCATTTTGTTGGTCAGGAATACATAGACCAAATAGGAAAAACGTCATTTTTACTTTTTTAAGAAACTTCAAACCTCAATCAAAATTTATTTATAATTTATATCTAGCTCCTAATAAGCTCGATAGGAAAAATTCATTTAGTTGAAACAAATTAATTCTTTTTATGTTAAAAATTTGGAGAAATGATGTTTCCCGCCCTATGCTGGAAAATGCATTAGGCACCACAAACATGGCGACAAAGTGCAAGATGTGCAAGGGGTCTATAGACAGTCGGTTTGTTTCAACCGAAAAAAAAATCTCTTTCGTTTTAAAAAAGCTCTTTCGATTAATTTTGTCTTAAACGTGATTCCCCCCCCCCCCCCCCCAAATATATAATTCAAACTAATTTTTGCAGTGTATAATGATATTTACTGGACAGCAAAATTATGTTTCATTATGGAAATTAACTGCAAAATTAATACCAAGGAACAATTTGTTAAAGTAAATTAAAATAGAAACTTACATTAAATATGGTAAACCTCATACATATGGAGGAAACTTTTTATGACTCGATAACTTGTTTAAAAATTTTCATAATTTGTATTGCCTTCAGTATAGCATGTGACCTATGGCATTCGCAACGTCCTGTGCTCGCAATGTTTTTTTTTTTTTTTTTTTTTTTTAATTTAAATAGATTTTAAATTTGTAATATCGTAATACTAAAAAAAAAAGCATCTACTAGTAATATTATTATTTGATTTTGACGTCATGACAAATTAATAAGTATAATGTATAATCACGAATTACTTGCTCTTTTTATTTTATTATGTTCCACCCCCACCCCACCCCCGACAGATTTTAGTTTTTCATATCAATGTAACAAACTGTTACCGCAAAATAAAATTTAATATAATGCCCCCCCCCCCCCCTTTTTTAATATAACAGAGACTTCTAAAGTTCTAAGATAACACACAGCTACCTCTGTGCTCCTTGCAAATTTTATGGTTATTTTTTTTAACGTAAATAATTCCGCAAAAAAATTAAGTCAAAATTCTTTGCGATAAGTAAGAAATAAAACAATAAATATTAAATATCACTTTATTTTAACAATTTTGAAACAAAAAATTAAGAATCCTATATTGACTAACAAAGGAACAACTGTTGTACAGTGATACATAATAAAATAGCTATTATAATTAAAGCTATATTTTACACTCAAAAAATGAGTACATTTTATACTTCAATTACGAATCCTAAAACTTATTCTAGAATAAACACTTATGAGTTTTTATAAGCAGCTCTAAAATAATACATTAAAGCAAATTATTAATTATAGCTGATTTAACTTAATTAGATAGAGCCGAAAATAACTGAAAATACCTATTTTTTTTTTGAAATTGCTAAAACGCATTATTTTAGCTGCTCATGTAACTGTATAGGGTCTATGCATTCATGATAAAATCGACGCCATGTTGGATTTAACTCAATAACATGGGTAGCATAGGACAAAAAATGATTTTGCCAGTTTAAAAACAATATGAAATATTTTTGAGAGCAGTGATGCTGTAAATATGTTGAATTAGTATCTCAAGTATGTGAGAAAAATAACAATCATAAAAAAATTAACTAATTTCCCAAAGAAAATTGGCTTTAATGAAGTTTGTCCTATGCTGAGCAATGTTATGCACTACTCCAGTATGGCCTCCAAGCGCAATAAATGTGACGTCATCCGCATAACCCTATATAACTCAAAAGTGTTTATCTCAAATAAGGATTTGTATTTGAAGTAATGTGTCCTTTTTTTGAGTGTAATATTGGTGGATAATAAATAATTATAGCACAAATAAATAAAATTATTTTGTTATGTACATAAATGTTGCTTACGTGCGCGTAAAACAAGCAAGCTGTGACGTCAGTGACCGCCAGTGGCATTTCATGAATGGAAAATAAATTAGAAATCAATGACTCCGGCCAAATCAACGTTGATTTTCAGGTTTCTTAGGATATTATACAACTTTTTTGTTCAAGGTGTTTTATACGCCTTTAACATTATTTATTAAAATAATTTGTAACATTATTATGTTATGTCTAACTATAACACTATTAGTATATTATAATTATATTATATTGTAACTGACTGTATTGCAAAACAGTTGGGTTAAATTGAGAGATTATTTTACGCCTGATATCGCCCAATAAAAGCCGTTAATTATTATTATTATTATTAGCTATTTTATAATATAAAATGTATTATTATAAAAACTGAATATTTTATAGAAAATATTACGTTGTATTTTACATGGAAAAAAAATGTAAAGCTTAATTGCAATCATACATACTGTTAGTTTATTTTCTATTTTCTAGAGATGTTGTGCAAGATGTCCTTTAAGGTGGCCACTCTAGTTTTGCTGATGATACTTTGGAAATCTTTGGACATTTCTGCCGCCGAGGTAATTTTTTTTTTAAATTTATAATATCACAAATTATTATTGTAGTTTTCAAGAGTAGTTTGAAACTTTTTTGAAATATAAAAATGAATTAGTTTAATTTTAGGTGCTAAAATTACCATATATTATATTAAACTGGGTGTCCGTAAAGTCTTTGAGGATGTTTAGACATAAAGAAAACACACAAGACTTAACGTAAAATAAACTTTTTATACATCAAATTAAAACTTAGATTTTTACAAATTTGAAAATTTAAACAGTTTTTTTAATCAAATAATTATTAACTTTGCTAGAGGAGAAAAAGCAAAAAATGAGATTTTGTCGATTTTTTTTTGATTTTTTACTTTTTTTTTTTTTTTGAAACTTTACATTATGGGTGCCCACGTAGGGATACCATAATCATTATGGTATCCCTACGTGGGCACCGTTGGCTGCGCGACAGACGTCCAGACAAACCTCTAGCTCGCGCCACACATTATGGAGTATTTGCGGCGTGATGTACTGGATGGTGGCGATGATCCTCTGCTTCAGTGTCATTCACTGGTGTTTTGAAGATTTTATCCTTGACATAGCCCCAGAGGAAAAATTCTGGAGGAGGGGGGGGGGGGGGGGGACTGAGGTCAAGTGATCTTAAAGGTCCCATGCAATAGGTCCATCTCGAACAAGCCTTACCTGGAAACACCGTACTAAGCGTGTCTCTGACATTATGTGCCCAGTCTAATGGAGCACCGTCTTGACCCCATTCTGCCTGTGCTTGAAGCAGCTGATGGATCGCAAAATTTTCTAGTATATCCAGGTAATTATCCTACGTGACTGTTGGCTCTTGGAAGAATAATGGGCTGATCATTCTGGTCAGGTGGGATAATTACCTGGATATGCTAGAGAATTGTGCAATCCCTCAGCTGCTTCAAGCATAGGCAGAGTGGGGTCATGATCTCATCTTCCAGCAAGATGATGCTCCACCACATTGGGCACATAATGTCAGAGACACGCTGAATACGGTGTTTCCAGGTAGATGGCTTGGTCGAGATGAACCTATTGCATGGGCCCTTAAGATCACTTGATCTCAGCCCCCCCCCCCCCCTCCCCTCCAGATTTCTTCCTCTGGGGCTATATACGTCAAGGATAACGTCTTCAAAACACCAGAGAGTGACGTGCGAGAGCTGAAGTAGAGGATCACCGCCACATCCAGTCCATCACGCCGCAAATGCTCCATATAATGTGTGGCGCGAGCTAGCTAGAGGTTTGTCTGAACGTCTGTCGCGCATCCAAAGGTGCCCATGTAGGGATACCATAATGTAAAGTTTCAAAAAAAAAAAAAAAAAAAAAAAAAAAGTGAAAAAAATTTGACAAAATCTCCCTTTTTGCTTTTTCTCCTCTAGCAAAGTTAATAATTATTTGATTTGAAAATTGTTTAAATTTTCAAAATTGTAAAAATCTAAGCTTTAATTTGATGTATAAAAAGTTAGTTTTACGTTAAGTCTTTTGTTTGTTTTCTTTATGTCTAAACATATATCAAAGACTTTACGGACACCCGGTATATACAAGATAGGGCGCGGTTTAGTCACGTTAAAGTTGACGTCATAAGTAAGCGCTATATAACATGGGTCAGTATGGGAAAATGTCTCATTTTGCCAGTTTAAAACCCAAATTTTTTGAGAGCATTGATGCTGTTAATAGGTTGAATGTTGAATTTGTTTTTCAAGTATGCAAGAAAAAAAAACTAATTTTTCAAATAAAATAGCCAAAAACTACGTTTGTCCTCTATGCTGAGCAATGTTATTCATTCCTATAAATAATTCCCATAGTAAAACTAAAAGGATAAGAATTTGTTATTTAACCTATTAAAATATTTTTTACTAACAATAAATTTTTGTTTATGTTTTTAAATTTATGTTTCAGGCTCTAGATATTAACTCAAAATTAAATGAGCTAAGTAATGACGTGAACGATTTAACGAACAAATTTGAGCAACAAGTTAACACAATTGAAGAAATAATGCAGGAGTTGAGAGGAGAAGAGAACTTTCTGTTGTCAACATTGATTGGGCAACAGAAAGCACTGGAAAGTAGGATAGACGGGATGAAGAATATGCAAAATCATATGTATTTGACTCAAGGTGAAATGAAGAAAGAACAAGGCCAAATAATTCAAACACAAGATAATATAAAGCAGAAACTAGAGCAAATAAAGGATGAGACTCAAGATCAAATGAAGACAGTACAACGTCAAATGAATGAGACTCACGATCAAAAAAAACAAATTCAAGACAAAATGAAGCAAGAACTAGGGCAAATAAAGATTACTCAAGGTCAAATCAAGCAAGAACAAGTTCAAATGAAGGATATACAAGGACAAATGAAGCAAACACAGGAAGTTATGAAGCAAGAGCAAGGTCAAATAAAGGTTATACAAGAACAAATGAAGCAAACACAGAAAGATATGAAGCAAGAGCAAAGTCAAATGAAGCAGATACAAATTGAAATGAAACAAACGCAAGATGAAAATCACAGAATAACAAAAGCTATGATGGAGCTATTAACTGCATTCTGTAAACGGACGGTTCCAAACTTGCAAACACAGACTCTTAATGGCAAGAGATATTATTTCTCATCAGTCGAACCACATATTATGTCCTGGTTGGACGCTAACAAATTCTGCAAGTCACATGGCATGCAGTTGGTGAGTGTAGAGTCACAGCAAGAGTGGGACGCCCTGAAACCTGAGATTGAGAAACAATTTGCTAAATCTAACTGGTTTAGATGGTCGAGTGGCAGTGATACTGCAGAAGAAGGAAAGTGGACATGGACTGCAACTGGAAATGACGTCACATTTTTTGCTGGAAAAAAGGATATGAATAATAATATAGATGAAAATTGTTTGTTTCTTAATAATGAAGGATGGGGTGATATGAATTGTGACAACGAACGTCCTTTTATATGTGAACAGGACACTTTATGTTAATATTAACTAATAAAATATATATATTTTTTAATACGACATTTGTTATCTTAAAATCAATATCTTGAAAAGGCATTCATATAAATTATTTAATACAGGCTACATTTTGTGCTTAATATAGGCTTTAATGTTAAATGTAAGAAACAAATAAGGAAATGAAAATTTCTTTTATTTTATGAAGATAAAATATTACTTATACTGTTATTTAAATCAGCTTTGCTGACAAAACAATATTTTAAAATGTTAACAATACCTACATTGTTTCAAATAACTTCTTCGTGTGTGTGCGCGTCTGTGTTTAGTTATTAATTTTTTACTTTTTTGTGATTTTAATTATCTTAACATAACTTACTGTATAATAACTTTTAACTCTCATTACAACATTTCAATAAAAAAATCTAAATTAAAAATGTTTTTAATTTATTCCTTTAAATCTTTACAAAATAGTAATAATAAATATTGAAACTTTTAATGTGTAGCCCATGTGAAGTACCAATATGATTTGTTGTTTGTTTCATTTAAGTAGAGGTTAATATAATTAACATTGTGATATAATTGTATCTATACAATCAATTTTTATTCTCTTAGAAATATGTAAGTAAAATTTGTCACGGTTTTCTTCTTCCTTTTTTATTTTTTTCTCTTCTTCCTTCCTTCCTTCCTTTTTTTTTTTTTTTTTTTTTTCTCTCTCTCATGGAATCCTTTATTTTTTTAAGTCTTAGAGTCTTAGAAAGTTTATACATAAGTAAAAAATTTCATGTATTTTATTTTGTGTCATTATTATTTATTTATTTATTTATTTATTTATTTATTTATTTTTACTTATTTTTTATTTTAGTTATGTATTTCTTTGACCATTAAAATTTATTTAATTTATAGTCTTAATAATTTATAACTTACATTTTTCTTTCATTAAATCATTCATTCGTTCAGTCATTTATTAGTTTGTAATTGGTTTATCAATGTTCTACTGCATATTAATGATAATGATTCTAAATATTATAAATTTTTCTTTTTTGTCATATAAATTAAACATTATTAAGAAAACAAAGGAAAGAGAAAAGCAAGTTATTAAATAAAAAAATAGGTAAATAAATAAATATAAGTAAATAATAAATAAATAAATACATATAAGATATCAGATTTTATTACGTTCTATGTCTTTACAGAGTAGAACAAGTCAAATAACACAAAATACATCAACACAATAATAACATGTGGAATCACTATGTTTGTTATGCAAGATATCAAAAAAATTAGAAAAACTTAGGCTAGTTATACTTTACGTTATTACATGCAAGAAAATCTACAACACTATAAAACATATATTGTCAAGCAAACATAATATCTCTGGACCATTCTTTTAAAATAAACATAAGAATCACAATCTTTTATATTATTAGGGAGTGCAATAGATTATTAAATTAATTAAAAATAAGTAAATAAATAAATAAATAAATAAATAAATAAATAAATAAATAAATAAATAAATAAATAAATAAATAAATAAATAAATAAATAAATAAATAAACTAAAAAGTATTTGATATTAAAGAAAAGAAAAATCAGAAATTGCCTTGTAGTTATTTCTTTTATTATTTATAGTTATGCAACTATTTTATATAACGCCCTCGTGAATCAGGTTGCATCTTCATTTATTAACCTACGTAGAATATTTGCTATATTGACTCATAATAAAGGAACAAGCGGATGTGAGCGAAATCGCTTATAGTCAGCCTCAAAACAGTTGTTCCTTTATCAGTCAAATAACTATATGTTATTTTTAAAAAATTTTGAATTCTCATTATCAAATTCTCATTAACAAAACTAATTTAAAAATTAATTAGAAAAATATTAATTTGATATATTTCAAATGATCAATTAAATAAAACATTGAGGTACGATTATTGGTGTTGGATCATTGTAGATCATAAAACGTTCTAATTCTAACTAACAGTGTAATTTTTTAATATTCTTTGCATGCATATTATTATTTTTGTCCCATTGTAAAAAATAATAAAAAATTAATATAAATAAAAAATCAAACAATTGAAAGTTTTTACAATAGTTTAATATTGATTTTTTTTTAACATTTCTAATAAATTATTTTAATATATTTAGAAGTTTTATTGTTAATTATTATATAAATAATTTAAATTGCTAGTGGTTTCATATGAAACATCAAAATAGATTAAAATCATTTGTTCGGTCTGAATGAAATATTCAAGCATTCAAGTGGAGAATAAAATATGTATATTTATAGGTTTTTAAGACAATATTATTATAAAGTGAATGAATTAATAACGATCATACATGGAGCATCTATTATTTAAAAGAAATGAAATTTCAAAAGCTCTATGAAAAGTAATATTTTCTTCATCTGATTAAAGTTATTAAATCTCAAATTTTGCTTAATTAAAACTGCATAAAGAGCAATGGTGCACAACAAGATAGTTTGCTTTATTACAAAGTTATTATGCAGTAAAGCATAAATTATGTTGTATTGAACAAATTGTGTTAAAAAAAGGTATGATAAAGACAAGACGCAGTTATTGGCAGTCCAAATTGTTGGCAGATGGGTTAATGAAAACTTAAAAACATTATTATCTCGTCAACCGATAAAGCTAAAGACTTATCAGGTAAAAAAAATAAAGAGAGTGGCTTTCAAAATTGAAAGTGACAATTTTAAAACTTGAAAAATTGGAAACCCAGGGTATAGGATTGGACTCAATGATGACATCAAGTGACAACAATTGAAAATCAACCTATTCAATTTAAATAGCATGTAAAAATGCGTTAGCATGACAATAACTGAGACTCTACCATATATTTAGTATAATTATAAAATATTATATTTTTGTCAATTTATTATTTCAGAGGGTGTATACATTAATTTTAAGGCGGGAAATCAAGTACTGCTGCGGGATTTGACTAAAAAATTGTAAAGAAAGGAAAATCTGAAATTTTGCACAGTGGAATTTAAAAAATGTTAAAAAAAAAAAAAAAAAAAAAAATGGAAGGTTAATATAGTATAGAGTTTAAATCATGATTTTTTGAAGTTTTAGTCACATAAGAGCCCATGTTAATTTCAATAGTTATTTTCTTTCTTATCTGATGGTTACGCAGGTTCTGAAAATTGTATCAGAGGTACCTATTAAAATTAACATTCAAATGAAATCATGAACTTTCGAAGTTTTCTTTTAAAATTTTAAGATACAAGCCATATCTATATTTACAACCCTTAAAGTTGATGCCGTACGTATGTGATCAGTGATCACTAAATAGCATGGGCTGGAATGGAAAAATAACATATTTTACCTGTTTTAAAATACTGATATAGCAATAATTCTTGAGCATTAGAATTATAATTTAAGTTTCCGTGAAAAAAAAAAAATAATAACAAAGATAACTTTCCAAAGAAAGTATTTATAAACCAAGTTTGTTCTAAGATGAACAATGTTATCCATCGCTTCAGTATGGCATCGAAGCGCATTCATTATGATGTCATGCGTAAACACCCTATAGCATAACCTCGTTTTTAGTTTTTTCTAAAGGAAGCTTAACATTTTTAATATACTATATGGTGTATGCATCCATTTTAAATTCGACGCCATGTGGGATCACTCAATATATATAACATCTGCTGCATAAGAAAATCACTCATTTAACCACTTTAATAATATTTGTTGAATTAGTATTTCAAGTACATGGACTAAAATAAATATGTAATTATTATGCTAGCTCATTTTCAGCATAATTTGTTCATGTTCAGTACAGTATAATTTATGTTATATACTGCATATTATGGTCCTCGGGCTAGATGTCGAACAACTAAGAAAAAGTTTTGACTTTGAGAAATGGTTTTATAATGAAGTGTTATAATGTTATAATAGCATAAATATTATGTTGTACAGCATAATTATTTATTTTGTTCTAATTTAACATTCTTTACTCTATAATGACATAAATACAGCATAAATTACATAACTTATTATTTTCGTGTATGTGAGAAAAATATTAATAATAAAAAATTAACCGATTTTCAAAATAAAATAGCCAAAAATAAAGTTTCTCCAATGTTGAGCAATGTTATTTATAACTCCGGTATAAATAAAACGCATTAAATATGACTTCATGTTTCCAATGTTACAAGGGAGGAATGTACAATACTAGGAAATTATTCAGCTACTTGTATTGATCATATTTTTGTTAAATTAAATAATTTGTTTGAAATTGATAATAGTTTTATAATTAAAAGTAAAATCACCGATCATTATATGACTGGTTGTATATTGAGTACTAATTTAATTAATAATAATTGTAATGAAAAAGTAAAAATTAAAAATTTAAAAAAATTCAGAAATATGATTTGTAATTATGATTGGAGTATATGTAATAATATTAATTGTCCAAATGAATTATATAATCATATTGTAACAGTTTTTCGAAATATAAGTGATAAATGTGAAAGTGAAAAATTATTAAATAGCAAGAATAGAAGATTAAATAATGTGTGGTGTACTGATGAAATAAAATTTCTTATGAAAGATAGAGACAAATATTTTCAAAAATTTAAAAACTCATTACATATGCCTGAATATAGAATTAGATATAAAAAATTAAGAAACAAAATAAATTTTTTAATAAATAAAGAAAAAAATAATTATTATCATTCTAAATTTGTTGAAATTGCTGGTGATATAAGAAAATCTTGGTGTTTTATTAATCAAATATTAGGGAAAGAAAATCTTAATATTGATAATATTATTATTAAATATATGTCTGATGTAAGTTCTATCAAAGATATTGCTAATAATTTTGTAAATCATTTTGTAAATTCAATTGAAGATGTAAAGATTAATTGTAATTTAATATTAAGTGAAAATTCGCTTAAATTTAATAGTAATTTACAATCAATGTATCTACCAAAATTAAATGAGAAACGAGCAGTTTATATTATTAATTTATTAAGTAAGAAAAAAGGACCAGGTCATGATAATATAGGTGTTCAGGATATTTTATTTGGTGGCGAATCATTAATTCAATATTTAATAAGATTAACAAATATGTGTATTGAAAGCTCAGTATATCCTGATAATCTAAAATTGTCATTGATAAGGCCAATTTATAAAGGTGGGGATCATAAACTATATAATAATTTTAGACCAGTTGCTGTATCTGCTTTTGTTGATAAATTTATACAAAAACATATTGAATTATTATTGTCTGATTATTTAGAAGAATTCAATATTATAAATAAAAATCAATATGCCTATCAAAAAAAAAAGGGTACAGCAAAATGTCTATATGATGTTTCCAATTTTATAAATGAAGAATTAGAAAAAGGGCATCATGTTCTTTGTTTATTTGTTGATTATTCCAAAGCATTTGACACTATAGACCATGACTTATTGTTAAAAGATTTAGAAGAAATTGGAATACGAGGACCAACATTAATGTTAATTGCGAATATTATAAAAAATAGACAAGTTGCTGTCAAAATTAAAAATATTGTAAGTGAAATTAAAATAATAAAATGCGGTATAATACAAGGAGGGGTCTTAAGTGCTAAATTCTTTATAATTTATGTTAACAAAATTTTTAATTTACTAAAATATTGTAAAGCAAAAATGTTTGCCGATGATTTACTTATGATAGCGGCTCATAGTAACTTTGAAGTTGCAAATAAAATGTTACAAAATGATTTTGATTCAGTTTTGGAATGGTCGCATGATAGGAAAATATTAATTAATAGGAAAAAAACAAAAGTTATGCACATTTTTAATAAGTATACATATACTATGCAAAATATTCAATTAAGAGCTCATACTAATAAGTGTTTACATAATTTTACTTTAAATTGTAATTGTGAGTTTGTAGAACAAGTAAATAATTATAATTACTTAGGAGCTATTATTGATCAAACATTTGATTGGGATTTGCATATTATGCAACTGTTAAATAAATTGAGATCTGCAATTTTTAAATTAAAAACAGTAAGATCATATGTGAATGAACAGACGATGAGACAATTATATTTTTCTTTTGTACATCCACATATATTATACGGTTTATTATCTTATGGTTGTACTAAATCAGGTAAATTATGGGAATTGAAAAAAATGCAAATAAGAATATTAAAAATTTTAAAAAAAGGAAATAAGCTAAAAAGTGATCTTGAATATTTTAAGTACTTTAAGATATTGCCAATAGAAGAAATGTTTAAATGTTCTTTTATTTGTGAAAATTATTTTGAAAATTCTCATGGTATACCGAGAACTCATATTTATAGTACCAGAACAGCAGTGACCAATCCTTTATTTGTACCAAAAATTGTAAATAGATTCACTGAAAGGACAAAAAAATTTTTACTTCCTAAATTATGGAATCAAATTCCATCAGAATTAAAAAGTTTTGCAAATAAAAATGAAACGAAATTTAATATGAAAAAATTCTTTCTTGATAATTTATAAAATGTTGAACAATTTTTTGCTGTTTGTATTGATTAATGATGATTAATTTTTGCTTCTTGTATTATAAAAATACTTCTCTTAAATGAAAAAAAAAAAAAAAAAAAAAAAAAAAAAATGTTTTTGTGTAAATACGTACTTTATTTGCTTTTGAAATATATATAATAAAAAATATGTATATGTAGTAATATAATATAATAAGACACGATTGTGTAACAATAAATGAACCAACCGATAAGGCTATGCCTTGGTTGGACTTTGTATATTTGTGTGTTTGAAAAAATAAAAAAAAAAAAAAAAAAAAAAAAAAATGCACATATATAGCCATATTTAATTACTTACACTTATGGTTCACACTTATGTTCTGAAGTGATAAAAGTCTCAAATATTTATATTTTTTCGCATAATAATAGTTAACGTTGACTTTTATTATTGTATTACATAATAATGGAGTAAAATAATAAATTTTAGATTTAAGTGTACAAATTATAACCGCTTGTTGATATAAGCTAACATGATTATTATTTTTTAATTATAAAAATTGTACAATAAATATAATTTTAAGAAATAAACAATAAACAATAAAAAAAATTATATTTAAAATTTAAAAAAATAAACATATTTTTATTGTAACTATGTACAATTATTAATATTTTTAAATTTTTTTTTTATATATTTTATTAAACTTTCACATGGAAATTACAAACTTTATAACTTTATATACTTCTATACTGAATCCTTAAGCTTAGTTAGCATACATGTCCTTGCCTGTCTGTAAAGGGAATAATTATGCTAAGAAATGAACTATTGCGTGTTTATGAGCATGTTCAGGTGAATAAATGTTATTTGAAAAAGATAAGATGAAATATGAAATCGAACGTGGTATGAAGAAAAGTTATATAAAGCGAGAAATAGCTATTTTTGCAGTTTTATTGAAAACGTTTAGGGTTGTAATTTTTTCTAATCTTTTACAATACGCAAGTAACCAAAATTAAAGCTTAATTTATTTACTGAGATTTCAGAGAAATCTAAACACACGGAACGAAAAATCTCCCAACTCCAGGTATAAAGCTAGTATAACTATCCTGTGTTTTGCAATAGGTACAATTCTTACCTGTATCTAGCAGGTCGCTATACTAACCTCGCGCCTACCTGGTGTAAGGAGGAATAAACTAAAGGTAAGGAGGTGTAGACTCCCGAGCGGGCGGAATTGTATCCTCACAAAAAGTATAGAGGCAAGCACTATAATACTTAGATTTAGTTTTTAACCGCAAAATGACGTAAAAGATGTTAAATAAAATTATAAATATTTTTTTGAAAGATATATAAATTGATTTTGTTGCTTGCGTTAATTGTTCAACGCCAAATATTAAATAATTATTTTATTAAAGCATCAATAATAATTTTTTTAGGCAAATAAATATAGCGCTTTAATTAATATTACATTAGTAATTTTGAATTACTATTGATAATGATAAATACATAATAAATTATAACGGGGACTTGGGATCATAATATTGTGTGGCTGTTGCTGCAGATCTCGGGTGGTCGATGAAAATTTTTTAATTAAAGACATAAATTATTTACTGAGCCTAGCTATTTTGAGGTCTATCCTTAGATGCGATTACTTCATTTTTCTTTTTTGGATAAAAAATTTACAATTCATTAATTTTTTATGATACATTTGTTAAGTTAAAAAATAAAAGCAATGTCATAAAGCTGATAATTTTAATTAAATTGTTTATTTCTTTGCCTCCGACAATGTCACAAAGAATAGCCATTTTAGTGAAAATCGGCTGCTTTTGGTGGTGGCCATTTTTTCTCGCTAAACTAGATCGGAGCACGCGGCAGATATAGTACAGCCCGCGCTGGCAGTCGGGTGCCGCTCCCCCTAGCTCTCAGGTGACATAAAAACTATACTGACGCTAGGTACCGCTCCTCTCACATCGCAGGTGGCATAACATCCAGCGCTAGGGATTTGGCGTCACTTATGCTAGAGAAACAGGTTACTCAGGTCTTGTGCACCTGTACTAGGGCACGGCGCGCATGTACTAGAGCGCGGGGTTATTTGAGTTAGTATACTTGTGTACTTGGATTTAACACATCATTTTTTTCCGTGCAGCTCTGAAATACTTAAATGATGAAAACTACACACTTAAAGCTAGTATCAAATTTTCATAGTTAATAAACATTAAAGGCGTAGAACACCTTGAACAAAAATGTTGTGCAATATCCTAACAAACCTGAAAATCAACGTTGATTTGACCGGAGTCATTGATTTCTAATTTATTTTCCATTCACAAAATGCCACTGGCAGTAACTGACGTCACATCTCGCCCAGTTTACGCGCTTAAAACAAGCGAGCTGTGACGTCAGTGACCGCGACTGGCATTTTGCGAATGGAAAATAAATTTGAAACCAATGACTCCGGTCATATAAACGTTAATTTTCAGGTTTGTTAGGATATTACACAACTTTTTTGTTCAAGGTCTTCTATGCCTTTATGGATAAATAAATGAACTGGTATTTTTTTTTTCACCCCCTAAAGTGCTGACAATTTATTATATTAACATTGTACATGTTGCGGTCATTGATAAAAACTTCGATATTCTGCCTATATGTTGGTGTAGGTTTCATCCAAATAGCTGAAAAATTCATGAAATATTTAATGTTAATTAGTATCACTACTTTATGAAAAAAAAAAAAAAAATCTCTTCAGTTAGATATTACTATAAAATGATTTTATTTAACTTAAATATCATGTTCTAACTTAATGAAAAAGAGCTCAGTGTTTTATCCACAATGAGCTTAATATGTATAGTATGTTTTATTTTGTTTTTATCGGTAAATTACTTTATTATATTCTTGCAACTTCAATAATTATACTTCATATTTTCAACACATATTATTTTATTTTTTACACTTTAAATTTTTATTTCTCAAATGCATGAACTAATATTAACAAAACTATGTAATACAAAAATTTAGTTACTGAAATATTAATTTGCTGAAATAGAAATTTTCAATGATAACAAAACAATGACTTTAACTCGAATCATTGGAATATCATGAAAAAGCAACTACAGCATTTAAATCGAAAAACGTTCCAATAATAATTATTAATTTTTTATATTTTTCACACACATAATTATATTATTTTTATCCCATGGCAAAATAAAAATTTAAATAAAATTAAGAAAAAAAGTATAAAGAATTAAAAACTTTTATAGTAGTAGAAAATTTATTGTTTTATTTATTATATTTATTTTAATATTTGAAAAGTTTTATTGAAAATATTTTTAAATATAATGCAAAATGCTGATCCATTCATTGAGAAACATTAATTTTTTTATTAAGTTGATGCTGCGACATATTCAAAACGCAAATGAGACATAAGTAATAATAGAAATTGAAATAATTCACTAATATTTGAATTATGAATGAATTAGTATTCATCAACATGGAACATCCATAAATAAAAGAGATAAAACTTCAAAAACTATAGAGATAATATGTATATAATTATGCTTCTTCTTCACCTGGTGTGTTTTGACACAAAAGCAATAGAAATTTTGATTTCTATTATACTACAGATATAACACAATGTTTACTCACTGCTGTATTATCGATAGTCAAATGTAACTTCATGTTACCTGCTTTACCTGTAAGGTCATTGCAATAAAAAATGAAATTCTATTGGCAAATGGGAATAACATGTATTTAGATAGAATTTTGCGTCAACTGAAATCTCCATCTGATTGCATTGAATGGTCATAATCCATAATACAATTTCATTTTTTAGTGCAATGACTGTGTACAATAAAATATCTCGCAGTAATATTAAATACTTGAGAAGCAAATATTATGATGTGATGAATCACAACGTACAATCAAAGTGCAATCAATAATAGTTTTCATTTTCATTTGTATGAAAGCAACTTACAAAACTTCAAACGAGGGCTATAAACATTTGCAATATTGTCACGAAAGGAGGTTTATTTACATAATTAAGATATATTTCCATAAATCATAACACTCTGTAATCGCGTGCCATGTACCAGCATCTATAGGACATTGAAGCAGCTGACTTCTTTTGTATCAAATACCTAACTACCCTTATATTGGGACCTTATGTCATGCTTCGGCACCTGTACGTGGTAATAAGACACCACTTTAATTATGAGCAAGTACATTCAAGTTAGTTGATTAACGTATCAGCAGCTGTTTTTATCTTGACTAAGGGATGACTACCCGCATGATGCTGCCCAATGTCTAATTCTTGCCATATGCCTTTGTAAATGTTACGACGTCATGGTTCAGCTTATATAAAAACCCAATACAGTTTTAAGGGAGGATGACTCGATCACTCACTCTCTCTCGCGGGCTCTCACACTCTTTGGATCGGACTCGCATACGCACTACACGCCCTTGCTGGCGGACTTGATCATCCATGTTTAGTTTATAACACTGGGTGTATATTCATCTTAAATAACATAAGGACATGCCGGTCCTTATTTAACTTGAACTTAGGCTGAACCATGGCTGAAATGACATCGCTATAAGAATAATCATGTAAGTAATGTACTTTGACTTTATTTCAAACCCCAATTATAATTATACAAAACTAACTTCGTGTTGTCATGTTATCATTTATTAACTATCAATCACCCCCTTACTAGCTTATTAGACCAGGCAGGTCAAGATCCCTGTCCACTTGTGTACAAATTATATAAGAATTTACTAATAAATAGGACTAGCGTACACAAGCGTGACAAATATGGTGGAGACGCCGATTCTTTCACCCATGGTCCAGTCTTTAGATAGAATTGAATAAATTTTGAGTTTAAAATATAAGAATATTTAAATAATTGAAAAAAAAAGAAAAAATTGCATTGATTATAATTTATAATAATTTTTTAAATATTATTTTATAATGGTTTCCTGTCAATCATAATCGTATAAAAAAAAGTAATAAAAGTAACAATAATATTTAAACCATAATCAAAGAAACGATAACAAAATAAATTAAATTATCAATATAACAGTCCGAAGAGTGATATTTAATTATTCTGAATTATACCTAAATTACAAATTTTTTTTAATCTTTGTTAAAAATAAGCCAAAATGGACTACAAAGTAACATCTAATTATGGTTTGGTAACAATGAAATTGAATCCGGGAAAATTTTCGGGAAATTCAAAAGAGGATGTAAATGATTTCATAACTTGTTTTGAACGCGCTTGTAAAGTAAATGGATGGACGAAAGATGAAGATAAAATTCTTTATTTACCCTGCTTTCTTATTGGTCCTGCGATAATGTGGTACGAAAATTATGAGGCGGAAAGAGCTAGCGCTGCTGTAAGAGACATACTTACGTATACAGTTTTGAAAAATGACTTAGTAAATGTTTTTGAACCTAAAACATCGGTTGAAATTTCTGAATTAAAATTACTTGATAGAATTCAAGGAGCAAATGAAACAGTTGAGAGTTACTTTCAATCAATTATAAAATTGTGTCGTCTTGTTAATCCCGAAATGAAAGAGGAAGATCGTATCCGACATTTATTACATGGATTAAATAAGAAAATCATTAAAGATGTTGCATTATCAACAAATAGTACAGTTTTAGACGTGCTAGCAAACGCGCGACGTGTCGAAAGAGCACTGGCTTTAACACATGAGGAGTCATTTAACGTTAAAAATACTGCACAAAAAGAAGCAGAAGAACTTAAAGAAACTGCAATGGCAATTAAGAAAATTGTTGCAAAATTTGCTGAATTTTCGCATATAACTTTCAATAATCTTCACTAGAAAAAATAATTATTTTATTTATTTTATACACGCAAAATTTATAATTAATCTCGAGTTGAAAAAAAAAAGAATAATAATAATAATAATGTTTATTTAAACCCTTAAAAAAGTATAAATTTAATTATAGTATTGAAAAAAAAAGTTAATGTTTTATGCCTTAAAAAAAAAAAAAAATAATAATAATTATAATATAGTATAAAAAAAAAGCATTTAAAAATAATGCAGTTTGTTTGTAATTTTTAGGAAAATAATATTCTATTATTCTATTATATTCTATTGTATTAATCTAAAATTAAAATGTCTATAAATATAAAATAAAAATAGAATCAAATTTCTAAGAAGATAAAATTAAAATCATGTTTAAAATTAAGATAAAATAAAATCTTATATTGAATTAAACACTATAAAAAGAAAAAAAAACAATATTCAAAGTAACTTTATAGGGTTTAAGCATATTATATTATTTCATGCAAGTAATGATGTAAAATAAATAAATAAAATAATATAATTTTTAGGTACGCAGTAAATTTAAAATAAAATATTTTTATTTGAACATTTTTAAATGCTTAAGTTTATTTAAATAGACGAATTACAAGGAGAAAAACAGAAACTGCGAAAGAAGGAGAGTAATAATGATTTTAAATCCGAATTCTGTAATGAAAAAAAATAGAGGTTATTTAGATGCGGTTCTTGTCAATAAAATGAAAACACTTTGTGACCGACAGGATTGGAAACCATTACAAAATATTTATTCAATTTTCAGATTAGTATAACCGTAACAATATTAATAATGTTTACAGAAGAAAAATGTTTTAATTACATTTTTAAAAATAAAATTGCTTATAATAAAAATGTAAAGTACGAATAGAAAGTTGTGTAAAGAAAAAACAAATAATAATAATAATTAATAACATTATTTGAATAAAAGTTTATAAAAATATTCTAACGCTACAAAAAAGCCGGATCGGCTTGTTATTTGTTTGATTTCAGATGCTGTACCAGGGTAAGCAGAAATCGCGAATAAAATTAGTATTTGTTGAGCAGGCTAATATTTTAAAACCTTAATAAATTTCTTAGACGAATGCAAAAAGATTTTTGAATTGTGTTGCTCTTGTCGATAAAATAATTGTTGTCACAACGAAATTATGAGATTGCTAGTCTTATAGTTTTCGTTTAACCAACTGTATAGGATCGCACAGTTGCAGTGGTTCGAGCTCAATTTTATTACAAGTAATAAAAGATGTAATAATTAAAGAATTAAATTAAATTTTGAATTCTATAAGGAAATAGAATAATTTGAATACTTATTTATGTATTATTTATGCAAAAAGTATGAATACAATAATGAAATAATAATAAAATACTGGCTTAAAAATGAATGATAAGGAATAAATAAATAAATATTATACCAAGTAAAAGTAATTTTAAATAAAATAATAATTAACGCGTTTGTGAATTGAAGGAAGGAAAAAAGTAAATAACTGAATTGAAATAAAAGAAGAATTAAGAAGTTATAATAAATTGATTAAAATATGATAATGATAAAAATAATATGTAGGAGTAAATAAATAGATATATAACAGAAAAATGAATAAACTGAAATCAAATAAGATATAGAAATTAAATGGTTATAAATTTAAAAAAAAAAAAAAAAAAAAACAAGTTAAAAGAAATTAGCGCTATTTTACTTAATGAATATACACGTATATTAAGAGAGAAAAATGTATGTACATATTTACTATTTAATAAGGCCTTTAAATTAAGACGATGAAAATAATAATTGTTATGGCTAGAAGAAAAAACGTATGCATACAAATAATATAAAATGTTAAAAGAAAACATGGGAGAAAAAAAAATATAATGATAAATAATTAAAATTAAAAATGTTCTTTAAATAACTAATACAAATAATGAAAAAATATATATTTTAAATAATAGTGGCATTAAGGTTAACAAATATTAAGGATTTTATAATTATTTAAATGGTTGAAAAATATAAATAACAAACAGCTAGCTGTCAGGTAAAAAAAAAAAAAAAAAGGAGAAAAAAAAACTTTTTAAGTTCATTTGACCCGCGCGGGTATCTAATCAAAATAAAATCGCGTCGTGTTGTATAAGGGAAGCATGCACCCGTAGTATAACAAATCGACTACCGATATGAACTGAGAAGTATTGTAGATTTTAATTTACAGCAGTGAATTTAATAAAATTAATTTAAAGAAATATAACTAAGAAAAAAAAAATTATAATTAACAATGCATTGAAATAAAATTTGAAGTTCAAAATATGAAAATAAAATTAATGAAAATAAATTAATGAAGTAAATATTAATTTATATAATATAAGTAACTAAATAAAATAATATTGATAAAAAAAAAATATATATATTATGAAAAATAATAAAAGTATTATGGTGTAGATAAATAAAACTAATGAATAATAGAGATGATTTAAAAATAATTAATACTATGGCCAAAAGTATATTATTGAAGCAAATTTTTAAGTTTTATATGCAAGAAATCTATATCCAGAAATAAGCACTTTCTACGGGCTCGCTGATTTAATGATGACAAAAAAATTAAATATAATTATACATTACAATATTGACAACAATTTAAAAGAGCAAATATTAAACACATTTTATAAATATTAGTTATGCTTGCGCGACGTTTATTTAAATTTATTGTAACAATGAAAAAAAAAATATTTATTTTTGTTTTTCAAGTAATAAGAATAATGAATAAATAAATTATATATATTTTATTATAGGAAGGCTATTCATCGAGTTTAAAGATTGAAAACATAAACACAACGTAATTTTGCAAAACAAAAATACTACGTAAATTCTGGTTATTAATAAAGCAGAAAAAATGCAAATAAGGATAGATAAATAGTAATTTAAAAAAAAAATTGCTTTTGTAAAGAAAAAAAAACTAATATAAAAAAAATGTATTTTGCTATACGAAAAAAAACGAAAATTAATGGCATCTTTAACAATAATAATAAAAATAAAAACAATAATAGTTAAAGGTTAAAACATTATTAAGTTATGGGTTTAAAATAAAATAAAACTATTTCATTTAAGTCAAAACATTTTTCATATCAGTTTAAATATTTTACAATTTTAGAGGATTTGCATTAAAATGGAAAAAGAAACTATTTTATAATTACTTAATTGAAATTAATTCAATTTTTAAATTTTTTTAAATCGTAAATATTACTTCAATATTTAACATTAAACAAATAATTAAATAATTAATAACACAATAGTAAACAATAATAATAAGTTTTTAAATTCAATATTATATTATTGAATATTTGCGATGCAATTTAGTTTTTTTATATTGAGGGAAATGTATAATACAAATTATCCAAAATTTTAAATTAAATGATGTATTATTTCAATTAAAAAAAAATTTATATAACAATTTATGTATTATAATAATAATAATAAAAAAAAAAAATTGTATTTGTTACAACTTTAAATAATTTGAAATAATATTGACAAAAATTATAATATTAAGAATAAGAAAGTTTATATTTAAAATAAAATTGTCATGTTAATTTTATAAGTTTCTTACTATTTCTTTTTTACAAAAAAAAGTACTATATAGTGTTATTATTTGTTTAATTCAGAAAATAAAAACAATGATTGTTGTTTATGGCAAAATTTATATGCTTAAAATTAATCATTGCCTACGAACTATGTAAAATGTATCCTGCATGGATATGTATCCTGCTTAAAATCTTCAAAGACAAAACCAGTAATTTTTACTTAATATGATTTGTTAAATGAAATTATTGTTTAAATTTTTAAAATAATTGACAAAAAAAAAAAAAAAGAAAAAGAAAGAAAGAAAGAAAAAACGAAAGAGTTTGTTTTTTTTGACACATTTATAATGAGGAAATAGAATATAAAAATCGCAACATTACCAAAAAAATAGAATATCATTAATAATTAATTGAACTGTTTAAAATGCAACATAAAAAAAAATAGAAAGAAAAATACCAAACAAAAATATTGTTAAATATAATACAAATAAAAGATATAATCTTGAAATATATTGTTTCAATTTTGTTTTTCATATTCAAAAAAAAAAAAAAAAAAAAAAAACGCAAATATATATATAAAATTAATAATAAAATTGTTTATAAATTACGATGCGTTTAAATGCATATTTGAAATGCTGAATATACACAAAATTTCTCTTAATCATAATTCCCACCTACTCCTCTTAATAACCATATCAGAATCATAATTCTGCAGTTTTCTGTGATTATCAACATACAAACTTCTTCGTAACTGAGTGTCAGTGTTTTGAACTCAAAAACAGCAGAATTACTTTTGTGTTCCTAATATTCCTAATATTTGTGTTAATAGTAAAAATACCTAATTCTAACAGAGAAAAAGGTGTTTTATAACATCAACATTGAACTGACCAGTACTATAATTGCTTTACTGCTGTCGTTATAAAACCTAAAGTGTTTCAACTGTGAAACTTGAAGACTGCATTTGCATTATTTTGTGTAGCTCGACGAAAACTTTCAATCACAAAGTGTACAATAATTGCTACGCATCTACATTACACTATATAAGTTTTCTCCTAGTTCTCGACAGTGGGAGTATTACAGCTCATCAGCTCATCTGTGTAAATTATTAATTCATGATTGGTTTATTAATAAGTAAAATTTGAACTAAATTTGAAATACAACACAGCATTTGGATGATACAAACAACGAAACCAAACTCCATGCAGTGCTACTATATCACAAAAGCAAAAGAGGAAGACAAGAAAAGGCAGAATTTAACTGTCCAAGGCAGTTTAAATTACAGTGACATCAGTTGTTACAACATGGTTCAAAGTGAATGTGTACAAATTTGTTAAATCCAAGATTTTGCAGAAAAACAACAGTGTTAACAATTAAAAATCCTATATCCATATCCCTTTCCAAGAAAAAAAAAAAGAAACTTCTGTGTATATAAGGCATTATTTTAAATCTAAGTTTCTATATTTCAAGTATTTAAAAATCCTAATTTAAAAAAAAAATAATAAGTGCAATAAAAATTGCAGTAAAATCTTAAAATTTAATACTTGGGAAAAATATTTTAATTGTTCCAGAATAATAGTTCAATATATTTAACAATATTTTTACTTAAATAATAACAATAAACGTAAAGAGAAAAATATGTATAAATTAATTTTTAAAAGAAGGTAATGCTGTGTTAATTATATATAGAAAAGTGAATACTTAAAAAAAAAAAAAAAAAAAAATGTTTTTTTTAGACATAATATTATATAATATATTGTTTCGAAATGGTTAAAAAAAATATATATATATAATTGTTAAATGTATTTAAAAAGAAAGATAACATTTAAAGAATTTCCTGTATTAAGTATTTTTATTACTTTGTAAATCAGAAAATGTATGCAAATAATATCTACGTCACATTGAAAATGTATATCAAATTGCATTATAAAAAAAAACAAAAAAAAAAAAAAAAGGAAAATTATAAGTCAATATTCATCAAATTATAAAATAAAATAATGAAAAAAAAATTAAAATATTATTTATAATAATAATATTAATTAAGAAATATTAATATTTTAACGCTATATACACTAATTGATTTTAATTTGCTGCACCACAGTTATTATAACTTACAATTTTAAAAAATGTATAAATATAATACTTATTTAATTTAAGAAAACATCATTATTTTGGAAAAATTAACATTGAAATAAATTGAATAGCAAATAAATAAAAATTTACAAGTGAATTTTTGTTCTTTAAAATATTAATGTTTAAAAAATATAATAATAATAAATGTTAATGATCATAATGACTCTTTTCTAAAATTAATTAATAATCTACTTTATTCACTATTTACTTACTTACTATATAAAAAAAAATAATAATTGCATTTTATTTTAAGCTTCATTTGTTTGACTCTCTTATAAGTATAACTTATAAAATTAATGCTTTTGTCAGAAAATGTTTTAAAATGTTTATTGAATTCATAAATGTATATTACTTTTACTTATATTCAAACAAGCAACAGAAAGAAAAATCTTTTATTAACTATAAATTTTAATTTTGGAGCATTAAATAAAAATTAAATTTGAATTTATAAAATTGTATATAATGATTTTAATGTAATTTACAAATTATATATTAAAAAGAGTTAACTTAATTAAAATATTCAATGTTGCTTTAATATTATTTAAAATAGAGAGATAAAAAAAAAATATATAATAAATACCCATTTTGTTGTTTTTACAATTATACTTAGCATTTTAGTGTAATATTAAATATAAATATGTTATTGCATCAATTATAATATGTTTCATAAAAATAATAAAAACATAAAATAAATAAGGTTTTATAAAGTTTATACTAAAAATTCAAAATTAAATAAAAAAAATAAATAATTATAAATAAAGTAAACAGCTTTGAAAAAAAAAAGTCAATTCTTTATATTGGAAAAAAAATGTTATTGTAAAAATGGTTATGTTATTTTATGAGTATTTGTTTTTTTATGAATATCTTAACACTTCTTTTTCTAATGATAAAAAAAAAAAGAAAAAAAAATGTCATGTTATATAACAAAATCGAGGACGATTTTTGTGTCGGCACGTGGAATGTCACGAAAGGAGGTTTATTTACATAATTAAGATATATTTCCATAAATCATAACACTCTGTAATCGCGTGCCATGTACCAGCATCTATAGGACATTGAAGCAGCTGACTTCTTTTGTATCAAATACCTAACTACCCTTATATTGGGACCTTATGTCATGCTTCGGCACCTGTACGTGGTAATAAGACACCACTTTAATTATGAGCAAGTACATTCAAGTTAGTTGATTAACGTATCAGCAGCTGTTTTTATCTTGACTAAGGGATGACTACCCGCATGATGCTGCCCAATGTCTAATTCTTGCCATATGCCTTTGTAAATGTTACGACGTCATGGTTCAGCTTATATAAAAACCCAATACAGTTTTAAGGGAGGATGACTCGATCACTCACTCTCTCTCGCGGGCTCTCACACTCTTTGGATCGGACTCGCATACGCACTACACGCCCTTGCTGGCGGACTTGATCATCCATGTTTAGTTTATAACACTGGGTGTATATTCATCTTAAATAACATAAGGACATGCCGGTCCTTATTTAACTTGAACTTAGGCTGAACCATGGCTGAAATGACATCGCTATAAGAATAATCATGTAAGTAATGTACTTTGACTTTATTTCAAACCCCAATTATAATTATACAAAACTAACTTCGTGTTGTCATGTTATCATTTATTAACTATCAATCACCCCCTTACTAGCTTATTAGACCAGGCAGGTCAAGATCCCTGTCCACTTGTGTACAAATTATATAAGAATTTACTAATAAATAGGACTAGCGTACACAAGCGTGACAATATCTTGCCAGTATACGTCTATTACATCAATCATTGAATTAATAACTTACGTAATTTATGCTGCATTTATGTCGCATAATTTAAGAGTTGTCTTTAGTTGGCTTGTATCTCAAAATCTATATAATTATACAAAGAAAACTTCGTATAGTATATTGATGTCACATCAAACTTAATGATAACAGCTACCCATGATAAAGTTTTCAGCACCCGTGACCATGAGATAAGAGAAAAAATAAATTTACTAAAATTATCATGGGCTCTTATGGTACTAAAAAAGCTTCAAAAAAATCGTAATTTAAAATTTAGCATGCAACCCTTAAAGTATTTACATTTTTGAAATTGCCTTAAGGGTGTAGGGTACCAACCTTATATCTCAAAAACTAGAAGTGTCTTGGGTTTAAATTTAGGGTCATTGTGTGGCTAAGGGTCACACCTAGCTGAGATAAAAATTTCATGATGTTTGACCGTCCAAAAAAAAAAAAAAAAAAAAAAAAGGAAAAAATTGTTGAAATTAACATTGGGCCTTATGGGCTTAAAATTTCACAAAATCATAAAAAATTAATTTGCATGGTAAACCCCTAAAATTTTTTATATATTTGAAATTTTCTCAAGCTGAAGTATCATTGTGCAAAATGTCAGCTTTTTCTGACGAGAAAAGTTTGAGTCTAATGGCCGACGTCAGTCCCCTACTCCCTTAACCTAATGTATAGCCATGCAAAATTGCAGATTATTACTTCTTTACGAGTTTTTAGTTTAATCCTATAGTAGCTGATTTTGATTTCCAACCTTAAATGATATAAAAATAATTGTATATAGGGGTAATTTAAAATTCTCAAAAATAATATTGTATTTTAAGTGTTTTAATAATCGTTTATTTTAGTGTTTATTTATTATTATTATTATTTTTTTGTGCATATAATTTTCCATATTGACTTTTATATAAAATACTGTATACTGTAAATAATAGAAATGAAATTAGCAATTTTAAATACAAACTTAATTTAAAATTGATGTACTTGTAAAGAGAGACAACCCTAAAAATTTGAAAATATTACTATTATTATTATTTATTTTTTATATATTTATTATACAAATTATTTTTAATTAAGCATTTATGAAATATTGAATAAAAAATTATAATTATAAAAAATTAATATATTTTTATTAAAATTATTTATAATAATTTTATTATATTTAATTTTCAAATAAACAAGTGTGCGGTAATGGATTTTCATTCATAATTCTAAGGCTGGATGCGTATGCATATAGTTATACTAAAATATCAACTATGATATGAAGAGCCAATAAAAATTAAATCTGTTGTACATATACATAATTAATATAAAAGACAAAATGAAATCGAAATGCTATAAAGAAGAAAAGTTATGTCAAGTGAGAAGAATAGCTATATTATTGCAGTTTCATTGACAACGCGATCTCCTCGTGTCAAAATGAAGCTTCTACACTCTACAAAGTCGCGGCTTCCTGGAGCTTCTGCTATATAAAACAGAGGTGTGTGAAGTTCCAGGTAGCCTAAAATTTGTAAAGTTTAGATCGTTCATTCTTCGGATATTTATAAAGTATAGAAGCTTCATCTTAACGCGAGAAGATCGAACGTTTTGGGTTGTAATATTTGTTCTAATCTTTTACAATACTCAAATAACCGAAATTGAATCTTGATTTGACTACCAAGTTTTTATAGAAGACTAAACAGCTCTGAGAAGAGAAATATTTAAATGAGGAATACTATAAACATAGTTTATGTGTTGAACTCGTATTTTTTAACCTTCTAAAGTGGTTTCAATTTTTTTATAATATAACGATTGTAAATGTTACGGGCCTTGATTAGACATTCTATATTAGACATGCCTATATGGAGGTTTCATCTAAATAACCTACAATTTAAAACAAGGATAGATCATCAAATGATTTAATTATCCTTAAATATATCATGTTCTATCAACGGAGAGGGCGGTGACCGAAATTGACCGGAAATAGTTAAAATAACGATTATAATTCACGATAATTCTTTGTACATATTTTATTTCCAGCAAAATAAACACAATTATAAATTTCAAATCAATTAAACTTATTTATTTATTTATTTTTTTTTATTTTGAAAAAAAATGTAATAATATTTTAATTTTTAAAAAGAGTTTTTAATTTGAGCAAAATTTAAATTTCCACATTTGCTTGTAATCTTTGAAGTGGAATACCGAATAACTTAAATATTTGATCGTGTTTTCACATGTTTGACGTAGCTAAACTTTTGAGTAATATTTCTTCTTTATTTTGTGCAACTGTCTAGTTTGCGAGATATCAGTGGATTATCTTCTCCCTTAAAGAAAAGGAGATAAGTGTATTATCCATGATGAGCTTAATATGTTTTACTTTTTTATCAGTCGATTACTTTATTATATTCTTGCAACTTCATTTATTAGCACTTCATATTTACTAACTATATTTATTTTCAACATTTAATTTTAAAAGTTCTATATTTCTCAAATGCATTCATGAACAATTATAAACAAAACTAATATTAAAATTTAGTAAGTGAAATGTTAATTTGACGAATTTAAAATTTTGAAAGACTAACTTTGGTGACTTGCTGATTGGAAATTCTTTCAAAGGTAACAGCTTGTAAATTCTAAAAACGTCTTCAAATTAAGTTTTTTAATAATATTCTGTACACGCATGTATTATTTATAATTTATTGTAAATTAATTTTAAAAAGTATAATTTTTTTTTAAAAAATAAAAACTATTACAATATAGTTTAAAATTTATTGTGTTGATAAATTATTAATATTAAATTTTTTTTAAAGTTTTTATTTAAAATAATATATAAATTATTCAAATTGTCAAATGGTTGATAATTATTTTAAAACATTTAAATTTATTGAATGCAACACATTTAAGATTCAATTAAAAATCTAGAAACAGAACTTGAAAGATTTCAAAAATACTTACAATATTGAAGGAATTAGTATTTATCATCCATGGAACATGAAAAATGAAATTTCAAATGCTCGTGAGGAAATATAAATGTTTCTTCTTCATTTCATCTAGTTGAAAGTGACACCAAAGCATTAGAAAACATTGTTTTCTATATTACTACAGTCATAACACTTGAAATGTTGCTCACTGCTGTGTTAAATATTGATAATAAACTGTCATTGCTACCTGCTTAAAGGCATAGACCACATAAAACTGCACGTGCTTTTAAATGAATAAACACAAAATGGAATCTTTGTAACTGATGACAATTTTTACCAGAATGTTAATGAAGTACCACGAGAGTGAAAATACTATAAAAAAAAAAGTATACAATTCTGCGTGACTTTTAATGTTTCTGACATCAGAAAGTTGTAAAAATTAGTAAAAAATGTACGAATTACAGAAATGGAAATATTCTAATCACTGCTACAGAGCTTCAATTGGGTTTTGAGACAAACTATTGAAATATGAATTTGACGAATTAAAAATTTTGAATGCCTTAACAAAACAATCTTTCGTTCATTGAAACCTTTTTCACAAGTTTTGTTTTTTTCATGAATGTGAATTATAAAATGTTGCAAATAGAAATGTTATTTTAATATTCTCTACACTAATATATTATGTTTATTTAATGATAAATAAAATTAAAAAATACATGAATATATTCTAAAAATTAAATAATAAGAACATTTACAATAGTTTAAAATTTAGTGTTCTAATATATTATTATAATATTTTTAAAAAATTTATTTAAAATAATTATATATATAATTCGAAATGCACATAAATTTATTATTAAATCAATAAGTTTTTAAATGTGGTGGGGAGTCTCTTGTGACATATTCATTATGAAAGTAGGATGTACTAATAGAAATTGAAAGATTTAGCAAGGACTAAGAAATGAGAAATGAATGAGTATATCACGTATACTGTCATCCATGGATGATTTATAAATTAAAGAGATAAAAATTGAACAGCACGAAATAAGAAGAAAATGCTACTTTTTCATCTGGTGTGATATGACACCAAAGTGTAAGAAAATTTTGATTTCTATTTTAATACAGGGATAACATATGCAATGTTTGCTCACTGCTGTATTATAATAATCAACTGTAACTCAATGTTACCTGCTTAACTGTATAATAAAATATATCGCAATATTAATAATTACTTGAGCCTTGAGCAGCCAACATTATGATGTGATGAACACAACGTACAGGGTTTGGACAGTAAAAGTTTTCATGTATGAAAGCAACTTACAAAACTTCATACGAGGGCTTTATTTGCAATATCTTGTCAGTACGTTTATTACAACAATCAATCACTGGATTAATAACTTACCTAATTTATGCTGCATTTATGTCATTGTAGCATAAATATTGCTAAATTGGATCAGCGTAATGAACTCTATGGTGCACAATTAAATAGTTATGCTACATAACATACAGTAGTTATTGTGCAGTATAACAAAAATTTATCTTGAATTGAAAAATTGTGCTGAAAATAAGCTAGCATAGAGTAATATTAATATTTGTCAATGTATTGTTTCAGATGGTGTGCGCCTTAATATAAAAGTTAATGCCATGTTGGATCCCTCAATAACATGGGATGGTATAGGAAAGTATCACTTTTGCACATTTAAAAATACTTATAGCATTATTAATTATTATTTATATAGAATATTATAAGAACAATGCTTTTAGGTTTTCGTGAAAAATAATACTAACAAAGAAACTTACAAAGAAAGTATCCAAAAATGACGTTTGCCTTATTATGAACAATATTAATCAACCCTCGAGTATGGCAACGAAGCGCAGTCAGTATACGACGTCATGCGCATACACTCAACAGCAGAACCTTGTTTTTAACGTTTTCTAAAAGAGGCTTAACATTTTTAATAAACTACAGTATATAATGTGTTTGCATCCATTACGCCATGTTGAATTACTCAATAACATGGACTGCATAGGAAAATAACTCATTTTGCCAATTTATAAATTAAATAATATTTTTTTAGAGCATTGATGTTGTTAAGAATTTAAATTAGTATCTTTAAAGTAGGTGAGAAAAATATTAATAACTAAAGATTGACCGATTTCTTAAAGAAAATAGCCAAAGGGAAGTTTGTCCTATGTTGAGCAATGTTATTTTTTATTCCAGTATGGCGTCAAAGTGCATTAAATATGACATCATGCGCATACACCGCTATTTAATTACTTTACTGTAAAAAAGAGACAACAATTGGCAAAAGTATGAAGGAATACATTGCCTTTTTAAACTATTAATAATGCTGCTCGTATTCTTTACACTTAAAATGACGATCAACTTAGGTTATTCAAATGTAATGCGCATTATTTTTTTGTTTCAAGAAAACAGGGTTTACGAACATTATGAAATATTTTTACTTAAACTAGCAGAAAGGATCTCCACAAAATTATTTATGAATCAAAATCAAACTTTAGTGGAATACTAAATTTAAGGGTTGTCTTTAGTTGGCTTGTATATCAAAGTCTAAAAAGGAAAACTTCGTAATTTTTTTATGTCACATCAAACTTAATGATATTAGCTTCCCATGATAAAATTTTCAGTACCCGTGACCACAAGGAAGAGTTTTTTTTTTTTTTTTTTTTTTTTTTTTTTTTTTTTTTTTTTTTTTGGAAAGTTACTTAAATTAACATAGGCTCTTATGGGACCAAAGCTTCAGAAAATCAAAATTAAAAATATAGCATCGTGATCCCCCAAAATGTTTACGTTTTTGAAGTTGTCTTAATCTAATTTATCTAATGTATCATCATGCGTAATTTCGGATTTTTTCATTGTTTACGACTTTTTAGTTAAATCCCATAGTAGCTGATTTCCTATAGGGTATATAAGCATAACGTCATTCTGAGTGCTTTTCGATGCTCTTCTTGAGCAATAAGTAACATATTGCTGAGCATAGGACAAACGTAGTTTTTGGCTATTTGCTTTGGAAAATTGCATGGCTTTTTTTTTTGGTCATTATTATTTTTCTTGCATACTTGAGGTACTAATTCAACCTGTTAACAGCATCAATGCTCTCAAAAAAATTGCGAAGTATTTTTAAACTGGCAAAATGTGTCATTTTCCTAAACTGGCCAATGTTATTTAGTACTCACTTATATTACGTCGACTTTAACATGAATGAAACCACCACCTTACAAGATAAAAAGTTTAATTTTCTGAACTAGCAAAAGTCTCAAAAATTAGTTTTTTTTTCTAAGTTTTTTATTTTTTTGTTAATTTTTTATTTTTTTGTTAATTTTTTTATGGCATATAATTTTCGATATTAACTTTTTTTTTTATAATATAAGGTATAATACAGTTAATAAAATTAAACAATTTTAAAAATAATCTTGAATTTATAAGAGATTCGATACAACAACCCTGAATATTTGCAAACATGATTAATGATTATTATTATTTTTATATTTATTATAAAAATTGTATTAAAATTATAATTAGTTAAATGTTAAATAAAGATTTATATTTATAGTTATCAATAAGAAACATAATTTTATATAATTATTTACAACTATTTTAATATTTTAGTTTGTTTTTTTATATTAAACTTTCAAAGCAATAGGTTTACATTACATTTTTAAAATCATTATACTCTGCATTACGTTTTCTCGCTTGCAGTCAACACAAGTTATGGTTATACAATTTTGCTTTTTACTGTGTATACAAGAATATAAAATTGATGGAAATAAATTATTTTTTTTGAAAAGCAAGTAGAAAATTGCATAAAGAAAAGTTAAAAAAGCTAGACGAATAGCTATTTGTGCAGAGTTTTATTGACAACGCGATATTCTCGCGCCAAAATGAAGCTTCTGCACTTCAGAAATTTCTCATTACAAAGAATGAACACACTAAGTCGCGGCTACCTAGAGATTCTGCAATATAAAACAGAGGTGTGAGAAGCTCCAGGTAGCCTCAGATTTGTGAAGTTTAGATCGTTCATTCTTCGGAAATTTGTAAAGTGCAGGAGCTTCATCTTGACACGAGAAGATCGAATCTTTTAGAGGGTTGTAATTTTTTTCTAATCTTTTACAATATGCAAATAACCGAAATTGAAGCTCGGTATAATTATCAAGTTTTCATAGAAAACTGAACAGCTCTGAGAAGAGAAATATTTATATGAGGAAAAATACATACTTTACGTGTTCTTAACGCTAGTATCAATTTGTAATCGCTAATTAGTATTAAGTAGGATAAAAATGTTGAACTCGTATTTTTTTTAACTTCCTGAAGTGGTTTCAATTTAATATATAAAGAGTGTAAATGTTGCGGCCATTGATAACACATTCTGCCTATATGGGTAGAAGTTTCATCCAAATATCCTACAAATTTACGAAGCTATTTTATCCTAAAATTAATATCACTACTTTGTGAACACTCGGTACATTAAAAAAATTTACCACATATTATATTAGTTTAGATGGTATTATCAAACGTTTTATTTTTACTTAAATATTATGTTCTATCAACGAAGAGAGTGACCGGCTTTGTACTGGAAATTGTTAAAAGAACAAATATATTTTTTACAATAGTTTTTTGTACATTCTTTATTGCCAGCAAAACAAACACAATTATAATTTTCAAATCAACAAATTAAAATAATCTTTTTGTGTGTGAAAAAAAAATGTAATAATATTTTAATTTTTAAAAAGAGTTTTTAATTTCAGTAAAATTTAAATTTCCACATTTGCTTGTAATCTTTAAAGTGGAATAACTTAAATATTTGATCGTGTATTCACATGTTTGACGTAGCTAAACTTTTGGGTAACATTTCTTCTTTATTTTGTGTTTGTATTATGATTAGTAACTGTCTTGTTTGCGAGATATCAGTGGATCACCTACTCCCTTAAATAAAAGGAGATACGTGTATTATCCATGATGAGCTTTATATTTATAACATCTTTTACTTTTTTTTCAGTAAATTACTTTATTATATTCTTGCATCTTCAGTTATTAGTACTTCATATTTATTAGCTATATTTTCAACATTTAACTTTAAAATTTCTATTTCTCAAATGCATGATATATTATAAACAAAACTAATTCAAACATTTAGTAAGTTATATACATATTTGACGAATTAAAAATTTTGAATAACTAAATTTGATGACTTTCGCTCATTGAAAATCTTTCAAAGGTTACAGTATGAAGTGTATCTTTTGTTTATATTGTTAGGTTATTATTTTTTATGCAAGATATTGATTTCTTTAATATTAAGCAAACTGATTATTAGTAAGATACATTTTATTAAATACCTAAAGTTACAGGGTTAGAGGAAAAGTAACTGAAAATAAAACACAGACATTTAAATTGACCATAATGAGATGTAACTCACCATAGCAAATTCACTATTGAAATTGAGTCGTTTTGTAAATACATAAAAAAAGTACATATTTTTATTATTTATAGTTAAATATTAAACCTATTGTTGAGAGAGATATACAATTAATTTTTTATATGGGGTAAGGTAAGGTAGGAGAATACTTAGGATTGCGCAAGATAGCTTCCTTGTAGTTTAGATGGTGGCTAGGCAGCAGAGTTGTAGTGGAGGGAGAGACCTTCTCTCTCCACCGCGTGGAGCACACACCAACGTATAGCGTTCATAACTACCCCTCTATCATATTATGAATGAAAGAGAACGTAAAAATATATCTCAGGTGAGATAAAAAGATATACTATAATGTTTACTGGAGTGTAAAGTTATAGATTATCCATGGTGGTCAGTCCATTAAACACACGTGCGTAAAATTACGCTTAAAGTTTAAAATTGTGTTATTTCCACTATTTAATAAATGTTAATAGGAAATAACATATCAATGTTCACGATTCACTGTGTTACGTAATAATTTCATGCACTTAATGAATTTAAGGCATGATAATAAAATTATTCAAGTTCATGGAGCAGAATGGCACACGTCTTTCTTAGTCAAAGAACAGCAAAAATCTGGCGTCTCTCTCGAGCATCTCAGTCCTCGACCCCTTGTTGAGTGACGTCATAGTATATGAGCAAAATGCCTTGTTTAGAGGCTAACACTGACTTGTCTATCCTTTACATGTTGAGATAGATCAGTTCTTTAGGTTCTAGAAAAAGGCGCCAAAATTCTATCCATTCACTGCAAAGTGGGACAGCTAGCCTCCCACGCAGTGCATCAAAAAAATATACGTGCGTCAAAGTCTCTTTTCTAGAGGGCTGTAAAACATCATAAAATTTGAAGGAAGGGGCGAGAGGAAGGAAGTACCGCTAGGCTACTGAACAAAAGGCAAGCAGGCAGGCTTCCAGGAGGCAGCTAGCAAAAGTCAAAATCTCTCTCTTTTCTCTCTCTCTCTCTCTCAACATACTATATTATATTATAGATAAAAAATATTACATGATAATTTTCTATCTAGTTACTCAATTTCATAAATTGATATTAATATATTGATTTTAATGAATAATATTATTTTATAATGAAGTATATAAAAGGATCGGTCTCAAGTAGTTATTGTGCAGTATAACAAAATTTATCTTTTGAATATAAAAATTGTGCTGAAAATAAGCTAGCATAAAGTATTATTAATATTTGTCAATGTATTGTTTAAGATGGTGTGCGCCGTAAGGCGGGAAATCAGCTACTACGGGATTTGACTAAAAAGTCGTAAAGAAGGAAAAATCTGAAAATTTCGATCAAAAAAGAAATATGCATGATTTTTAATAAAACTAACAATTAAAATAAATTTAATTCACTTTGACTGTTACTTCGCAAATTATCAAAATCATTGACGCGTAAGATAATTGGGTCGTGTTGTCAGGTATCAGGCAATCCCTTCTATTGTAAAACTGCTCTTTGTTCACTTTTTTTTTATATTGCAGCTTCTTTCTCTCCACTCCTTTGTTTGTAGTTTTGATAGAGCTCTCGGAGAAAATTAACCAAAAATTCATATTGCATCGAAAGTAATTTCAAGCAAAGGACTTGGGTTAACTAGATGTTGCTTTAAAATTTTGTGTAAGTCGCTACCAAATGCGATAATTTTTAAGGACAGTAGAGCTCTGCAAAGTCATTGAAATTAACATTGCTAGCATAGGAAATATCTTCGCTATCACCTCTAAGTTAATGTAAAGTATGCAAACATGCCAAACTTCGGCAGCTCAATACTGGCTAATGTTATTTAGTACTCACATATTACTTCGACTTTAACATGAATGAATAAAGCTTCATCTTGACACGAAAAGATCGAATCTTTTATGGGGTTGTAATTTTTTTCTAATCTTTTATAATATGCAATCCAAAATTGAAGCTCGGTATGGTTACCAAGTTTTCATAGAAAACTGAACAGCTCTGAGAAGAGAAATATTTAAATGAGGAAAAATGCATACTTTACGTGTTCTTAACGCTAGTATCAATTTGTCATCGTTAATTCGCATTAAGAAGGATAAAAATGTTGAACTCGTATTTTTTTTAACTTCCTTAAATGGTTTCAATTTATTATAAAAAGAGTGTAAATGTTACGAGCATCTATAACACATTCTGCCTATATGGGTAGAAGTTTCATCCAAATATCCTACAAATTTACGAAGATATTTTATCCTAAAATTAATATCACTCCTTTGTGAACACTCGGTACATTAAAAAAAATTTACTTTATATTATACTAATTTAGATGGTATTATCAAACGTTTTAATTTTACTTAAATATTATGTTCTATCAACGAAGAGGGAGACCGCGCGACTTGGAATGGAAATTATTAAAAGAACAAATATAATTTTTTCAATAGTTTTTTGTACATTCTTTAGTGCCAGCAAAACAAACACAATTATAATTTTCAAATCAATTAAATTTAAACAATCTTTTTTCTTTCTTTTTCTTTTTTTTTTGTGTGTGAAAAAAATTTCATAATATTTAATTTGTAAAAAGAGTTTTTAATTTGAGTAAAATTTAAATTTCCACATTCGCTTGTAATCTTTGAAGTGAAATAACTTAAATATTTGATCGTGTTTTCACATGTTTGACGTAGCTAAACTTTTGGGTATTTATTTATTTATTTATGTTTTTTTGTCTATTATAATAGTAATATCTAGTTTGCGAGATATTAGTCGATCACCTATTATCATAAATAAAAGGACGTAAGTGTATTATCCATGATGAGCTTAATATTTATACTATGTTTCATTTTTTTAATAGTTGAGTACCTTATTATATTCTTGCAACTTCGGTTATTATCAATTCATATTAACAATATTTTCAACATTTAATTTTACAATTTCTATTTCTCAATTGCATGAACTTCTCGTATTACATATAAACAAAACTAATTCAAAAATTTAGTAAGTGAAATATAAATTTGACGAATTAAAAATTTTGAATGTCTAAATTTGATGACTTTTGCTCATTGGAAATCTTTTAAAAATGTAAAACGTCTTAAACTTTAAGAAAGTTTAATAATATTCTTAAAGCGCACATATTATTATTATTTTATAGCAAATTTATTTAAAAAAATATAAAAAAAATATAATATAATTTAAAACTTTTACAATAGTTAATAGTTTAAAGTTTATTAAATAATTTTTAATTGATTTAGTTAAGTTTTTATTTAAGACATTATATAAATAATTCAAGTTGTTCATTTATATACCTTAAAAATAATTATAGTTAAGATACTATGTGTTATACTGTGCGACATATTCAAGATTTAAGTTATGTAAAAAGAGATATTGAAAGAATTCATACAATAAAAAGTTTAAAGGAAATAGTATATTCATCATCCATGGAGCATCAATGAATGAAAGAGATGAAATATAAATGCATCTTCTTCATCTGGTTTGACGTGACACAAAAGCATTAGAAAAAAAATATAAATTTCTTTGCTAATAATGTGCTATCTATAGCGAGATCTCAAATAAATAATATTGTTATAATAAATAATAATAATAAAAAAAAAAAAAAAAAAAACTTTGTATGAAATAATAGTATATTATTTCTTATATAGCACGCACATTGTGCATTATTTTTAGTGTGTAAGTCTGACTATCATTTCTCATTGTTCTAATTGTTGAACAAGAACCTGCAAATGTGCAATGTTTGTATATGATTGTAGGAGATAGAAATGAATAAACATATTTGAATTTGAATATTTGACTTTGAATCTAGTATACTACAGAGGTAACACAAACTCATGCAATATTTACTCACTGCTGTGTTAAATATCGATAGTAAACTGTCATTGTTACCTGCTTGAAGGCATAGACCACATAAAAACACCTTTTGCTCTGTAATGAATAAACAGGAATGGAATCTTTATAACTGATGATAATTTTTACCAGAATGTTAATGGCTCCATGAGAAAGAGTGAAAATACTGTAAGGTATGCCATTGCAAGACTATTCATTTTTCTGATGTCAGAAACATGCACAAATTACTAAAACAAATGTTAATGAGAGACTTGCATACAACAAAATATTCTGAACACTTCTACGGAGCTACAGTCACGTTTTGAGTCATATTAAAATTATTTATGCAAGGACCATCAAGTGTTTTGTGATATAAATGCTTTCGTTTTCTTCAGGCCTATTCCTTTGACCTATACAATAAAATATATAGCAGTAATAATAAATACTTGTGCAGCAAACACAAATCTTTGATTTATACAAAGTTATAAATTACAACGTACGTATGTACAAACAAAGTCAAATCAATAATAGTTGTCATATGATTGATAACAACATACAAAACTGCATGCGAGGCTTTGATTATGCCGTATTGAACAAATGGTGCTGAAAATGCGTTCGCATACGGACAAAAACAACAACTATATAATAATTATGGTAGCCCATTTTTAGCAAACAATTTTTTTAATACAGCATAACTTGAACTATACTGCATAATAACTATGTTACATAGCATAAATATATTGTTGTACAATCATTCCAATAAAAAATGAAATTGTATTGGCTTATGGCCATTCAATGCAATCAGATGGAGATTTCAGTTGACGCAAAACTCTATCTAAATACATGTTATTCCCATATGCCAATATAATGTCATTTTTTTATTGCAATGACTGTACAGCACAACTATTTATATTGTTCTAATTTAGCAACTATATTGATATAAATTTAGCATAAATTATGTAATTCATTCTTTCCGTGCATATAATTTCTACGTATTTATAATTTTGTGCTTAAAGTTTTTAATTTGCACAATTAAAATTGTATAAGCACTGCATATCATTGCACTTTGACGCCATGTTTGTGGTGCTTTAGTGCATTGTCCGGCATAAGGAAAATATATATTTTGCACTTCTTATTTAATACCTATTTAAATTTTTACATTTGAAAATTTATATTTTTTAATTGCATAAACTATTTTAACTAAACTAACACAAAAAATTTAGTAAGAACTATGAATTTAACGAATTAAAGATTTTGAATGCCTACGTAAACAAAACCTTTCGTTTATTGATTGCAATCTTTTTGCAAAGGCTACTGAATATTAATTGTAAAACGTCACAAAAAGAAATATTATTTTAATATATATTTTTATACACTCATATATTATGCATATCTAATAATAAATATATTAAAACAAGTTCCAAAAATAAAAAATAAGAACATTTACACTAGTTTAAATTTTAGTGTTGTAATGTATTATTCTAATATTTTTAAAAATTTTATTTAAAATAATTATATATATTAAAATATATTCAAAATACGTAATAATTTGTTTGTGAGACAATTCTATTGTATATGGTAGGTTCTTTCCTGTAACATATTGAATTATGAAAATAGAGTGGAAATAGAAATTGAAAGATTTAGCCAGAACTAAGAATTTAGAATCAATGAGTATATTAATAAGTATACTGTCATCCATGGATGATTTATAAATTAAAGAGATAAATAAGAAACAGCACGAAATAAGAAGAAAATGCTACTTTTTCATCTGGTGCGATATGACACCAAAGTGTTAGAAAATTTTGATTTCTATTTTATTTTAATACAGGGATAACATATGCAATGTTTGCTCACTGCTGTATTATAATAATCAACTGTAACTCAATGTTAACTGCTTAACCTATATAATAAAATATATCGCAATATTATAATTACTTGAGCAGCCAACATTATGATGTGATGAACACAACGTACAGGGTTTGAACAATAATAGTTTTCATGTATGAAAGCAACTTACAAAACTTCATACGAGGGCTTTATTTGCAATTTCTTGTCAGTACGTCTATTACATCAATCAATCACTGGATTAATAACTTACGTAATTTATGCTGCATTTATGTCATTATAGCATATTGCTTAATTTGATAAGCGTAATGAACTCTATGGTGCACAATTAAATAGCTATGCTACATAACATACAGTAGTTATTGTGCAGTATAACAAAGTTTTTCTTGAATTGAAAAATTGTGCTGAAAATAAGCTAGCATAATTATTAAGTATTGTTAATATTTGTCAATGTATTGTTTAAGATGGAGTAGGCATTTATATAAAAGTTAATGCCATGTTGGATCCCTCAATAACATGGGATGGTATAGGAAATATAACTTTTGCACATTTAAAAATACTTATAGCATTATTAATTATTATTTAGAACATTATAAGATTTATGCTTTTAGGTTTCCGTGAAAAATAATACTAACAAAGAAACTTATAAAGAAAGTATCCAAAAATGACGTTTGTCGTATGCTGAACAATGTTTTTCATCGCTCCACTATGGCATCGAAGCGCATTTAGTATGACGTCATGCGCATACACCCTATATCAGAAACATTTTTTTAACGTATTCTTAAAGAAGCTTAACATTTTTAATATATAGGGTGTATGCATCCATGACGCCATGTTGGATAACTCAATAACATGCAAGGGCTGCATATGAAAATAACACATTTTGCCAATTTATAAGTTAAAAAATATATTTTTGAGAGCATTGATGTTGTTAAGAGTTTGAAATAGTATTTCAAGTATGTGAGAAAAATTTTATTAACTAAAGATGAACCGATTTCCCAAACAAAATAGGCAAAGCAAAGTTTGTCCTATGTTGAGCAGCGTTATTTTTTACTCCTGTATAGCGTCAGAGTACATTAAATATGACGTTTATGCGCATACAACCTTATTTAATTACTTACACTATAAGAAAGAAAGAACAAATAGTAAAGTAAATGGAATAGTTTGTCTTTTCATAGTAATAATAATGCTGTTGTCGTAAGCCATGTTCTTTGCTCCTAAAATGACGATCAACTTTGGTTATTCAAATGCAATTCGCATTTTTTTTGTTTCGAGAAAACAGGGTTTACGAACTACACTAGTTTTGGGATAATTTGTTTCCTCTCTTAAATATTTTTACTTAAACTAGCAGAAAGGATCTCCACATGTTTTTGTCTTTTTAAAGATACATATTGTATAGGGTCTATTCATTCATGTTAAAGTGGATGCCATGTTATTGGATAACTCAATAACATGGAGCATAGGTATAAATAAATCATTTTGACAGTTTAAAATTACTAGGCAATATTTTTGAGAGCATACTGATGCTGTAAATATGTTGAATTAGTATCTCAAGTACATATGTGAGAAAAATAACAATTGCAAAAAATTAACAGATTTCCCAGAGAAAATTGGCTTATAATAAATAAATAAAGTTTTGTCCTATGCTGAGCAATGTTATTCACTACTCCAGTATGGCCTCCAAGCGCATTAAATATAAACACGATATAAAATTATCATTGATAAAATGTTAAATAAAGATTTAGATTTATAATTATAAATGAGAAACAGATTTATTATAACTATTTACAACTATTTTAATATTTTAGTTTTTATTATATATATATATATATATATATATATATATATATATATATATATATATATATATATATATATATATATATATATATATATATATATATATATATAATATATTAAACTTTCAATGCAATACTTTTGATTTGTATAAAATCTTTACACTGCATCATGTTTCTGTGCTTGCAGTCAACACAAGTTATGGTTATACTATTTTGCACTTTAATGTGTATACAAGAATATAAAATTGATGAAAATAAATTATTTAAGAAGAAAATGGAAATATATGGCATGAACAAAAGCTATAAAAGCTAGACGAATAGCTATTTGTGCAGAGTTTTATTGACAACGCGATATGCTCGCGTAAAATGAAGCTTCTCCACTTCAGACTTTACTCATTTCAAAGAATGAACACACTAAGTCGCGGCTACCTGGAGCTTCTGATATATGAAACAGAGGTGTGTGAAGCTCCAGGTAGCCTCAGATTTGTAAAGTATAGATCGTTCATTCTTCGGAAATTTGTAAAGTGCAGGAGCTTCATCTTGACACGAGAAGATCGAATCTTTTAGAGGGTTGTAGTTTTTTTTCTAATTTTTTACAATATGCAAATAACCGAAATTGAAGCTCGGTATAATTATCAAGTTTTCATAGAAAACTGAACAGCTCTGAGAAGAGAAATATTTATATGAGGAAAAATACATACTTTATATATACGTGTTCTTAACGCTAGTATCAATTTGTAATCGCTAACTAGTATTAAGTAGGATAAAAATGTTGAACTCGTATTTTTTTTAACTTCTTTAAGTGGTTTCAATTTATTATATAAAGATTGTAAATGTTGCGGCCATTGATAACACATTCTGCCTATATGGGTAGAAGTTTCATCCAAATATCCTACAAATTCACGAATATATTTTATCCTAAAATTAATATCACTACTTTGTGAACACTCGGTACATTAAAAAAATTTACCACATATTATATTTGTTTAGATGGTATTATCAAACGTTTTATTTATACTTAAATATTATGTTCTTAAGTTCTATCAACGAAGAGTGTGACCGACTTGGACCAGAAATTGTTATAAGAACAAATATATTTTTTTCAACAGTTTCTACGGAGCTACAGTTGGGTTTTGAGTCACAATAAAATTATTTATGTAAGTCCCATCAAGTGTTTTGTGATATAAATGCTTATGTTTTCTTCTGGTCTATTCCTTTAGCCTACAATAAAATATATCGCAGTAATAATAAATACTTATATAATGTAATGATTGTGATGAATCACAAAGTGCAATCAATCATAATTTTCATGTATGATAACAACATACAAAACTTCATGCGAGGCTTTGATTATGCTGTCTTGAACAAATGGTGCTTAAAATGTGTTCGCATACGGACAAAAATAACTACATAATAATAATTACGGTAGCACATTTTTAGCAAACAATTTGTTTAATACAGCATAACTTAAACTATTCTGCATAATAACTATGTTACATAGCATACATATTTTGTTGTACAGCATAATTATTTATATTGTTCTAATTTAGCAACTATATTGATATAAATTTAACATAAATTATGTAATTCATTCTTTCCGTGCATATAATTTCTACGTATTTATATTTTTTTTGCTTAAAGTTTTTAATTTGCACAATTAAAATTGTAAAAGCAATGCACTTCCTTGTGTTTTGACGCCATGTTTGTGGTGCTGTAGTGCATTGTTCGGCATAAGGAAAATATATATTTTGCACTTCATATTTATTACCTATTGAAATTTTTACATTTTAAAGTTCATATTATTCAATTGCATAAACTATTTTAACTAAAATAACACAAAAATTTAGTAAGAACTATGAAATTGACGAATTGAAAATTTTGAATGCCTAAACAAAACCTTCTTTCGTTTATTGCAATCTTTTTGCAAAGGCTACTGAATATAAATTGTAAAACGTCACAAAAAGAAATATTATTTTAATATATCTTTTTATGCACTCATATATTATGCATATTTATTGGTAAATATACAAATTAAAAAAAAATTATATTTATATTCTAAAAAATAAAAAATAAGAACATTTACATTAGCTTATAATTTAGTGTTCTAATATTTTATACTAATATTTTTAAAATTTTTATTAAAAATATTTATATATATAATTAAAAATGCATTATTATTGAATGCTAAAACTGTTCGTTTATTCTGTGATTGGTTATCTACTGTAACATATTGAATTATGAAAGAAGGATAGTAATAGAAATTGAAAGATTTAGCAAATACAAAGAATTTAGAATGAATGAATATATTAGGTATACTGACATCCATAGGGGATTTACAAATAAAAGAGATAAATAAGAAACAGCACGAAATAAGAAGTAACTGCTACTTTATCATCTGGTGTGACATAACACCAAAGTGTTAGAAAATTTTGCTTTCTATTTTAATACAGGGATAACACACATGCAATGTTTGCTCACTGCTGTATTATAATAATCAACTGTAACTCAATGTTACCTGCTTAACCTGTATAATAAAATATATCGCAATATTAATAATTACTTGAGCAGCCAACATTATGATGTGATGAACACAACGTACAGGGTTTGAACAATAATAGTTTTCATGTATGAAAGCAACTTACAAAACTTCATACGAGGGCTTTAAGTGCAATATCTTGTCAGTACGTCTATTACAACAATCAATCACTGGATTAATAACTTACGTAATTTATGCTGCATTTATGTCATTGTAGCATAAATATTGCTAAATTGGATAAGCGTAATGAACCTTGGTGCACAATTAAATAGTTATGCTACATAACATACAGTAGTTCTTATGCAGTATAACAAAATTTATCTTCAATTGAAAAATTGTGCTGAAAATAAGCTAGCATAATTATAAAGTATTGTTAATATTTGTCAATGTATTGTTTAAGATAGAGTAGGCATTCATATAAAAGTTAATGCCATGTTGGATCCCTCAATCACATGGGATAGTATAGGAAATATCACTTTTTGCACATTTAAAAATACTTATAGCATTATTAATTATTATTTATATAGAATATTATAAGAACAATGCCTTTAGGTTTTCGTGAAAAATAATACTAACAAAGAAACTTACAAAGAAAGTATCCAAAAATGACGTTTGCCTTATTATGAACAATATTAATCAACCCTCGAGTATGGCAACGAAGCGCAGTCAGTATACGACGTCATGCGCATACACTCAACAGCAGAACCTTGTTTTTAGCGTTTTCTAAAAGAGGCTTAACATTTTTAATAAACTACAGTATATAGTGTGTTTGCATCCATTACGCCATGTTAAATCACTCAATAACATGGACTGCATAGGAAAATAACTCATTTTGCTAATTTATAAATTAAACAATATTTTTTTAGAGCATTGATGTTGTTAAGAATTTGAATTAGTATCTTGAAAGTATGTGAGAAAAATATTAATAACTAAAGATTGACCGATTTCTTAAAGAAAATAGCCAAAGGGAAGTTTGTTCTATGTTGAGCAATGTTATTTTTTATTCCAGTATGGCGTCAAAGTGCATTAAATATGACATCATGCGGATACACCGCTATTTAATTACTTCACTGTAAAAAAGAGACAACAATTGGCAAAAGTATGAAGGAATACATTGCCTTTTTAAACTATTAATAATGCTGCTCGTATTCTTTACACTTAAAATGACGATCAACTTAGGTTATTCAAATGTAATGCGCATTATTTTTTTGTTTCAAGAAAACAGGGTTTACGAACATTATTAAATATTTTTACTTAAACTAGCAGAAAGGATCTCCACAAAATTATTTATGAATCAAAATCAAACTTTAGTGGAATACTAAATTTAAGGGTTGTCTTTAGTTGGCTTGTATATCAAAGTCTAAAAAGGAAAACTTCGTAATTTTTTTATGTCACATCAAACTTAATGATATTAGCTTCCCATGATAAAATTTTAAGTACCTGTGACCACAAGGAAGAGATTTTTTTTTTTTTTTTTTTTTTTTTTTTTTTTTTTTTGGAAAGTTACTTAAATTAATATAGACTCTTATGGGACCAAAGCTTCAGTAAGTCAAAATTCAAAATATAGCATCGTGATCCCCCAAAATTTTTACATTTTTGAAGTTGTCTTAATCTAATGTATGATCATGCGTAATTTCAGATTTTTTCATTGTTACGACTTTTTAGTTAAATCCCATAGTAGCTGATTTCCTATAGGGTGTATAAGCATGACGTCATTCTGAGTACTTTTCGATGCTCTTCTTGAGCAATAAATAACATTGCTCAGTATAGGACAAACGTAGTTTTGGCTATTTGCTTTGAAAAATTGGTTGTTGTTTTTTTGGTCATTATTATTTTTCTTGCATACTTGAGGTACTAATTCAACCTGTTAACAGCATCAATGCTCTCAAAAAATTGCGAAGTATTTTTAAACTGGCAATATGTGTCATTTTCCTATACTGGCCAATGTTATTTAGTACTCACTTATATTTCGTCGACTTTAACATGAATGAAACCACCCTTTATCTTACAAGATAAAAAGTTTAATTTTCTGAACTAGCAAAAGTCTCAAAAATTCTTTTTTTTTCTAAGTTTTTTAATAGGTTTTTATTTTTTTGTTAATTTTTTTATGGCATAGAATTTTCAATATTTAATTTTTTTATATAATATAAGGTATAAAACAGTTAATAAAATTAAACAATTTTAAAAATAATCTTGAATTTATAAGAGATTCGATACAACAACCCTGAATATTTGCAAACATGATTAATGATTATTATTATTTTTATATTTTATTATAAAAATTGTATAAAAATTATAATTAGTAAAATGTTAAATAAAGATTTATATTTATAGTTATCAATAAGAAACATAATTTTATATAATTATTTACAACCATTTTAATATTTTAGTTTGTTTTTTTATATTAAACTTTCAAAGCAATAGGTTTACATTACATTTTAAAAATCGTTACTCTGCATTATGTTTTCTCGCTTGCAGTCAACACAAGTTATGGTTATACAATTGCACTTTAATGTGTATACAAGAATATAAAATTGATGGAAATAAATTATTTTTTTTGAAAAGCAAGTAGGAAATTGCATGAAGAAAAGTTAAAAAAGCTAGACGAGAATAGCTATTTGTGCAGAGTTTTATTGACAACGCGATATTCTCGCGCCAAAATGAAGCTTCTGCACTTCAGACTTTACTCATTACAAAGAATGAACACACTAAGTCGCGGCTACCTGGAAATTCTGCAATATAAAACAGAGGTGTGAGAAGCTCCAGGTAGCCTCAGATTTGTGAAGTTTAGATCGTTCATTCTTCGGAAATTTGTAAAGTGCAGGAGCTTCATCTTGACACGAGAAGATCGAATCTTTTAGAGGGTTGTAATTTTTTTCTAATCTTTTACAATATGCAAATAACCGAAATTGAAGCTCGGTATAATTATCAAGTTTTCATAGAAAACTGAACAGCTCTGAGAAGAGAAATATTTATATGAGGAAAAATACATACTTTACGTGTTCTTAACGCTAGTATCAATTTGTAATCGCTAATTAGTATTAAGTAGGATAAAAATGTTGAACTCGTATTTTTTTTAACTTCTTTAAGTGGTTTCAATTTATTATATAAAGATTGTAAATGTTGCGGCCATTGATAACACATTCTGCCTATATGGGTAGAAGTTTCATCCAAATATCCTACAAATTCACGAATATATTTTATCCTAAAATTAATATCACTACTTTGTGAACACTCGGTTCATTAAAAAAATTTACCACATATTATATTAGTTTAGATGGTATTATCAAACGTTTTATTTTTACTTAAATATTATGTTCTATCAACGAAGAGAGTGACCGACTTGGACCAAAAATTGTTATAAGAACAAATATATTTTTTTCAACAGTTTCTACGGAGCTACAGTTGGGTTTTGAGTCACAATAAAATTATTTATGTAAGTCCCATCAAGTGTTTTGTGATATAAATGCTTATGTTTTCTTCTGGTCTATTCCTTTAACCTACAATAAAATATATCGCAGTAATAATAAGTACTTAAGTAGCAAATATTATAATGTAATGATTGTGATGTGATGAATCACAAAGTGCAATCAATCATAATTTTCATGTATGATAACAACATACAAAACTTCATGCGAGGCTTTGATTATGCTGTATTAAACAAATGGTGCTGAAAATGCGTTTGCATATGGACAAAAATAACTACATAATAATTACGGTAGCACATTTTTAACAAACAATTTGTTTAATACAGCATAACTTAAACTATTCTGCATAATAATTGTGTTACATAGCATACATATTTTGTTGTACAGCATAATTATTTATATATTGTTCTAATTTAGCAACTATATTGATATAAATTTAGCATAAATTATATAATTCATTCTTTCCGTGCATATTATTTCTACGTATTTATATTTTAGTGCTTAAAGTTTTTAATTTGCACAATTAAAAATTGTAAAAGCAATGCACTTCCTTGTGTTTTGACGCCATGTTTGTGGTGCTTTAGTGCATTGTTCGGCATAAGGAAAATATATATTTTGCACTTCATATTTATTACCTATTGAAATTTTTACATTTTAAAGTTTATATTTTTCAATTGCATAAACTATTTTAACTAAACTAACACAAAAATTTAGTAAGAACTTTGAATTTGACGAGTTAAATTTTGAATGCCTAAACATAACATTCTTTCGTTTATTGCAATCTTTTTGCAAAGTCTACTGAATAAAATTGTAAAACGTCACAAAAAGAAATATTTTTTTAGTATATCTTTTTATGCACTCATATATTATGCATATCTAATGGTATATATATATTTAAAAAAATACATAATTATATATATTTCAAAATTAAAAAATAAGAACATTTATATTAGTTTATAATTTAGTTAATAAATTATTCTAATATTTTTAAAATTTTTATTTAAAATAATTATTTCTATAATTCAAAATGAATTATTATTTGTTTGTAAAGCATATCGATTACTTTGTGGTTGGTTCTCTCCTGTAACATATTGCATTAAGAAAGTAGAATAGTAATAGAAATTGAAAGATTTAGCAAATACTAAGAATTTAGAATGAATGAATATATTAAGTATACTGTCATCCATGGAGGATTTACAAATTAAATAGATGAAAATTGAACAGCACGAAATAAGAAGTAACTGCTACTTCTTCATCTGGTGTGATATGACACCAAAGTGTTAGAAAATTTTGATTTCTATATTAATACAGGGATAACATATGCAATGTTTGCTCACTGCTGTATTATAATAATCAACTGTAACTCAATGTTAACTGCTTAAACTGTATAATAAAATATATCGCAATATTAATAATTACTTGAGCAGCCAACATTATGATGTGATGAACACAACGTACAGGGTTTGGACAGTAAAAGTTTTCATGTATGAAAGCAACTTACAAAACTTCATACGAGGTCTTTAAGTGCAATATCTTGTCAGTACGTCTATTACAACAATCAATCACTGGATTAATAACTTATGTAATTTATACTGCATTTATGTCATTGTAGCATAAATATTGCTCAATTGGATCAGCGTAATGAACTCTATGGTGCACAATTAAATAGTTATGCTACATAACATACAGTAGTTATTGTGCAGTATAACAAAATTTATCTTCAATTGAAAAATTGTGCTGAAAATAAGCTAGCATAAAGTATTTTTAATATTTTTGTCAATGTATTGTTTAAGATGGTGTGCGCATTAATATAAAAGCTAATGCCTTGTTGGATCCCACAATAACATGGGATGGTATAGGAAATATCACTTTTTGCACATTTAAAAATACTTATAGCATTATTAATTATTATTTAGAACATTATAAGAATTATGCTTTTAGGTTTCCGTGAAAAATAAAACTAACAAAAATACTTACAAAGAAAGTATCCAAAAATGACTTTTGTCGTATGCTGAACAATGTTATTTATCGCTCCACTATGGCATCGAAGCGCATTTAGTATGACGTCATGCGCATACACCCTATATCAGAAACTTGTTTTTAACGTATTCTTAAAGAAGCTTAACATTTTTAATATATAGGGTGTATGCATCCATGACGCCATGTTGGATAACTCAATAACATGGGCTGCATAGGAAAATAACACATTTTGCCAATTTATAAGTTAAAAAATATATTTTTGAGAGCATTGATGTTGTTAAGAGTTTGAATTAGTATTTCAAGTAAGTGAGAAAAATAATACTAACCAAAGATGAAACGATTTCCCAAACAAAATAGGCAAAGCAAAGTTTGTCCTATGTTGAGCAGCGTTATTTTTTAGTCCTGTATTGCGTCAGAGTACATTAAATATGACGTTTATGCGCATACAACCTTAATTAATTACTAACACTGTAAAAAAGAAAGAACAAATGAAAAAAGTAAAAGGAATAGTTTGTCTTTTCAAAATAATATTAATGCTGTTATCGTTAGCCATGTTCTCTGCTCCTAAAATGTCGATCAACTTTGGTTATTCAAATGTAATGCGCATTTTTTTTTTCGAGAAAACAGGGTTTACTAATAACACTAGTTTTGGGATAATTTAATTGTTTCCTCTAATAAATATTTTTACTTAAACTAGCAGAAAGGATCTCCACAAAATTATTTATGAATCGGAATCAAACTTTAGTGGAATACTAAATTTAAGGATTGTCTTTAGTTGGCTTGTATCTCAAAATCTAAAAAGGGAAACTTCATAAAATTTTCAGTACCCGTGACCATCAGGAAGAGATTTTTTTTTTTTTTTTATATAGTTACTCAAATTAACATGGGCTCTAATGGGACCAAAGCTTCAGAAAATCACAATTCAAAATATGTGATCCCCCAAACTTTTTACATTTTTGAAGTTGCCTTAATCTAATGTATCATAATGCAAAATTTCAGATTTTTTCCTTCTTTAGGAGTTTTTAGTCAAATCCCATAGTAGCTAATTTCCTATAGGGTGTGTACGCATGACGTCATTCTGAGTGCTTTTCGATGCTCTTCTTAACCAATAAATAACATTGCTCAGCATAGGACAAACGTAGTTTTTGGCCATTTTCTTCGGAAAATTGGATTTTTTTTTGGTCATTATCATTTTTTCTTGCATACTGGAGGTACTAATTCAACCTGTTAACAGCATCAATGCTCTCAAAAAAATTGCGAAGTATTTTTAAACTGGCAAAATGTGTCATTTTCCTATACTGGCCAATGTTATTTAGTACTCACATATTACTTCGACTTTAACATGAATGAATAAAGCTTCATCTTGACACGAGAAGATCGAATCTTTTATAGGGTTGTAATTTTTTTCTAATCTTTTATAATATGCAATAACCAAAATTGAAGCTCGGTATGTTTACCAAGTTTTCACAGAAAACTGAACAGCTCTGAGAAGAGAAATATTAAAATGAGGAAAAATACATACTTTACGTGTTCTTAACGCTATAGTATCAATTTGTCATCGTTAATTCGCATTAAGTAGGATAAAAATGTTGAACTCGTATTTTTTTTAACTTCCTTAAATGGTTTTAATTTATTATATAAAGAGTGTAAATGTTGCGGTCATTGATAACACATTCTGCCTATATGGGTAGAAGTTTCATCCAAATATCCTACAAATTTACGAAGATATTTTATCCTAACATTAATATCAAAAAATTTACTTTATATTATACTAATTTAGATGGTATTATCAAGCGGTTTATTTTTACTTAAATATTATGTTCTATCAACGAAGAGAGTGACCGACTTGGACCGGAAATTGTTAATAGAACAAATATATATTTTTCAATAGTTTTTTGTACATTCTTTATTGCCAGCAAAACAAACACAATTATAATTTTCAAATAATTAAATTTAAATAATCTTTGTGTGTGTGTGTGTGTGTGCGTGTGTGTGTGTGTGTGTGTGTGTGTGTGTGTGTGTGTGTGTGTGTGTGTGTGTGTGTGTGTGTGTGTGTGTGTGTGTGTGTGTGTGTGTGTGTGTGTGCGAAAAAAGTTCAATAATATTTTAATTTTTAAAAAGAGTTTTCAATTTGAGTAAAATTTAAATTTCCACATTTGCTTGTAATCTTTGAAGTGGAATAACTTAAATATATGATCGTGTTTTCACATGTTTGACGTAGCTAAAGTTTTGGGTAGTTATTTTATAATAATTATTTTTGTTTGTTTATATTATAATTAGTAATATCTAGTGTGCGAGGTACTAGTCGATCACCTATTTTCATAAATATAAGGAGATAAATGTATGATGATTAGCTTAATATTTATAATATGTTTTACTTTTTTATCAGTTGATTACTTTATTATATTCTTGCAACTTCCATTATTATCGATTTCATATTAACAATAGTTTCAACATTTAATTTTAAAATTACTATTTCTCAATTGCATGAACTACTCGTATTATAAACAAAACTAATTCAAAAATTTAGTAAGTGAAATATAAATTTGACGAATTCAACATTTTGAATAACTAAATTTGATGACTCTCGCTCATTGGAAATCTTTCAAAAATCTAAATCATCTTAAACTAAGAATTTTCAATACTATTACTTAAGCGTATATATTATTTTTATTTTATAGCCAATTTATTTAAAAAAGAAATAAATAAAAAAAGTTGAATTAATCGAAAACTTTTACAATAGTTTAAAATTTATTAAATAATTATTAATTAATTTAGTTAAGTTTTTATTTAAAATATTATATAAACAATTCAAGTTGCTGTGCATTTATAATTTTTTAAAATAAATACTGTTAAGATACTGTGCACTTTATTGTGCGACAGTAAGATTTAAGTTACGTATAAATAGATGTAGAAAGAGTTCATACAATAAAAACTTAAAATGTTTAAAGGAAATAGTATATTCATCATCTATGGCGCATTAATAAATGAATGAGATGAAATGTAAATGCATATTCTTCATCTGGTTTGATGTAACACAAAAGCATTAGAAAAAAAAATTCTAGTATACTACAGAGGTAACACAAACTCATGCAATATTTGTTCACTGCTGTGTTAAATATCGATAGTAAACTCTCATTGTTACCTGCTTGAAGGCATAGACCACATAAAAACACCTTTTGCTCTTTAATGAATAAACAGGAATGTAATCTTTATAACTGATGATAATTTTTACCAGAATGTTAATGTAGCCCCATGAGAGAGTGTGAAAATACTACAAAGTATACAATTTGCAAGACTATTCATGTTTCTGACGTCAGAAACCTGCAAAAATTACTAAAACAAATGTTGAGAGAATTGTGTAAATCAAAATATTTTGATCACTTCTACGGAGCTACAGTTGGGTTTTGAGTCACATTAAAATTATTTATGTAAGTCCCATCAAGTGTTTTGTGATATAAATGCTTATGTTTTCTTCTGGTCTATTCCTTTAACCTACAATAAAATATCTCGCAGTAATAATAAATACTTGTGTAGCAGACATTATATGAATTACAATAAGTGCAATCAATCATAATTTTCATGTATGATAACTACATACAAAACTGCATGCGAGGCTTTGATTATGCTGTCTTGAACAAATGGTGCTGAAAATGCATTTGCATACGGACAAAAATAACTACATAATAATCATGCTAGCCCATTTTTAGCAAACAATTTGTTTAATACAGCATAACTTAAACTATACTGCATAATAATTGTGTTACATAGCATACATATTTTGTTGTACAGCATAATTATTTATATATTGTTCTGATTTAGCAAATATAATGACATAAATTTAGTATAAATTATGTAATTCAGTCTTTCCGTGCATATAATTTCTACGTATTTATATTTTTGTGCTTAGAGTGTTTAATTTGCACAATTAAAATTGTAAAAGCAATGCACTTCCTTGTGCTTTGACGCCATGTTTGTGGTGCGTATAGTGCATTGTTCAGCTTAGGTACATTTTTTTTTATTTGTTGCATTTTTAAAGTCTATTTCACCTTTAAACATATTATTTCTCATATTCCTTTACTTTTTAGGACCTTGTAATAAGTCTTTGATAGAGGTTGAAATTTAGTTTGCTATCAACAACAACAAAAGTGACGTGTTTTTGTACTGACCTGTGTATTCTTGACCATCCAAATGGTGGCTCTTAAATATGAGTGGGAGCGGTCTATGAGGTGTATTTAGATGACGTCATATTTATTGTGCTTGGAGGCCATACTGGAGTAGTGCATAACATTGCTCAGCATAAGACAAACTTCTTTTATAAGCCAAATTTCTTTGGGAAATCGCCTAATTTTTTGTTATTGTTATTTTTCTCACATACTTGAGATATAATTCAACATATTTACAGCATCAATGCTCTCAAAAATATTGCATAGTGTTTTAAGCTGGCAAAATGATTTTTTTTTTCCTATGCCACCCATGTTATTGAGATCCAACATGGCGTTGACTTTAACATGAATGCATACACCCTATAATAAGAAAGTCACCTGTTCTTAGATTTTAAATAAGATCTTAAAAAAACTTAATAATTATAATTCAATGGTAGGCAACTTCATTGCAACTTCAGGCAACTTAAAAAAAAAAAAAAAAAAAAAAACATGACAAATATTTAATTTTAATTTTTTATACATACATAACATGATAACAAAATCAGCAAATAAATTACTAAAAACAAACAAAACAAACATGTAATTTCAAATTGTAAATAAGATCTTCATATTTTAATTATAAGTGTAAATATTTATAATTGCATTAAAAAAAAAAATTTTCAAATATTTTAAAATAATTTTTATTTTTTTATAAACATTATAAAATTACTTATATAAAATTAGTTTGGATGTCTGTCAATCTGTTCGCTTTGCAAAGTTATAGTATTTGAAAATGGTCATATTTTATTACTTGTGATTAAGAGATAAATTATAATTAAATAGGGTTCCTTATATCTCAAATTCTAGAAGTGCTTTGAGGCTAAATTTGGTGTCATTGTGTATATAAGGGTCACACCTAGCCGTGATGTAAATTTCATAATATTTGACCGTCTCAAAAAAAAAAAAAAAAAAAAAAAAAATCATTGAAATTAACATTGGGCCATATGGGCTTAAAATTTCAAAAACTCATATAAAATTAATTTGCTTAGTGACCCCCCAAAATTTTTATATATTTGAAATTGTCCCAAGCTGAAGTATCATTGTTCAAAATTTCTGATTTTTTTGACGATAAAAGTTTGAGTCTAATGTCCGACGTCGGTCCCCTACTCCCTTAAGTTAGATGTTATTATAAAATAATTTAGTTTTACTTAAATATCATGTTCTATCTTAAAGAAAAGTAGAAAAGCGTATTATCCTTAATGAGCTTTATATTTATAATATATTCTTGCAATTTCAATAATTAGCAATTCATGCATTACCTATAGATTCAATATATACATATTATTTTCAACATTTTAAAATTTCTATTTCTCAAAGGCATGTATATACTATTAAACATAACTAATAAAAAAATTTAGTGAGTGAAATATTATAAAATTGACGAATAACAAATTATGAATGACTAAATAAAACTGACTTTCACTCATTGAAACTTCTTGCAAAGTCTGCAGCAAAACGTCCCAAAAATAAATATAATTATTTTAATATTTCACACGCATATTATTTTTATTTTATAATTAAAACTTTTACAATAATAAAATATAAAAAAATCAAATAATTAAAAACTTTTACAATATTTCAAAATTTATTGTTTTTTAATAAATTATTTCAATATTTTTCTAATCTTTTACTTAAAATAATTATATATATAATTGGAATGTTGAGTTTCATTATCGACTTGAAAATGTTATGTTGTATTATCTCTACTTTGAGTTCTTTGTTCAGAATTAAAGTGAGATAGATAAAAAATGAAATTAGTAAATATCACATACAAATACTTTGACGTTAAATACTTTGAATCATTCATGGAGCTACCATGATAAAAGAATGAATGTCAAAAACAAGTGTTAAAATGTAAAATGCTTTTTCATCATCTGGTGTTTTTTTAACACCAAAGCATTTTTAGAAAATTTGATTTCTATTATATACTACAGAGATCGCATAAAAATGCAATGGTTGCTCACTGCTGTATTATATGTCAACTGTTCAATGTTACCTGCTTCACCTACACAATAAAATATATCGCAGTACTAATAAATACTTGAGCAGCAATCATTTTGAATTAAAACATACAAAGTTTGGACAATAACAGTTTTAATGTAAGAAAACAACATACAAAACTTCATACGCAGGCTTTAAACATTTGCAATATCTTGTCAGTACGTCTATAACATCCATTACTGCATAAATAACTTACGTAATTTATGCTGCATTTATGTCATTATAGCATAAATATTGCTAAATTGGATCAGCATAATGAAGTTTGGTGCATAATAAAATAGTTATGCTATATAACATAGTTATTATGCAATATAACAGTCAATTATGTTGAATTAAAAAATTGTGCTGAAAATTATCTATAGCATAATTATGAAGTATTACATTATTGTCGGGATGTATTATATTTCAGAGGGTGCATGCATTCATGTTAAAGCCATAGACCACATAAAACAACAATTGTTTTTTAATGAATAAACACGAAATGGGATCTTCAGAACTGACGACAAATTTTACCAAAATGTTAATGTAACCCCACGACCCACGAGAGAGCATGAAAAAATTGTAAAGTATGCAATATGCGTAAAAAGTCATGTTTATGACGTCAGAAATATGCAAAAATTAGTATGAAAATGTTATGCGGGTTGCATAAATTGAATTTTCTGATCACTACTACGCCGCCCCGTTGTTGGGTTTTGAGACAAACTAATGTTATTTATATAAATCACATCAAGTATTTTGTGATATAAATGCGCGTATGTTTTTATCTGGTCTATTCCTTTAAAGGAGATGCCGTAAGAGATCACTAAATAACATGAGCTGGTTTGGAAAAATTACATATTTTATCAGTTTAAAAATACCAAATACCAATACCAATAATTAATAATTAAGAGCATTAGAATTAAGAAAGACACTAACTTTCCAAAGAAAGAATCCAAAAACTACGTTTGCTCTATGATTAACAATGTTATTCAACGCTCTAGTATAGCATCGAAGCGTATTTAGTATGACAACATGCGCATGCATTCACTCTATAGCAGAACCTTGTTTTTATCGTTTTATAAAAGAAGATTAGCTATAGGGTGTATATGTTAGCTTCCAGAAGCGAATTCGCTCCGGAAGCGGAAAATATGGTCAGAACGCGTTGGGACCACGTATTAAGCTTCGTAACGCGAAATTCGTGTTGGGAGCATGGTAAATTTAATCCCAACGCGTTGAGATCAAGTTGAAAATTTTCAACGTGACGGGATCAAATTTGAAATCTTATGACGCGTTAGGAACATGCAAAATTGTTCTCAATGCGTTGGGACCAAAATTGAAATTTCACAACGCGTTTCGGTAAAATAATATAATTATTTGAATAAAACATCACAAAATAAATAAAAATAATAATAAAAAACAAACGATAATTTGAGCAATATAAAATTTCTTTATTTTTATAGCAAAATTTTAAAAAAAGTTATCATTTTATTTAATAAAATAATCAAAAGTCGAATATTAACAATTTTTCTTAACTCGAATATTTGCTAAGGTATCTTCTCTCGAAGAAACGGACAGAGAGAGAACACGCCTTTTTTAAAACTGATTTTAAATAATGAAAAATAAAAGTATTTACTTCATATACCAACAAAATTAATCTATTATGACCTATGACTACTTTCCTCATACATTGGTTCAAAGTTCAAGTCTACCTTATTTTATCCAGTGATAACAATATACCGATATATTTTTTTCTCATACACGTTCAGTTGAATGTTCGTCTCTGTGCGGAAAACATGTTTTATAATTTCACCATAGTCGTTGGAAATAGAATATGTTAAGAAAATATTTGAATTTAAAAAATTGACGTGTATTGTTGGTGCGCAAATAATTAAGTGAGTGGATAACGGTTTTACAGTGGCTCTTACATATTTAATCGTAAGTATTCACTTAAAAATAAAAAAGTTTCGGTCATATATAGTTAATGATCATTAATAATTAATAATCGTTTAGTAAGTTTAATTTTCATGTCTTAATATATTCCGTCCGTGTGATTTAACAACACCTTGATCAAAACACATACAGTATAACTGTATTCTTGCATTTCAAGTAAAGTAATTATTAATGTATAAGTTTAAGATGAAAAACAAACAATACCTATAACCTATATAAACAAACATACATAATAATAATACATATAAGTAATAATAGCAAAGTCTTAAACCATATCACATAAAATTTTGAATTGAGAAAAGTTCCTTTTCGGCTTTTGATTATTTTACTAAATAAAATTATATTTTTATTTTTATTTAAAAAATTAGGCTATAAATATTTATAATAGCTCTAATTATCGTTTGTTTGTTATTTTTATTTATTTATTATTGATATTTTAACGCGTTGTGAAATTTCAATTTTGGTCCCAACGCATTGAGAACAATTTTGCATGTTCCTAACGCGTCATAAGATTTCAAATTTGATCCCGTCACGTTGAAAATTTTCAACTTGATCTCAACGCGTTGGGATTAAATTTACCATGCTCCCGACACGAATTTCGCGTTACGAAGCCTCATACGTGGTCCCAACGCGTTCTGACCATATTTTCCGCTTCCGGAGCGAATTCGCTTCTGGAAGCTAACATATACATCCATGTTAAATTCGACACCATTTAAGATCACTCAATATCATGTTGGATCACTCACTTACCGAGCTGGTATGGCCGAGTGGTGAAGGCAGTTGACTCGTAACTTTGTACTCCTCACCCAGTATTATAGGTTCGAGCCACTGCTGGGTGCGTACGTGAAGCGTGAGAGCTGAGAGCACAACATGTTGCACGATGCATGTTTACATGCATTCCATGACGACGCACAGTATTCGGGAGGTGCATGATTGATGTGATTGCACCGACCAGCCTGTCTAGTCGATGTTTCCACGGTTTCTCTAGGCTGTCATGGCAAATACCGGGCTGTGTAATTAGGCCGTGGCCGGCCCGTGTGTGCTTTTCCATTAATTTGGAAAGTCCTTACCTGTCGATAAGACAATGTCTTGACTGGGACTGGGATTGGTGTATAGCACAATAACACAATATGGCAAGCAAAAAAAAAAAAAAAAAAAAAAAAAAAAAATGTGCTGCATAGGAAAATGACCCATTATACAATACATGTGAAAGTAATAATGTTGTTAAGAATTAGAAATAATATCTCAAGTATGTGAGAAAAATTTGAATACCAAAGAATTAACCAGTTTCCCAAAGAAAATATTAAAAAAGAAGTTTGTCCAATGTTGAGCAAAAAATGTTATTTATTATACTCCAGTGTGGCGTTAAAGTGTAATAAATATGACGTCATGCACATACACCCTTTTTTTTTTTTTAAATACTTACACTGTATAAAAAAAAAGAACAAATTAAAAAAGTATAAATGTAAATTTAGGAATACTTTTGTCATTTCAAACTATTAATATTACTGTTCGTAAGCCCCGTTATCTGCTCCTAAAATGACGATCACCTTTAGTTATGCAAAATTAAATGCGCATTTTTTTGTTTTAAAGAACAGATTAACGAGCACTACTAGTTAGGGCCAATTTGTTTCCTCTATCACATACATAATTTCTATTTATCAAAAGCATGAACTATTATAAACATTACTAATACACAATTTAATAATTTAAATATGAATTAGAAGAATTAAAAATTTTGAATGAGTAAACATAACAGTGACTTTCGCTCATTGGACCTTCTTATAAGGGCTACTGACTGTAAATTGTATAATATGTAACGTCCCAAAAAAATAATAAAATAATAATTTTTACACGCATTAATATTTGCATTATATGATGGCAACAATTTGAAAAAAAATATATATAATAATATTTAGGTTCTATTACAATAGTTAAAAAAATATTATTTTAATATATGATTTTTAAATATTAATAAGTTTTTATTTAAAATATTTATATGTATATAATTCAAAATTAATATTTAAGAATGAACTAAAAGTTTAATAAACAGGGTTCTTGTTCTTACTGCTTACAATGACGTAGTGGGCTTTCTAGTTTTAGTGTGGTATGTAATATAAAAATATAAGAAATTCTAAGATATCAAATATTTAATACTAAGATTTAGAATGAAAGTGTACCCATCATTCATATAAAGCTAAGGAGCATCCATTAATAAAAGAAATAAAACTTCAAAAGCCCGTGATGAAATGTAAATGGTTTTTCATCTGGTGTGATATGACACCAAAGCATTTGCAAAAAAATTATTTCTAGTTTATTCAAAAGATAACCCTTAAATGTTTGTTCACTGCTCTATTATACAGAATATAGTCAAATGTTTCTCAATGTTACCTAAAATATAATATCTTGCAGTAATAATAAATCACTTGAGCACTAAACATTATAATGTGAAGACTGGTGAATCACAAAGTGCGATCAATAATAGTTTTCATGTATGATAACAAAATACAAAACTGCATGGGAGGTTATGATTATGCTGTATTGAACAAATGGTGCTGAAAATGCGTTTTCAAAAATAACTACATAATAAATATGCTAACCCATTTTTAGCAAACATTTGTTTGATACAGCATACCTTGAATATGCGTAATAACTATGTTACAGCATACAAATTATGTTGTACAGCATAATTATTTATATATGGTTCTAATTAAGAAACTAAATAAATTTAGCATAAATTATGTAATTTATTCTTTCCGTGCATAATTTCAACGTATTTATAATTTTGTACTGAAACATTTAATTTGCACAAATAAAATTATAAACCACCTGCACTTCCTTGTGCTTTGACGCCATGTTTGTGGTGCGTCTTTGTTCAGGATAAGGGAAATATATTTTTTCCTCATTTGTTGCATAATAAAAGTCTATTTCGCCTTTAAACATTTTTCACATATTCTTGTAACTTATTAGGCGACCTAGTAATAAGGCTTCGATAGAGTTTGAAGAAGCTTAGATTGCTATGAACAACAACAAAGTGATGTGTTTCCTTATGCTGGCCTGTGTATTCTTGACCAGCCAAATGGTGGCTCTTAAATATGAGTGGAAGCGGTCTATAATAAGAAAGTCACTTGTTCTTAGATTTAAATCAAACCATAAAAAAAATAAAATAAAAAAACATACAATTCAATGATAGGCAACCTTAAAGCTTGAAGAAAAAAAAATGACAAATATTTAATTTTGTATGCATACATAACAGAGTGTGTAAATAAATTATTAAAAAATAAACATGTAATTTAAAATTGTAAATACGATTTTCATATTTTAATTATAAATAATTTTAACTGTATTAATTTTTATTAAAAATAGTTTAATATAGTTTTTTTTTTTTTTTTTTTTTTTATAAACAGTTTTTCTGAATGCTTCTTACCGGCCATATCAGTGCCCCCTAATTTTCATAAATTACTATGGCGCAGATATAGAAGTCCACTTTTGAGTGTAAAAAGCACTCTGAAAACGGGAGTCGGAAGGTTTGACTTTCTTGTGATAGCTCAATAATGTTATTGAGTATCTAAATTTATGCATTCGCCTTCGCAAATATAAATATTATAATTAAAAATAACAAATTAATGTTGTGTTGATGATCAGTTGGCTTTGAAAATTATTTAGCCGCGAAAAGATCACTAATTTTATGATAGCTTAGATAGAGCTGCGCAGAAACATATTTCCGTTCACAGCGTGGCAATGCGCAACATATTTCAATACTTCTTTGAGTTATGAACGCACAGTCACGCACAGTGTTGCCAGAGCGGAACGGAGCGAAATATGGCGGAATAAAGGAACGCAAAATGGATGCCGCTCATGTTGATGCAGCCGCAGTAAGCTGAAATCGAGTCTCGGCATCTATGTTACGCATTATAGTGAGTAATTAAACTATTATTGATTAACCTAGTATATTTTAATTACCAAATAAGATTGTTTAGAAGCAATATTATGCTAAAATTGCCAGTCAACAGTCACACAAAACCAGCTGACGAAGTAGCATTCGTTTCGTTTTTTTTTTTTTTTTGGCTCTGTTCAAAAACAGCAAGATGCTGAAAAAATATGTTGCGCATCGCCACACGCTATAAACGGAAATATGTTTCTGCGCAGCTCTATTTAAGCTATAATGATAAAATTAACGATCTTTTGCCGCTAAAAATTATTCAAGCCAACTGATCATTAATACAACTTTAATTTGTTATTTTTAATTAAAATATAGACTTTTGCGAAGGCTAATGCATAAATTTAGATACTCAATAACATTATTGAGCTATCACAAGAAAGTCAAACCTTCCGACTCCCGTTTTCAGAGTGCTTTTTACACTCAAAAGTGGACTCCTATATCTCCGCCATAGTAACTCATGAAAATTAGGGGGCACTAGCACTGACAACGTCATGGCCGGTCAAAAGCATTGAAATGAAGAAAACAATACACACTATTCGTGTTCTTTAAGATGGTATCAAATTTTCAATTTGTAAATCTGCCATATTTAGTTAGCTACTAAGCATGGAGAAAGCTAATATAATATGAAACTCGCAGGGGCGGCTGGTGCATGTAAGCCCTGCAAGCAGTGCATGCCTATAGAAAATCGATCAAAAAGGTTTTATTCCATAATTCAATAAAGAAAGTTATTTTTCATATTTTGTAGCTAATTTTTATCTATTTTCTATGTTTTTTTCTAATTTGTATTCATTAAAAACAAAGCGCGCCTTTATAAAAAAAAAATCACGTATGCAGCGCCCTCCTCAATAAAAATCGTGAATGCTCCACACTACAGCAGCATACATCGCTATAGCGCTAGCATTGAGAAAAAAAGCGGGGGGACGGGAGGCTGCAATGCTTCTGAATAGGCGTCGTGAAAGCACTTCAATAAAATGCTTGCACCTTTCTTAAAAAATTAATAACTCAATAAGTAATTGTTGGATTGAAAAAATAAAAACATTTCCTGAATCTGTGTTATTTTGTCTATAAATGTGTGACTTTAATGTTGTCGTATGCGTAACGGCTAATTTGCAATAGCGTGATATGCTGCAGTCTATGCCAAAATATGAATAAAAAGTCGTGTAATTTATATGTAAAAAGTGTTTTAAAAATATGAAACTTTGGACATATGTATAAATCAATAGATCACACACTTTAAATAAATTTTATTTTATAAAAACATAAATAGTAAATTACATGAATCAATTAAATGCAATTTTTTGCTCTCAATTACCTTCTTTCTATATATAATATATTATACTTTTAAATAATTTCAATGGCGCGATTTGATGATGTCTTTTAAATTTTATTATTATTATTTTGTAATTTATACATAGCCAAAAATATTAAGAATATTATTGATAAAAAAAATAAAGCGAGAGAGACCGAGACAAAAATTTATGTTGCTGTTTTGAAATGTTTTTGAGTATAGTTCACATGCACAGTAAATTTTGAAAGCTATTTTAGATTCTTAGCTATTTTGAGTTTTTGGCTGTTTTGATTCCTTTAGTAATTTATGCCTTAAAAAGGTTAGCAAAGTAGCTTGACGTCAGCTAAATATGTCATTATTGCAATGTTAAAGCTAATATTGCTATCAAATTAAAGTTAAACAGCTTTATATTAGCTGATTTACCATAGCAGCAAAACCTTAAGCCAAAATGACTAGTGCAAGAGCTACCAGCCGCCAGCCACGGCTACTCAACCTGAGCTGATTTGTTGCGCGCTTTGCTATAGTCCCACGGCAGCAGCTCGAGGCTGAGCCGCTTTGGTCAAAAAATCAGGGTAGTTTTGGTCTCACTGCACATGGACCGGAAACCATATTTTAATTTCTGTATTAAGTTTTGAGAACCCCTTTCCTGTTTAGTATTGTTGAAAATTGACATGGAGCAATGTGGTTCTGATAATGTGTTAAAAAAAGTTATTTTAAATGCGGTAAAGTGAAGTTTATCTTAACTAGTGAACATGTGATATTAAATAAAAGTAATGCATTATTATTGTGGCCCAAAAAAATCTTTATTATGACAAGGTAAGAAACTTTTTTTTTTTTTTTTTGTATATAACTTTCACACGTTGTTTATTTCTTATGTTATTCATAATTTTTGTTATAAATTTTAGTCAGAGGCTCATTTGTATTATTCGTTAAACTTGTTTGAATATATATGTGTCGATTTATATACTAGATCGGCAATAATTTTAATATGTCATCCACCGTCAAACAAAATAAAATAAGGAATTTGAATGTACCGGTATAATATATAATATATATTTTAATGTACGTGTTAGTGTTCCATTATAAAAATTGCAAGATTCAATACTTTTGACTGTAATAAAAACAAAATATAATTAAACAGTGAACTCTAACGTAAAAAAAAAAAATGCTAAGAATACTTAGTCACTAGGAGGCAAAAAAATCAACGTACATAGTACTGTACAGTACTGTACAACAGAAATATATTATTGTGACGTCACGTAGAGTAGCGGGAGAAAAAAATAGCTTTTCCAAGAGCTGTTTCAGCTGAGAAAGGGTGAGCCAGTGCGGGGCGCGATTTTCAGGTGGGCGGCTAACACCTGAGCTATATCAGCTAAGCGAGAGTAAATTTAGCTGCAATTTCCATAGCCACAACAGCTAAGAAAAACAGTTCAAAAAGGCTTGCTCTTTTATCTTCACAGTAGCTTTTTGGAGAAAAAGACCTGAGCTGTTTTTGCGCCACGCTGTTTTGGCTATATTTTTTTTGGCCAAAATAGCTTTTTAAATTTACTGTGTGCACCTCTAAAGACACAGCGCGGTTTTTATTGTTTGAAAATTTTTACAGTAAATGAGCTCAATATGAAGATAATCGGTGTCAAAAATTCTTTGAAAAAAAATCTATGGCTTTAAAAACGTAAAAGTGTGTCTAGTTTTTCTCATTTAAATATACGGAATTCAGAATTGGTGTAGTTTGTTCAGAGAATCGCAAAACAACAACAACAACAACTAAGCCCAAGCATAAACGTTAAATTAGAGGATCCTTACACAGCATCCCCACGTTTACCCGCACGCCGCTAAACCGACAAGCTCCATTAAAAATATTAATATAAGAATAAGCTGGAAAAGGTATAACGGAGAGAACTATTTATTTTTAAAATGATCTATTGTACCGAAAAAGGGAGGGGAAATATTAACAAATGTGCCTGAATTTAGCTAAAGTTATTATTTATTTTGTCAATTTTTAAATAATAAAAGCTGTGACATTAAAAATGACAGTGTTTAGTTTTTTTCGGGCATGGTGTTTGTGAACTGATTTAAAAATCAAAGATTAAAATTTTTTATATATAGTTTGTTTTGGCATATAAATTAAAGCAAAACAAATATAATAAACGATAAATAGGGCCGTGTACATTTGCAATTATCTAATCGGCAGTTAGTTCTCTCTCTCTCTCTCTCTCTCTCTCTCTCTCTCTCTCCCTCTTCTTTTCTTTTCAAATAAAAACTGAAGAGCCCGATTAACCGTATGGTTGCAGTTAAATTCGATCCAATATAATTTAATTAGTAACAAAAAATTCACGTTTTAATTATAATTTTTATAAAATAATGCCATACATTTATATGAATAAATGTTTGTACAGAAGAGAATAAAATAAAAATAAATGCGCAATAATAATGTTAAATAACGAACTCTTCATGAAAATATTTACGTACGATTTTGTGAAAAATCTAATTTATACACTACTTTTACAATACTCTTTTATGTATAGTTTATTCATTAGTCATTATAGTAATTAAGAAATATAATTAAAAAAATATTTTTAACAGCACAATTTCTTTGAAAATTTTCGTTATAAAAAATCAAAATGATTATTGCTATTATTATTATAGTTCAGATGTGCAGTTTTTTTTTTGTCGAAAATCAAAGATTATAAGGGACCACGTGGTCTAAAAAAAAATCGCCCTCCTCAATAAAAATCGTGAATGCTCCACACTACAGCAGCATACATCGCTATAGCGCTAGCATTGAGAAAAAAAGCGGGGGGACGGGAGGCTGCAATGCTTCTGAATAGGCGTCGTGAAAGCACTTCAATAAAATGCTTGCACCTTTCTTAAAAAATTAATAACTCAATAAGTAATTGTTGGATTGAAAAAATAAAAACATTTCCTGAATCTGTGTTATTTTGTCTATAAATGTGTGACTTTAATGTTGTCGTATGCGTAACGGCTAATTTGCAATAGCGTGATATGCTGCAGTCTATGCCAAAATATGAATAAAAAGTCGTGTAATTTATATGTAAAAAGTGTTTTAAAAATATGAAACTTTGGACATATGTATAAATCAATAGATCACACACTTTAAATAAATTTTATTTTATAAAAACATAAATAGTAAATTACATGAATCAATTAAATGCAATTTTTTGCTCTCAATTACCTTCTTTCTATATATAATATATTATACTTTTAAATAATTTCAATGGCGCGATTTGATGATGTCTTTTAAATTTTATTATTATTATTTTGTAATTTATACATAGCCAAAAATATTAAGAATATTATTGATAAAAAAAATAAAGCGAGAGAGACCGAGACAAAAATTTATGTTGCTGTTTTGAAATGTTTTTGAGTATAGTTCACATGCACCTCTAAAGACACAGCGCGGTTTTTATTGTTTGAAAATTTTTACAGTAAATGAGCTCAATATGAAGATAATCGGTGTCAAAAATTCTTTGAAAAAAAATCTATGGCTTTAAAAACGTAAAAGTGTGTCTAGTTTTTCTCATTTAAATATACGGAATTCAGAATTGGTGTAGTTTGTTCAGAGAATCGCAAAACAACAACAACAACAACTAAGCCCAAGCATAAACGTTAAATTAGAGGATCCTTACACAGCATCCCCACGTTTACCCGCACGCCGCTAAACCGACAAGCTCCATTAAAAATATTAATATAAGAATAAGCTGGAAAAGGTATAACGGAGAGAACTATTTATTTTTAAAATGATCTATTGTACCGAAAAAGGGAGGGGAAATATTAACAAATGTGCCTGAATTTAGCTAAAGTTATTATTTATTTTGTCAATTTTTAAATAATAAAAGCTGTGACATTAAAAATGACAGTGTTTAGTTTTTTTCGGGCATGGTGTTTGTGAACTGATTTAAAAATCAAAGATTAAAATTTTTTATATATAGTTTGTTTTGGCATATAAATTAAAGCAAAACAAATATAATAAACGATAAATAGGGCCGTGTACATTTGCAATTATCTAATCGGCAGTTAGTTCTCTCTCTCTCTCTCTCTCTCTCTCTCTCTCTCTCTCCCTCTTCTTTTCTTTTCAAATAAAAACTGAAGAGCCCGATTAACCGTATGGTTGCAGTTAAATTCGATCCAATATAATTTAATTAGTAACAAAAAATTCACGTTTTAATTATAATTTTTATAAAATAATGCCATACATTTATATGAATAAATGTTTGTACAGAAGAGAATAAAATAAAAATAAATGCGCAATAATAATGTTAAATAACGAACTCTTCATGAAAATATTTACGTACGATTTTGTGAAAAATCTAATTTATACACTACTTTTACAATACTCTTTTATGTATAGTTTATTCATTAGTCATTATAGTAATTAAGAAATATAATTAAAAAAATATTTTTAACAGCACAATTTCTTTGAAAATTTTCGTTATAAAAAATCAAAATGATTATTGCTATTATTATTATAGTTCAGATGTGCAGTTTTTTTTTTGTCGAAAATCAAAGATTATAAGGGACCACGTGGTCTAAAAAAAAATCGGCGCCTGCGGCGGGCTACTCTCCCCCCCCCCCCCCCCCCAGAATATATAAGCTATCACCGAGTGCTTGCCTAGTCATAAACTTCACGAGCCGCTCCTGGAAAATCGATTGTTTTTGGTTTTCACCCCTCGACTTTGCGGCTATTTTTTACTTGCGTTTCGAACAAAATGTTTGTTTTATTACATCAATAAATAGGAGCGTAGAGAAATAAGGAATCTATACGTAACACTAAAACGGCGTTTAAGTAATATCAAATCTCGTTCAAACTATACTTTAAGAAGACAAAATGAAATCGAAGTGGTATTATAAAGAAAAGGCATGTCAGGAGAGAAGCATGCGGCTATTTTTGCAAAATTTCATTAAAAATATTTTATTTATATATTTAAAATATTTATTTAAATAAAACATTTTTCTACTCTAAAAACAAATTGAAAATAACCCAAATATAAGCTCGAATTGGTTACCAAGTTTTCATAGAAAACTAAACAGCTCTCAGAAGAGAAATCTTTAAATCAGAAAAACTAAACACTTTACGTGTTCTTAAAGCTAGTAACAATTTCATAGTTAATAAGGATTAAAGTGACTCTCCAGACTCCAGACCAGGCAACATGCTCTTTTATTTTATTGAACACTTAATGGGATTCACAAAACTACAATTAATTTGTATGAGAAGCTAATCGTCGCGCTTTAATCAAATACTTTTTAATAATAAAAATCAATTATTATTATTTTTTTTTCAACTTATGCAACCCGCAACACTTTTTCTATAGAACATCACTAGTCATGACGTCAGCAATAGTGAGTATTTGCCTACATTACAACTTTTAGAGCTCTTTTGCAGAGTTACATTTGCATAATAATGAAATTCGATAATGTAACTGAATGTCCCATGTTGTATTAATTGAAATAAAAGTACACGTTGTTAGGTCTGGAGAGTAGCTTTAAGTAGGAGAACTATTGAACTCGTTTTATTTTTATTATATTTTAACCCTCTAAAGTGGTAAATATTTAATATATAAAGATTGTAAATGTTACGAGCTTTTTGTTGTTGTTATTACGAGCATGTTGTTGACATTCTGCCTACATGTGGGTGGAGGTTTTTTCCATTTGGCCTAAAAATGCACGAAGATATTTAATCTTCACTTCTTTGAGAACACGCTGTTCATTAATAAAATGAAATTATTTTATGTTCTAGATGTTATTATAAAATTATTTAATGGACCACTTGCAATGAACGAACCTTTTAAAATATTTTGAAACATTCTTTATACATTTCTTATGGAAGAATCGTTTTCATTTACTTGTTGCAAGAATAAAAACATTTTATATTTTAAGTGGTCCATTTTACTTAAATATCATGTTCTATCTTAAAGAAAAATAGATAATCGTATTATCCATAATAGCTTTAAGTTTATAATATGTTATAGTTCTATTATGCTTTATTATATTCTTGCAACTTCAATAATTATCACTTCATATTATTACCCTATACTTTTAACATAATTTTATATTTTACATTTGAAAATTTCTATTTCTCAAATGCATGAACTATTATAAACAAAAATAATAAAAAAAATTTAGTGAGTGAAATATGAATTTGACGATTTTAAAACTAAAAGACAAACTAAACATTGACTTTTACTCATTGGACCTTCTTGCAAAAGCTACAGCTTTATTTGTATATTGTATAACGTCCCAGTAATAAATGTTACTTTTTAATATTCTTAACACGCATAAAATATTTTTATTCCATTGCAAGAAATAGAAAATAATTATTATAAAATTAAAAAAATTACCATAGTTTAATACTTTTTATATATTTTTTATAGTTTTTATTTAAAACAATTATAAAAATATATAATTCAAATTGCTGAAACATTAATTGCAATCATTAAAGTGGTTATGAGTATTTATTAATCAGTGCGACGTATTTAAGATTAAAGGGGGGGGGTGGATTGTAATAATAGAAATTGAAAGATTCAGCAAATACTTCGAATTTTGAATGAATGAGAATTCATTATTTATGGAGCATCCATAATTGAAATGGAATTTCAACAGCACGCGATGAAATATAAAATGATTCTTCTTCATCTGGTATGATGGTTTGATACTATAAAAATGTAATATTATTTAATTGATATTCAAAGCAGCCGACAAGACAAGATCCATGTGAGGATCTTGGTTGGACGAACAATGTATATATACGCAATATAACGTAGAATTTTAAAAAATTAAAAAACAAAAAAAGAAAAAAAAGAAAACTAAAGATTTATTAATAAAAAAATCTGTTTCACTACAGACTACGTTCTGTAAACGACACACAGATATTGAGCCAGCTTCGAAAATGTTTCTTTATTTTTTTTTTTTGTTAAAAACATCTGGATATGACGATGTTACCTGTTTACTACGTTTATACATGGTCGATCATTGTTATTTCTTCTTTTAGAACTTTGAACTTGATAAAAATGAAAGAAACTCACAACAAAAAGTTCCATACGAAACATGCGACTCACTTTTATCGGCTCAAAAAACAGATCAACCAATGAATGTGTCTTATTTTGTTTGTCAGCCAATAACTATAAATGAGATTCACTTATACTTTACAGAACGAGCTATTGTAACTCCATGTTACCTGCTTAACCTATACTAAAATATATTGCACTAATAGTAAAATACTTGACCAGCAATCATTATAAATTGATGAATCACAACTTACAAACAAAGTGCAAGTTTTCATGTATTATAATATATCAACTTACCAAACTGCATGCGAATGATTATACTGTGTTGAACAAATGGTGCTAAAAATGCGTTTGCTAATTTCTATGCTTTTGTACTTAAATGAATGGACCTGAAGAAAACATAAGTATTAATATCACAAAACTCTTGATGAGACCTTACATAAATAACTTTAGTTTGTCTCAAAACCCAACTGTAGCTCCGTAGCAGTGATCAGAAAATTTTGATTTATGCAACCCGCACATTTATTTTTACTAATTTTTCATGTTTCTGACGTCAGAAACATGAATAGTGACGCAAATGTCATACTTTACAGTATTTTCCCTAATTCTCTCTCTCTCTCTCTCTCTCTCTCTCTCTCTCTCTCGTGGGGCTACATTAACATTCTTGCAAAACTTATCATCATTTTTGAAGATCTCATTTCGTGTTTATTCATTAAAATGCACACATGGGATCTATGGCTAGCACATAAGGGAACAATCTTTTCTCATCAATTGTTACATAATTACAATCTATTTCACCTTTCAGCATTTTTCTCATATTTTTGTAGCTTATTAAGGTTGAAGCTTAGTTTGCCATTAACAAAAAAAATTTAAAAAAATGACGGTTTTCCTATGCTGGCCTGTGTATTCTTGACCATCAAAATGGCGGCTCTTAAATATGAGTGGAAGCGGTCTATCATATAGGAAAGTCACTTGTTCTTAGATTTTAAATAAAATCTAAAAAAATATATAAATAATATAAAATAAACTCAATGTTAGGCAACTTTAAAAAAACAATAATAAACAATCAAATTTGCACATTAAAAAAGTAAATAATAATAACTTATTTTATTTATAACTGTACTTAATTATTACATATAATAATTTTTATTTTTATATTTTAAAGTAATTTATTTATATATTAAATATCCAACTCGTATATAAAAAATAAACAAATTAAAATAATGAATTTTGAACGATGCGCAATATTGAAAATAGTTACATGTATAACGGGATGTTAATGATACTAACAAGTACAAAGCAAGACAATATAAAATTGAATTACTATGCATAATAGTATTAAATAAAGAGGAAAAAGCTCAATGCAGTATCTTAAAAACACTTTCGGTTGCAATATTTTCTTTTCCTTTAAAGGGGACCGACGTCGGCCATTAAACTTAAACTTTTCTCGTCAAAAAAATCTGAAATTTTACACAATGATACTTCAGTTTAAGACAATTTCAAATATATAAAAATTTTGGGGGGTCACCGTGCAAATTAAATTTATATGATTTTTTAAAAACTTAAGCCCATAAGACCCAATGTTATTTTCAATATTTTTTTTCTTTCATTCGGGACGGTCAAACATCTTGAAATTTTTATCACGGCTAGGTGGAACCCTTAGCTACATATTGACACCAATTTTAAACCCAAAACACTTCTAGTTTTTGAGATATAGGGTCGGTACCCTACTCCCTTAAGGCGTGTACAGGGCTTTTTCAACCCTATTACATGAACCTTGGCTATATAAAATGCCAATATAATTATACAAATAATAACACATTTTGAGAAGCATAAAACAATAATTTAACAGTTGATAGGTGGACACTTTACCCAATAATTCATACTAGCTCAATGCAGATATAAGAACCATTGATACTCAACCATTTAAGAAATGAAACAACACATTATTAAAGAAGCAATAATATTTCAAGACAATACACCACCAAATTAAAATCTAGGTGTTAAATAGCGAGTTAGTAGTTTTATCTCAACATTATATTTAAATAATACTTTTGACTGATTACCATAGTTCAGGACGAAGCTCATTCCACAATTTATAACAAATTACTCCTAGTGAGTTAATCGGAGCATCTCTTCCCTCAAAGGGTGCTTGCAAGTAAAAGTCGTGCTTCCTGGTTACTCGTGAAATAACAGTTTTCAATAAGGTAAAAATATTATTAAGATAACCAGGTGCATAACCATGCAAAACTTTGTGAGTAAAGGATAGGAAATAAAGTTCTTTTCTTTTATTAACCTTAAGCACTGAAGTTTTTAAGTAGAATAGTTATTAGAATAATGGGACCAATTTTTTTTTTTTTTTTTTTTTTTTTTTTTTTTTTGAAAATTGCTTCACTGAATTGAAATGAAGAAAACAATACACATTTATACGTGTTCTTTAACATAGTATCAAATTTTCATATTTGTTAATCTTCCACATATAGTTAGCTACTAAACGATGAAAAAGCTAAATTAATATCGAACTAATTTTTTTTACCACTTTAAGTGGTGACGATTACAAAGATTGTATAAATGTTACGGGCATTGAAGAAAACTTGTTAATTTTTCTTATATGAGTGGAGGTTTCATCCAAATAACCTAAATTTTCACGGAGGAATTTAATCATTCTTTGCAATCATATAATCCCATGGCAAAAGTTTTTAAAGCCATAGACCACATAAAACAACCTGTGCTTTTAACTGAATAAACACGAAATAGGACCTTCAAAATTGATGACAATTTTTACCAGAATGTTCATGAAGTCTCACGAGAGCAGAGCATGAAAATACTGTAAAGTATGGAATTTGCGTGAACATTCATGTTTATGACGTCAGAAACATGCAAAAATTAGTATGAAAATTTTGTGCAGGTTGCATAAATCGTATTTTCTGATCCCTGCTACGGAGATACTGTTGGGTTTTGAAACAAACTAAAGTTATTTATGTAAATCCCATCAAGTGCTTTGTGATATAATTTAAATGCTAGTTTTTCTCTGGTCTATTCCTTTAAAGAATTTTTACAAAAAAAAAAAAAAAAAAAAATACAAAAAAATATTTTACAGTATGAAATAATAAAAAATACAATGTGTATCTGCATGACATCATATTTAATGCGCTTGGAAATTGCACCACACCGGAGTAATGAATAATGAATAACACTGTTCAGTATAGAGCAAGCTTCTTTGTGAAAGCATTAAATTTTGTGTAACTATTTTTCTCACATACTTGTGATACTAATTAGTAATTACACCTATTATTTACTATTAACATCGATAATCTCAAAAATATTGCTTAGCATTTTTAAACTATGGGAAAATGAGTTATTTAACTATGCGTCCTATGTTATTAAGTGATCCAACATGGCGTCAGCTTTAACGTGGATGCATAGACCTTACAAAACCAACTTTTTGTGGGTACTTTTTTTATGTTATTTAAATCTTATTATAATTTTCCTGTTATTTCAATGTTTATTTATCATCAATCCTTCTATATTTTCTACATTTTTATTTATTTTTGTTTTTTTAACTTTTTCTTATTATTTATAGATATATGTAACACGTCTTTTGACATTTCCATTGTTAACAAAATTAGAATACAAAATGAATCTTTTCATGAGGAAAATATGAATTGGACAATATAATATTGTCGGTTAATTGAAAGAAAATAAAATTTAAAACCAGACGATCAGAAACTTAGGACATCAAATTTCAACTTTTTATGAGGAAAAAGTAAATTTATGAATCATTGTACAATTTTTAAAGTTGTTAACCATTTACTTTGAAATTAAAATAAGAAATAGGCGATTAACTTTTAAATTTCAGCTACAAAAATAAAATTAATTGATTAAAATAATTAGACTATGATTTTTTTTTATTATTGAATTAGCATTAAAAAAATGCAAAATACTAACATTTGTCAGTGAAAATAAATTATAATAATTAGCATTTTTTTTACTTGCCTAATAATTTATTTTTAATTTTTGTATTTAATAAAATATTTTTATTTTTTAATAATTTATAATTATAAAATTTATATAATTATAATCAAAACTGTTGTATTATATGTCGGAAACCAAATTTGTTGGAAAGCAAGCCTTCATCCCTACATATACAGGATACATGTACTGTATACAGGATACTATATTGTGGTAGTAGGATTTAGAATATGAAAGATTAACAAATATCTTTACTAATAAAGTTTTTATAGATTAGATATTCGGAATACATATCGATCTTGTTGCGAAAAAAAGGCCTATCTCGTATTTTGTCAGGAGAAGCAAAAGGCCTATCTCTAGCGGCATCTCCATAACGTTCGGGAACGAGATAGGCCTTTTGCTTCCGCTGACAAAATACGAGATAGGGTTTTCTTTTTCGCAACAAGATCGATATAATTTATAAGAACTGAAATGTCAAACATCCACAAATGTTTCTACATAATGAGAAACTATAGATTTATATTTTACTATAAAAAAAGAAAGATAAATCTATAACAAAAGGGGAAATGGGTGAGAATGCAGGGTTGAATAAGAGGTGATTGGTTCCTCTCTTGCCCTGGTTGGCTGTTGTCTAGGGGTATGTTGGTGATCTCACTTCCCTTCCCCTTAAATTATAGGAAAAAAATTGTTGTTGTTTGACTTAAACTTTTATATTAAAGAGGAGATAAGGTTTCTAAGGTTTACTGAAACTCTTTCTATCATTTTTTTTTCTTTACTTAAAATTTTGAACATATGAAATTTAATTAGGCATTTCATTACGGGCGCATACTACTTAAAATGAATAAAAACTTAAAATTAAAAATAATAATACATGAAAATATCAACAAAAAACACCGTTATTATTTAATTCAAACAATACGCTTTAATAGCGCATTACCGAGAATATTAAACTAAACCCAATCTCGGTTATGACCCGCTACGTTATAAATCTTATTTAATTATGATATAGAACAAAATCATTTTGTTGTAACACGTCAACTATAAGTAGTGCATAAATGGTGCTGAAATTAGCTGGTAAAATAATTACGTATTAACTCTTTTTATATATAATAAAAAAATTATTTTATATATATATATATATATATATATATATATATATATATATATATATATATATATATATATATATATATATACATATAAATATATATATATATATATATATATATATATATATATATATATATATATATATATATATATATATATATATATATATATATATATATATATATATATATATATATATATATATATATATATATATATATATATATATATATATATATATATATATATATATATATATAATGAAAATTAAAAGCTACTTTGCACTTCAGTGTAGTTGAAAGTACTATGCATTTCATACTGAATGTATATGTCCATTAAAAACCAACAACATATTTATAAGCACTTAAGTTGACGCCATAAGTGATCACTAAATAACATGGTACAGTATAGGAAAATGACTAGCCGTAGTTTAGTTTAAAAATACTTTTGAAAATTTTTTGAGAGCATTGATGATATTAAACTGGTTGAATTAGTTTTTCAATTGTACTGTACAAGAAAAATTATTGCTAACAAAAAATATCTAATTTTTCAAGAAAATTATCAAAAACTACATTTTTGTCCTATTCTGAGCAATGTTAGTCTTGCTCAAGAAGAGCATCGAAAAGCTTTCAGAATGACGTCGTGCGCACACACCCTATAATATAGTTATTGGAAATATATTTACAATTTATTGAATTATATACATAATTATTTATTATGCTTATTTGTAACTAAAATTAATGAATTTAATTTAGTTTTATTATTGATTATAATTTCGATTGGTACATATTATTTAAAAATATATTCATATATAAAAAAAATTTAATGTATTTTATAAAATAGTTTAAATTATTAAATTAGTAGTTTCATGTATACAGTAAATTTAGCAAATATTGTTGAACTATTGTAATGGATGTCCGTTACTGAATGCAGCGTGCGTGGGGCCTCATTCGTTAAAAAAAAAAAAAAAAAATTAAAAAAATATTTTTATAAAAAAAATAATAAAATTTAAATCACAAAAACCATTTTTATTTTTGTGTATTTTATTTTATATAATAAAAGTAATTATAGATTAATGAAACATATACTTTTAAATCAATGTAAAGGTTTAATGTTTTAAAAGAAATGTTTGAGATACGACACGGAAAGATATGTTCATTAGAGTGAATGCATACATGTAAGAGTCAACGTCATTTGGGATATAATTAAACCACATGGATGGGCAAAGAAAAATAAACGGTTAAATGTGATTATATGCAATATTTTTGAGAGCATTGATGCTGTAAATAATATGTTAATTTAGTATCTCAAGTATGTGAGCAAAATAACAGGAACATAAAAATAAAATATTTCCCAAAGGCTTAAACAAGTTTGTCCTATGCTTAGCAATGTTATTTACTACTCCAGTATGGCCAGCGCATTAAATATGAGTCTTTCGGATACACCATATAATTATTTATTAAAATATTTCCTAAATCAGTTCACTTGTTAATGATAATGATAATGATAAAAAAATAATGATAAAAAAAAATTAACCGATTTTCCAAAGAAACGAGCAAAAAAAGGACATTTATTCTATGCTGAGCAATGTTATTCGTAACTCCAGTATGGCGCCCAAGCGCATTAAATATGATGACATGTGGCTAAACCCCATAACATACACACTTACTGAATTATGAGAGAGAGAGAGAGAGAGAGAGAGAGAGAGAGAGAGAGAGAGAGAGAGAGAGAGAGAGAGAGAGAGAGAGAGAGAGTTTTGAAGAGGGGTTGATTGTTTAGTTCTTTTAAACTTCCGTGTTTATAAAAAAAGGTTTAATAAATAAATAATTAGCGTCACAATATAAAATATATCAGTTTATCTGATAATCACATCTGAGCGCATTACTGTGACGTCAGCACCTGTCAATCAAAACACGAGTTGTCAGCCTGGGGTCATTAAACCTTTGTATACACATCATAATATAGTGAAGAACTTTTTGTATACGTTTATATATAGGGTGTATGCAATCATGTTAAAGTCGACGCCATGTTGTATCACTTAATAACATGTGCCGTTAATGACTTATTTTGCTAGTTTAAAAATACTAAAAGCAAAATTTTTATCTCAAAATATGATAAAAATATAATAAAAAAAAAAATAACTGATCAATTCAAAAAAATATTAATAATAATGATAGTAAGTTTTGTCCCATGCTTAACAATGTTACTCATTATTCCTGTTTGGCGTCCAATTGCATTAATTATTACGTCATGCAAATAAACTCCATTATTGCTAAATAACATTTTTAAGGTCTCTTAAAGGAATAATAATATATGCTATTTCCTATATTTCATAGAACTACCGTATCTACTAACATCCAAGCCCCACTGTATGGGAGATAATTACTGATTATTACTGTTATTATTATAAATTAGAAAACTAATTTATAATAGTTATTTAAAAACAATATTTACATAAAATGTTATAAATTATATACTTTTAAATAATAAATTTATATTTTATTTACAACAAAAAACTGAAACATAATTTCAAAATATAAAAAATATAGAATACGATTAACAATATCAATATTTTAAATACTATACAATTACTTTGACCATTGGTTCTTGTTTTGCAAAGCGAAATCTCTTCTTTCGTATCTTGACTTCGAGCTGAAAAATAAAAATAGATTTAGTATTGAATTACATGAAGTATTATATTTTATAATAACATTTAACATTGTTATTGCAATAATAATAAAATAAATATAATATATATAAAATGACAAGAGAGTGCTATATGTGAGCTTATTATATTATCTAAATTTTAATTGTTATTCAACTTCTTAATGTTTTTAAAGAAATGTTAGAGTACTACAATATTTATAACTATTTTTTCTGGTCTCTGTAAAGCGGTTAAAAAACTAAAATTAAGCCTTAGAAGTGACAAAATCTTGGCATGCTATGAAACCTACCGACAAATGAGTTAATTATAATATTTCCATAAAAAAATTTGCAGTGTCCTGATTTTGATACGATTTTTTTTAATAAAATATGATTATTTAGTTTTTAGTTATTTATGTTTGGAAAAAAAAAAGATAATATATATATATATATATATATATATATATATATATATATATATATATATATATATATATATATATATATATATATATATATATATATATATATATATATATATATATAATATATATATATATATATATATATTTATATATGCATTCATGTTAAAGTCAACGCCATGTTGGATAACTCAATAAAATGGGTAGCATAGGACAAAAAAATCATTTTGCCAGTTTAAAAACACTATGCAATATTTTTGAGAGCATTGATGTTGTAAATATGTTGAATTAGTATCTCAAGTATGTGAGAAAATAACAATAAAAAAAATTAACCCATTTCCCAAAGAAAATTGGCTTTAATGAAGTTTGTCCTATGCTGGGCAATGTTAGGCACTACTCCAGTATGGCCTCCAAGCGCAATAAATATGACGTCATCCGCATACACCCTCTTTGTCTTTTTTGACAATTTAATATATTTTAACGTAACGGTTAAGCGTTACAGTTTGCACAACATATGCTAAAACTATTTTCTTATAAACATTAGTTTTTTTTAGCATTAATATTATTTTAAATATTGGTAAAATATAATTAAAAACAATTGAAATACCACAAAAAAGGCCTAAATTTAAAATTTATAAAAGGCCTTAAGTAACGCAAGCTAACCTCTGTTTGAAATCGATGTAATTTATAATAATCATTCGAAAGGAAATCAAAGCAATGGTGATAAGTGATAATGGAGGTCAAAAACGTCATAAACACATTAATTAATGAATGTTACTGGCGGATAAATTTTAATTTTTTGTCATCCTTAAATACGAAAGAAATCTCCTCTTATTCCTATTTAAAATATTTATAAAATGTTTCTTTGTAAAAAATATATATATAAATAAATAAATAAAAAGTGGATGGTTCTGAAATGCTATATGATAGAAAAATATTAGAGCGTGTTTTTTTTTCTTCCCCGCCTGAGATCGGCTAGCGTTCTACGCCGGTAACATACATTGTAAAGCGTCAATGAAAGTGTATATTTTATGAAAGTATATCCAGATATTACCCAGTGTATACACAGGCCAAATTTGAGTAGAGATTTGATATAGAATCTCATGCATGGTGTTACCTAAAACATAGAACAAAATTATTATCAGTATTTTAGGGCTTTATAAATTTGAAAAAAAAAAAAAGTAAAAATAAAAGCTTACAAGCTGTGCAATTTATAGAAACGAAAATCGAAGCAGTATTTTCAGGATCATTTTAAGGAAAAAAATTAAAAATTATATTTACTAGCTCACTCACTCACTCACTCACTCACTCACTCACTCACTCACTCACTCACTCACTCACTCACTCACTCACTCACTCACTCACTCACTCACTCACTCACTCACTCACTCACTCACTCACTCACTCACTCACTCACTCACTCACTCACTCACTCACTCACTCACTCACTCACTCACTCACTCACTCACTCACTCACTCACTCACTCACTCACTCACTCACTCACTCACTCACTCACTCACTCACTCACTCACTCACTCACTCACTCACTCACTCACTCACTCACTCACTCACTCACTCACTCACTCACTCACTCACTCACTCACTCACTCACTCACTCACTCACTCACTCACTCACTCACTCACTCACTCACTCACTCACTCACTCACTCACTCACTCACTCACTCACTCACTCACTCACTCACTCACTCACTCACTCACTCACTCACTCACTCACTCACTCACTCACTCACTCACTCACTCACTCACTCACTCACTCACTCACTCACTCACTCACTCACTCACTCACTCACTCACTCACTCACTCACTCACTCACTCACTCACTCACTCACTCACTCACTCACTCACTCACTCACTCACTCACTCACTCACTCACTCACTCACTCACTCACTCACTCACTCACTCACTCACTCACTCACTCACTCACTCACTCACTCACTCACTCACTCACTCACTCACTCACTCACTCACTCACTCACTCACTCACTCACTCACTCACTCACTCACTCACTCACTCACTCACTCACTCACTCACTCACTCACTCACTCACTCACTCACTCACTCACTCACTCACTCACTCACTCACTCACTCACTCACTCACTCACTCACTCACTCACTCACTCACTCACTCACTCACTCACTCACTCACTCACTCACTCACTCACTCACTCACTCACTCACTCACTCACTCACTCACTCACTCACTCACTCACTCACTCACTCACTCACTCACTCACTCACTCACTCACTCACTCACTCACTCACTCACTCAAGAATAAATTACATAATTTAAACTGCGTTGAAAAAATCCTTTATATTATAGAGCACAAATGAGTAATTACGATGATGATGTTATGTATTTGATGAGACGATCGTCTTAACAATTACTTTATGTACAATTAAAAATTACTTTAAAGTAGAAATAAATAATGATGTTATTTAGCTGCATTGAGCAAGCAGAAGCTTTTTCTGTTAAGTGAATCTCATTTACAGTGATTGGCTGACCAACAAAATAACACACATTTATTGGTTGTTGTTTTTTTGTTGTTTTTTGGAGCCGATAAAAGTGAGTCGCAAGTTTCGTAAGGAACTTTTTTTTTTGGTGAGTTTCTTTCATTTTTATCAAGTTCAAAGTTCTAAAAGAAGAAATAACAATGATCGACCATATGTATAAACGTAGTAAACAGGTAACGAACATATAAACAGCTGTTTATAACAAAGGAACATTTTCGAAGCTGGCTCAATATATGTGTGTAGTTTATAGAACGAGCTATGATAAAGTTATTAGAGTTATTACGTTTATTTAATTCTGACCGTGTATTGTTATCAACTCGCATTGGCGTGCGGTACAAATCGTGTTTAACTTATTTCTGCAGTTTAAAAACAACTGCATCAAATTATATTTATAAGAGAGTACTATATAATATATATAATTTCAAAAATCAAACATACCTGTGAATTATCCTGAGGTTCCGCAGGTTGCGGTGGACACATCTTATAAGCAACAACACTGTAAGCAACATGGCAACACCGCACAGTATCATCAGCACTTGAACAACACAGAACACCGTCTCATATTTCTCATCAAACAGTTTGTAAGGTATGTATACTCCGAAATATAGGTAGAAACATATGATAGCACAGGTGATGAATACGAGGCAGCCGAATGTGATCATGATTCGCCAGTAGTTCATCCTGGGAACAGAATCATCAATCAGTGAATCACATTGAAAAAAAATAAATATGTATTATTATGCTACCCCATATGGAACAAAATAGATTCATTAATTCATTAAAATTGGCTATATTACACAATAAAATGGCTAAATTCACCATTATATTCTATAATGTTTTTAATATACGTATATGACATAAATGCAGCACAGCATCATATTTTGTTATTTGCACTTTCCGTGAAACACTTTCACACTTTGCACTTTCATTTCAGTAAATGAATGAATGAATGAATGAATGAATGAATGAATGAATGAATGAATGAATGAATGAATGAATGAATGAATGAATGAATGAATGAATGAATGAATGAATGAATGAATGAATGAATGAATGAATGAATGAATGAATGAATGAATGAATGAATGAATGAATGAATGAATGAATGAATGAATGAATGAATGAATGAATGAATGAATGAATGAATGAATGAATGAATGAATCTATGAATGAATGATAGAACGAACGAACGAACGAACGAACGAACGAACGAACGAACGAACGAACGAACGAACGAACGAACGAACGAACGAACGAACGAACGAACGAACGAACGAACGAACGAACGAACGAACGAACGAACGAACGAACGAACGAACGAACGAACGAACGAACGAACGAACGAACGAACGAACGAACGAACGAACGAACGAACGAACGAACGAACGAACGAACGAATGAATTAAAGAATGAATGAATGAATGAATGAATGAATGAATGAATGAATGAATGAATGAATGAATGAATGAATGAATGAAGGAATGAAGGAATGAATGAATGAATGAATGAATGAATGAATGAATGAATGAATGAATGAATGAATGAATGAATGAATGAATGAATGAATGAATGAATGAATGAATGAATGAATGAATGAATGAATGAATGAATGAATGAATGAATGAATGAATGAATGAATGAATGAATGAATGAATGAATGAATGAATGAATGAATGAATGAATGAATGAATGAATGAATGAATGAATGAATGAATGAATGAATGAATGAATGAAGTGAGAGAGAGAGAGAGAGAGAGAGAGAGAGAGACCCAATAAATAAACAAACAAAAGAAAGACTAATCCAGCAGTTTTACCTGGTACCCCGTCTCATAGTCAAGCAAGTTTGAAGTGTGCACTCTCTCTATCTGAAATCATAGGCTAGTTATACAAGTCAAGCGCAGTGCATTGATTTTACTCATGAATTTTTTATTTTTTATATAATTATATTATGTCAATAGAAGTTAGCATTGAACTGGGAGTTTCTATAGTAAAACAACGTTTGTCTATATTTTATATAAAAAAAGTAGTTATAAGCAATATCGTCTGAATTTTGAAACCAAATAATTTATTAAAAATATTCAATTTATACATTTTAACGATTTGGTAAAATTGAATCAATGTACACTATTTTTTTCTCCCTCCAACAACTGTAAAACATATAGCTACACTATGTTTAATGCATTGAAAGCTTTTTTTATGTGGAGCAAACATATTTTTGCATTAAATATTTTGGATTCACAATTTGGGCATTAATTGACACAATATCTTTTTTTTTCTGCTTTTTTTTTTAAATATTAATATTATTATTATTTTGCTTATTATTTTGCAGAAAACATAGTCTGGTGTATGCACGAAGCTTTATGACGTACGAGGAGTGATATTAAAGTGCTTTATTGCTGCAATTTTAATTAGTCTTTGAATACAGACACTGCTGCACGGAAAAAAGAGTAACTACTAAAAAGTTACTAGTTAGACCTTTTTTTTTAATAAAATTGTTAGATATATATATAAATAGTATTTTAAGATCTAAAGAGCTAACTATTTAGCGCTGAAGAAATTACGTTTATGCTAGCGAGTTACTCTTTAAACCTTTTTTCAACCTAGTTATTGGTCTGCACTGAAGATTTAAAAATATATGTAAAGGAATCATTTCTTAAATTTAGGTTTTCCGTGTGGGTGCGTACATCAAGTGTGTGTGTTAGAGAGACAGAGAGAGAGAGAGAGAGAGAGAGAGAGAGAGAGAGAGAGAGAGAGAGAGAGAGAGAGAGAGAGAGACAGCACAACACGTTGCACGAGTCGTGCCAGTAATGTTAACATCATGCAGACGCACAGATGACAAAATATGCGAAGATGGGAGATGCCTGTCACTGCGAACATCTTGCTTATATCCACGGCTTAACTATAGTGTATAATTGTGAATGACGGGCTGTGTATTTAGGCCATATGGTAATTGTTTGTAAGAAAATGTCTTCACGAAAATAATTTATTACGTAATTTTTGCTGCAATTAAGTTATTTCAGTATTTTTATAAATAATGCTAAATTAGAATAACATAAATAATTATGCTGTATAACATAACATTTATGCTATATATCTACCATAGCTATTCAGACTCTGAGTTCTCCTCAGTTTTACGTTTTACTACTGTGATGTGGTGTACTGTACTTATGTCTGATTTAAAAAGTAAAAATAACCATAATCTTCATTTATTATAGGGTGTGTGCTCCTGACGTCACTCTGAATGCTTTTCGATGCTCTTTTTGAGCAATGAATAACATTGCTCTGAATAAGACAAACGTGTTTTTGGCCCTTTGTTTGAAAAAAAAACTATTTTTTTTTTGTTATTATTATTTTTCTTGCATACTTGATAAACTAATTCAATATGTCAACAAAATCAATGCTCTCCAAAAAATTTCGAAGTATTTTTAAACTGGCAAAATGAATTATTTTCCCATACTGGCCCTAAAGTGGCCCATGTTATTTAGCACTCATTTATGGCGTCAACTTTAACATGAATGAAAACAACCTATAAAATGCGTGTAATAGATTTGTTTTAGGTTTTAAAAAGTTTGATTGCGGTATAAGTAAAAAGATTTTTGAAATTTTGCAATCGAATAATTTGGTTAAAATTTGTAAGTTTCATTTACCTACTCTATCGCTGCCTTCGGGATGATTTTTTTCCTTCATATTTAAATAATAGGTTTCTCACATTAGCTGATTCTCATGGTTGAAATTAATCTTATAATTTAGCTGTTTGCAAAACTCATTAACTACAGCATCATCTTGTTAATGAAATACCCTTCCCCGCAAATTAAGAAATTCCTCCTCTTAAAATTCATTTAAAAACACTCATAGGGTCTAAGCATTCATGATAAAGTCAACATCATGTTGATATCTCAATAACATGGGTGGCATAGGAAAATTTCTTATTTTGCCAGTTTAAAAACACCAAGCAATGTATTTGAGAGCATTGATGCTGTAAATATATTGATATAGTATCTCAATTATGTGAGAAAAATAACAATAACAAAAAAATTAACCGATTTCCCAAAGAAAATTGCCTAAAACGAAGTATGTTGTAGCAATGTTATTTACTACTCCAGTATGGCCTCCAAACGCATTAAATATGACGCTATAAAACCAGTACACCCTATATAAAAACTTGATTATCGTTTTAAAATAACAATAAATAGCGTATGATAGTTTATGATGAATTTATATTTATTTTTATACTCAATTTTTTATTTCTCTCTCTCTTTCTGTTTCTTTTTCAACCCTTCTTCATCCTAATTTAATACTATTTTTTCAATGGCATATTTTTTTTTCTTGGATTACAAAATGCTCGTATTATAATTATAATAATACCATTATAATTTTGTACAATTATAATAGTCAATGCAATTACTTTTTAAGTTCTAACCATGTTTGGGTTAGGTGTAAGAGTAGGTCAAACAGTTGTCAGACCTAAACCTCGACCTTTTATATTTGTTTGTCTTTTTTTATATTATATTATTTTTTTAAACTATATTATAATTTTTTTATATTTGCAAGATACAGTTATTTATATCCCACGACCTTTCTTCTCTGCTTTCCTCATTGAACTAATAATATAATTTGCAGTACCAAGGTATCAGAAATGTGCAATTACATATGTGTTATTTTGTGTTACACCATTAAAGAATGTCAGAGAGTGTATTATTTTATATAAAAATAAATTTAATAAAATATTATTGTTTTTAATATAAAAAATAATACTTAAACTAATAAATAAATTTAAATATATCTATATTTCTTTTTAATTACTAGTAAAATAATTTATTATTTAAATTTTATAAAATTTAAAAGTAATATTGTCCTATATAATTTATTAAATAATAGATGTATAAAACAATTAAATTATTTTAGTTTTGGAATATTTTTTAAAAGAAAAACATAAAACTTTAAAATGATAAAATTAAAGGGAAAATTCAGGGGTTACAACGTTGCTTCTTCAATGTTAGATAATGAATTAGATGAGCCTAAGCCCTTCCGTAACCCCATGGTAACCTCTTAAACTTACGCTCATCCTGCGAAATATGCAACCCGCTGCAAAATTTTCTATCGTAAAACCGTAACTATGACAGGACGGGTTGCATATTTCGCAAGATGATCACGAGTTTGCGGGGCTACGGAAAGGCTTTGGGCTATCATATATGAGCTTATTATTATCACTAACTAACATTGAAGAAGCCATGTGTAACACCTGAACTTTCTCATTAAGGCGTGAAAAATATCTGAAATATCTGGCCTGCACTTACACATATCAGAGATTATAACCGTATTTATTAAAAAGGCCCACTTGTTTAACATTGTGTTGAAGGAAAAAGGGCCTATTTTAGAGGAGTTTATATTTATTTATTTTTAGTATTTATGTTATTTACCATAGTTGATATGCACTATAGCATAAATTACACTGTATTAAAAATTTTGTGTTTGAGATGAACTATAGGGTGTGTGCGCATGACGTCATAATAAATGCGCTTCGATGCCATAATTGAGCAACGAATAATATTGCTTAGCTTAGGACAAACGTGAGGTTTCGTTAATTTCTTTGAAAAATAATTAATTTTTTTGACATTATTATATTTCTCGCATACTTAAAAACCTAATTCAACTTGTTAACAGCATCAATACTCTCCAAAAAAAATTGCTAAGTATTTTTTTACTGGCAAATTCTGTCATTTTCCCATACCGGCTCATGTTATTTAGTACTGTCTTAAGGCGTTGACTTTAACATGATAGCAACCATTCTATTGCATGATTTAAAGTTATTTATCTTTATTCGCGTTGACAGGACCATGGTAAAGTAATAGGAAAGTATACATAGTATAAGAATACAATACAACAGGATAGGAAAAAAAAATGCAATATTTAATATTGAATTTTTATAAAGCACATTACACATGAATATTTAATAATACTAAATATACGTTAATATTAATACTAAATATTAAATAATACGTAATAATAAGACAGATTACAATGTAAATGATATATTATGACTAGAGACCGGATTTTTAGGTAAAAAGGTGATTTTTTTGCACAAAAAAGGTGAAAAAAAGTGATAAAACCTGAAAAAAGGTGAAAAAAGGTGATGAATTCAGAAAAAAGTTAATAAAAATTTAAAAAAGTAAAAAAAAAAAAAGAAAGAAAGAATAAAACAATTTTTTAAAATTTTTTTTTTTTTATTATTTTTTTTTTATTAGTGTATGCTATACTGTCTATAGGTATTTTGTGGTTACAAGTACAACAACAACAACAACAACAACAAAATCATTGTAATACTATATTTAAAGGAAACAAATAGACAAGTAGAGGAAAATTAGCACATCATTTCATTCGGTCATTGGCTCTTCTTCTGCCCCACCTTCGTCTTCTGCCTCATCATCTTTTTCTTCCTCCTCATCTTCACCCTCTACAATCAGTGTTTCCATGTCAATTTCTTCACCCAGTTTATTTATGTTGCAGTTACATACGACAATCATCTCCAGATTGTCGTCAGTTAAATTTGTTAAATTTGATGGCATACAATGAATCTCTGTTTTAAAAAATTGCGGTAAAAAAAATTTTTTTTTTTGGTTTTTTTCAACGTTTTGTTACTTCTTAAAAAAAAGTACTCATTTTGGTGAAAAAACTTGATGAAAAGGTCAAAAAAGTTGAAAAAAAAAGTGAAAACCTAAAAAAAGGTGAAAAAAAAAAGTTGATCTCAAACGGCTCGAAAGTTGCTAGTTCGTGAACATTCTTATAAAAAATGAACATATTATTCATAACAACAAAAGGTGATCACCTGAAAATCCGCTCTCTAATTATGACTTTATGGCTATTTTTAACCCCTTACTTTGTGTCAGCTATGCAAACCACTGAGCATTGAAGTTCAACAAGTTGCAGAACTTTCAGGCGCTTTATCTTTTTGGCTTTTATAATACACTTAAAAAACATAATATGTTTACTTGACTTAAAATTGAAATATAGTAAATTGCCAAGAATTCTATCCACGTAGGATATTTTAATATACATTTTCCTTTTTTGAGAGGTTATGATTGCCATTTCAATTTAAATAATGCTATTTTATTGAGGTTTTCAACAACAACAACAAATCGGTCAGAGTACATTTTTTTTTTTACTGACTTTAAATATATTTTGAAAAAGTTAACTGATATCTATTTTTATTTAGATAAGAAAAATCGGAACAACTATATTAATTATGTCAGTATTTATTAATTTAATAACTATATTTCAATACTGCGTAGAATTAAATGAATTTATATATATTGAAGCTTGTTGGTATAGCGCGAGGGGAAACGTGGGGAAAACTAAAGGTCCCCTAATTTAACCTATCGCTTATAAGGAAAACTTTTATTTTTCATTTATTTATTTTATTATTATTATTATTTTTTTTTTTTTTTTGCGATTTTTTAGAAAACTACTCCGCCGATTCCAGAGTCATTTAAATGAGAAATATTAGGGATACTTTTTTTTTTACTTGTTTTAGGCAATAGATTTATTTTTAACCAATAGCCTCCATTGTTTGTTCATAATATTTATTTATTTATACCCACTACCGTTGCACTGGTAGATATTAAACATTTTAAATGTTTAATATAATTTAAGACACTCTCTAATCTCGCTATGCAGTAGCGTTTGATGTACTGTATGCACACGAATGTTTAGAGACAATGTATAATAGAGGCCACTTAAAAGCGTCTACTTCTTTTTATTCCTGTTGCTGTAGGAATTTGTTAGCTATTTTAAAGAAGAACAAGAAGAAAATGATAATGAATTTTTTATATATTTCAGGGAAAAAAAGTTAAAATAATTAATTACAAAAATACAAATTGATGATAAATACTAAATTTATTTCTAACTTCATTGCCATACTGAAGCACTTGATAAATTGTTCAGCATAGGATAAACGTCTTTTTTAGAAAATTAGTTTTTAATATTTTATCACTTATTTGAGAAACTTAATTTTAATTTAACTTGTTAACAACATCAATTCTCTAAAAAAATATTGCTAATTGCTGGAAAAATGAATAATTTTCCCTTACAATTTCAGCCTATATGTAATTTTCAGCTTATATTATTTAGTGCTCATATATGGCATAGTCTTTTATATATATGACTGCAATCATACTATAGCTTAGTTTTAAACAAAATAGAATAAAATAAAAAATATTTGTTTATTCAATTTTTAAACATGAAATCATGATAATAAAATAATAATCATAAAAAATTTCTGTCACATGAAGAAAAAAAATCAATAAAACGCAACGACCACGCAAGTTTATACATACATACATAGAGAGAGAGAGAGAGAGAGAGAGAGAGAGAGAGAGAGAGAGTCGTCAATACCATACCATAGCAATCATTAAAATTATCTGTTTAAAATCACACACGCAAACGCGGCTTCTCACCATTTTTTTTGTCTCGTATTTTTTTGTAGTTGTTGTTTGGTTACCGAGTTATATACATGAATATTTAATAAGCTTCGTTATATTTATATATAAAAATGTAAGTAATATCAAATTATATCATTATTACATCTATGTAAGAGTAATACAGAACACAAAGAAAAAAATTGTTTTTTTGTTTTGTTTTGTTTTTTGCATAAAAAATATGTATGTTGATTTTTATTATTTACTTGTTATGTTTAACATTGATTATATTTATTTACCAGTATTTATTTATTAAATTGATTTTTTCCAAGGTTTAATTTAATTACTTTTAATAACGTTATATCGTGGAAGAGGTAAAAAATAAAATCATAAATAAGTATTATTTAAATTATTTTTTTAGTTAAAATATGTGTACTATGTTCGGAATACATGTAATTGTTTTTAATGTAATTTTGATTTGATTTATTGTTTATTTTTAAGTTTTGTTGTAGTTTTATGTATATAAAGTGTTTTATATTGTAAAATTGTGTTACAAAATAGTACGTAACTTTCATAATTATTGTCATTTTCCTAGTCTAATTAATTGATTTTTTTTTATAATTATTATCTTTTTTTTTTTCAAATTTAAAATAATGAAATTTTTACTGTTTAATGTGGTTTTTAACTTATTCTCATAAAAAAAATTATGATTATTATTTTAAATGTCACCATTCTAAATCGTTAATTTCTCTCTCTCTCTCTCTCTCTCTCTCTCTCTCTCTCTCTCTCTCTCTCTCTCTCTCTCTCTCTTAAAGCTGTAAAAATGTCATTTAAAATAAATAGCAACCTAATTCTGTTCAATAAGATCCTATAAAGTAACAATAAAATGTTTTTGCATAATCGTAATTAAAGTATTATAAATAATTTATTGTTTAACTTTTTATTATTTTATTTCTGTTTCTACTGCATTTATCTGTCTTTTACTTCACTTATATATCATAATGTTATAGTCAAGTTGGAGAAAACAGAAGGCAGTGGGTAACATTCAAACGAGAGAGAGAGAGAGAGAGAGAGAGAGAGAGAGAGAGAGAGAGAGAGAGAGAGAGAGAGAGAGAGAGAGAGAGAGAGAGAGAGGTGAGGGGGGGGGACAATAAAAGTTTGGTACTTTGATAAACGTTAAGTAAAAAAACAGAATAATTAACTTCTGCACTGTCAGTTCAGTAGTCAGCTCATGGCTTCATCACGCAACCTTATCAATCTTATCATTTCGGTTAAATTACTAAAAAAAAAAGTTGGATCTTAAAAAAAAAAAAAAAAAAAAATTGTCAATTTAAATTACAAAGTTTGCTTCTTGGTTTTAAATTAATAGATTGACTATCTAACTTTATACTTTCAAATTTCAAATACTTGTTATTGGTGGTAACGTATCACTAATCAATCACAGGCGCACTGTAGAAAACATCATTTAACATTACACTAATGGAAGAAACACGTTTTTTTTTGCTACTTTTATCGATTCCAAAATAAAGTAATAATAATAATAAATAAATGAAGGACACTAGGCATATGTAATCGTGTTTTAGGTCATTCTCCCCCACCCCTTAATTTTCACCGTCTGAATGAAGCATTAAAATTTATACATCAACTCGCTTGGTGTGTTAAAATGTGTACCTATAGACCCCTTGCACATCCTTGCGCTTTGTCGCCATGTTTGTGGTGACTAATGCATTGTCCAGCATAAGGGAAACTTCGTTTTTCCTAATTTTTCACATAAACAATTGTTTATTTCAACTCAACAAATTTTTCTCATATCCTGCGAGCTTATTAGGAGCTAGAAATAAGGCTTTGATTGAGGTTTGAAGCTTCTTTTGCTATTAAAAAAATAAAAATGATGTTTTTCTTATGCTGGCCTATGTATTCCTGACCAACAAAATGGCGGCTCTTAAATATGAGTGCAAGCGGTCTATACTATTGACTGTTCATAATAATTTATTGACTGTCATTATCTGTATGTAACTAACAGATACAGTGAGTTGTTTTTAAATTGTGACTCAAAGGATTTTTTGCATTTTTACCACGCCAATTCGAGTTGATGCATAACAATAAAAGAGGTGTGTACAGTCATTGAACTAAAAAATAAAATTGTATTGGCTTATGGCCATTCAATGCAATCAAATGGAAATTTCAGTAGACGCAAAACTCTATCTAAATACATGTTATTTCCATATGCCAATAGAATTTTATTTTTTATTGCAATGACCGTGTCACTTCGCCACCTTTTACTTGACTTGTATATGACACCAAAATGTGCATGGTAATCTATTGTTCCTTCTATCTAGTTTGCATCATGCTTACTCATCGCCTTAAACGACTCGCTTTTCCTGTATTTACCAAGTTTACCACAACATGATAGAAGTTAAGTAAAAGGTGGTGAAGTGCAGCAGTAAGCACCTCTCTTATTGTTATGCATCAACTCGTATTGATGCGGTAAAAATACGTAAAACCTTTGAATTCATATTTTAATAAAACCCACTGTACACAGCTACGAGGCTTATCGCGTTGTCTGAGCAAGTTTTCGTGAGATCACCAAGTTCAGCAACGTCGAGCGTGGTCAAAACTTGGATGGGTGACTGACTGTAAAAAGTCTTGTACTCATTGAAGTGCTGAAGCGTATAGCTATATTCACATGATGGCATGACCAGTTGCTCCCTTAATTGCGTGCTGCCATCATGTGCAACCGCTAAAACAGAAACATTATTTCACGTTAACGAGACTGGTGCGGCCTTACACAGATTTGGTATTTGGAGCCCAAAATAGTTGTGATAAAGAAAGTGGATTTATAACAATTAATATGAAAAATGATATAAAATAGCATTCAATTGCTAAAAATACAGTAATACGTAAACAAAACCCACATGTGTGTGTGTTACTACTAAAACAACGACAACAACAAACGCTCAACCATACTTAAAGATGATTATTTCCACAGATGAGCTGCCAAACCTCAGTTGCGTTCGGATGTATCGTTCTGCTCACCACCTCCACCCTATTCTTCTACCTTTACTTTGGCGTCTACCTGCGCTACAAGTTCAAGCAGAAAGGCACAGGGACCTATGACTCGGTGCTCGAAGTGGCGATTGCTTTCATGTGCGTGTGTGCGTGCGCTTTCGTCATCACGTTGTTGTTTATCTTGAGGTGTCTCATCAAACCTGGCGTTAGAAGACAGGCCGTGTCACCAGAGGTATGTGTCTTGTTGTTTACTTTTATTTCCCTGCAAATTTTCTTTTTTTCTTTCCTTCTTTCTTTTTTTTTTTCTTTTTTTTTTTTTTTCGTTTCATTTTTACTTTTTTATAAAGTAAAAAAAAAACTTTATTTTACTTATTTATTTTTATTGCATTTCTCTTTGTTACTTTTTTTTATTTCAGTTTCACTTCCATCCATAATATTTATTTTATTTCATTTACCTTTTTGATAATTTTATAAATTTATTTTTTCTCATAACACTCTATTTTACTTTTTTTTAATGAAATTTCACTTTGATTCGTTTCATTCATTCATTCATTCATTCATTCATTCATTCATTCATTCATTCATTCATTCATTCATTCATTCATTCATTCATTCATTCATTCATTCATTCATTCATTCATTCATTCATTCATTCATTCATTCATTCATTCATTCATTCATTCATTCATTCATTCATTCATTCATTCATTCATTCATTCATTCATTCATTCATTCATTCATTCATTCATTCATTCATTCATTCATTCATTCATTCATTCATTCATTCATTCATTCATTCATTCATTCATTCAATTATTCATTCATTCATTCATTCATTCATTCATTCATTCATTCATTTCTATGATTAAATGTGCAATAATTGTTGCAGGGAGAAAAGTTGGCAGTGAACCTCTCATCAGTGGTTGTGACGTCACCAGAAAATCGCGTCATTTCCTCTAAAACTTACAAAACCCGAACAAGAATATCAGTTTCCCCCACACACGAAAAAATTCCAGAAAATGAACCAGTTCCAAAAGTTTTACCGCCACCAAAATTGGAAACTGAAAAACCAGATATAATTAAAAATGGCATTGAAAATGGGAACAAAATTGAGTCTAAAATAAATGAAAAAGTAAAAGATACCAATGAAATTTTAAAAGCTAGAGAAAACGAAACAAAACCAAAAGAAATTGAAGCAGTGTTAAAAGAGGCAAATTCGGAATTTAAAAATCTTGGGAAAGCTGCTAAAATAATTCCTGAAATTGAATTAAAAAATAAAAATGGGAATACAATTGAATCTAAAATACAAGAAAAATCAAAAGAAGTTAAAGAAAGTGTAAAAGATACAGAAATTGAAACAAAACCAAAAGAAATTGAAGCAACTTTAAAAGAAGCAAAATCTGATTTTCAAGATATTGGAAAAGCTGCTAAAATAACTCCAGAACCTGAGTTAAAAAATCAGCCTAAAAAAGAAAAGGATTCGGATGTTAAAATTATAGTAGAAGACTCAGATATGAAACAAACTAAGCCAGAAAAAGAGCTGGAAAAAAAGAAAGCTCTTGAGGAACCAGTAATAAAGCCTGCTACAAGTGTAACGAGTTTGGAAGTGCCAGCAACTGACATTAAAGAAAATGATGACAAATTTTGGAGTTCTTTAGATAAAAAAGATGATGGTATTAAAAAAACTTTAAAAGATAAAAATAGAAGTGAAAAAAAGGAAAAACCTGAAAAAAGTGAGGCAGTGATTGAAGTTGCTACATCAATACAAATGGGAAAATGGCCGGCAAAGGTTGAGCAACCTTTCAAAAAACCAGCTCATACTTGTGGAAAAGATCACTCGAAAGAAAAACAAAATAAATATGCTGAAAAAGTGCTTGCTGATTTCAACCCATGTTTTCCAACACCTAAAAAACGTTCAGACAAAAGTAGAGGAGGGGATAAAGTACCAGGCAATGTAAAGAAAGATACTGAAATAAAAACAGTAGAAAATGATAAAACGGGAAATGATAATTCAATTAAAAACACATCAAATAATTCGTTAACTGATAAAATGGCGGTAACTGATATTAAAAATAAATCCACAAGTTCTATAAAAATGGGACAAGATAAATTATCAACACCATTAAATGATACTTTTACAATTAAAAATAAATCACCTACTTTTAAGAAATCTGCAACAGACATAAAAAATAAATCATCCAAATCAACCAATTTAGCCGTAGATAAAACCACTTCAACATTGAATGATACTTTTACAGTAAATAATAAATCATCATCGTCATTAAAGAACTCAGCAACTGATTTAAACAATAAATCCACAAGCTCTATAAATAATGCCCAAGATAAAACAACAACATCTTTAAATGATACAATAAAAGAAAAAGAAAAAACGGCAGCAAATTTAGGAGATACTATAGTAATAGGAAAATCCACTCCATTTCCTAGAAATGGGAATCCGATTCCAATATTTTCTGTTATTCCTACCCCAAGTTTAGATACTACTTTAGTAGTTAATAATGGTAATAAAAAATCTGAAGAAACGGTAAAAACGGCTACTGCAGAAATAAATGAAGTTGTGATTCTTTATGAAGTTGGAGCTGATACAAAACTTGGGTACTGGGGGTGGAATTACGAACACTGGAGTTAATTAATTAATAGGATAACATAGAGAAGAAAATTTGTTGAGGTTTGACTGATTTTAGCATGACAATAAAAAAAATTTTTGGTACGAATTGTTTTCATTAAAAGAAAAGGAGAGATTTTTTTTTTTTTTTAATTAGATAAATATAAAATATTCAACAAGTTTAGTAAATTTAGTGAAAATTTTCGGTCGAATAGCTTATACAAATAAAATTAAATTTGCAAAGATTTATTATTATTTTTTTTTTAGACGACATTAAAACAATTTTATTTAGTTTTTGATTGAATTTTTTTCTCTGTTTTTAATATTTCCCTATTATTACAGTTTTAGACGTTACGTATTAAAGGCTAATGTATTTTTTTAACACCTTTATTTTTCAAAAGTCGGTGACATTTTTAACGATTTATATATAACATTAAAAATATATCTTTTAATACAACTAAAAGCAATTAAAATTGCTTAATTTCAACACTTGAAACAGTAGTTCTATCATAAGTCTTATGAAAATATTGTAAATAATATTCGTTTTGCGTATTTCATTAAAAAAATATTGATTTTATAAAAATATTTAAAAAAAATTGTAATAATGCAAAAAAAAAAAAAAAAAAAAAAAATCGATCCTTAATTTTGTTCTTTGTTTTTTGACCTTATTTTAAGAATTCAAATTTGTAAATTTTTGTAATTAGACAATAATAAATGAATACATATAATAATAATAAAATGTAAATAGTGTGTTAGATTGGATGAAAAGTATAACATAATTTTCAAACTTTATATAAAAACTGCACTTATGTATTTTTGCATATTTCAAAGTTATATTTTTCGAGTTATTCACGTTTGAAACTTTTTTTTATATAACTCTAAACACACTTATCAATTATGTAGAAAACTGAAAAATACTTGTGTAATATTATCAAAATACGATATTAACTAACAGTAAATCATATAATAAAATTAAAAGAAAATGCTATGGAAAAACCAGCGGGGGTCTTATCACAAGTGAAGATATATCCTATCGCTCGGTTAAAATGTTGCTAGCTCAGAGATAAAAAAACAAACAATAATACTGCATAATTTTAAAAAAATCCTGTAAATAGCTATAGGTTGACATTAGACTGGAACAGGTATTGATAAACTACAATAATTCCTAATGCAGTTAAAATATACTACAATAAAGTTCTGTTTGACCTACATTAGATAACATTTTACCTACATTGGGTGTCATTTTATAGCATTGCTAAAAATTGAGTGCATTACTTTAGTTACGAATACTAACTTATTTAAGATAATCTCTCTTTAGTTATTATGAGTAGCTAAAACAATTCATTTCAGCAAGTTATTGAAAATAGCTAATTTATGTTGTTTTAAGTTGTTTTTTAAGCTATTTTAACAAATTAAAATAACTATTGTTTTTAATTTGCTAAAATTCATTATTTTAGCTGCTTTTAATAACTTAAAAGTGATTATCTTAAATTTTAAGTTAGTATTCGTAACTAAAGTAATGCACATTTTTAAAGTGAGCATATATTATGAAATGATGATTACATATTACAAGATTCATGTACACTCCCGGACTTCATAAAGTTAACATCAAAGACGATACCGCTTTCTAAGAATTCATTCATGATTTGGCAACTCTGCTCTTACCTGACAATGTATTTTCTACCTTTTTCTTTAGAAAGTGGCACATTCTTTGATGTAAGGTATATGATGTCATCTAGTGTACATGCAATATTAGTAGTAATTTTTTGTGTGTTATAAGTAGATATTGGATAGCTTTCGGCACTAAAAATCACTAGTATGTGTATGCTTTCGTCAATACTTACAAATTTATTATTGATAGTTTGTATTTGAGACTTTAAAAGGAATGACAAAGGCACATAATCCGTTTCTCTTGGAATTTATTGCCAAAAACTATTTCGAATGAGTTTTTTTTACTTTTTTATCTTTGTGCTAGCAAGATTTTCTAACAATAGCTAACATAGGACTTTCTTGTTTCTTCACTCTGTTAAAATGGTAATTAATTATTATCGTATAAAAATTTTGTGACTGTTTTGACGATAGACAATAATAATCTTTTAGAGACCTATTTATTCTATAAGTAAATAAAATGTTAAAATACAATTTAGACTTTTTAGATTATAATAGATTTTGTTAATAGAGAAAATTGTCATTCAATTGTATTTATAAATAAAACTGAAATAAATATAAAATTAAACTACATACTAAATATAAAAAAAAAACGTGTTTTCACAAAATAACTGTTATTTTATTGATTATACCTAAAAATTATGGATATTAATTACATATAAGGTAGCTCACCAGTCGATATACAGTATATTATGTATATTATACATAATATGTTATGACGAATTGAACGGCCACGAAACATTAAATTAATATGTCGTGAAGTGATTGAAATGTTACTTAAAAATTTAATTTTGTCAAACATATCCAAGTACGATCAAATATTAAATTTATTGCATTTTAAAAACAACACGTAGTGTGGACTCTATAAAAAAAATATATTATGAAAGAAATTCATAATTTCAATTTTTAATAAAACTGCTGTAAGTATTTATTAACTTAATAAATTTATTTTGTTCATGATTTGCAACTTAAAAATGTGTGTTTTAATATTGAAGTTCATTCATTATCTTTGACGATTAGCCTAAACGTAGAAATGCGGTCTTGAATCATACTGTCATAATTAAAAACTCATATTATGAATAGAGGTAATAGTTTAATTTATAAAATTATTATTTATTAATAAAATACTTTTTTATAAAATTAATTTAAAATACAAAATATTTATTATAATGACAAAAATAACAAATTAAATTTGTTTTATGTTTATTTAAAATATATAAAATTATAATTATTATAACATATTATAAATAAAATTAAAAAATTATAAAATAAATAATTAAATAAACAAAATATTTAATAAAGAAGACATTTAATAAATTATTATATAAATAAAGCATAAATTTGACTCATGTGACGAGCGTGATCGGCTCCATTTGTTGACATTTTTCCAAAGTTGCTCTAAATATAGCAAGTGTTCAATAATAATAATAATAATAAAGTAACACAACGGGTGATGAGAAAAAAGCAAAATGCCGACACACTGCCGACACACAATGCCGACAACACTGCTTCGTCATTAAGAACATAAAAATAAAACATATAACAAATATAGACAAGTGGTTATTGATTATGATTACAATGAAAGAGGGATTGTAGCCATAAATGGCAAAGTGTTATATATAAAGAAACAACTATTGGAAAAAAAATGCATCATAAATTACTCAATTTACTTCTCGTGCGTTCATTAAATTAGCAAAACTTATGCATTATAATTTTTGTCAGTTATATATAAAAAAAATAATAATAAGCGATACCTTCGTTATGCAACACACAAAAATCTAGAAATAAAAAAAAATCATAAAGTGGGAAATTCCCCCCCCCCCCCCCCCTTCAATGCTGCTTGCACACAAACAAAGCAACACAAAAAGTTAATTAATTCAGACAAAAGCATGATATTGCGGTGGTCAGTATCACAGCTGGTCACTCCTCAAGTTCTCTTCACTGTGTGCACACTTTGCCGCACAAGCAAGTCTGACTTCAACACTTCAACATCACGAGCATTCAACTCTCTCTATACCCGTCTGTCTGTCTGGTAAGTTTGTATAAAATACCAGTTTTTTATTATTTAACAATTGAAACATCTCATTGCTCTATATAATAATGTAGCTTAATAATTAAGGTCATACACGTACAAATATATATATAAAAAAAAACTATGCTATAGCTCAATGCAGCAACATTTATGCATAACATCATAATTTATGCTATATTGTAGAGTGATTGATTATTCTACATTGTATAATAGTTAAATATTCAGCAATATTATATAACATCATAATAATATTAAAATATTATGTACATTATTATGACATTATATTTTAATATTATATGTGAATATGTATATGAGATATGTATAAATAATGTATGATGTATTTATGTTTTGTGCATTTATATGTATTATATGTAACATCATAATTTATGCTATGTTGTAAATTAATAATACTTCAAAGTATAATAGTATTAATAGTTATGTTATATATTCAGCATAATTACTCATTACAAAATTATATAGCAACATTTGTGGTCTATAATAGCAAGTGTTCAATGCAGCACAAATTATGTATTATATAGTCTTTTTCATTATATATATATATATATATATATATATATATAATAGTATATGGCTACAATGCAATCAGATGGAGATTTCAGTTGACACAAACCTCTATTTAAATACATGTTATTTCTATTATGCCAATAGAAATAAAAATGTTATGGAAAAGACGATTTTTTTAATTAATATTATTTATTTTATTTTTTTCGCATGATTTTTTTGTTAAACTTATTATTAATTTAACTTTAAAAGTACTGTTAGTTTTTCTATTAATATTTTAGTTTTTATAGTTTCAATTATTATGGGTGAATGCATTCATGTTAAGGTCGACGCCATGATAATTCATATCAAATTCAATATAAAAATTAGTAGTTTAAAAAATTGAATAAAGTGATCTTAAAAACTTATGTTATTTTGAAATACAAAAAAAGTTTAAATTGTAAATATAAAAATTAATAATAATAAAAAATTATATTGTTTTAAATTTTGTTTTGTGTTAAAAGAAATTATAATGTTTATAGAATTAAACCAACCGATAAGGCTATGCCTTGGTTGGACAATGTATGTAAATGATATAATAATAAAAAAAAAACATGGGCAGGATAATATGAAAATTACTCATTATGCCAGTTTAAAAACTGCATAAGAAACATATTTTGAAAACTTTGATGTTGTTAAAAGGTTGAATCAGTAACTCAAGTATGTAAAAATTTCAAAATGAAAACAAATTAACCAAATTTTAACAAAGTTTGTCCTAAGCTGAGCAATGTTATTCAATTCTCCAGTATGGCCTCGAAATGCATGCAATATGACGTCATTCACATACGCTCTATTACTTATGTTTTTTAACTTTATCATAAACCACTGTATTTTTTATTTTAAGCAATTTAATGTAAATTTCAATTGTTTGATCAGACACAACTGCCGATACTATTTTTCAGAATTCAGAACAATCAATTTCTTTGTACTAATGCTTTATTTTATATATAAATATAAATTTAATAAAATGTTAGATTTTTAGATTTTACATATACAGATTTATACTTTAAGCAAATAAAATTAAAAAAAAATATATATTTAATATATCATTAATTATTATTGAAATAATTTTTTATAATTTTAATTTTTACAAAGTTTAAATGTAATTAAAATAAATATTTACTCTAAATATTAATTCAATAACAAATAAATAAATAGACCATTTTTTTAAATTTTTAATCCTTTATTTTGCAGAATGTGTTTACAAAAAAAAAAAAAAAAAAGGTTGCAAAATTATAAAGAGTTTCAGGGTTTACAACATGTCTTCTTCATTGTTAAATAATGAGAAAAAAAACGGTTCAAAAACTCATATAATGATGACCCAAAGCCCTTCCGTAGCTCTTCAAACTCGTGATCATCCTGCGAAATATGCAACTTGTCCCGAATCTTTTACATCATAGATTCGGTTTTACTATATAAAATGTTTTAGCAGGTTGCATTATTCGCAGAATGAGTGCAAGTTTGCGTGACTACCATGGGGCCTATCATATCATATCATATCATATCATATCATATCATATCATATCATATCATATCATATCATATCATATCATATCATATCATATCATATCATATCATATCATATCATATCATATCATATCATATCATATCATATCATATCATATCATATCATATCATATCATATCATATCATATCATATCATATCATATCATATCATATCATATCATATCACATCATATCATATGTGAGTCAACGAACACTTCAACTCATTATCTAAAATTGAAAAAGCCATGTTGTAATCCCTGAACTAATTGTACTAGTTATTGGCAGTTGTATTTTTTAAGAATACCTTCCACTCATCTTAGACCTTCAAAATTTTAGCACAAAAGAGATTCTTAATGAATAATTTTTTTTAGTAAAATTTTCAAAACTCTCAAATGAGTGGAACGTATTATAAAAAAAGCAGCAAATACCTGCTGATAATTGCGGCAAGTATGCCGATAACTAGTACTGTACAATTACTATAATATAATGTTTATTTATATTTCACAGATAATGTCACAACGGATATGGAACATAGGTATAGTGGACATGATCTGTATCGTCCTGCTATGTTTCCTCTACTTCATCATGTACCAAGGTGCTCACGGTGACACGTTCATTGAGAACACAGCCCTGGTCCTCATGTTCTGCTGTGCTGTAGTAATACTCAGCACCACGGCATCCTTGTTACACGCAATGTTTTACTCGATACCAGGCTACCGTGAACCTCACTTTGGAGCTTCGTATTACAATAGGAGAAGACAAGAGCTGCATAATCATTTCAAAGTAAGTAAAGTATACATTAAAGCCATAGACCACATGAAACCACATGTGCTTGTTAATGGATAAACATGAATTGGGATCTTCAAAACTGTTGACAATTTTTACCAGAATGTTAATGTAGCCCCACGAGAGAGCGTGAAAATACTGTTAAGTATGCAATTTGCATGACTATTCATGTTTATGACGTCAGAAACATGCAAAAATTAGTATACAAATGTTGTGCGTAGTTGCATAAATTGACATTTCTGATCACTGCTACAGAGCTATAGTTGTTTTTTGAGACAAACTAAAGTTATTAATGTAAGTTCCATCAAGTGTTTTGTGATATAAATGCTTATGTTTTTCTATTCCCATAAGGGTTGTATCTAAATGACTTGTATATCAAAATCTACAAAGACAACTTGCAAATTTTATGATGACATTTAAAAGTTAACCCGTAACCATCAGATAATAGAGAAAATAATTATTAAAAATAGCATGGGCTCTTATGAGACAATAAAACTTTAAAAAATTAGAATTTAAAATCTAACATGGTGCCCCCCCCCCCCCCTATTTTTTTACACTTTTGAAGATACCTTATCCTATTGTATCACTGTGTGAAATTTCAGGTTTTTCTTTCTGTATAACCTTTTAGTCAAATCCCGTAGTACCTGATTTCACGCCTTAAAGGCCCACAGACACTCTCACTTTTTAGAATCTAAGAGGTACACAAACAATTGCACAAGTTGTTAAAATCTGATGCGACTATTCCTTCTAATTTAAATATTAAATTAAAGTTCTATCGTTGTTTGTCCAAACAACGATGAGCTGACTTTTATATATCGATTCATGTAAGTTTTTAGCTTTAATCAGCACTCAGACACATTATATGGTCAAAATGACAAACAGGTAATGCCTTGTATGAAGCGGCACGTAATTTTGGCCACCAAAAGTGATCAAATAGCGTAAGACGGTTCTGAAGATACGTGAAGCGGGGTATATAAGGGGACGTGGTAAACTGTGATTTAATTTTTTAATTAAAAGGAAGAAGCGCACCGGCTGCAAATGACATTTACAATTATTTTCATAAATAGTAGTACTAAATAGTGGATTAAACACAATTTCAAAAAATTTAATTTCTGTGGTTCTTTAATATATTTATTTTTTTTTCTAGCTTTTTGAGTAAGCTACTGCAATGATTTCAGTAAAAAATAATAATAAATGACAATGACCCTACGATATAAGACGAGACGGGTTATTATTATTTTTGCCGTAACTTGCTAAAAAGATTTTCATAAGGCATACTTAACGTAAACTTGTTTTGAGTGTTGTATTACGATGCTTTGCATCTCAAAATCTAAAGAAAAAACTCCCAAAAGTTATGATGCTATACATAGTAACAAGCATCTCATATTAAATTTTCAGAACCTGTGGGAAAAAAAAAAATGAAATTTGGCATTATAGGATAAAGTATATTTTCAAAAACGTAAAAAAAGGGGGGGGGGGGGTAAACATGCTAGATTTTAAATTCTGGTCTTTTAAAATTTTAGTTTCATAAAAGGAGCCAATGTTAAATTTGATAATTATTTGCATTATTTTTTTTTTCCAACTCTTTAGAGAAATCTCGCAGAAGCTGATTTTCTGCTCTAACTAAGTTATATGATTGAACAGCTACATATTTTCTTATATATAATTTACATAATATAATTATCAGCATCAATCATAATAAAGATTTCCTTAAAGGGGTCTCCTGGCGTCAAAAACGTAAAAATTATGAGATCGGACCATTATTCATACACATATTATACATCCTTCAACGCTTCTGTAGCCTCACAAACTGGGGTTGAAAAACTGTAAAGTAGGCGCTGGTTGCCTACTTTACAAGTTTTCTCCACAGTTTGTAAGAGTACTGATGGGTTCAGGCTCAAAATATGTGTATTTATAATAGTCCTATCTCATGATTTATCATTGAGAGGAAATTTGTTTTTGAAGCCAGGGGCCCTTTAAGTGCTTTTAAAAATAATTTCCTTAACTTATCAGCCTTTTAATTTTATTTAGAACGTTTCTAATTCACTCGCCTCTTTTATTGATATGGTTGCTACCTGCTTCACATCGCAGTGTTCAATAATTCTATAAATAAAAAAAAAATCTATAAAATATAATTTTTTTAATAATTATTTAAAAATACTTATGCAATAATTATATAATAAAATTTATTTAATTTATGTAAAATATAATGTTTAATCCAAATATTATTACAACGTATAAAACAATTAATTGAAAATATTATTTTGATAAGTAAATATTTATTAAAGGCGTAGAACACCTTGAACAAAAAAGGTGCGTAATATCCTAACAAACCTGAAAATCAACGTTGATTTGGCCGGAGTCATTGATTTCTAATTTATTTTCCATTCACAAAATGCCGCTGTCGGTCACTGACGTCACAGCTCGCCTGGTCCACGCGCAAGTAAATCGGGCAAGCTGTGACGTCAGTGACCGGCAGTGGCATTTTGTGAATGGAAAATAAATTAGAAATCAATGACTCCGGCCAAATCAACGTTAATTTTTAGGTTTCTTAGGATATTACGCAACTTTTTTGTTCAAGGTGTTCTACGCCTTTAACATTAAATAAAGACTAAAATTTTTTGGAAAGCTTTTATATTTTGTTGTATATTTGGCTTAGCAAATGTTAAGGGTTCTATTTAAATGACTAGTAACTCAAAATCGAAAAAGAAAAGTTAGAAAATTTATGATGCAATTTGAAAGATAATAGTAACAGCTACTTATATTAAAATTTTCAGAGCTCGTGACCATTAGATAAGAGAGAAAATAATTTTGAAATTAACATGGAGTAAAATTTCAAAAAAGTCATAATTTATCATGCTGACCCAGATTTTTTTTTCTTTTTTGAAGATATTTTATCCTAATGTAACCCTGTGTATTATTTGTATAATTATATTTTTATATATATGTATTTTTTTTTATTTATTATGGCTCTAAAAAACTCGTAAATTCAAACACGTTTTCTGGTTCAACTTTTGTATTTTTATCTTCATTTGTTCTATTTTTTAATAAATTATTTGATGTCCACAATAAAATTTACACTGAAACTGTACGGAAGAGATTAAGGCGGGAAATCAGTTACTGCGGGATTTGACTAAAAAGTTGTAAAGGAGGAAAAATCTGAAATTTAACATAGTGATAGATTAGGGTAAGATAACTTAAAAAATGTAAAAATTTTGGGGGGTCACCATGCTAGATTTTGAATTACGATTTTTTGAAGTTTTAGTCCCATAAGAGCCCATGTTATTTTCAATAATTAATTTTTCTCTTATCTGATGGTCACGAGCGCTGAAATTTTTATCAAGGGTAGGTGTTACCATTAACTTTAAGATGGCATCAAAAAATTAGGAACTTTCATTTTTAGATTTCAAGATACAAACAAACTGAAGAGAACCCTTAAATCGTATTTATTTTACGCTTCTGTCATCAGTGTTTAAAATCAAAATACCTCATTCCATATTCGACTATAGCTTCTTTCGTAGTAAAAAAATACATTCTATTAATTTTTACATTGTATTTACAATCGAAATTGACCACACAGTTTAATAAATAAATATAAAATTTTAAATTGAATAATTTAATTATGAATAAATTATAAAATTATTATTAAAAATATTATGATAAAACATAAAAAAATATAATATTTCATTATATAATAAAATACTATATAATAATGTAAATAAAAAAATATACATTATATTATAGTGCATATCTTATGTAGTGTTTTCTGTCTGTGAGAGAAATTACTAAATTCAATTAATTTTATATAATATACGTAATATATTATTATATTTGTGAACAAATGCATTTTGGTTCAAAAAAATAGTCCACAATAATAATAGTTGTTTTATTATATTAATTCAGTTAAGTTTTATGAATTGTATTATATATTTCATATATGTATTTTAAAACATGTTAAATTATGAATTTTTGTCATTTCAATTTCTTCACCCTTACTTGCTATTCAATTGTAGTTTAAAAAAAAAAAAAAAAAAAAAAAAAAAAAAAAAAAAAAAAAAAAACTAAAAACGTTGAAGTATGCTTACTTAGTATCCCTCATTAAAAAAAATTCCGGAATTAGTGCAGTAGTTGTCTCAAAAACTACATAAAAACGTGTTTTCCCCCATAAGTGTAATGTTAAATTTCTAGTCCCGCGTCTATTTCTAATAGCGTGCTTATTATTATTGGTACTACGTCACTGCCGATAAGAAGTATTTACTGATGGGCCTTTCTTTTTAAAATAATCTTTTAACTAAGTAAAATAATTTTGGGAAACGAAAAATAATTTTAAAATGAATGATAGCACTAATAACAGGAACGTTAGAAAAATGCGTAGTACCCATTTACACTTATAAAGAAACCACTTTTTATTTTTTATTTTTTCCGATTTTTGAAAAAACTGCTGCACTGATTACGGAAAATTTGTATGCGTTTAAAGACTTTTTTTTTTTAAATTTCTTATTATTATTTAATTTCATTATCGGTATATAAGAAACATTACAGCAAAACTCTTGCTCTAAATATTATTCTCACAAATTATATCTAATATAATAAATCACAACATTTCTTACATAATTAAAATTATAAACTTCTAACATAAGTTTAACTGTCAGAAATCACAACACATTAAATAATCTGATTAATTATTCATATATTACTAGTATATTTGAAGCGTGCAGTTATATAGAGAATGATGCAACAGTGACTTAGATAGATTTAGGTAATGTACGTGCGTGGTGACCGTGACTTTCCCTACACAGTTACCAAGTAAGCACTCACTCGTGCAATTTTACTGCAGATTTATACTATGAACAGTATAAATATTTTGTCTTTTAAATTCTAATTTACGCTCTTTTTTTCCTCTTCTATGGAATACTTTATAATGAAATGTGACTACCTCTTTAATTATTAGTAAAAAAAATTTTTTTTTTTTTTTTATGGTTTTTGATTTTTGATTTTTAATTTTTTTTTATTTATTTTTTATTATTATTTTTTTTTTAGTATTTTATATAATATTTCAACACATTCTTAGGTTATTATTAATTTGTGTTTCGTATTTATTTTATGTATTTGATGTATTATAGTCTCTTTTTTTTATTATTACTTTTTTTTCTTTTTCATATTATCAAGTATAATATTTAAAATTTCAATTCAGATAGAAAGTCTGTCTTTTTTTCTCCTAATTTAGTTTTCTTTTGTTATTACTTTTTTTTTATCGAATATAACAATAGAAATAAAATTATTATTAATTCTTTAAAGTATGCATGTTATTATGTATTATAGAAACTTTCTTTTATATCATTTATTATAGAAACATTTTTAACCTTATATATTATATAGGATGTAAGCGTATAACGTAATAATGAACGAGATTTGAAGCCATATTGAAGCAATGAATAATATTGCTCTGCATACATACAGAACAAAAGTTTTTGGCTATTTTCTTTAAAAATTTAGTTAATTAGCGTTTTCACAAAAAAAAAAAAAAAAAAAAAAAAAATCCCTAAAAGTATTTAATGTTGAATTATTGCATAGCCAATACCAATTTTAATATTTAGAGAAAATATACTCTTGATTTAAGTAACAATGGAATCTTGATTTAAATTGATGTACTCCTTAAACATTTTTTGAGATGAAAATTAACATCTGCTTTCTGACTGAATATTTATAATTTTATACAAGTAACAGTATACAAGGTTATTATAAGTCTTAAAATATTACTAAAAAAAAAAAATTAATATAATTAACAAAAAATTAGTATTACATATCACCTTCATTAATCATTATTCTAAATGTGTAGAACTATAGTAGGTGAACTAGTGTATAAAAAAATAAAACCTAATTAGATTAAAACTTATTTCGTTGAGATATCCTATAGTTTTGAGCGAAAGATTGATGTGTATTTCATCAGTTTAGTGTGTTAGCAAGCCGTGTAAGCAAAATGTAACGCATCGTGTCCTTCATATATCACAGACTTTAACACTGAAACCTACATTTTATGTTATCTCCAATTTGGTTGAATATATTATATAAGGCTGTGTATAATAATTTGTTACAAACCCTATAGAAATATGCATAGCTCTAAAAAGCTCATAAATGAAGGCACGCATTTTACTTGTATAAATTGTTAACGACAGTCTGCGCTTTGACGCCATACTGGAGCAATGAATAACATTGCTTAGAATAGGACAAATGTTTTTTTTTATTTTGTCTATATACTTTTGAAAACTAATTAATTAATTGCACAAAGTAAACAAGAACAATGCTTGTTGTAACATGTATAATGTTGCTATGAAATGCCTGGGTAATTAAAAATATTTCTAATTAATTTATTATTACAAGTATGCCTAGTATCCTTCATTTTCATTTTGCTGGAATCGTTGCAGTAGTTTTCTCAAAAAAAAAAAAAAAACTGGGTTCAAGCCAAATCAGTCTCAATTTTTTTTTTTATCCCGGTCTAAATGAAATTGGGGGTTTATTTTACAGCCCTAATGGACCACTTGCAGTAAAATGTTTTTATTTTTTGCAACAAGTAAGTAAAAACGAATTTTTCATAAGAAAAGCATTAAGAATATTTCAAACTATTTAAAAAAAGTTTGTTCATTGCACGTGGTCCCATTGAAATTAAGAAATAATCAAACTTATTTGTTTCTAAATAAATCGTTATAATGTTATTTAAGGACCTAACGTAATACCCAATCGACTAAAATTATTTATCCCCCAACATCGACAGACAATTTTATATTATAATTTTTGTATTTCATAGACACTAAATTTTATATTTACCTTATTTTAAATACGTAAACTTTTTTCATACTAATTTTAAATATACGTATAACTGATTTATAAAGGTAATTTTTTATATTTTAACTGTACGTTTTTATATAATATTTAATTTTAAATAAAACTCATAGTTAACAACAAAAAAAAAAAAAAAAAAATCATAATTGTAAAGGAAGTAAACAATATCTATACGGTATTTTTTGTTTTTCTCTGTATCCAGCCAATCTTTTGTGTCTCGTTATATATACAGACGAATAATAATTGTATACAAGGCTAACTACCTCTGTATAACGTTAAGTCGCACAGTTTTCTTAAAAATTACGTACAGTAACTTCATTTTGAATCATTTAAATTGCAAAAACATTATTATAATCTTAAATATAGTTTTACTTCATTAATTACAAATTAAGATTTTAAAATTACAACTGTGTTATTTATAAAATAATGATAATGTAGCTTATTTTGTAAGGAATTTCGGATATTTTGGCGATGATTACTTTAAAATTTGTTAAAAAGAAAAACAAGGGAAGAAAAAGAAAAAGAAAGCAATAAGAAAAACAATGTTTTTTTTTAAATTTATTTTAATTTTATTTTTTTAATTTTTTACCTTTTTGCACATTGACATTGATTTTGTTCGGGGTGTTTTTGTTATAGTATTATATAATTTTGTTTTCAATGCATTACCCCCCCCCCCCTCAAATCTATATCGGCTGGTATAGGCTGATAACTGATCTGATAACATGTTAAATGCATAAAAATTGCTATTTATTAATATATTATCAATTCTCAATATTTTACTTGAACGCATACTTAAAAGATTGTGAGATTCATTTTAAGACAAATTTTTATTGTTATTTTTTTATGACATATCCTATATTTTCAAATAAATTATTTCATAATATTTGTGTTTTAAGTTTGTAAGTCACGGATATATATATTAGGACATTATATAAGGTTTAAGTGATACACTAGTTAAAAATACTAAAAAAATATAGTAATAATACAAAAAAAAAAATTTTGAAAATAAAATAATGTATCAAATTATAAAAATTAAAATTATTATCATTGTAAAGAGATTTTTAACAAGACAATTGTCCATTATTTATTTCATTAACTAATTTCGAAGTATTTTGTTTCTTTATTAAGTACAAAATACCTTAAATTATATAGTTTAAAATTATGTTTTAATTTATCACTTCATTACTTCACTAATTAAGATCCCAAATTTAAAAAATAATATATTATTACATAAAAATGTGATCTAATTCGTAATACTTAGATTACAAGTGTTGATGAGTTATTATTATTTTAACGGTGTTTGCATGCAGTTTTTGATTCCATAAAGCGGAAAATATGGTGCATCAGTGATTTAACTACACGGAAAAAAAAATAAATATGCTAGCTCATTTTTAACACATAATAACTATGTTACATAACATGAATATTATGTTGTACAGCATAATTATTTATGCTGTAATGGTAATGTTAATATAAATTAGATAATTTATTCCTTCCAAGTACACTGCGTAAGAAAACAAACTAATTCTAGGTCTTAATTTAAAACTGAGACATTTCTTACATTAAATGTCTCTAAACATTAAAGCCATAGACCACATAAAACAACACGTGCTTTTTAATGAATAAACATGGAATGGAATCTTCAAAACTGTTCATAATTTTTACCAGAATGTTAATGTAGCCCCACGAGAGAACATGAAAATACTGTAAAGTATGCAAATTGCGTGAGGTGTTCATGTTTATGACGTCAGAAACATGCAAAAATTGGTATGAAAATGCTGTACGGTTTGCATAAATTGAAATTTCTGATCACTAATACGGAGCTACAGTTGGGTTTTGAGCCAACCTAACTTAATTGTTTATGTAAGTCTCATCAAGTGTTTGTGATATAAATGTTTATGTTTTTCTCTGGCCTATTCTTTTAACATTTATTCAACAAATTTTAAGGCGGAAAATCAGGTACTGCGGGATTTGACGTTAAATTGTAAAGAAAGAAAAATCTGAAAGTTTTCATAGCTGATGTATTAGAATATAGTAGCTTCAAAAATGTAAAAATATTAGGGGGTCACCATATGCTAGATTTTAATTTTTTTTTTTTTATTTTTTTTTTTTTAAGTTTTAGTCCCATAAGAGCGCATGTTGATTTCAATAATTACTTTCTCTCTTATCTGATGGTCACGGGTTCTGAAAATTTTATCATAAGTAGCTGTTACAGTTAACTTTCAATGGCATCATAAAATTTACAAGTATTATTTTTAAATTTTGAGATACAAGCCATCTATATATGCAACTCTTAATACATAGAATACCTAAAATTAAACAAAATTCAATACTAGAGATGAAACCTTTAAAATGTTTATAATTATACTCTCTACCAGTGAAAATTGCACATAAAAAGGTAGTTTATAAGCTAAGATTTTTTTTATTATTTTTTTTTATATATATATTTTAATTTGAGTTTATTTATTGCAAGAAAGTTTATTATTTTAAAATAAACTAAAACTGTCAACTGTTTGCAATAAACAAGCCACAATAAAAAAATAATCAATTTTTACCCATATTATGTTTGAGGTAAACAATGCTGGATATTTTTATAGAACATTGTAAGAAAGTTAACAAATCAATCAATCAATCAATCAATAAACACATGCTCCCGCAATTTTCAATAAATTTGGAGATTTAAACCTACATAACATTGTTTAATATGAATATGTATTGATTTTGCTATTGAAATTATTCCAAGGTTTAGTTCAAAAATTCAAAAGTCAAACATATATTTATTAAAATACTTTATTCTTTAAATATGTTATTCATATTTCGTATAATTTTTAATGCTATTAAAAATTAACATATAAATATTTAAAATAAATACACATGTAAAGATAAGTAAAGTTTGTTTTTAATTATATAATAAATTATAACTTACTTATATTATAATATTTATTAATATTTAAATAATAACTTTATAAATTAAATTATTTTCATGATTTCTTGAATTACTTAAATTTAAATTCATCATAAAGACATTACGAGTTTCAGGTTTCTTAGAATATTATACAACATTTTTGTTCAAGGTGTTGTACAACTTTAATATTAATCATTAATTTTTTATTTCCATATGTTTGACATAACTAAATTTTTAAGTATCTTTCCACTTAAACTTCATGTTAATTTTATATTTCACTGTCGTTTAGTTACATTAGTGAATTATCAGCTGGTCACCTGCAACTTTCAGTTGTTATATCCATAATTTTTAGGTAATCAAAATAATAACGGTTATTTTGTGAAAAAAATATTTTTTTTTTTTTTATTTAGTATAGTATAGTTATATTTTTATTACATTTTCATTTCTATATACAATTGAATAACAATTTTCACTGAAAAATCATTTTAATCTAAAATTCTTAAATGTACATAAATATTGTAGTTTTACTCATTTACTCATTGTCAGTCGCTAAAGCTTTATTATTGTTTTTCGTTAAATCAATCAGGCAATGAATCAATGAATCAATCTCCTAAAGAAAATATAAGGCAGAAAAAAACTATGAATCGGCACACGAAAGAAAAATTATATATTTTTTGTAGATATGTAGGTTTTCACGGTTCGATGTATGAGGTGAGACATTGCTAGGTATGTCTTGGGCTCTAACGGGATAACCGTGGCGGGTGTTGTTCTTCTTCTGTTCACGACGTTTTGCGACCAACGCAGGTCGCGAAACGTCGTGAACAGAAGAAGAACAACACCCGCCACGGTTATCCCGTTAGAGCCCAAGACATACCTAGCAATGTCTCACCTTATATATTTTTTCCTTTGCTTTTTCTAACCTTATTTATTAAGTATTATTTATTTATTTATTTATTTATTTATTTATTTATTTATTTATTTAATTATCTATTTTGTTACTCAGATATTAGATTAGATGTACTGATTCTAACTTCATTACGAAATATATAATTTGATTTCCAATACAAATTTGTGTGTTGTATAAAAAAAAAGCATTATTTTTTAATTAAGCCTACTTTGGTTGTATAGATTGTATCCGCATTACGTCATATTAATTGCACTTAGAGGCAATACTGGAGTATTGTATAACATTGTTCAGCATAGGACAAACTTCTTGTTTGGCTAAATTCTTTGCAAAAATAATTTATTTTTTGTTATTATTATTTTTCTCACATACTTAAGATACTTATTAAACCTATAACATCAATGCTCTCAAAAATATTACTTATAGGGTCTATTCATTCATGTTAAAGTCGACGCCATGTTGGATAACTCAATAACATGGGTGGCATAGGGAAAAAATCATTTTGCCAGTTTTAAAACACTATGCAGTATTTTTGAGAGCATTGATGTTGTTAATAGGTTGAATTAGTATCTCAAGTATGTGAGAAAAATAACAAATAACAAAAAATTAACCGATTTCCCGAAGAAAATAAATGAAGTTTGTCCTATGCTGAGCAATGTAATGCACTACTCCAGTATGGCCTCCAAGCGCAATAAATATGACGTCATCCGCATACACCCTATAGTATTTTGAAACTGACAAAATGAGTCATTTTATATTGAATGATCCAACATGGCGTCGACGTTAACATGAAAGCTTACACCCTATAGTTGTAACTACTTTCTGATATACTGTATTGTTATTTTATAATTCAAAGCACAGTTTAATAATAAACTTCATTAAAGCCATAAAGTACTGTAATAATAACATTGAAATTTTATAAATATAACTTTTTTATCATATTGTATTTATTTTTGGAACTGAGTTAGTATAATATATTATATTCATTTTTTTAAAGTTAATTTCATGGTAATATTTTTTATATTATGTTTAATTTTATACCTCATTTATTTCTAAAATTAAGTTGTATTATTATTATCATTTATTATATAATTCATTTTAGTAAAATTACGCATAAATTAGTTTTGTAACGAGTTAATGTAGTTTTAAACGCTAAGAGTAATTTTATTACTACCTCATTACATCGATGGTTTTTAACATATTATTTATTGTAAGTTACGATACAATACGATATAGGCTGGCCAACGAACTAAATTACCAGTAATTTTGAGTGACAATGTCCTGAAAGTGGTATAGACTAGAGGAGGTTAGACAATAAATGATTTACATGGCAATTAATTAGGTGTATATCATCTTAATCAAGAAAATATTACGCTTTTTGTTTGCGGACCATGATTATTATTATTACATTTATGTTAAATATCTATATACCTTTGATACTTGTCAAATTCAAAAAGTACAGTTTCGCAAAGTTTCACTAGCCATCAATATGCATAAAAATTAAAGACTTTGTTGTAAAGTTATAATTAAAAAAAAAAAAAAAAAAAAAATGAAAAACGAAAAACGTATATTAAAGACTGAATTTTTGGAAGAAACTTTTTTTACGATTAAAAGTTGAAAACGTGTAATTCTTAATTTTAATCATGAAATGCAAATTAGGAATAACAATAATAACATATATATATATATATATATATATATATATATATATATATATATATATATATATATATATATATATAAGGAAGATGTATGTGTTGCTTTTCTTTATTTTGCAAATATGGCATGTCGTCAAAACTAGATTTTGGTACCTGCACTTTAGTTCGTTGGTCAAACTATAAAAGCCTACCCCCCCCCCCCCCCTAAAAAAACAGTTTACTGAGAATATACGGGACACACCAGCCCAACATTATCAACAGCAATAATAAAAAATAATAACAATGAAAAACAAATACTATACTTCTTTGTATTCTAAAAGTGTAGAATCTTACACCATATTTCTTTGTTACAGAAATCTCTCCGCGGCAGCAAACCACCAAAGTTAATCCCCTATGAAGCACCACCCAGACCACGTGATCTAAATATCCAAGATCTAATAATGCTTCACGATAGCATGATGAGTTTGAATCAATTCATGATGAGTCACGGAACATCACAACAACTATTCTATAACCCACAAGTTTATGACTATCGATACACGGAACGTCACGAAAATATACACGAAAACGAAGAAATGACATACCCAGTATGGCAAAACGGCTCATTAACATTCAGTGATAGTCTTAATCCACCTAAAGAAATGAAATGTAAAAACTGTCAACAAAAAATAACCACCATATATGGGCATAAATGTGAATCAACATGTCAAAATTGCTCTAATAATCCATGTACATGTGAATCGAATCATAACAAAAATGAACCAACATGTAAAAACTGTTTTAATATATATAACGAATGTAAATGTAATTCAAGTAATAATGATTCAGATTCTTCAGAACATGTAACAATACCTATAGGAGAATTAAGTAAATCTTATAATATAATATCCATGGATTCTTTAAATTATACATCCTTAGGATATGATGTACCTAAATCTATTACAGTAGTACCAAATAAAATTGAACAAGATTCTGTAGAATACGTTACTCCTATCATAATTCGTTCTGATACGATTAAAAATTATGAATCATGTAATAATAAAGAACCTAATCCATATGCAGGTCCTTTAATACCACCACCTTGTGAATTTTGTATGGAAAATATGAATATTTGTACTCATAATTTAAGTTTAGAAGATACTGAAGAATCGAAATCTGAAAGTGAGACTGAAGAAGCTAAAATTGTACCTCTATGTAAAAATTGTTCTACTCATGATACTAATACTGTTTGTATGTTGAGTTCTGTAGTTGTGGGTGATAGTGAAGTGGGAAGTTTTGCTAGTGAGAGAGTGGATAATTTTAAATCTATGCAAAATATGTTATCACCTGTTAGTACTTTGTAAATTTTGGACAATTTAGAGAGTTTTATGTATTTATATAACTATTGGAGGTTATCGGTTTAGCGCGAGGGGTGACGCGGGGAAAGCTAAGGGTCCCCTAATTTAACATTATGCTTATGGAGGAAAACACGTTTTTTGCGATTTTTGAGAAAACTACTCTACCGATTTCTGAGAAATTTAAATGAGAAATACTAGACATACTTTTACGTGTTTTAAGCCATAGTCATTTTTAAGCATTTTTTTAAACCGATAACCTCCAATCACTTTATAATTTTAAATAGGTGTAATACATGGAAAGAATAAATTAATTAATTTATGCTGTATTTATGTCACTATAGCATAAATGATGCTAAATTGGAACAACATAAATAATTATAGTGTACAAAATAATATTTATGCTTTGTGACATATTCATTATACAGTATAGCATAAATTATGCTCTATTTGACAAATTGTGCTGAAAATGAGCTAGCATAATTATTACGTATTTATTTTTGTCCGTGTAGTTTCAAAAAAAAAAAAAAAAAAAGAAAAAGAAAAAAAAAAAAAAAAAGCATAGAAAATCTTGTTCACAGTTTTTGCAATGAGTATTGCGTAATAAACGATTATGATGTCACTAAACGTTGAAATTGTAACGATAAAAACTTTAGCGACGTCACAAGCGTTGGGACTTAATGAAAAAAAAATGTAGATTTGCAACGGTTTAACGTTTATTCCATTGTGGTTCTAACGTAATACTTAAAGGGTTTGTCAGGAAATAACGTTTTCTCTTACCATAGCTACTGGACAAGTATTGTAGTTCATTATATTTAAAGAAAAAAAATTGCAAAAATTTATTTCATTCAATTTTGCCCGGCTTATATTTTTATTATTTGTCTGCATATGGTGAAAAATGTGGCGGCTTCCTATCTAAAATCAAAGTACTTGCACTTTGAATGACAATATCTACGCTCTATGTGTGTCTAACTACTTTTGACTCACCGTGTGATTTTGGCAAATATATAATACTTTTGGCATCTTTGTCTGAGCAATAGAAAATAAATACTAAGTGAACAATTAATTGATTTGTAAAACTACTTTTTGCATAGAAAAATAAAATTTAATGACTCCCCTAAATATAAGCCGCTTGTTGTTTTTAAAGAGGTGGAGAGTGCACCGAGAGAAGACAAGATAAATGCATTCCAGATGTGGGGGTGGCGCGCCCCGTGCAGCGTCCGGTCTATGCAGCATAAGCTTCCCTAGCGCGCAAGGGCTAGATTCAAAGCTTATTACTGCAATAACGACCCATCATTTCCTTCGATTCTATAGTTGCACATAAAATATAATTTGCCACGCGTAATGAGACCCCCTCATGATCTGCAGTAGTATTTTTACTCCTTACTAGTATCTTGTTTTGAAAACTAAATATGCCGTGACCGCATAAACACTGGGAGGCAAAGGTCTAAAATGAAGAAAATCTGTGTTTGCCCATATGACATCATCGGTAGGCAAACCTATGTACCTAAAATAAACTTTTGCGATTTTTTTTCTTTGCCAGATTTGAAATCAGTACTCATCATAAGTACAAAATATGCAATAAAATGATTTGGGTTTACAACTCCTTTAAAGTATTTCAAAACTCTGTACAAGATTGTTATTTTTAGAGTTCATGATATATTTTTCGAAAGAACTCGTTTAATGGAGATTATCAATTTCAATTTTTTTTTTTTTTTTTTTTTTTTTTTTAACACGTATAAGTTTGTGTAGTATTCGTCACATTTTATTATTTCTGGAATTCGTGAGGTATTTTTCTCAAAAATTGCAAAAAAAAAAAAAAAAAAAAAAAGAAAGATAGAAAAGATAGAAAAGAAAAAATAAATGTAATAAAAAAAGTATATTTCATCGTAGGTGGAACGTTAAATTAGAGGAGTGTTAGCTTTTGCCACGTGACCGATAAACTCCATTTATCATTTATTATTATTTTTTCTAACTTTTTGCAGCATTGAAAGTATTTTTACTTTTAATTTTTTTCTGAATTTCAAGTCAATTTCAATTGAAATATCTATGTTCATCCAATATACTTTAAATTCAGCTTTGAATCTCAATAAGCTACAATAAAACTTTCAGTATTAAGAGGACATAAATTTTTAACTCAAGTTATAGCTTATAGCTGCTTTATAGCCCTATAAGAAAACAATGTTCAATGAAAATAGTAATATCAAATCGAATGGTTACAATTTGTATTATCGCTTTAAACATAATATATAAACTCTCTGTTTGTTTATATTATTTAGATATTAAAAAGTACAGACTCAAATATGAAGTATGTAAAAGAAAAAAACAAACTATTGTTTGAGAAATAATTAACATCAAATTTTATTTTTAATTATTCAACTAATATTTGTTTCTGTTTCTATCACTGTATGAATATATAAAAAAAAAGTATAAATATTTTGTAACAACGGGTGTAGATATAAGCAGTTTTTTTAAATCAAAATAACTGCAAATAAACTTTAGTAATTTGGGACAGAAAATATTTTTACAAAATTTAATTGTAAATTTTATCTTCTATATTTTTTAACTGGTATTGGGCTTTATATTACTTGGTGTTGTGTTTTTAAAGGGTATAATTAACATGTTAAACAAAAATGTAAATAATTATTATTTTATTCTGATTCTGAGTATCATATGTAATAAAAATAAATTATTTTCTATAGAATAATTTAATTTTTAATTTTGTTTTAGTTATTTTATAAAAAATATATTTAAAATGTGAATTTATTAAAAAAAAAACAAAAAGATTTATAATTTCAAATCCTTCTTCTATTACAATTAACAAAAAGTTCCTTTATAAAATCTAAAATAATGTTAATGGATCACATGAAATGAATTGTTGTTATAGGGTCTATGAGCATGACGTCATATTTCATGCGCTTGGATTAATGAATAGAATTGTTCAGCATAGAACAAACTTCTCTTTTGGCTATTTTCTTTAGGATATTAGGATATTAAATGTTTCTTCTTCTTATTTTTCTCACGTACTTGAGATATTAATGCAACCTCATTAACAGCATCAATGTTTTCAAAAATATTGCTAATACTGTTTTTAAACTGGCACAATAAGTTATTTTCCTATAAGGTCCATGTTATTGAGTGATCCAACATTAAGTCGACTTTAATATGAATGCATACACCCTATAACATTTGTATGATAACTATCGTTAAATAAGAGATGTATTAAGAACATTTAAGTTAATTTTCAATAGGGTATGGTTTCATTTAAAGTCGACGCCATAAGTAAGCCAGTATAGGAAAATAACTAATTTTGGCAGTTTAAAAATACTTCGTAATATTTTTGAGAACATTGATGCTGTTAACAGGTTGAATTAGTGTTTCAAGTATATGAGAAAAATATATTAAATTTTTTCCAATTTTATTTAGGAATTTTGAAATTATTTTTTGAACTGATTTCTGTGTTAATAGAAACCTAACGGATGCATATAAACTCTTAATTGGCCAAAAATAATTTTTAATTTGTTTTTAGCATGACTTTGACTAACATCCCAAATCGGCTCTTGTTTTTAAAATTTCAATTTGAAAAGCTATTTTTGTAAAGGAAAATAGCCAAAACTACGTTTGTCCTATGCTGATCAATGTTATTCATTGCTCAAGAAGAGCATTGAATAGCATTCAGAATGACGTCATGAGCACACACCCTATAGTTCGTTCATTGCAAGTGGTCCAGTGGTGTGAGGTAATAAATAATGTAATATTTTTAAAACAAAGACCAGTTCCGCTCATATTTGAAAGATAATATTTTGTTGGTCAGAAATACACAGGCCAGCATAGGAAAAACGTCATTTTTATTATTATTATTTTTTTAAATAGCTAACTTAGCTTTAAAACTCAATCTGAGCCTTATTTCTAGGTCATAAGCTAAAAGAATACGAGAAAAATGCTTACGGTATAAAAATAACCTTTTATTTATGCGATATAGGTAAAATGATGTTTCCCCAATGCTGGAGCAAGGCATTAGGCACCACAAACATGGCGACAAAGCGCAACAATACATGCAATCGGTCTGTAATAAAATGAAAATTTATTCACAAAAATCATAAAAGAAATGACTTTTAAGTATAGAAAAATTATGTTGAATGCTTTCTTACTGTCAAAAAAGTTTCAATTTACATAAAATTATATCTAGTTTGTGTTAGTTAGATTAAATTGTTATCTAAACATAATAAATCAAATATTTATCGCAAAACAAGTGAGCAATAGGGTGAATGCATTCAAATTAAAGTCAACGTCGTGTTGGATCAAAAACATGGGCCGCATAGGAAAATAAATAATTTTGCCTATTTAAAAAAATACTAAGCATTATTTTTGATGTTGTTAAGAGGTTGAATTAGTATTTCAAGTATGTGAGAAAAATAATAATAACAATTTAAATTAATCAATTTTTCATAAAGAAAATAACCAAAAACGAAGTTTGTTCTTCTGCTGAGCAGTTATTTATTACTACAGTATGGTCTTCAAGTGCATTAAATATGACGTCATGTGAATACACCCTACAGGAGCAGTTATGGCACATGACTTATCTCTGAACTAACAATTTTTACAATGATTATGTTTAATTTTTATCTAGTATATCTTGTGTAAGTTGCAATAATTCAACTCACTTTGTGTAATTAATTCGGTATATTTTACTCTTTTCTCAATCAAACCCTCAACTGCAATACGAGCAGTGGATACGTACAACAGATGCATTAATATTATAATTAATGTCTGCTATATGGATTAATAGAATAATATAAATAAATATATAATTTAACATAAATTAATAAATATAACTTTATTTAAAATAAATATTTTATAAATTATATTATAAAAAAAAAATTTAATAGTAATTAAAAATAAACTTAACTTTTTTTAATTAAAATGTTAATAAAACAAAAACTTTAATATACATTTTTACTAAAAAGTAAACATAAAGAAAAAAATTACTTTCATGACTCAGTTTTGATGTAATAAATAAATAAACAAATAATCGTAGATAGGTGTATTACGTAGATATTACATATCCAACTCGCTGTGTACTATTGATTGATTTCTCTTGTAAACTCGGAATTAATAGCTAGTTTCAGCTCGTTTTTCAAACACACACACATTTGCAATGATATTGGTAACAATATATTGATGGAGGAATGAGTATGATATCTCTTATTTCAAATACAATTAGCATAATTTAAATAATGATATAGTTTAAAATAAATATATAAAAGTCATTTTATTTAAAGTAAATATTTTATAAAAAAAAAAAAAAAAAATTTAGTAACTATAAAAATAAACTTTTTTTTAATTGAACTTTTACTTTTATTCAGTTATAATTAGAGACCAGTGATGAATTCAGAAAAAAGGTGATAACATTTTAAAAAAGTAAAAATAAAAAAATAAAATAAAATTCTGACTATATATGAGCAGTGAATGATGTTGGATTGGAAGGAGTCTCGGTAGCGTAATGGTTAACGCAGTGGTCTGGGAAACCAAAGATCCGGGTTCGTGTCCCGGTCGAGCCGAATTCCTTTTCAATGTCAGTTTACTGCTTATATAACACGGTGTAACACGAAAGCTAAACCCTTTCAAAATAAAATTCCTTTTTTTTTTAAATTTTGTTTTTAGTGTATGCTATACTGCTTATAGGTATTTTGTGATTACAAGTACAACCTACAACAACAACAACGACAACGACAACGACAACGACAACAACAACAACAACAACAACAACAACAACAACAACAACAACAACAACAACAACAACAACAACAACAACAACAACAACAACAACAACAACAAAAGATACATTGTAATACTATATTTAAAGAAAACAAATAGTAGAGGCAAATTAGCACATCATTTCATTCGGTCATTGGCTCTTCTTCTGCCCCACCTTTGTCTTCTAACTCATCATCTTCTTCTTCCTCCTCATCTTCACCCTTTACGATCAGTGTTTCCATGTCAATTTCTTCACCCAGGTTATTTATGTTGCAGTTACATACGACAATCATCTCCAGATTGTCGTCAGTTAAATTTGTTAAATTTGATGGCATACAATTAATGCTGTTCGTAAACCCTGTTCTCTGCTCCTAAAATGACGATCGCCTTTGGTTATTCAAATTGATTGCGCATTTTTTGGTGCAAGAGAACAGGGTTTACGAACAGCAATAATGAATCTCTGTTTTAAAAAAATTGCGTTAAAAAATCATTTTTTAAAAACGTTTTGTTAATTCTTATAAAAAAAAATCATTTAGGTGAAAAAAGTTGATGAAAAGGTAAAAAAAGGTGATCAAACCTAAAAAGGGTTAAAAAAAATTGATCTCAAACGGTTCGAAAGTTGCTAGTTCGTGGACATTCTTATAAAAAAGGAACATATTTATATTATTCATAGCAACAAAAAGGTGATCACCTGAAAATCCGGTCTCTAGTTATAATGCAGGTTTCATACACATGACTTCATATTTCATGCGCTTGGACGCCATACTGGAGTAATGAATAACATTCAAACTTTGTTACTTACTATTTTCTTTGGAAATCGGTTAATTATTTTGTCATTATCATTTTTCTCACAATACTATAGAGACTTACTCAACCTATTAAACTGGAAAAATGATTTCTTTTTCTATGCGAGCCATATTATTGAGTGATCCAACATGGCGTCGACTTTAACATGAATGTGCACACCCTATATGAGACTTTTCTTTAGAGTATGTGAGTAAAGTAGAATAAAATATAACGTCGCGACGTGTACACGATTATGTAAAATGCTTAAAATGTTTAATTAGTGCGTGTTTCCTCAATATCTAACTTAATTTTTCTAAATTAACTAATTTAACAACTGAGCTGGACTTTTTGAACTTCACTTAACATCTAAGCATGTAGAAAACTCAAAATTTTTAAGTTCGGGCTAAAATCTCATAGACCGATTTAGAATGAAACCCGGTTTAGGCTTAAAATCGAGTTTTTGTTCGAATAATGTGACAGATTTTGGAAAGCTTGATTTTTGATCAGGAATTTGGAAACAATCTTTCGAGCATATGAGGAAAAAGCTCTTTTATAAAGAGTTATAAAAAAATTTAAAATTTCTTAAACAACTGATAAAAACAATTAATTTTACATGCTAGAAAATCAAAAACATCATAAATCAAAATAATAATAATAAAAAAGACTTTGTCACATTCTTCAAAAATGTCATTTTTAGTTTATTTTTCTGCACAAGAGCTCGTTTCTTTGGACGAGTCATTCACGGGCTAAACTCAAGGTGGTGGGGGACGGACTTGGACCGGAAATCACTAAAAGAAAAACTACATTTTGATATTTTCCCAATAATTTTTTGTACATGATTTAATTCCAATAAAACAAACACTTTAATTTTCAAATAAAATCAAGTAAATTTAAAATATATTTTTTTATACAAAAAAAAAAAAAAATTAATGCTATTTTTAATTGTAAAAAAGTTCCTAATTTGACTAATATATCCCGCTCAAATTTAAATGCCCACATTTACATGTTATCTTTAAAGTGTAATAACTTAACTATTTGTTCGTGTTTTCACATGTTTGACATAACTAAATTTTTAAGTAACATTTCTTCTTTACTTTGTGTTATTATTATTATTCGCAACCGTCCAAAGTTTTTGAGATATCAGTCGGTCACCTACCACCTTAACTCTTCTTCAGTACTCAGTATAATTTACTCTTTTCACAATCAAACCCTCAACTGCAATGCAATATGAGCAGTATAACAACACAGTAGGTGTATTAATATTACGATTGATGTCTGATGTATTGAACAAATAGAATAATATAAATAAATATACAATTTAACATAAATTAATAACTTTATTTTAAATAAATATTTTATAAATTATATTATAAAATAAATTTTAATAGCAATAAAAATAAAATTAATTTTTATTAATTAAAATTTTATTAAACAAAAACTTTAATATCCATTTTTACAAACAAGTTAACATAAAGGTAAAAGTAATTTTGTTGACTCAGTTTTGATGTATAGAGTGTATCCGCAAGACTTCATATTTTAAGCGTTTGTAGGCCATACTGGAGTAATGAATAACATTGCTCAGCATAGGACAAACTTCGTTTTTGGCTATTTTCTTTGGAAAAACAGTTAATTTTTTGGTTATTATTTTTTTTCTCACATACTTAAAAGACTTGTACTCAACCTATCAACAACATCAATGCTCTCAAAAATATTACTTAGTATTAATTGGCAAAATAAGTTAATTTCCTATGTGAGCCATGTTATTGAGTAATCCAACATGGTGTCAACTTTAACATGAATGCACGACAAAAAAAAAAAAAAAAAAATTCTGTAAAAAGAAATTAACCAATAACGAAGTTTGTTTTATGTTGAGCAGTTATGGCACATGCCTTATCTCTGAACCAACAATTTTTACAATGGTAATGTTTAATTTTGAACTATTTCATCTAATATAAGTTTAAATGTTACAACTCGCCATGTACTATTATTTAATTTCTATAGTATACTCGGAATTTATAACTCATTTCTCTTACTAAACCCACATGCGCAATGATAATGGGGCAATTATGTTGGCGGAGGATTGTTTAAGATAACTCTTAATTATTGCGAATTACCATAATATAAATAATGATATAATTTAAAATAAATATATAAAAATTATTTTCTTTAAAAGAAATATTTTATAACTTACATATAAATATATATTTTTAATAACAATAAAAATAAACTAAAATTGTGTTATTTAAAATGTTATTAAAACAAATTTAATTTTTTACTTTCATTCAGTTATAATGTAATGCATACGTTGTATCTGCATGACGTCAAATTTTATGTAACTGGAAGCTATACTGGAGTAATGAATAGCATTACTCAGCATAGGTATGTACGCAAACTTCGTTAATAACTCTTTTCTTTGGAAATCGGTTAATTTTTTTTTCGTCATCGTCATATTTTTCACATACTTGTGAGACTTACTCAACTGCCAAAACGAGTTCTTTTTCTATGCGAGCCATGTTATTGAGTGATCCAACATGGCATCGACTTTAACATGAATGTGCACACCCTATATGAGACTTTTCTTTAGAGTATGTGAGTAAAGTAGAATAAAATATAACGTCGCGACGTTTACACGATTATGTAAAATGTTTAATTAGTGCGTGTTTCCTCAATATCTAACTTCATTTTTCTAAATTAACTAATTTAACAACTGAGCTGGACTTTTTGATCTTCACCTATCATCTAAGCATGTAGAAAACTCAAAATTTTTAAGTTCAGGCTAAAATCTCATAGACCGATTTAGATTGAAACCCGGTTTAGGCTTAAAATCAAGTTTTTGTTCGAATAATGAGACAGATTTTGGAAAGCTTGATTTTTGATCAGGAATTTGGAAACAATCTTTCGAGCATATGAGGAAAAAGCTCTTTTATAAAGAGTTATAAAAAAATTTAAAATTTCTTAAACAACTGATAAAAACAATTAATTTTACATGCTAGAGAATCAAAAACATAAATCAAAATAACAATAATAAAAAAGACTTTGTCACATTCTTCAAAAATGTTGTTTTTAGTTCATTTTTCTGTTCAAGAGCTCGTTTTTTTGGACGAGTCATTCACGGGCTAAACTCGAGCTAGCTCGTTTTTGAGCAAAATTTTGAAAACCCAGGTTGAGCATTTTCAAAAACACGAACCCTTGAAGATATTGGCGCAGGTAGGTGCTAGAACCGGTTTAAATTTACAACTGCAAATTTAAATGTTATCTCTTTAAATACAAAGCCCCTGTAAGTTATGCAACTTTTTCAACTTTGCTGTATACAAAGTTGCATGCTAAATTAGGATAACAATCAGGGACGTATTCAGGATTTTGCAACGGGAGGGGTCCAGCCTATAGTGAGCATAGGCAAAGGGGGGAAACACCTCTTTCTCTCAGACATACAGTAAATAAAATTAAAAAAAAAAAAAATGCTCTTCTTGAGCAATGAATAACATTGCGCATTAAATATGACGTCATGTGAATACACCCTATAGGAGCAGTTATGGTACATGCCTTATCTCTGAACTAACAATTTATACAATGATAATGTTTAATTTTGAACTATTATATCTCGTGTAAGTTGCAATAATTCAACTCACTTTGTGTAATTAATTAAGGTGGTGGGGGACCGACTTGGACCGGAAATCACTAAAAGAAAAACTATATTTTGATATTTTCCCAATAATTTTTTGTTCATGATTTAATTCCAATAAAACAAACACTTTAATTCTCAAATCAAATAAATTTAAAATAGATTTTTTTATACCAAAAAAAAATTTAATGCTATTTTTAATTGTAAAAAAGTTCCTAATTTGACTAATATATCCCGCTCAAATTTAAATGCCCACATTTACATGTTATCTTTAAAGTATCAATATTTAAAAGTGATTATAGGCGTACATATCTAAGTGCCAAACAGCTCCGCTTGTAGTATTTTTTTTTTTTTTATTATTATTTTTTTTTTCTCTTCATCACCTTTGTTATGCATCTTTTTCTATAAAGTGATATAAAACTTTTATTTTTTTTTTCTAATATTTATATATTTTTTTCTTTCTATTATTAATTTTTTCTCTTATTACGTAGTATTAATATTTCCTCTGATCGAAATTTTGAATGTAATTAAATGATTTCATGAATGTTTTTCTGTTGGGGTTAGGTGTAAGAGTGGGCCAGACATATTGTCAGGCTTAAACCTCGCCCTTTCAAAAATTTGTAAATTTTTTTTCCTTGCATTTTTTTGAATAAAGACGATTATTTATTTATTTATTTATTTAATAACTTAAATATTTGATCGTGTTTTCACATGTTTGACATAACTAAATTTTTAAGTAACATTTCTTCTTTACTTTGTGTTATTATTATTAATCGCAACCGTCCAAAGTGTATGAGATATCAGTCGGTCACCTACCACCTTATCTCATCTTCAGTACTCAGTATAATTTACTCTTTTCACAATCAAACCCTCAACTGCAATGCAATATGAGCAGGAGAACAACACGGCAGGTGTATTAATATTATGATTGATGTCTGATGTATTTAACAAATAGAATAATATAAATAAATATACAATTTAACATAAATTAATAAGTATAACTTTATTTTAAATAAATATTTTATAAATTATATTATAAAATAAATTTTAATAGCAATAAAAATAAAATTAATTTTTATGAATTAAAATTTTATTAAACAAAAACTTTAATATCTATTTTTACAAACAAGTTAACATAAAGGTAAAAGTTATTTTGTTGACTCAGTTTTGATGTATAGAGTGTATCCGCAATACTTCATATTTTAAGCGTTTGTAGGCCATACTGGAGTAATGAATAACATTGCTCAGCATAGGACAAACTTCGTTTTTGGCTATTTTCTTTGGAAAAACAGTTAATTTTTTTGTTATTATTTTTTTTCTCACATACTTAAAAGACTTGTACTCAACCTATCAACAACATCAATGCTCTCAAAAATATTGCTTAGTATTAATTGGCAAAATAAGTTAATTTCCTATGTGAGCCATGTTATTGAGTAATCCAACATGGTGTCAACTTTAACATGAATGCATGACCAAAAAAAAAAAAAAAAAAAAATTATTCTGTAAAAAGAAATTAACAAATAACGAAGTTTGTTTTATGCTGAGCAATTATGGCACATGCCTTATCTCTGAACCAACAATTTTTACAATGGTAATGTTTAATTTTGAACTATTTCATCTAATATAAGTTTAAATGTTACAACTCGCCATGTACTATTATTTAATTTCTCTTGTATACTCGGAATTTATAACTCATTTCTCTTACAAAACCCACATGCGCAATGATAATGGGGCAATTATGTTGGCGGAGGATTGTTTAAGATAACTCTTAATTATTGCGAATTACCATAATATAAATAATGATATAATTTAAAATAAATATATAAAAATTATTTTGTTTAAAAGAAATATTTTATAACTTACATATAAATATATATTTTTAATAACAATAAAAATAAACTAAAATTGTTTTATTTAAAATGTTATTAAAACAAATTTAAACTTTTACTTCTATTCAGTTATAATGTAATGCATACGTTGTATCTGCATGACGTCAAATTTTATGTAACTGGAAGCTATACTGGAGTAATGAATAGCATTACTCAGCATAGGTATGTACGCAAACTTCGTTAATAACTCTTTTCTTTGGAAATCGGTTAATTTTTTTTCGTCATCGTCATATTTTTCACATACTTGTGAGACTTACTCAACTGCCAAAACGAGTTCTTTTTCTATGCGAGCCATGTTATTGAGTGATCCAACATGGCGTCGACTTTAACATGAATGTGCACACCCTATATGAGACTTTTCTTTAGAGTATGTGAGTAAAGTAGAATAAAATATAACGTCGCGACGTGTACACGATTATGTAAAATGCTTAAAATGTTTAATTAGTGCGTGTTTCCTCAATATCTAACTTAATTTTTCTAAATTAACTAATTTAACAACTGAGCTGGACTTTTTGATCTTCATCTATCATCTAGGCATATAAAAAAATATACATTTTTAAGTTCGGGCTAAAATCTCATAGACCGATTGCTTGAAACCCGTTTCAGCTTAAAATCAAGCTTTTGTTCGAAAAACGAGACAGATTTTGGAAACCTTTTGATTTTTGATCAGGAATTTGGAAACAATCTTTCGAGCATACATATGAGGAAAAATATATTTTTTCATTACAAAAATATTATTTTTTAATCACAGTAGTTATAAAATAATTGAAAATTTCTTAAACAACTGATAAAAACCATTAATTTTACATGCTAGACATATAACATGATAAATCAAAATAATAATAATAAAAAAGACTTTGTCACATTCTTCAAAAATGTTGTTTTTAGTTCACTTTCTGTTCAAGAGCTCGTTTTTTTGGACGAGTCATTCACGGGCTAAACTCGAGCTAGCTCGTTTTTGAGCAAAAATTTGAAAACTCTGGTTGAGCATTTTCAAAAAAACAAACCCTCGAAAATATTGGCGCTGGTAGGTGCTAGAACCGGTTTAAATTTACAACTGCAAATTTAAATTTTATCTCTTTAAATACAAAGGCCTGTAAGTTATGCAACTTGTTCAACTTTGCTGTATACAAAGTTGCATGAAAAATTAGGATAACAATCAGGGACGTATTCAGGATTTTGCAACGGGAGGGGGGTCCAGCCTATAGTGAGCATAGGCAAAGGGGGGAAACACCCCCTTTCTCTCAAGCGTTTTCAGACCTTACGGGGGGGGGGGGAGGGGGTCCAGATCCCGAACCTTCCACCCTTGAATACGCCCCTGATAACAATTATTGTAATGTGCAAGAATTTTACATTCTTTTGTTTCACTGTGACGGCTATATTATTATATAGCCGGGCAGTGTATGATTTGGCAGTGCAAGGTGGTAGTGATCCACGTCAAGTCAGAGGTTCACCTCATCTCATATTGATATAATGTAGAGATGTTTAGGCTTGACAGCTAAGTGTATTCATGTCTCTGGCCATGCAGTCAGTCCTGGCAGTGCAAGGTAGTAGTGTAGTGGTCCACGTCAAGTCATAGGTTCACCTCATCTCATTGCTGTATGTAGAGTTGTTTAGGCTTGACAGCTAAGTATATTCATGTCTCTGGCCATGCAGTCAGTCCTGGCAGTGCAAGGTGGTAGTGGTCCACGCAAGTCAGAGGTTCACCTCATCTCATTGCTATATGTAAAGATGTTTAGGCTTGACAGATAAGTGTATTCATGTCTCAGGCCATGCAGTCAGTCCTGGCAGTGCAAGGTGGTAGTGGTCCACGTCAAGTCACGTTCACCTCATCTCATTCATTAGTCATTGTCATTACAAAAAAATCCCACGTTGTTGTGTATATCCTGTTGTTCAGTGGAATGTAAAACTCAGTTCTAATGTTTTTTCATTAAATTATTCAGGTTTTAATAACGTGGTGATGAATCACATAAAATTCCACTCACAAAAAAAGTGAGAGGAAACAGGAAACACAGTGAAGTATGATGATTGTTCACTATACACACCAGTCTACCTGTTATAGCTTTACCTGTAGTGCAAGAATGAAGTTCGCTCTGTGTTGCATCGTTATTATTGGTAAGCTATTAAAATGTATTTATTTCATGTCAATATATTAGGAATAAGAATCTTCATTGACCGAGGCAGTTTTTAGTAACAGTTATAGTTACAGCAAGCATTGGTCTTGTCAAATATAGCTGAAAATTAATTTAAATAACAAATAAGAATACAACTTACAATGAATTACACACCCATAAGTACACTACTAATTTATAAATAAAAACATTGTAATGAAGTTTGTGAAAATGTATTATTATCAGTATAATATTCAAATGTTAAAGGGCTCCAGACCTCAAACGTTTGAATCAAAAACGTAAAATTCATGAGATGGTACCATCATTCATACACATATTATATCCTTCAACCCTTCTGTAGCCTCACAAACTGGGGTTGAAAACTTCAAAGTAGGCAACTTTAGGACTTCATGACGTCAACAATTCCGGGTCTACAATAGATATTGTAGCGCGGGTTGCATACTTTACAAGTTTTCTTCCCAGTTGGCGAGAGTACTGAAGGGTTAAGGCACAAAATATGTGTATTTATAATAACCCTATCTCATGATTTATAATTTTGAGGCCAGGGGCCCTTTAAGAGTTACATTTGTATGGCTTATATCTCAAAATCTGAAACGAAAACTTTTAAACTTTATGAAAAAATGACAAAATTTTCATAACCCGTGACCATCATATAAAATAATTAATTGAAATTAACATGGGCTCTTATGGAACTAAAACTTCAAAAAATCATAATTTAAAATCTCGTATGGTAATTCTTTAAATTTTTGGCATTTTTGAAGATACTTATAATCCTAATGTATTACTGTGCAAAATTTCAAATATTCCTTTCTTCACAAGTTTTGGATTAAATTCTGATCGCTGATTTTCCGCCTTAATGTAAAGAGAATAATTAATTAAGAATAATTAATATATATTAAATATAAACGTCCCCTTTACGAACGTTAAGAATAAATTACGTAATTTATGCTGCATTTATGTCATTATAGCATAAGAAATGTTATTAAATTATAATAACATAAATAATTTATGCTATACAACATAATATTTATGCCTGATAAAATAGTTATTATATAATATAATAATATTAAGAATTAAGAGTAACTAGAGTAAGAGTATTCAGATAAGAGGTTACCTAAAATTTTACATTCAATTCTGGAGAGTATAAGCATTAAAATATTTACTCATTAATAATTATTATTAAAATAGATTTTTTATTTTTGTCAGTGCATAATAATAAAAACGACAATATAATTGATGAAATAAATATTTATTAGATTGTAACGGGGTTTTAATGCATGAAAATTGGACTAATAATTGTCCTTTTTTATAATTTATTATTATTATTATTATTTTTGATGTTCTATCTACGTTTAATTTTTCAATGTTTAATTTTTTTCATAATTTTTTTAGCTCTTTTTTTTATTATTATTTGTTAATGTAATTTTTAAAAGTAATATTATTCACGGCCTATTTTTACTTATCCTTAATATAGAACTAATGCTGTACATACTAATGTTAAAACATGATGCACATAAGAAAATTAATTATAAAGAACTGAAAAATTAGAAAAAAATTGTATAATCAGGACAATAGCTTCTTTTAGAATAATTATACAAGAAAATTAGCCTCTAAATTGACATTTTCTTCATTATTCTGTATATTTCAGCCAGTGTCATAACTGTGGTTTTCTCCGCCTATGAAGATTGTCCTAAGTTTTGCAATATGATGTTCAAACCAGTCTGTGCCAAAAACTCGACAGGAGGTGTGAATACTTTTAGCAATGAATGCAAAATGAAGGCTAGAAACTGCTACAAGAAAATGGGTAAATATTATTTTACTATACATTTTAAAGCCATAAACCACATGAAACAACACATGCTTTTTAATGAATAAACACAAAATGGGATCTTCAAAACAGATGACAATTTTTACCAGAATGTTAATGTAGTCCCACGAGAGAGCGTGAAAAACTGTAAAGTATGCAATATGCGTGAAAACTCATGTTTATGACGTCAGAAACATGAAAAAATTAGTATGAAAATGTTGTGCGGGTTTGCTTAAATCAAATTTTCTGATCACTGCTACGTGGCTACTGTTGGGTTTTGAGAGAAACTAATGTTAATTATGTAAATCCCATCAAGTTTTTTATGATATAAATGCTTATGTTTTTCTCTGGTCTATTCTTTTAAGTCCTTTGTCTATTTGAATATTTTCTAAGTATTATTTTGTTTCTTTGCAAACATAAAGTGATTTATTTTTCACATAAAAATCTAATCTTTAGCAATATGATAGCTATTTTATAATGCCGTGCATTGATTATTAATTGACATTATTTCATACATTGAGATTGAGAATACAAATTACAGAGGCTATATATTATATAGTATTTTTAAACTATTACTAACCAATAACCATATTGTCTCTAAACATTCATAACTAGAGAGTGGAATAGTCTCTTTTTTCATCAAAATAGTCTTCAAAAATTAAAGATAGTCTAAAATAGTTCTTAGAAATGTTTAACAGTCGGATAAATTTAATAAATTTTAGATTGTCTGTAAAAAACTGAGCTTCGTAGAATGGATGCATGCATATTCTAATATTTAAATATGAAAATCGAGCCTACTTCACTGGGCTCGGCCTTCCACGCAATCTATTTTGTCCGGCATCTTGAGGGCTATATTAGAGAGAGAGAGAGAGAGAGAGAGAATGAAAATATTGTGGTCATACAATTTTATTGCTCTATATGAAATCAGAAACTCAAAACAATGATAACAAAAAGTTATGTATTATATCAAAATGTATAAAATATCCAACCTATATCATAATATAAATATTTATTGCTGGAACTTTATTAATGTCAAGGCGTTTCCGGTTAGAAAAAAAAATTATATTTGTGACTTCCCAGAGGATGTGACATTATTTAAATTATAATTAATTTTAATATCAATTTAATTGGAGGTTATCATTTAGGAGCCTGTGAAAACCATTGGATCCCGTAATTACTTATTGCACCATATTTATTTAAAGGTTTTATTAATAAGAAATAAGAATAAGAAATTTTATTGACCAAGGCAGTTCATATAGTAACATAGCGTTTTGTTACAACAAGCGTTGGTCTAGTTATTATTTACAATTGACATAACATAATAATATAAATAAATAATATTTATGACTACAATATTAAAGTTTCAATAGACCCCTTGCACATCCTTGCGCTTTGTCGCCATGTTTGTGGTGCTTAATACATTGTCCAGCATAGAGAAACCATAATTTCTCCTAATTTTTCAAATAAAAAGAGTTTATTTCAACTGAACAAATGTTTTCTCATATTCTTTAAGCTTATTAGGAGCTAGAAATAAGTTTTTGATTGAGGTTTGAAGTCTTCTTTTTGCTACTAAAAAAATAAAAATTAGTTTTTTTTTTTTGTATGCTGGCCTATGTATTCCTGACCAATAAAATGGTGGCTCTTAAATATGAGTGCAATCAGTCTATACAGTTCCGGTACAGTCTTACTTTATTGCAGTATTTAAAGGAGTTGCAAACCCAAATCATTTTATTGCATATTTTGTACTTATGATGAGTACTGATTTCAAATCTGGCAAAGAAAAAAATCGCAAAAGTTTATTTTAGGTACATAGGTTTGCCTACTGATTATGTCATATGGGCAAACATAGATTTTCTTCATTTTAGACCTTTGCCTCCCAGTGTTTATGCGGTCACGGCATATTTAGTTTTCAAAACAAGACACTAGTAAGGAGTAAAAATACTACTGCAGATCATGAGGGGGTCTCATTACGCGTGGCAAATTATATTTTATGTGCAACTATAGAATCGAAGGAAATGATGGGTCGTTTTTGCAGTAATAAGCTTTGAATTTAGCCCTTGCGCGCTAGGGAAGCTTATACTGCATAGACCGGACGCTGCATGGGGCGCACCACCCCCACATCTGGAATGCATTTATCTTGTCTTCTCTCGGTGCACTCTCCACCTCTTTAAAAACCACAAGCGGCTTATATTTAGGGGAGTCATTAAATTATATTTTTCTATGCAAAAAGTAGTTTTACAAATCAATTAATTGTTCACTTAGTATTTATTTTCTATTGCTCAGACAAAGATGCCAAAAGTATTATATATTTGCCAAAATCACACGGTGAGTCAAAAGTAGTTAGATACACATAGAGCGTAGATATTGTCATTCAAAGTGCAAGTACTTTGATTTTAGATAGGAAGCCGCCACATTTTTCACCATATGCAGACAAATAATAAAAATATAAGCCGGGCAAAATTGAATGAAATAAATTTTTGCAATTTTTTTTCTTTAAATATAATGAACTAAAATACTTGTCCAGTAGCTATGGTAAGAGAAAACGTTATTTCCTGACAAACCCTTTAAATGAGAGATACTATAGTAACTAATGACTTTTAATGACACACTTTTACATGTTTTTCTGATCGTAATTTTAATTATAACTCATCACCGATTAACTGCATTTATGACTTTATAGCATAAATGACGCTAAATTGGAAGTATAGACTCTTATTATATTATTATGTAGTGTAATTTAATATTTATAAATATATATAAATATATAAATATATATATATATATATATATATATATATATATATATATATATATATATATATTTATATATATATATATATATATATATATATATATATATATATATATATATATATATATATTTATATATATAATATGTGTGTGTGTGTGTGTGTGTGTGTGTGTGTGTGTGTGTGTGTGTGTGTGTGTGTGTGTGTGTGTGTGTGTGTGTGTGTGTGTGTGTGTGTGTGTGTGTGTGTGTTTGTGTGTGTTTATTAGTTTTGAGCATTTTTATTTTTGTCCGAGTAATATTATAACATATTCTTATATTCCAGATTTTGTTACGATGCACGAGGGCAAATGCACAGAAGATGAGAAGAAAGGAATATTCGAGGCACTTGAAGCTGCGGCTGATGAAACAGTCACCGAAATGGTCGATGGAGACGAAGAATGAAATAACTAAACAAAGATTATTCATTAACTATTAAAAAAAAAAAAAAAAAAAAAAAATAGAGCGTTGGAAATAAAATAAAATTTGATCGGTTTAATAAATTGAATAGAAATAAAAATTCAAATTGAAAATGTTCCATTACTATAGATCAACAAATATGCATACGGCTTTCATGTTAAAAGTGAAACATTCCGTAAGCTAAGGGTCCCCTAATTTAGAATTGTACTTATGGGGAGAACCCCCCTTTTTTTCTTTCTTGCCCCCCCCCCCCCTTATATATTAAGAAAACTGCACCGATTCCGGGGATAAATGAGGAATATTAGAAATTCTTTTACGTGTTTTCAGACAGAAATTTTTAAAGAAGTTTTACTTCCGAAAACCTATAAAACTATAAAATTAAATTATTACTAATACAATTAAAAAAAAAAATCATATTAACAAATAACATTACATGTCTAACATTTCTAATCATTTATTGTAACTGACTGTACTGTAAAACAGTTGGGTTAAATTAAGAGGTTGTATGCCTGGCTTCGCCCAATAAAAAGCCATTAATTATTATTATTATAAAACCTCAATTTTTGCATATTTTTATTCAAATGTAATATTCGTTTGAAAAAGTAAAAGTAAATTGTTTTAAAAAATCGGAAATATAAACAGTTTTTACAATTATTTAAATCTAAATATTGAAAACAAAATAGTTTCAAGTTCGATCCAATTTACTCGAATAGCTTCGATTATCCGATTTCAAAACTTTGATGATTTTCCAACGTTCTATAATTAACATAATTTAAACCTATTTGCATCTTTACTCATTTTTATATGTCTTATTTAGTATCTATGATCTTTTATAACAAATAAACGATAGAATAACTTTTTTATATGAATAAATCATAAAATAACAATGATTTGCATCTTTATTTTAAATAATAAAATTTAAAATATATAATTTCTTTAACAATACATACGAAATTTTAAAGCCATAGACCACATAAAACAACAGGTGATTTTTAATGAATAAACACGAAATGGGATCTTCAAAACAGATTATATTTTTTATCATAGTGTTATTGTAACCCCAGAGAGCGTGAAAATACTGTAAAAGTATACAATTTGCGTGACTATTCGTGTTTATGACGTCAGAAACATGCAAAAATTATTTAAAAAAATGTTGTGCGAGTTGCATAAATTGAAATTTTCTGATCACAACTATGGAGCTACAGTTGGGTTTTAAGACAAACTAAAGTTATTTATGTAAGTCGCATCAAGTGTTTTGTGATATAAATGAATAATGAATAAATATGAATGCTTATGAAATAAATGCGACGAAAATTTGACCTACATCATTAAGGCAATGTTTTTTTTTAGAGTTGCCAAAATAATACAGAGGCCCACCAGCGTGGGTAATAAAATACTTCATCTGGCAACAACTACACAGAAAAAAATTACTACTAATGGCAGGTATCTACATGAACCTGTATTTTGCAATAGGTACACTTGAATTTGGAACAGCTATAGGTAGTTATAAAACTACAATACCACTTAATCTAAGTGAGTCACACTATTATTGTTGCACATTGCACCTGCACTGTCTAGGTATTACTGTAGTATAATAAGACCTGTGTTCTAGGTTATATGTCTACCTATTACATTGTTAGTGTTAAATTTTTTGCGTGTATTAACAAGATAATAATTTTGTATATGAAAAAGCCATTTTATCAAATAATAACAATAGGGTCAAATACAATCAGGGTCGGACTGGCACTCAAGGGGTCTCATCCGCGAAAGGGGTGTAAACACCCTTTCTAGGGTGGCCACAAGAAGGGGCATAACACCCTGGTTACGCCCCTTTTTGGGCCTCAGGGGCCTCCAAACAGGGGATTGGATTCCGTGTTCGTTATTGTGGATTTGCTCTTACGCCCAGTCTGACTGTGAGTCCGTTGTACAATTAACATTTTTTACGATTTAAAAAAATATATAATAATAATTAATTATTAAATTATTTATTTAATTGTAAAGAAAATTACACCATAATATATATAATGTAGCAATATTTTGTAAGTGGGGGAAAAAAAAAGAGGAAATGAGTGATTAAAAAATTGTTGACCCAACATACTCTCAATAAAAAATTGACCTTTGTATGCAAATGTGAGTGTGTGTTATTATTCAGTAAATCCCACTGAGTGAGTGCGTCACTTTGTCTTGCTAGGCAGTGAGAGATAACAAATTGTGACGTCACGTAATTCAAATGTTTTCAAATCATGGTAGTGTAAATATTAAAGCTCAACTATCTCGCCGCTCGTGTTTACACTTTGTATAAGTCTGCGCGTGGAATTAATAACTTGAGTTATTTAATGTTTTGAATTTAGGTGGAATACGAGGTACGGTGGTAATTTATAAATAGAAATTTGTACAAGCAAAGAAAAGAAAAAAAAAAAAAAAAAAAAAAAGAACAACGAATAATAAATACATAAGGTTGTAAATAAATAAATAACTAAATAAAAAAATAAATAAGTAAATAAATAAATAAATAAATAAATAAATAAATAAATAAATAAATAAATAAATAAATAGATAAATAAATAAATAAACATATTTTTCTAAACTCTATATTGAGCCGAAACTTTTGATAAGTCGTAAATTTAATTCATTTATTAATTATTTTCCATATCAAGTTGAACTTTTTCTTTTCATTCCTTTTCATTCATGGGCTTTGCCTTTTTAATTATCCTTTTGAGCAAATGCATCATTGTGACTTTGACTGTTATGTCTGTGTAATTTACTTGCTCAATAAATCTATATTATTATTATTATTATTATTATTCCTTGTTATTTATTAAAACTATAATTTTTTTAGTTCAAAATGCTCATTACGTTTAATAATTATTCACGGTCTCAACAACTCGAGCTGTCATGGTTTAGAAATAAAAGGCTTAAAACCTTAAAAAGAAAGTGTGTGTGTGTGTGTGTGTGTGTGTGTGTGTGTGTGTGTGTGTGTGTGTGTGTGTGTGTGTGTGTGTGTGTGTGTGTGTGTGTGTGTGTGTGTGTGTGTGTGTGTGTGTGTGTGTGTGTGTGTGTGTGTGTGTGTGTGTGTGTGTGTGTGTGTGTGTGTGTGTGTGTGTGTGTGATAGAGAGAGAGAGAGAGAGAGAGAGAGAGAGAGAGAGAGAGAGAGAGAGAGAGAGAGAGAGAGAGAGAGAAAGTACTTGAAGATTTTGGCTTCTAAAAATTGGCTCTAAAAGTTTCAACTAATAATTTATTGTTATATAATATATATTCAACTCAAAAAACCTGAGTTACCTGCCGTTCGACCTTTTACGGTATCGCCCAGCTGCCCCCTTCTCCTCAAATGTGACAATGGGCGATACTTTAGGCATGCCCGATTTAAATCGACTGAGGTTTTTTGAGTTGAATATAGATATTATTGTGATACAACATTCTTAAATACTCTCAGCCATCTATATTAACCTTTTTTAAGGACGACTTTAAGAGACTTTTTCAAAAATGTAAAGAAAAAATATGGGTGTTTAGCATGCTAGATTTTAAAAATTTTTTTCTTTGAAATTTTTGTCTGATAAAAGCTTATTTAACTCCAACAATGTCTTTGGGCTGTAAGCTGCAACCTCTAGTTAAACCTTAGTTATCTTTTTTTAATTGTTGTAACAATCAAAATAACAACTTAACTACGGTTTAACTAGTTAGTTACCGTTGCAGCTTCCGGGGGTTTCTCTCTTATCAGACGGTCACTGGTTCTGACAATTTTATCATAGGTAGTTGTTAGTATTAACTTTCAAATGGCATCATAAAATTTCAAATTTTTATATTTAGATTTTGAGATACAAGCCATTTAACAACCCTTAACTTTAATGTTGCAGAAATTTTAAGTCAGTACTCGCAATATTGCATCATTTTGATAAATATTGCAAATCTACTATAATTCCTGGAAAAGATAATAATTAAAATGATATAAATTATTGCATTGAGTAGTAAAATATACAATATATGTATATTATATAGCTGAGTGGTAGAAAGTTTACGACGCCAGAGAGCAAGTGTGTGTGTAGTAAGAAATATATTTGAGATAAGAAAATTTTGTCGTGTTTGAGAATGACAAACACTTCACACGCGAGAGCTTAAGCTTATATCAATCAGTAGCAAGTGAGATACACACATGGCGGCACTGGTCAGATACAGAATTTTACTAGGTATGTATTCACAAAGTTCATTTATAACAGTTGACCCCTTATGTGAGCACTATGGACTGGTATAGGAAAATGACACATATTGCCAATTTAAAAATATTTTTGAGAGCATTGATGCTGTAAAATAGGTTAAATTACGTTTTCAAGTATGCTATAATATAACTAATTTTTTAATGCATAATAAAGGATTAACTGTTTTGAGACTGTCTATAGACCGGTTGCACTCATATTTAAGAGCTGCCATTTTGTTGGTCAGGAATACATAGGCCAGCATAGGAAAAAATCAATTTTTTAAATAGCAAATGATGCTTCAACCTCAATCAAATCCTTATTTCTAGTTCCTAATAAGCTCGAAGAATATGAGAAAAATTCATTCTTTTGAAATAAACTCTTTTTATGTGAAAAATTAGGAGAAATAATGTTTCCCCTATGCTGGACAATGCATTAGGCACCACAAACATGGCAACAAAGCTCAAGGATGTGTAAGGGGTCTATAAACAATTTCACTCACATCCACTTTCGTTTCGACGTACTGCGCATGTGTACTAACAATAAGTGGAAACGGAAGTGACCAAAATTGCTTCAAGTCAGCCTCAAAATATTTGTATCTTTAAAAATCAATAGCCAGAAATGCGGTTTGTTCTTTGTTGGGCAATGTTATTCATTACTCCAGTTCACTAAATATGACGTCATATGCATACACACTATACATTAATAATTTTTTATTGGAACCTTCTAATCTTTTCGTTCTGTGTCATAGAACTAAGATTTTCTTATTTATAACTACACTACTATTCATTGTTACAGAAAATTTAAATCCAATGCGTTAACGCGACAACAAGATTATATGACAACAATTTGATTCTAATTTTTAAATTAAAAATATAAACAAGTTACTTTTCTGAAATTAATAAATAAACTTTAAAGTTAAAAATATTTAATAAATCGGTTAAAAAATTGTACAAGTTGGTATAATAATTTATATAAATATTATGAATATTTTTATTTAAATATTATATTTATAGTAATAAAATATAAAGCTTTTTATTATTTTAATTAATTTAATTTAATACAATTATTATTATGTTATGTATTACTTATTTCAATTGATTATGGATTAGCTTATTTTTATTAATTTATTAATTTACTTACTTACTTACTTACTTACTTACTTACTTACTTACTTACTTACTTACTTACTTACTTACTTACTTACTTACTTACTTACTTACTTACTTACTTACTTACTTACTTACTTACTTACTTACTTACTTACTTTCTTACTTACTTACTACTTACTAACTTATTTGCTTATTTATTTATTCATTTTGTTTTTCAAATGTTAAATAAACTCTCAGTTTTATTCAAAATGACCCCACGTCCCAATTACTGCACAATTAACCCGCAGTTCAATGAATGTCCTTGCTCCAATGTTGATTACAGCGGTGTGGCTGGTGTTCGTGGTGGACAGCACGCAGCAGCTACCCACAGATGATAAGAAATGTTCCGCGCAGTTCTCTCCCTTTTGCGCATGTACTCCGGACAAGGCGTACAAGACAATGACTTTTCATAACGAGTGCTTTCTCAAGAAACATATCGCAAAACATAGAGATACATGTGAGTATATTTACTACAAATATTATAGCTTTGTAGGAAATATAGTAATTTTTATTACATTTGAAGTTTTGTTGTTGTTGTTGTTGTTTGTTTGTTTGTTTAAGAAACATATTATACCTAAATATAGAGATACTTGTGAGAAAATATTTATACAAATAGCCTTTAGGGTGTATGCATTCATGACAAAGTCGATGCCATTTTGGATCAAACAATAACATGAACTGCATAGGAAAATGACTCATTTTGCCAGGGTGTAAAATTACTAAACAATTTTTTTGAGAGCATTGATGCTAATAATACATTAATTAAGTTTCTGAAGTATGTGAGGAAAATAATAATAACAAGAAATTAACCCATTTTCCAAAGAAAATAGCTAAAAACAAATGCTGAGTAATGTTATTCATTACTCCTGTATGGCCTCCAAGTGCATTAAATATGACGTCATGCGGATGTACACCCTACAGCCTAGGGTATATTATAGTTATATTTCTTCCATTTTATTATTTTTTTTTTCTTTTCTTCACTCAAGAAACATCGCAAAATATAGAAATACATATGAGTGAAAATTTACATTAGTTTAGTAATAATGATTTTGATCTGCTAAAAATATTGATCTAAAAATCAAGATCATTACAACACTGAAAATAAGTAAAATTTCAACCAAATCTTTGTATGTTGAGGTGGGGAAACTTAAAGTACATAATATTTCCGCAGACACTTGCAAGCTGCACGACGGTATCTGCACTGAAGATGACCGCGCTTGTGCCACTCAGATCAGCAGACATGGAGGACTGGAGTGTCGACCTCTAGCCACCACAAGGTCAAGGCCACAACTCAAGGTCACCAAGAAGCCCAGTAGGATACCTGTGTTTTATCCTAGAGGATCTGTCCCACGTTAATATATAACTGACGTCACAAGAAACATATAGTATAGGATACCTGTATTCTACCCTATAGAGGGTCCGTGTCTCGTTAAAAAAGCTACTGGTCTCTCCAAAAAAAAAAAAAAAAAAAAAAAAAAAAAAAAATTGACATTATAAGATGAGACTAATATAAATACACTCTAAATAAAGGTTTTTGAAAAGCTTGTACTGCACAGTTTTGCAATGCCTTAAGTATTGTAGAATCAATGGTTATGACGCCATACCGTTGACAATCTAACGATAAAAGTGAAAATGACGTCACAAGCGTTAGAATCACAATGGTGTAAACGTTAAACTTGACCATTGCAAATCTACATTTTTTTCATTCAGTCCCAACGCTTGTAACGTCACTGATGTTTTTATCGTTAAAAATTCAACGTTTAATGACGTCATAACCGTACATTCCACAATACTTAAAGCATTGTAAAACTGTGTACAAGCTTTCAACTCTTATTTTTTTTAGAGTGAAACTCTTCTGTAGCCTCACAAACTGGGGAGACACTACTTGTAAAGTAGTAACCCACACTACGATTTATATTTTACACCTGGAATTGATGAAGTCATGAATTCCTAACGTAGCCTCCTTTATAGTTTTTCAATCCCAGTTTGTGAGACTACAGAAGTGAAGTAATATGTGTGGAGATAATGGTCCCATATCATATGAATTTTATGTTTTTGACTAAATTTTGGTGGCCAGTAGTTCTTTAATTATGCGTGAAAATTATATCTACAAAGACTGTACTTTTGTGTAGGTCTATAAACGACCGTATTATGAATATTTATTAGTTCCTAACATTTTATAATTTTGAAGTTACTAGTAATTAAGTAAAAGATGCAGGTTAGTTAGTAAAAAAAAAAAAAAAAAAAAAAAAAAAAAAAATCAAGATAATTCATTCTACGTAACATATCATATAGGATAGGGTATATGCATTTATGTTAAAGCGACTCCCCAGACCTGACAACATGCCCTCTTTTATTTAATAAACACTTAATGAGTTTCCCAAAAATATAATTATTTTGTCCAAGAACCCAATCGTGACGCCTTAAGCGTATAAGAAAAATTTCAACATAATGCAACACTTTTTCTATTGAAAATCACTAGTCATGACGTCAGCAATAGTGCATGTGTTTTTGCCTACTTTACAATTTTTCGAACTCTTTTACAGAGTTACATTTGGGTAATAATGAAATTAGATAATGTTACTGAGTGTCCCAGTTTGGTATTTTTTGTAATTGAAATAAAAGTGCATGTTATATAAAAAAAAATCGTACGTAAAATAACTTGATTTTGTTGTTTGTTTTTTTATATATATTTTCTTAAGTATTGTTAAATTACTTTTTAAGAGATTACGACAAGAGGCGATAAAAATCGCTTGCCAATAAATAGTAAGTACTATCATAGGTAAATCGTATATTATGTAAAATATAATATTAAAAATTAATATATAGTAATGTAGCGGAATATCTTTAAATGATGTTATGCTTCTATAAACAAATTAAATATTTAATGAATATTAATAATCTTTAAAAAAAAGTTCTTCAAAATAAGAAAAAAACATCAAGCATAAGAATTATACTCGTTCATTTATTATTATTAATTTTATTTCCATCTATGACAGATAATAATTTTTGTTTGTACATATACGGGTAAATAAAACATTGTTTTAATTATACAATATGTTTATTTTTTATTGAATAAAATTTTAAAAATTAAACTGTTGGCTTTTTATTTACTTTTTGTAGATAAATCTATATGTATATGTTCCTATTTCATCTTAACCAAATATTGGGTTATTATATTATTATTATTTTTTTTTTTGCACTGATACTAATGCTAGTTATAGGGTAGTTGCATGCTGGTAAAAGTCGACGCCATATGTGAGAACTAAATAACATGGGTTAATGACTTATTTTGCAAGTTTAAAAATGTTTAGTAATAAAAAAATAATCAAATTTTACACAAAGAAAAAAAGAAAAAAAAAAAAAAAAAAAAAAACGTTCGTCGTATGCTGAGCAATGTTATAATATAATTATAAACTACTCCAGTATAGCGTCAAAGCGTATTAAAGAAGTAGGGTACCGACGTTGGCAATTAGATTTCAACTTTTCTCGTCAAAAAAAATCTGACATTTTGCAAAATGATACTTCAGCTTGAGACAATTTCAAATATATAACAATTTTGGGAGGTCACTGTGAAAATTAATTTTATATGTTTATTTTGAAATTTTAAGCCCATAAGGACCGAGACGGTCAAACATCTTGAAATTTTTATCACGGCTAGGTGTGACCATTAGTTACATAATAAAACTAAATTTAGACCCAAAACACTGCTAGTTTTTTAGATATACTGTAAGGTTAGTACCCTACTCTCTTAAGTATGACGTCATGCGCATACATCCTATTATGCAATGTAGTTTACAAAATAATATTAATAGGTTTAAAACTGGCAAAAAATTAGTCATTTTCCCATACCAACCCATGCTATTTAGTGCTCACATATGGCGTCGACTTTAACATGACTGCGCATTCACCCAATATGAAAATAACAAGATTTAAAGTACATGCTAATAATAAAATATTTTTTTATAACAAATATAATCAAAACACATTTTGTTATTAGTATTTCGTTTTTAAACAATGTTTAACCTAGGCGTGGCCTTATCGGTTGGTTTAATTGACCATTACAATTCAATTTTACACAAAAATTTAATTTTTTTTTTAAATTCTAATTTCATATTTTGTTTTTTGTATTTAAAATAAAGTAAATCTTAAAATAGCTTCATTTAGTTTTTTATTTATCTTTCTAATTTCTTATATTGAATTCATATAACAAATTTTTAAATATATATTTTTTTTTACATTTTTTTCCACCTTAATTTTTTAATATTAAAGACATTTCATTCCACATTAAATAACTTGACATATAAAGTAAGCTTTATATTTACAATTTTCATCAAACCATTTAGCTTGAGTCCACAACTGCATGACGAGGCAGTTAGTGTTGGTGTTGTTGAGATCTGGCTCCTTGGTGTTCCAGCTGGTGAATTGTAAGGATTTGCCAGTGCAGTTCCAGACCCAGGAGCCTTCTTGTACCTCGTCACTTCCACCCAGCCATATGTTTGTCATACCTATGGAAAATATAGTAAGGAATGAATGAATGAATGAATGAATGAATGAATGAATGAATGAATGAATGAATGAATGAATGAATGAATGAATGAATGAATGAATGAATGAATGAATGAATGAATGAATGAATGAATGAATGAATGAATGAATGAATGAATGAATGAATGAATGAATGAATGAATGAATGAATGAATGAATGAATGAATGAATGAATGAATGAATGAATGAATGAATGAATGAATGAATGAATGAATGAATGAATGAATGAATGATGTCAAAAAATAAATATCTTGCTAATAATTATTTGCAATTGGACTAACAGTAAATGACGAAGTTAAGGTCAATTTATCACACTCACACATACACATAAGTACGCACAACATTTTTAGGAGCTAAATTTTTGTAATATAAATTTAAAGCTTTATATTATTAGAGAAACAAAAAGAACAAATAGTTTAAATTAAATAATTAAGAAAAAATTAAAAATGAAAATTTTAATCAACTTCAAATTTAAGAAAACTAATAATTTCATTATATTTTTATAGTTATTTTTTAAATTTTAATAATTGTTTTTAATAAATATATTTATAAATAAAACTATTTGTTATAACCAATTTATGTAGAAATTCTATAATAATGATAGATTAACGTCCCCAACCAGTGGCGGCCCGTCAAATTGGGCGCCCGGGGGATAAACTAGCGGTGCGCCCCCACCCGTAGAAATGGTCTAATGAGGTGAAAGGGGCGAAGCCCCCTTATTGCGCCGCAGGCGCGATTTTTTTGGGGGCCACGCCCCTTTTTGACAGAAAATGCAAAATTAGCACACTTAAAAGAATTTGCTATTACAATTCAAGTACTTCAAATTTAATATTTTTTACACCATTGAGTATAAAATTGATGAAAAATGTTAATATTTTTTTCTTCGATATAAGAACATGATTCTAAATTGTTTTAAGTTAGTATTATGTACTTTAAGGTAGGATTGTAATTTTATTTACTGTATTAAGTATATAGAGTGTGCTGGATCCGAAAATGAAATTTAAAAAATTCTATCTCAAAAACTGCATGTCGTCGCAACAGAGTGTGGAAATGTCGCAAAATGCACCACCCCCAATGATAATGAATCTATATTGAAGCCCCAATTTTAACCCATGCTTTGATTTTTTTTTTTTTTTTTTTTTTTTTTTCACGTTTTTAAAAAATAATTTGCAGGTTGAAAAGTTTGGTTCTGAAAATTGATTTTACGGATTTATCCACAACGAATTTTGTTTGGAGTTTTTTTTTTTTTTTTTTTTTTTTTCTTTTTTGTTGTGACAATTTTGACCCATGTAAATTTAAATATGCGATTTGCAATAATTTTGTTCTCCGTAAAAAAATAATAATAATAATAATAACAATCTCTTACAAATTGTTTTTAAACTCAAAGTCAATAAAAGTTTATCTGTATTATAGAACACCACGCTATAGTATTTTTTGTTTTCAGAAGTGGTTCAAGTAAAATTTTACTCACTAGGAGCTTGATGTTTTGTATCTTTTACTTACTAAATTTGCGGAAGATTTTATTTGAGCCGAAACTTAAGTTACTTTACTATCTCCACAAATAATTATTTGTGGAGGATAAAAAACTGTTCCGTAAAAAAAAAAAAATAATAATAAAATTAAAAAAAAACTTTTGAAAACTATACAAAATTTTGAGTTTTATATCAATTTCATTTTACATATTATAAAATGCTTTTAGGCTGTTTTTTGTAGTTTTTATAATAATTTATTAGGCACTAATTTCTCTCGCCATGCGCCCTTTTTACTCCGGCGCCCTTTTTACCCCGGCGCCCGGGGGAAATGTCCCCTCATCCCCCTCTATTGGGCTGCCACTGTCCCCAACGTTTTAAAAAAAGGGTAATTGTACTCGAGAATTATCTAATAAATATATTAATGTCTATGTAGAAAGGAGTCGATTTGTGGATCTCGGATCTCGTTTGTATCAGTGGAAGCATAATGTGTATCTCGTATTCTGTCACGATAACTAAAATGTGATTTTTTTTTTTTTTTTTTTTTTTTATCATGGGAAACAAAATGCGTAAGTGACTGACTCTTCAAAAATTGTATACAAAATGTCACATGCATATAAATTATATATAGAGTTATTTTATTATTATAATATAATGCTTTAAATTATGTAAAAAAAATAAAAAAGTAAACGGACCAGGGCAATGTTAATATATTATAATGAAGGTATATGCACGTGTTCATGCATATAGCTTCATGTATACATTATAACTAGCAAAAATATTGTTGAAGTTTATGTAATGGATGTAGGATGTAACTTAAGTGCTGCGTGCTTGGGGCCTCATTCGTTAAAAAGAAAAAAAAAATCTAGTTGATTGCGCTCGACTTGCACATTTTGCTTACCGCGACAAAGAACAAGATACAGATATTGTTCGCTATTATATAACATCAATATTAAATAAGTATTTCACCTTCACTCCTGGCATGCTCATACAGAGCGATGTTTTGTTTCGAGGTCTCGGGGCAAGCGAGTTCCATGCCAAAAGATCGACAGAACTCTTGGGCTGCATAGGCTGTAAGCTGGAACACAAATTTACTATCACAGAAATTATCTCTAAATATAAAAAAATTGTTAATATTACTCAAAATTAAGAGTATGCGTATGACGTCATACTGAATGCGCTCTGACGCCATACTGGAGCAATTAATATCGTTGCTAACTTGTAAGCATAGGATTTTTTTTTATTTATTTTTTTTTTTTTTTGCTTCAACTGTATACTACGTTATACTCCTGTCAAGATATTGTCCTATCGACGATTAGTCTCCGGGGGGGAAGGGGGGTATTTTACTATTATTGGAGCAAAACAGAACCCTAATTTTTACAATTTTAATTCCATTTAACTGAAAATTTAATATTTTACTTCGATTCTTTGATTTCCAGACTTAAATGTATCATTAGCGCCTTAAGAGCTATGCAACTTCTGTGGTACATGTGCTATACAGATTGCATACATGTGAATATTGTGGGGTTTTCTTTTCTTTTCTTTTCTTTTCTTTTCTTTTCTTTTCTTTTCTTTTCTTTTCTTTTCTTTTCTTTTCTTTTCTTTTCTTTTCTTTTCTTTTCTTTTCTTTTCTTTTCTTTTCTTTTCTTTTCTTTTCTTTTCTTTTCTTTTCTTTTCTTTTCTTTTCTTTTCTTTTCTTTTCTTTTCTTTTCTTTTCTTTTCTTTTCTTTTCTTTTCTTTTCTTTTCTTTTCTTTTCTTTTCTTTTCTTTTCTTTTCTTTTATGTAATAAAATATTATAGATAGGTAAGAATACTATATTAAGTTTTACTTACTGATCCTTTACCAAAGAAATAAAATCCACCAACTAAAGATACAATGTTCAGTTCAGCAACTGTAAGACACAAAAATATCCTCAATAAGGTGTATGCCTTCATTTTAAAGTCGACGCCATATTGAATCACTCAATAACATGGGCCGGTATAAGATAATATCTCATTTTGACAGCAATATTTTTGAGAGCATTAATGATGTTATTAGGTTAAATTAGTACATTATGTGAGAAAAAATAATCGATTTCCCAGAGAAAATAGACAAAAACCAAAGTTTGTCCTATGCTGAGCAATGTTATTATTATTATTTACTCCAGTATGGCGTCCAACCACTGTTAGAAAATTGCTTAATTTTGTGTTATTTTTATCACATACTTGAGATACTAATACAACCTATTAACAGCATCAATTTTCTCAAATATATTGTAAAGTGTTTTTAAACTGTCAAAATGAGTAATTTTCCTGTAAGGCCCATGTTGTTGAGTTATATCCAACATCGACGACTTTAACATGAATATATAGACCTTATACACGTATAAGTTTCATAAAGAAAAAGCTTTGCACAAGCATAATCACTTTGCTTTTAATTATCCGATGTGGACAAAAAATCATGATGCCACTAACTATAAAAGCGCAAAGTCTTTTTTAGACTCAATATTAAATAAACTTGAAAGAAAAGAAAATGCCAATGGAGGTTATCGGTTTAGCGCGCGGGGTGACGCGGGGAAAGCTCTGGGTCCCCTAATTTAACATTACGCTTATGGGGAAAAACACGTTTTTTTTGCGATTTTTGAAAAAACTGCTCCACCGATTCCGGAGAATTTTAATTGAGAAATACTAGACATGCTTTTATGTGTTTCAAGCCATAGTAAGTTTTTTAAACCGATAATCTCCATTCACAAAAATAAAAATATTTACACTGCATTTTACATTCCAAAGTATTTAACAAAATTTAATTATTTCTATAGTACTTACATGCTTTTATTTTTAATTCATTCTTTCTTTTCTGGAAAGTTTATTAAACCCATTGTAGTAAAAAACATAATTTTTTTAATAGCAAAAGAAGCTTCAAACCTCAATCAAAACCTTAATCAATAGCCTTAATTCTAGGTGTGTGTGTGTGTGTGTGTGTGTGTGTGTGTGTGTGTGTGTGTGTGTGTGTGTGTGTATGTGTGTGTGTGTGTGTGTGTATGTGTGTGTGTGAGAGTGTGTGTGTGTGTGTTAAAAATTAGGAGAAATGATGTTTCTCCTATGCTAGACAATGCATTAGACACCACAAACATGGCGACAAAGCGCAAGGCTGTACAAGGGGTCTATTGCAAAATACAGGATACATGTACACTAGTGAACTTCATAAAGTTAAAATCAAAGACGATTCCACTTTCTTAAAGGCATAGACAACATGAAAACATTTGCATTTACATAACAAAACACTTGATGGGACTTACATAAATAACATTAATTAGTCTCAAAACCCAACTGTAGCGCCGTAGCAGTGATCAGAAAATTTCGATTTATGCTACCCGCATAACATTTTTATACAAGTTTTTGCCTGTTTATGACGTCATAAACACGAATATTCACGCAAATTGCATACTTTACATTTTTTTAAAGCTTTCTTGTGGGGCCACATTTACATTCTGGTTAAAAAAAAACATCAGTTGTGTAGATCTCATTTCATATTTAGAACATGTTGTTTCCATGTTTTCTATGCCTTTAAGAAAAGAGTAGGAAAAAAAATTTCAGGTAAAAGTAGCATTGAATTCAATTCTTTAGGACGCAGCATCGTCTTTGATGCTAACTTTATGGATTCCGGGAGTGTAACTGCCATAAGTAGTATATATATATATATATATATATATATATATATATATATATATATATATATATATATATATAATATTCCTAATTTTATTAAAAGAAATACTTACAGTGTTGAGTAGAGATGTATAATTTTGAAGAATTTTTTCAGAATTTTTAAGTCCATCCAGAATAAAATAAGAATAATTTCCTTCGCATTGTGCAAGCGCCGCAAATCTCTTGAAATTTGACAGCCTTAATTAAAAAGTGAAAAACTGTCTCTCTTTTTTTCAAAATAGTCCCCAAAAATGTTAGTCGGAATATGGTATTTGAAATTATATAGCTCAATAACGATTTGATTAAATGTGTAGAACACCTTGAAAAAAAAAATGTCTAATATCCTAACATACCTAAATATCAACGTTGATTTGGTCGAAGTAATTTATTTCTAATTTATTTTCCACTCAAGAAATGGCATATTATGCAGGTTTATGACTCACTGCTCGCGAGGGGTGTGCGTTGACTAGTGAGTTGTGATGTCATCAACCCGCATCTGTCTTTTGGCAAATGTAAATTAAATTATAAATCAATGACTAAGTAAGGCCAAAAAAATTGTTGAAGGTGTTCGACGCCTTAAAATTTAAAATTTCTCATTTTTTTTATTAAATATACTAATATTATAAAAATTACCTTGATGATGATAAAAATAGTTACAGCTGGAAGCAAGTGCATCATTCATCAATTTGACATGCAGTTTTTATTTACCTTACTTTTATGACTGTAGGCTTCCGCTGGATAATTTTTTTTTTCTATTTCAATTTTGTATTACAAATGTAATATTAGATGACAAATGGTGATATATTTTATTGCTGCAGTTTTACAACATAAATATTATGACATAGTTTTCAAACAAGGTTGTTAGGTTAAACGTTGACTAATAGAGCTTATCGGTTTAGTGCGTGGGAAAACACTGGAAAAGCTATAAGGGTCCCCTAGCTATAATTTAACATTACGCTTATGTGGAAAAACACCTTTAACTTTTATTTTTTATTTTTTTATTTTATTTTATTTTGTAGGTTTTGAGAAAACTACTGCACTGATTCCTGAAAAATTATATGATACATACTAGACATATTTTTGCTTTAAGCTATATAGAATTTTTTTAAGATTTGTTTTTAACCAATAACCTCCATTGTGTAAAAAACGAAGGAATAAAGTTCTGTAAAGGTGCGTACGTCAAGTGTGAGAGAGAGCACAACACATTGCACAAGCCATGTTTACATGAAGACGTACAGCATATCGGGAAGTGCATGTTTTTTTTTTTTTTTTTTTTTTTTTTTAAATTTAAACACAATATATTACAAAATTCAACCAAGGTAAAGCCGTATCGGTCGGTTAACATTTTTTTTTTTTTAATATATCATGTCTATGACACATTTTTTACATACATGAAAAAAAAATTCAATTATTATTATCAGCTATCACCGTATGAATAAAAAATAATAATAAAAAAACAATCAAAGGAAAAAATTATATTGCTATTAAGGTTTATTTATAAAGATTATCAACAAAATATTTATTTATATTCTTTTTCATATTATTTTTATTGGTGAAAATTTTTAATTTAGATGGAATTTGATTCCATAGAGGCAATAATATATATATTTTTTTATTACTTTCAGTGAATCTATTCACAATTTTAGTAACAAACAAAGGACTAATTCCAGAAATTTTTGTAAATATGACTTCTTAATATGACTGATATCATTGCTACATCCAGTCTGCCTAGACGTTTCCACTGTTTATCTAGACAGTATTGGAGAATGTCAGGCTGTATATTAAGCTGTAGCCGGGCTATGTGTGTGGTTTCCTTGTACCTGTCGATAAGTCAATGTCTTGAAGTACTAAGGAGAAGATGCAAGTCTTAAATATTTAGCTGATAATATTCACCTGAAGAAATGTAAATACGAAGGAAACTTTATTTCTAAAAAATAATCGTAATTAAGAATTATAATCACTGTCGTGAACAGGTAGTGAAGTCATGAACTCATATTTATTCATTCATTCATTCATTCATTCATTCATTCATTCATTCATTCATTCATTCATTCATTCATTCATTCATTCATTCATTCATTCATTCATTCATTCATTCATTCATTCATTCATTCATTCATTCATTCATTCATTCATTCATTCATTCATTCATTCATTCATTCATTCATTCATTCATTCATTCATTCATTCATTCATTCATTCATTCATTCATTCATTCATTCATTCATTCATTCATTCATTCATTCATTCATTCATTCATTCATTCATTCATTCATTCATTCATTCATTCATTCATTCATTCATTCATTCATTCATTCATTCATTCATTCATTTATTGATTTATTAATTTATTTGTTTGTTTATTTAGTTATTTATAGTTATTTATATCCGAGGCCGTGGCGCAGTGGTAGCGTGTCTGCTTCGTGTGCGAAGGGTCACTGGTTCGACTCCCAGGCTGTGCGGCTTTTACAAGGCCGTGTATGCTGGCGGAGTGCACTTGTGATCTTTGCATATGAGGTTGATGCGTGTGCTATTGTGTCATGAGTCATCGGTAGGAGAGGTGTGTATGCCTGTGTGTATGCATGTCTCCGATCGTCCTGATGTAGGCAGTAGTGACCCTACATCACGCAATAGAGAGAATCTCGGGACGTTTCACCATTTCACTCATATTTCCTGCCTATCCATTCATCATCACCTATAACCAAACTTGCTGTAGACTAGGTAAATATAAGAGCCCTAGATAACACAAGAACAATTTGCAACCAAGGTTGACTGGACACAAAATGTGTATGGATTCTCAGAGTCTTTTCCAGTAACCTCATGGGGTATTAGCTTCTCTTCTGTATAGCCCATGAAAGATTGTATAATTACAATCACAATATTATTATTGTATCATGTATTTATATATTTTTTAAAGGAGTAGTCAACGATGACATTTCAATAGTGAGTATTAAAAAACTCCCGAAAATACGGTCTCATAATTTTAATTAATAACGCGTTGAGAGCAAAAGCCGTTACAGCGATCATGAACTTATATGTAATCATAGCGTCATTGCTAAACTTTTGCCATCACTCTAGTTTGGTTCAAGTTTGACTTCTCTCTCTCTCTCTCTCTCTCTCTCTCTCTCTCTCTCTCTCTTGCTACTCGACTTACTATTTTACGTATATAATGTTAAATGTTTTTTTACGGCAACAGAACTGTAGTAAAATAAATAATACAATGATAACAATAACACCAAGCTAGCGTGAGAGTAAGTGTTTCTGTGACGTAAATTCGAGGTCACTGTAACGGGTTTTGCTCTTATTGTCAGCGTGTTACAAATAATATTTTGAGGGAGTGTAATAACAAAATGAAAAATGAAGTATTATTATTTTATTATAGAGGTAAATTTCTGATATGATTATAACACTGCTGATTGAGTTGTAATCCACGGCAGATAATCAAGCAGCTCGGTGTAGGTATCTGCCAGGTTGTTAGTGCAAGCATACTGGTCCAGTATGCCAACCACTTTATTGGAGATAATGAAAGGACTGCCGTAATCTCCCTGCAAGCAAAATATCACAACATTTTATAAATTTTAAGTACATTCTAAACAAAATGACCGTTGAAAAGTAATTTAGCAATGCTTTAAGTATTGTGGAGACAACGGTTATGACGTCACTAAATTTGACAATATAAAAATGAAAGCGTAAATGACGTCACAAATTCAAGTGTTATAATCACAACAGAATAAATGTTTTAAACCTGGCCGTTGCAAATCTACATTATTACCATTTGGTTCTAACGCTTGTGACGTCACTAGCAATATAATCGTTAAAATTTTTACGTTTAGTGACGTCATCCGTTTATTCCACAATAATTAAAGTCCTTATCAACTTACTTTTTTTTATAATTTAGAATACTAGTTTGATAATTACCATACGTTATTATCCATGAATTAGACACCTACACTTTGACTTCGTATTTATTTTCATTTTGACGGTTATTTCACGAATCTGACGTCACAATGTACCGATGGGGCCGTAATGGCATGCAAAGAACTTGAGGGAGGGGTTTCAATTTATGACGTTACCAGAGCGGTGACTGTGATTGGTGGAGGTATGTTGTGACGTCAGACGCGTGAAATAACCGTCAAAATGAAAAATACAAAACTAACGTGGTCATGGTGTCTAATTTATGGATAATAAGGTACGGTAATAATCAATTTAGTATTCTAAATGTTAAAAAAAGTAAGTTGACAACGGTTTTAAAGCATTGCAAAACGGTGTACTAACTTTTCAACGTTTTTTTTTTTTTTTTAGAGTAATGTAATGTGTAGTTCTTGGCTGGGATCGAACTCGCGATCTCTTGCATGCAAGTCAAAAACGTGAATCACGAATCACTGCACAGTTAAAAATAGCTACGTATAACACTTTTTCAACACAATTTGTTCCATATAGCATAAAATATGCCAATCTTCACAATAACTACAGTATATTATAATGGCACAAATATTTTTATATACAGCATAACTCATAAATCATTTATGCTACCGGGTTTATCCGAATGAAGTCAAATTTATTGCCTTTGCACACCATACTGGAGTAATGTTTTGTTACTGTTATTTTTCTCACATACTTGAGATACTGCTTAGTAATTTTAAAATGTCAAAATGAGTTGATAGTTTTTACCTATACCAGCCCAACTTATTGAGTGATCCAACATGGCGTTAACATTAATATGATTGCATACACCCTATTATGACATATATGTAGCACAAATTATGAAAATTATTGTGTTCATGTAGTTAATGTGTGATGCTTCTGCGTAAAAAAAAATGTATATATCATCTAAAATTTCCAGTTTTGCAAAAAAATGACTATCTACACTTTCCGAGCAGTGCTGTAACTCGACTAGCGGCCATTAACTTCACATTGCAGATGCGTGATGACGGAAAATGTAGATAGTCGTTTTGTCACAAAACTGGAAATTATAGATCCACGCTTTTGACGTGGAAGCATCGATATTGAAGTACGTACAACACAGCCCGCAGTCCCCACATTGACGACAACACAGAAGTTTTGAGGGTCATAAACTTTGTTCGCTACGTTGTTGACGGCGCTAGTCGTGTTGCAAATCAAGTCAGTGTTGATGGTTTGTGCAATGTATCGAAGTTTCTTCTGTGAAACAAACAGACGTTATATATTTTAGTAAAGCATTGAAAACATGAAAGCAAAAACTAGTTCAATGCTTAATTGAAGAAGTCAACGAACTGCATTTAACAATTTTACTGAAAATGAATAATCTACTCTTTACCATCTGTAGATAACGTAAGGTAGCGACTGCGCCCAGGGTCTTTTTTAGTGTGCAGCCAGACACAAAATGTGCAGTCAGACTGGAAAATGTGCAGTCAGAAATTTGGATTTGTGCAGTCAGAGAGTACATAAATTTTGAGTTCTAGACAAATTTTCATAGCACAAATTGTAAAAAAAATCCTGCTCGCTACGCTCGCAAAAGTTTGATTGAATTTGCAAGTTTCACATTCTCAACGATTTATTAATTATTTAAGTTGTAGTGGATTAAAACAGATACCATAAAATATGCATTATATGTTGTGGAATATATACGAGTTTTATATATATATATATATATATATATATATATATATATATATATATATATATATATATATATATATATATATATATTATATAGGTATATATTTTTTAAAGTCTTAGATTTTATAAAATTCATTTGATAATATTGATTATTTTTATTTTATTACATCATATAAAGTCATATAAAAAAATTGCACTTTTTTTTTTCAAAGTGAGAGTTCTGTACTTTTTTTAATAATTTTAACTCACTATAAAGTTTAAAGTTACTAAAGTTATGACAGTTACATGAATCCTGTATGTTCCTACCATTACAGATAGCATATTTTAATCCTCTTGTAATTTTATTTTATTTTTTTTTATTTTTAAATTTTTAAAATAAAGATTTGTTTATTTGATTGAATTTGAAAGTGGAAATTGATAATGCGCTATAGTATCACAAGAGGATACTAGCTCTTAAACCCATGGCCTATAAAAATTAGAGTGTGATTTTTATCGCTTTTCGATTGAACTTTAATTTAATATTTAATTTAACAAAAAAAAAAACAAAAAAAAAAACAAAAAATGAATAGAATATTAAAAGTAATAAACAGACAGAGCAAATCAAAAAATTAACAAAAAAAATTAAACCAGAAATATTGAGAATTTGTACGATAATGAATTTTTACGTTATATGAGCTTATATGAACTATATACTTCTGTGCTTGAGTTGCAACTACAAGATTTTTTTTTTTAATTGCGTGTACAGCACAATTTGTTGCATTTTATTATTTCCATATGAAAATACCACTCTTGAAAATTAAATAAAAATAATAAAAATATTTTTGTTATTATTAAAAAAAAACATTTTAATTGATATTATACAAATTAAGTTATAGGCTCTATCAGAATGAGCAATAATTTGTGATGTATATTATATCGTAGGTCCTACTTTTAAAGAATGCAATGAACAGCGTAAAGACTGCTTTAATTCCTTATATTCTCTGTGAAAACTGTGCAAAAGCATCATGCATTTCGAATTAATAGCTCTTCAAAACTACAATTACAATAATTGTCATGGTAAAAAAGAATAAAAAAATGAATTATACTAGAAATATTGAGATTTTTCACGATAATGAATTTTTACGTTGAGCTTTTGTGCTTTGAGTTACAAGTGCAACATTTTTTTGCCCATTAAAATTATTTTATAATTTTAGTTTTGAAGAGCTATTATTTCGAAATGCATGATGCTTTTCCAAAGTTTTCACAGAATATGTATATTTAGAGGAATTAAGGCAGTTTTTTCGCTCTTCATTGCATTCTTTAAAATTAGGGCTTATACGATGTACTATTTATTATATACATTATAAATTACTGCACATTCTAATAAAGCTTATTACTTTGTATCATATTAAAATGTTTTCTTTTTTTAACAACAAAAATATTTTAAGTCTATTTACTAAATTTAAAGAGTGGCATTTTCACATGGAAATAATAAATGCAACAAAGTGTGCTGCACACGCACAGTAATGCAATGTTGATCTAATATAGTTATCCAGCCTCTTGTTTCTGTCCACAACCTATAATTTGATATAAATTCCACGTTTTAAACTGTCTGGAAATTTTTATCGTCTACTAATCAATCTTTAAAAAAAAAAAAAAAAAAAAAAAAAAAAAACGAAGGGGTCCAAAAATTATGAAAAAAATTGCTCAAAAATGACAAACATTACTCTTTCAGTTTTATTTTATTTTTTCAATATTAGGAACTATAATTATTGCTAAGAAGACTCTGCTTTCAAATTCTTACAAATAAGCAATATTAAAATTAAACATTGAATAAAAGGAAAAAAAAAAGTTTAACAAATAACATCAACTTAACTTTTTAGTTGAGATGTCTAAAATAATTAAATTTGTGGAGAATGTTCATGAAAAATGCCAATAAAAATCTACATTTAATTTTAGAAATTGTCAATTTTAGTATAAAAAATAGGGCACAATTGAACACGTGACTGCAAAAAATTTCGCGCCTGCGGCGGGCACCGGGCGGGCTGCGCCCCCCCCCCCCCCCGGACCTCCCCATCCGTTTGTGGGCCTTGTCTCACGAATATGTGCAGTCAGGATTTTTCCTTAAAAAAGACTCTGGACTGCGCATTTCGTTTGTCTTTTCTAAATTTACCCGATCGCTAAGATCTATTTCAGGCAAAAGTTTGACTTTTCTAAAAGAATTACACACGCTTATGTTTTTCCGCCATCAAAATATGAAAAATACCAGAAATAAAGAATTTAATCTTGTAGAAGACAAATAAAATGCGCAGTTGCTACCTTAATATTTTTTTAGTTTCATTACTCTTTATAACTTCAAAGTTTATTCGTTTACTTTGAGCCAGTTAAACGCATAGAAGCGCCACGCGTAGATCGGTGATTTTAAGTGTAAGTTAATTAAAAGTGTAGTACGTTCACTTTAACGGTTAAGCATCAAGTTATAGATTGTTACCAAGTTTGTGTTTCCTCCCCAACCTAGCACGATGCCTTGTTGTCCCGCTTGTACAGGAGGAGGTTGTCCCAGAGGTGCTCTGACACTGGAAGTGAAGTGAGGACAAACCTATACGGAAATATGAAACTTTATATGGCAAAAATATTTTAATTATCTCTTACAAATCTTATGACTTTCAACCCTAGAGCCTAGAGATAAAACTTTACCTAGATAGGTAGATAGATAGATAGATAGATAGATAGATAGATAGATAGATAGATAGATAGATAGATAGATAGATAGATAGATAGATAGATAGATAGATAGATAGATAGATAGATAGATAGATAGATAGATAGATAGATAGATAGACAGACAGACAGACAGACAGACAGACAGACAGACAGACAGACAGACAGACAGACAGACAGACAGACAGACAGACAGACAGACAGACAGACAGACAGACAGACAGACAGACAGACAGACAGACAGACAGACAGACAGATAGATAGATAGATAGATAGATAGATAGATAGATAGATAGATAGATAGATAGATAGATAGATAGATAGATAGATAGATAGATAGATAGATAGATAGATAGATAGATAGATAGATAGAGTGTACAGAAAACATAAATTTGACAAATTGCTCAGTTACATTGATGTAATTCTTCAGTACAAACCACTAACTGAATTGAAAAAGGTTAAAAGTTAAAACATTAATTTGATTTTGTTTTACTAATAAACGCTATTTGTTCAGTGGAAAATTGTTAGCTCTTCACATCTGAAAAGATTTGAATTTAACAAATTTATTTTAACAAATGTCTAATAGTAACTCTTCTTCTTTTCCGTGTGGGCATCGTAAATAAATAACTGCTGAAAGTTCTACTCTACCAGATCTACCTTCAAGAGACCAACATTGTTGGCCTTATATTTTGTGGTGTAGCCTGGATGAGGAACAGCAATCAAAACACGTCTGTACTTGGCAGTTCCCGTTGGTGAAATATCCAAGCCATTATATTTCACATAATGATCCAAATGATAACTGAAATGCAAAATACTTGAAATTATAAACTGACAAAATATCAGTCTGTAATAACATTCTGAATTGATTTTTCAAATTTTTATCCTAATTTTGTTTCAATAAATAGCAAAATCCATAGAAATTTAACGTTTTTCTAATGAACAGAAATAATAAATGAGCAAATTCATACTTTATAATTTTTTTTACGGTCTCCTGTGGAGCCATAATTACATTTACATTACAAATTTTCTTAAATCCCATTTTGTGTTTCATCATTATAATTTTTTTTTTCATTTGGTCCATGCATTTCAGTCTGTTTAGTAAAAAAACTTTGTCTGTTAATTTAATATTTTAAAACAAGAAAAGTGAAAATGACCATGACTTTCAATTACTTGCACTGTAAAAAGTATAAAAATTCATTTATATTTTTTTATAGTTAAACATTTAAGATCTTACATTATTGTAACTTTATTATTATTTAAAATCAACTTACGCATCGTAAATAGCCTTAGCAACTTGCCCAGAAGTCAAAACCCAAGATGTCCCCGTAATTAGCCCAGTGCCCATGAGGGTACTTACACTTCTGATTATACCAACCTGAAATACAAAGTGAATGAATGAATGAAAGAAAGAAAGAAAGAAAGAAAGAAAGAAAGAAAGAAAGAAAGAAAGAAAGAAAGAAAGAAAGAAAGAAAGAAAGAAAGAAAGAAAGAAAGAAAGAAAGAAAGAAAGAAAGAAAGAAAGAAAGAAAGAAAGAAAGAAAGAAAGAAAGAAAGAAAGAAAGAAAGAAAGAAAGAAAGAAAGAAAGAAAGAAAGAAAGAAAGAAAGAAAGAAAGAAAGAAAGAAAGAAAGAAAGAAAGAGAGAGAGAGAGAGAGAGAGAGAGAGAGAGAGAGAGAGAGAGAGAGAGAGAGAGAGAGAGAGAGAGAGAGAGAGAGAGAGAAAGAAAGAAAGAAAGAAAGAAAGAAAGAAAGAAAGAAAGAAAGAAAGAAAGAAAGAAAGAAAGAAAGAAAGAAAGAAAGAAAGAAAGAAAGAAAGAAAGAAAGAAAGAAAGAAAGAAAGAAAGAAAGAAAGAAAGAAAGAAAGAAAGAAAGAAAGAAAGACAATAATTGTAAATACATTTTCCCGCAATCAAAGCATAAAAAATAGCGGAAATGTAGAACAAAAAATAGCAAAAGATGAACACAGTTCCTATTACAAATTTCATTGAAATGAAGGAGCAAGTGAGTGGAACGGTGGGATAGTGAAAATTGTAAATATTACTGAACTTACCAGATAAGAATAAGGAGTCATATCGGTAACGATAATTGCATTGCCTACAAATCGATTGTCACGAGGTTTTACACTTGTCAAAGTTTCCCCACTCACTGAAAATGTTGGATACATTTTATTTAAAGGAGCAATTCTTTTTATTCAACAATATTATACATCAAATTTAATGAAAATATAAATAATTAGTTTATAAAAAAAAATAATAAAAAAAATTTGTAGATTAATGGGATTTTCAGCATTTTGATTTGCCACGAGTAATTGAGTTTTTTTTCCCTTTCATATAATGGTACGTGTGGAACGTGAAATTGATTCTCACTTGTTTTACGAACGCGTGGACTACCCAAGCTGTGGCATCATAGTCCGCACGAACCATTTTGTGACCGGAAAATAAATTTGAAATCAATGATTTCTGCCCAATATACATTCATTTTCAGGCTTGTTAGGATATTAGACAGATTTTTTGTTCAAATAACGTCTTTAATGCATTTTTGAAAAGGAGTCGTTTTTACTCAATCTCACAATAACTATAACTCAATATCATTAAAAAAATTAGCTTTGTTTGAACTCTCAGCTTTTGTTTCAGCAATAGAATAATAAAAATAAATAAATAATAAAAAAAGGTAGAATTTAAAACTCACCCAAAGTAAAAAACATCAGAAACCTAAAAAAACATTCACAACGTAGAAACATATTTAACATACTAAAAAAATTCCAGTTTCGTTAATTTGTTTTAAATAGACAAAATATCACAACGTTAAATTTCACCAGTCAATCAAAAACCTACATTATTCATCAACATGGCATCTTAATAATGCTAAATTGTTAGTAAATATTTTGTGAACTGATTATGATACCATTCATCATAATTTTAAAATATGCTTTGTCATTTTTAAAAATTGAAGCATTTTCTGCATATTTATCACAGAACCTTTTTATTTGCCGTTTCTTGTTATTGTTGTTATGCTGTGTTTTACTTGAATCCCTTCAAGACATAGACAACGCCATGTTGGATCACTTAGTAACCTGAGCCGGTAAATGAGTAAATGACTCAGTTATTTTATTTTTTACTTAGCAATATTTTTGAAAGCATTGAAGCAATTAATAGATTGCGCTATAGTGTCTCATGTACATTATGTGAGAAAAAAATTATTTCATAAAAAAAAAGAAGGCAAAAACAAAGTTTTTCCAATGCTGAGCAATTTTGTTAATTGATCCAGTATGACATTGAAGCGCATTTAGTATGACTTCATGTAGTCGATGTCATACATGGGTCATCCTTTCTAAAGGTTCAGCCCGGCATTCACTATGATAGACTGGAGAACCCGTGGAAACGTCTATGCAGACTTGTTTCATCTATCATGCACCTCCAGAGATGCTGTACATCGTCAAGTACATAAACTCGCCCTGCGAAATGTGTTGTGCTCTTTCTCACACTTGACTTTAAGCCAGTGTCTTGAACCTGTGAACTCGATGATTAGGAGTAAGAAGCTGTCTTTACTACTCAGCCATGCCAGCTTTACGTAGTTTCTGTGCAATGTATGATAATTGGTAATTACTATTTGGCTTTACCTTCTACCAAAGTAAGTTTATACATTATTTGTTTTTTATTAATTAATTTGAGCTATTCTGAGCATGCAAGAGTAGGTAAGGAAATCGTAACAGTAAGAAAGCAAATGTTGACAAAAATACATATTTTGGTCTTCTGAGAGACGCACAATAACGTATGATAAAATTTAAAATACTGAAATAATTTTTAAATCGGCCTGGAACTAAAAAGATACAAAAATATTCATACTATATTACATATGTAATCTATTAAATAGCATAAATCGTCGGCTTAGAGTTTACTTGTTGTACATATAAAAAATTGATGCAATTCTCAGCTCTATGCAGAGATAACATGGGGTTCAAAATCGCATTAATTTTTTTTTGACATACGACACTTAAATTCTAAGCCGACGAAATATTGTTGTTAGAATCTGCACAGTCGTTTCCTAAATTTTCCATGTTTATTTTATTTAAGACGTAACGAAAAAGTTAAGTCTAATTTGTCCCCAACTATAACGCAGACAGCTTTAAAAAAAAGTATTTATTATCACTTCTTCATAGGTTTAAATATATATGAAGTTATTATTTTACTTATACATTTACTTATTTCATAAGTAAACAAGTTTTTGTTACTTTTTTCTCTTGCCTCGTCAATTTTTCTTTTCAGAGATCAGTATAAAGTAAAAAAATCTGAAAAGTAACGTTATATAGTTATAATATTATATAATAGTTGTTGATCTATAATCATAACGTTACTTTATGTAATGTTGTTAATCAATATTATAGAAATACTTAAAGGCGTAGAACACCTTGTACAAAAAAGTTGCCTAATATCATAACAAACCTGAAAATCAACGTTGATTTGGCCGGAGTCATTGATTTCTAATTTATTTTGCATTCACAAAATGCCGCTGCCGGTCACTGACGTCACAGCTCGCCTGGTCCACGCGCAAGTAAACCGGGTGAGCTGTGACGTCAGTGACCGGCAGCGGCATTTTGTGAATGCAAAATAAATTAGAAATCAATGACTCCGGCCAAATCAACGTTGATTTTCAGGTTTGTTAGGATATTAGGCAACTTTTTTGTTCAAGGTGTTCTACGCCTTTAATGACTTAAGTTAAATTAAACTTCTATAAGACTATGTAATAAGATTTTTTTTTCTAATTTAGCGATATTTGACTTAAATATAGAATAAACAACGTAATTTATTCTTTCTATGCAATAACCAATCTAACATTAAAACAAACGAGTCTTTTTCATAACAAAGTAAATTCTTATTTGCTTATAGCCATACACTGTGATCAGATGGAGATTTTATTTGACGCAAAAGCGCAAAACTCCATTTAATACAATTTCATTTTCATATGCTAATAGAATTCAATTTTTAATGAAAGATAATGAATTAAACGCTTCTCTGCAATTCCTAAATAGTTTTATGGTAAAAAAAAAAAAAACGAATCATTAATTTTGCTGGTATAATAATATATTTGACTAATTTGATTGTACATTTCAAATTTTTTTTTTATTTTTATTATTATTATTTGTTAGTATTATTTTATTGTGTTGCTGTATTAGTGGTTGCCCAGGTAATATACACTGAGTCTAGTTCAGTGTAGGTATCTCCTGAGGTGTTTCCACATGCATCTTCGTCCAGAATACCCACAACTTTACCAGAGCTGATGAACGGAGCTCCGGTGTCATCCTGAGAATCAAAGAGTATGTTAGAGTGTAAAAATATTACTGATTCTTATTCATTTATTCCTTTACTTTTATTTAACATTACGGAAAGAGAAGACAGAGATTTTGCAACTATTCTGTCTAGAAAAGACTGTGCCAATCAATCAATATTTTATTTATCAATTCATTAATTGACCCATTCATTGATTTATTGTATCATGCATTGATTTAATTACTAAAACATTCATTGATTCTTTCATTGATTCAGGGATCTACATTTTTTTAACTATTATAATAGTTCATTGATACATTCATTGATTCATTGATTCATTGATTGATTCATTGATTGATTCATTGATTCATTGATTCATTGATTCATTGATTGATTCATTGATTGATTCATTGATTGATTCATTGATTCATTGATTCATTGATTCATTCATTCATTCATTCATTCATTCATTCATTCATTCATTCATTCATTCATTCATTCATTCATTCATTCATTCATTCATTCATTCATTCATTCATTCATTCATTCATTCATTCATTCATTCATTCATTCATTCATTCATTCATTCATTCAACTTTTTGTTCTTTTGGTCGTTTATTATTTACGAAATTATTACTTTTTAAATATTTCTTTATTTTAAAATAAACTAAATGCCACACGTACTGTACAGGCAGCATTGGCAGATGCTAAAACGCAGAAATTCGTTGTTTCATAAGGTCTACTTTCAACAGTAGAAGAACTTGAAAATGCACAGTTTGCATCAGTGTCTACTGTTTGCGTGATACTGCGGAGTTCTTTCTGAAATTATCAAATCCATTTATTAAATTTACATTTCATAGGAACATTTTAAAACTACAATTCTAATTTCTATTTTTAAAATAATTATTATCAGTGAATGTAATTGTATCCTTCCTTGAAACTATATTTTAATTTAAAAGATTGTATTACGTTCCATGACGTATAATAATTATCAACGCATGCACAATTAATAATAATATTAGTAATAAGAAATAAAATTATACATAATATGTAAGCATATTATACTTTTTTTACTGCTTATTAGTGGCAAGAAAATCATTGATATTGTAAAACCTTTTTTATTTGAAATATTAGTTTTAAAGGAAATATTCTTATATATAGAATGGTTTTTGAATCTTGATGCATTATAAATAAGGGAAATTCAGTATTCAGGTCCCTTCTGGCTTAGAGAGGGCCTCTCTGTTTTTTTATTATAACAATTATTAGCATTATGGGTATCGTATGAATAGACACAATTGAATAATTTTGGGAACTTTCTTAAAAATTTGGCACATTCATATATAAAAGTTCATGGTAGTTGGACTATTTTGAGGTCTTTACTGTAATATTGGTCTAATTTCTCAATATTGTGGGGGAAAAAAACATTTTACACAGAAATCTTTAGAAATAAAAAAAAACGTTATTTCTTTTCGTTTCAAGGAAAGAACGTTTTGACCTTCAAATAGAATACGTGAAACCTTGATTGCCTTACCATTTGACCTGCCACGCCAGGATTTTTGCCCCAGGATATAATAATTCCTTCTTGTCCTGCCACTACAGGATTAGGCTGTCCTAATGGTGCAGCCCTGTTGTCTTGGAAGTAAGGACACACCTGTGTTTAGAACATGAATAATACTGGGAGTTTGAATTTAACGCCTATTTTAGACGGGGATTTTTAATGAAAGGGTTTGGCTTTCGTGTTACATCGTGCATATAAGCAATAAACTAATATTGAAAAGGATTTTGGAAAAGGAATAACCACCCTCTACGTGGAGACAGCTCGAAAGAGCACCCGCCATGAAGACTGCCTAGCAGTTTAATATGTTGCTCCAAAGGAGACGTACGCATGGCAAGCATGTCCCTCACATATCTACCATCTTCGGGAATTTTTTTGTAGACCACGCAACACTAGTGCCATCCCACGCAACACCTACAATGTTAAGCTTACGAAGCTTTGTAGTTCCAGATGTCATGTCACAACTTTTGGTGCATCGTTGTTTCTATTGGACTACGCGTTAGCATAAGGAGTGGGAAGACATGTGAGAGACATTGTTATCAGCAGTGAATGATCTTGGAGAGTAAGGAGTCTCGATAGCGTAATGGTTAACGCAGGTGTCTGGGAAACTAAAAATCCGGGTTCGAGTCCCAGTCAAGCTTAATTCTTTTTCTATGTCAGTTTACTTTACTGCTTATAAACACAGTGTAACACAAAATTATATCCCGTTCATGAATAATATTATTTGCACTTCCTGAATTTCCTTCCTTCTTTGAATAAATTTTCAAAAATTAATTGAAACACCCGCAAGACATCACTTCAAAGTTTTTTTTTAGAATATTACCTTGATTATTCCCAAATTTTTAACTCTAGTAGTAGCACTGTACCCAGTGTAAGTGATAGCTGCAGTAACTCGTCTTCTATATGCATTCCCGGTTGATGACACATCCAAACCATTTGACTTGACAAAAAAGTCATTACCAGCAGTCAAACTGAAAACATGGTTAACATTAATTTGGTGCATTAATATTTTGAAAAACTCAAATTAAAAAGAAAGCAAAAAAATGCATAAAGGTTAAGAATAACTTTTTGAACAAAAAAAAAAAAAAAAAGCTTGTCTTATATTCTAACATACCTGCAAATCAACATAGTTTTGGCCGGAGTCATCGATTTTTAATTTAATTTCCATTTACAAAATAATGCGTGTGGACATTGATGTCACAGCGCACGTGGACCAGGATAGCTATGACGTCACAGTCCTCACGCACCATTTGTAAACGGAAAAATATAAAAATCAATGACTCCAGCCAAATATATGTTGATTTTTAGATATGTTTGCATATTACAAAGTTTTTTTGTTCTACGCCTTTAACGCGAAAAAACTGAAATGTTTATTTTCTTATCTGCAATTATATTTAAGAATAAAAATATTACTAAGAGTTTGTAATTTAAAGCTTATTTTACACGGGAAGTTTTAATGAAAGGTTTTGGCTTTCGTGTTACACCGTACGTGTTATATAAACAGTAAAGTGACATTGAAAAGCCGAATTCCTTTTCAATGTCACTTTACTGCTTATATGACAGGGTGTAACATGAAAGCCAAACCCTTTAAAAGATATTACTGTTATAATATTATTATGGTAATCAAGTAATAATGTTTGTTTACATATTAAAGTTTTTATCATAATTATTATTTTTCAATATTTTTTAATTGTGACATTTGTATGATATTATGTTACAAATAAATGAGATAGGACAATAATAATAAATCAATATTTTACTTCAAAAGATCTTCATTGATACTTACCCGTTCCTAACAGTGGTTGCTAACTGGCCAGAAGTAAGAATGCCCCACTTGCCAGCAATAACTCCGGCACCCAGCAACGCATTGGGGCTTCTTAAGACCGCAACCTAAATATTAAAAATGTTATGTTTTTTTTTTATTATTATATGGTTGTTATATTCTATTCTATTCTATTCTATTCTATTCTATTCTATTCTATTCTATTCTATTCTATTCTATTCTATTCTGTTCTGTTCCGTTCCGTTCCGTTCCGTTCCGTTCCGTTCCGTTCCGTTCCGTTCCGTTCCGTTCCGTTCCGTTCCATTCCATTCCATTCCATTCCATTCCATTCCATTCCATTCCATTCCATTCCATTCCATTCTATTCTATTCTATTCTATTCTATTCCATTCCATTCCATTCCATTCTATTCTATTCTATTCTATTCTATTCTATTCTATTCAATTCTATTCTATTCTATTCTATTCTATTCTATTCTATTCTATTCTATTCTATTCTATTCTATTCTATTCTATTCTATTCTATTCTATTCTATTCTACTTACCACAAATAAATATGGTGACATGTCAGTGACAACTGTTGCAGTTCCAACCAATCGTGCATCGTTAGCCTCTTCATGTAAAGAAGTCACGTTCACGTCGTTCACTATAGAAGAGCACTATTAGTTGCCCTCTTATATAACGTGTTTTTTTTTTTTTACTTATTAATAAGGGGAGGGGGGGGGGAGCAAAAGACGAATTAATAAATTTTTATATTTCAATATTAAATATTATTTTTTGCTTTTGTGATTGATGTAATATTACTTTTGTTTTATTTGATTATATATCACTTTATTTTTATCATCTAGACCATGGATAAATAGTCCGTGACGGTTCTGCACTAAAAAAAAAAATGCTAGGAGTTTAACTTTTGCTAAAACTTCATAGCATAGCTATTTGGCAACACTGTATTTTGAGTT
>OX439133.1:29651366-29998866 GCA_949318235.1 Ecdyonurus torrentis | reverse complement strand
GTAATTATAATTCACTGTAATTGTTTCTTTGAGTGCTCAATACTAATTCATGCATAAAGTAATGAGGGTCTTCTGGCCAGGTAGCAAATGATCCCTCACCTAAAATAAAACGCAAATGTATGAGTAGAGGTAGTGTACAATACTGCATCTACTTTTACATTGACAATCTCTGAAAGAATGCATCAGGTATATGAGGTATTGGGGAGAAGGTAGAGAGGGAAAAAACAATATAATATTCTAACACTTTAAAATACCATTTTATTTTATTCTTCTGTTACGTAAAAGAATCGTAATAAAATACTGTTTATATACAAAATATGTTTTTACAATTTGCATATAAAAGGCCCGCGCAGCCGTTTTATTTTATTTAATATTAAATTAATTAAAATAATAAGTCGCTGTGATTGGCTGAGAGTCGACTCTCCGCCAATCACAGTGACCTATTTTCTTAAATTAATTTAATATTAAATAAAATAAGACGGCTGCGCGGGCCTAAAGAATGCATTTTTTATGTTCTTTAGAATACTCTCAAAACGAGATTACCTAAATAAATTAGCTTGCCTAGAATATGATCATTAAATTTGATAGTAAGATTTCTTCAAACACAATAAAAAATGAATTTCTGACTTACATTTTAGTCTCAACAAATTTTTATTTTGATATTCATGTACAGCAGTATGTTCTACTACATATTGAATACAAAATGATGTATGCATTATTAAATTAGATTTAAGAACGATTATTTTGCATACATGCAAAAATAGGTATTTTCCGTGTTTCATACGAATTGCAGTAAAATTTAACCAATATATTTGACATCAGCATAAAATTTGCATTTAGGAATAATTTTTTACGATTTAAATTTTTAAAATCGAGGAACGCCCCTTTTTAATAATTGATGAATTTCTAAAAAACTATACGTTGCATCAAAAACTTTTAATGACAAGAAATGTGTAGAATTATATAATACAATCTGTGTATAAATTTTAGGCCATTTAAAATGTTTTTGACAATTTGCCAACGCTTTGAAAGTTTTCAAACAGAGAAATTTTAAAAGTGAAGTAAAACATCATAATAAAAACATTGCACTTTTAAAATTTCTCTGTTTAAAACTTTTCAAAGCGTTGGCAAATTGTCAATAACATTTCAAATAGCCTGAAATTTATACTCAAAGTGTATTATATAATTCTACACATTTCTTGTCATTAAAAGTTTTTGATGCAACGTATAGTTTTTTAGAAATTCATTAATTATTAAAAAGGGGCGTTCCTTGATTTTAAAATATTGAATCTTGAAAATTTATTCCGAAATGCAAATTTTATGCTGATGTCAAATATATTGGTTAAATTTTACTGCAATTTGTATGAAATACGGAAAATACCCATTTTTGCATGTATGCAAAATAGTTGTTCTTAAATCTAATTCAATAATGCATACATCATTTTGTATTCAATATGTAGAAGAAAATACTGCTGTACATGAATATCAAAATAAAAATTTGTTAAGACAAAAATGTAAGTCAGAAATTTAATTTTTTATTGTATTTTAACAAATCTTACTATCAAGTTTAACGTTCGTGTTCTAGGCAATTAAGCTAATTTATTAAGGTTACTTTATTTAAAAATATTTTAAGAAGAATAAAAAATGCAGTCTTATATAATCTGCAAATTTTAAACTGATATATTTATGTATATTTGCTTACAATTAGTAGTTTAGTATTATTTTTTTAATTATGAAAAAAAAATCAATTGTTTAAAAGTTTTAAAAAGTTTAAAATCATACCATTTCTAATCAAAGAAAGGTAATAATGATAAAAATTTGAATTTGAGGAGCAAAAATCATAGTTTTAAAATTCTACCTCCAAAAAAATAAGAGAGAGAAAAAAAAGGAATATGTTTTGCACCATGATGTGTTTTGCACCTTTCTTCAGAACGCAAAACACAACCAGCTGGACACCTGAGGGCATGTAACTCCCTTTCAACCCCACGGCCGTTTATATACCTTATAATTTTTTTTTACCTCCGTATATCAATTGTAAGCCTGACGTTTCTTAAACAAAAAAAAAATATATATTATAAATTATACCCTGTTTGCAAAATGATTTTAGTTTAATATGAATATTATAGTTAACTATATATTTCATACAAAAATTTAAGCAATACATTTTTAGGTTTTATCATATAATTTTTATATACTAATATTTTTTAAATGATGTCTTTAATATCCGCGGAAAAATAAAAAAACGGAATAAATGAATGAGAGAGAGAGAGAGAGAAAGAGAGAAAGAAAATAAGTTTCTCATTCATTCATTCATTCATTCATTCATTCATTCATTCATTCATTCATTCATTCATTCATTCATTCATTCATTCATTCATTCATTCATTCATTCATTCATTCATTCATTCATTCATTCATTCATTCATTCATTCATTATATATATTCTATATAGTTATAATAGATAGATAACGATATAGAAAAAATGTAATAATGTTTTTTATGCAACTTTATATTACATCCTTGTTTAATTTGCTGCTAATAAATTGATAGTAAGAGCGATTTTGTTAATTTTTCTTTCCAAAACTTAAAACAAACTTTAATTGCTTTCTTTCTTTCTTTTATATTAAGGGGTAATGAGCTACAGAGTTAAAATTTTTTAAAAAAATTTAGTTGTTATTATATAGCAATATCATCAAAAAATAAATAATAAAATTGCATTAAAATATTTAATTTGCGTTTAATTAGCATTTAATCGCAGTTTTAATTTTCGCAATTTAAAACGCATTCATCTCCTTAAATAACTGAAAAAATAATATTTTCTTTATACTGTTGCATTAAGCATACTTTTGTTAAGGGCACTGGCTACTTTAAATTTTTTTTAGATACGAATAAACCCGAAATTTAAATTATTTCTGAAATGATTTTTTTAAGTGAAGTTTAAGCATATTTTCAAACTTATCATAAGCCTAACTTCAGCGCATGATTAAATATAGTAAAAGTATGAATTAAACTATGAGACTTAGTCTATCCGCTAGACAATTTTATTACCTTTACTAGGACACAAATATTTTTGCAAATTAATTTTTATTAAAATTGATGAACGTGATATAAGTAATAAATCTAAGGTTTTTGAAACTTTTCTCTAATGCAGCAGTATTAGTGCGCCTCTATTAGACTTTTCAAGTACTTTGTCATAGAGCACATATTCTTCAAAGTGGAGGGAGGTATTTTTTTAATGCCTTGTTTCAGCCTCTCCGCCTGGCCGGCCGGTTTCTCTGCCTGCAGTTCGCAATATTTACATTGTTACCTGAGTGCTCGTATTGCTTTACACTTTTACACCTTTCTTCTCATTCTAAATAAAATATATATACACGGAACAATTTTAGTTTAGTTGAAATTGTATATTCCCGAACCCGAACGTATATAATATTATAATAAAAAAAAATACTACTAAAGTATAGACAGACAAAAACTATAAAGGAAATTGATGCCATTTTTGAAATAGGATTTAATTAAAATATGCGATAAAAAAAAATGAAAGGGCTTTGAATAAATAAATTTAAAAAAATAGAGATAAAAGACGCAATTTTTCAGCTTAACGTCCTGCTGAAAGCGCTTCGACGCCATATTGGAGCAATGAATAACATTGCTCAGCATATAGGAAAAAACGTGAGTTTCAATCATTTTCTTAAGAAATAAAAGTTAGTTTTATTTTTTATTATTTATTATTATAATTATTTTTTAATCATTATTATTTTTCTTGCATGCATTTACTGGAAACCTTACAACAATTAATACTCACAAAAATATTCCGAAGTATTTTGTAACTTTTTTTTTTTTTTTTTTTTTTTACCTATACCAGCCGATGTTACGGCTTCGTAAAACACTATAGCAAAACATCTAATCAACCCAAGTCCGGTGCTTGATATTAATTTCGATGCAAAATAAAATTTTGAATAATTTTTTCCAAGTTCTATGAAAAACACAAACAAACGATGAGAGAGAAAAAAGGTGCAGTATAAAAGCAAGGAAGCAATGAGCAGTTTTTCAATAGAAGAAGGGATTATCTGTTACCTGAAAACACAACCCAATTATCTTACCTGTGAATGATTTTTATAACTCGCGAAGTAACATTTACATGAAACCAAATTTACTTCAGATGTTAGTTTTAATAAAAATCATGCAAATTACTTTTTTGATCGAAGTTCTACCGTCAATTTGAACTTTCGTGATTTAAAAGTAATAAAAATTACGTAATATTTTTATTTGAATAAGTTAATTTAAAATAATGCTAGAACTTCGATTAAAAAAGAAATCTACATGATTTTTAATGAAACTAACATATAATGAATTTAATTCACTGTGACTGTTACTTCGCGAGTTATCAAAATCATTGACGCGTAAAAGATAATTGGGTCGTTTTTTTCAGATGGCAGGTATGAAAAAAAAAAACTATGAAGGTAAACCTATGCATGAAAAAAGTAAACAAAGACCGCTACAGCCACTAGACTATGTGTCTCCAAATTTTGAGCCCCGGGCTATTTTTTCCCCCGTCTTGCATCCCCTCCAACTTTGTCATAAACTTACAATTTTTTTAACTCACTCCACTTTTTGTTGACGTCAGGGTATGACACCCCTTCCCCCTTTTACCTGAGCTATGACAATGCCATCTAGGTGGAAATGCTTGAAATTCCTGCGTGACCCATTACCCCTTAAATGATCATTTCTTTTTTCACTTATGTAAAGAAAAAGAAAAAAAAAAAAAAAAAAGAGGAAGAAGAAGAAGAGTATAAAGAACATTCTATGATCATGCAGCTTTTAGTGCTTTTACTGACCAACCACTTCTTCATTTTTTTTACCTACCTGTACTCCAATACTTTTTAAACGGTACTCCATGAAAAGTACAATAGCCTGGCTTTCCTTTCTTTCTATACCTAATATAAGTCCATAATATATACAGAGTTTAATACGCATTTTTAAGATCTTCATTTTGCACAGGTGACTAATTTGATTGATATACATTTTAAATAAAACATATAATATAATATAGTTTCAAAAAACTAAACAAGAATTATTTTAAAAATAATGGAATATAAAATATTGTGTGAATCATAAGAGCTATTTCAAAATATAAAATTGGTTTCAAATATAATTTAAGAAAAAAAGTGTTATTATTCAATTTTTTTTTTGGACCGCTGTTTAAATATAAAACTGAATATCATTAAAGAAACTTAAAAATCGTATTAAAGATTTGCAAATCCAAGGATTCCAAGTAAATAATAATAAATAAAAAAAAATCGATTTTTAATTTTGTTATTCGGTTTATCATAAAAAAATATTCGATTTTTTATAACAAATGACCTTTACGATTCGATTTTTTATTTTTAGATGGTAAAAATCGAATTTTGTAAACCGAATTTTAAAGTCAAAATCATAATAATGACTGAAAAAACCGACAAAATCGAAAACCGAATCGTTCTGTTTTTAATCGATTTAATCGAACCGATAAAAAATAAAAACGATTATCCGGTTTCGCAATTTTTAGCGGTTTCCACAGCTCTAATATTAATACATTTTTTCCTTTCAACATTCGTTCATTTAACATTATAATTTGATTATAATTAAGCCATGTATGTAATAAGTAGAAAATTTAGACTTCATAGTGTCGTTTAAAGTGAAATTTCATTCAATAATGCAAATAAATATGCAGTTATTATATTTTTATTTTATATTCCATATCTATATTTTATTTTTATTCAGATAATTTTAACATTCCTATATGACATTTAAAATCCAATATGGCAAGATGTTTTCATGAGGCTTAAGGATATTTTTTGCACCTTTTTTTCTCCTTGATGTATTTCTTATTTTAAGGAATAGACCAGAACAAACATTAGCATTTCCATCGCAAACATTGATTGGACTTATATAAATAAATTACTTTGTATCCAAATCCAACTGAAGCACCGTAGCAGTGATCAGAAACATTCAACATTAGCAACCTGTACAACAGCTAATTACTAATTTTTACCTGTGTCTTATTTCAGAAACTGAAATAGAAACGAAAAGATTTTACTTTACAGTTTTTTATGATGCTTCTTGTAAGATCTGGTATCAGTTTTGGAGATCTCATTTTGTGTTTCATCATTAAAAATTAAACGATTTTTTTTATATGCTCTATGCCTTTAAGTTTACAATACTTACTGGCCTCTGACTATATTGGTGCCCTGACCGGAAGTTAGTACCCACCACTTGCCAGTGATGACTCCAGTAGCTACCAAAAGGTTGGTGCCTCTCAGAATAGCAACCTATAATATACCAAATAAAAAAAAGTTAAGCACCATAAAGTGTAAGCGCTGATGGTGTGTGTGTGTGTGTGTTTGTGTGTGTGTGTTTTGTGTGTGTGTGTGTGTGTGTGTGTGTGTGTGTGTGTGTGTGTGTGTGTGTGTGTGTGTGTGTGTGCGTGTGTGTGTGTGTGTGTGTGTATGTGTGTGGCTGTGTGTGTGTGTGTGTGTGTGTGTGTGTGTGTGTGTGTGTGTGTGTGTGTGTGTGTGTGTGTGTGTGTGTTTGTGTGTGTGTGTGTGTGGCTGTGTGCCTGTGTGTGTCTGTCTGTGTGTATGTGCGTGCGTGCGTGCGTGTGTTGTGTGTGTGTGTGTGTGTGTGTGTGTGTGTGTGTGTGTGTGTGTGTGTGTGTGTGTGTGTGTGTGTGTGTGTGTATTAGCTGTGATTGTCCGCATCCATTAATGCGTGAAAAAATAGAGTAATCATCAATATTTCCGGCAAAATCAAAGTTGTTATACAAGTATGATAGAATAATTATATGTTTTTTGTTCAACGTGTTCTACACCTTTAATTTATTATTTGCTTTGAACTAAAAAAATATATATTATTATAAATAGTTATTATTTCAAATTAAATATTCACTATACCAATGATTTTTTTAAAGGTTTTAATGAGGGTATGACTAAATAATGAATAATTAACTACATTGGCTTTGCCTTTTTAATTATACTTTTGAGCCACTTTCTATGTTTGTTACTTTGACTGTTCTTATGTCTGTACAATGTCATCTGCTCAATAAATCTTTATTTATAATTATCAATTTTATTCTTAAAAAAAAAAAAAAAAAAAAAAAATAGATGTATAATCTATTTAATTTTCTTAAAGTTAAGAATGGTCCTAAATCGACACACGTGTTTCTTTTTTTCTTAACAACAATAATGACAAAAAAAGGATGCAAAATGACGTGACATCGTTTTCCAATTAAATAATAATAATAATCAATCGATTCAGGACATTGTCCACTTTTAGTATAGTGCAGTATTATCTAGAATTACTTCCTTTTTTTTTTTTTTTTTTTTTTTTTTCTTTTTTTTTTTACGCTACCTTATCATTCGCTCAAAAATAGTTACATATTATAATAATATTAATAATAAAATACACTCACCACATACTTGTAAGGTGTTATATCAGTAATAACTGTTGGGCTGCCAACCAACCGAATACCATTTTCTATCTTTGGTGTATCACTGCGTACTATATAGGAATGAATGTTTAATATTTTTTAATTAAAGCTACAGTATAAGTTGTTTTTTTTTCAATTATAATATCGGAATAATTATTACATTTCTTGTTATTTATTATAAGTTAGACACGTCACACGCGCATGTTGATTTTGTATTTATTTTCATTTTAACGTTTTCAATTTACACGTATCTGACGTCATGATATTGCGAGTTCCGACTAATCGATTTCAAGTCAATTGTTGAATAATTTGAGCACAGGAGAAACATTTTTTATTTTTTTATATAATTGAAAGAAGTGCAAATCTTTCATATATTGCAAGTAAAATATTATTCACATGACGCGTAAATTTGAAGTGCGAATAGACGTGCGTTACAATACAATGGAATCTAATGGGGCTGTTCACATATTGCATTTGAAAATAACATGCTGAAGGGCTCTATATTTATTTTCATTGTTCCAACTTTGTAAAGCACGTCAACGCGCGTAAAATTATGCGGTGAATAATACTTGAAACAAATCAATAAAATATACAAATACTTAAAATAAATACTCCTCAAGTAATGCAACAAATTTTTATATTTATTTTGTTTTATGTGTATAATTTTTTAATTAAAATTTAAATTTTAGATTAAAAGTATTACATAAAATTAAATTTTAATCTAAAGACAAGGTTGTCTTCTGTCTAGCCTTAGTTGAAAAATTAAATCTTTTTTTTTTAATAAGTTCTTTAATTCAAATTATAATAAAAAATTAAATATTAATTAAGTAAAATATATATATATTTTTTTTTATTCATCAAAAAATTGTTTACAATTTACAAGCCAAGATATAAACCTTATCGGCTTGTTCACTTAAGGTAATAAAACAGGATTATTATTATTAATTTATATATAATATGTATATATGTTAAATTAATTCTTAATTAAAAATTTCTATACATCAGAGCATGATAACAAAAATAATCATAAACATAAAAAAACTTTAGTGAGAATAAGTTTAAAACTAAAAATTTGAAAAAGTGGAAAATAACTATGGCTATCACAACTATTGAAATTAATTATCACGATTAAAATTGTTAAAAATTAGATCCAATTTTATTTAGTCGTTAAAATAGAGTTTAGATTTTTTTTTTTTTTTTTACAAAGATTTAACGTTTTTAACGATGACACCTTTACTATACATATATTTCTAATTATCTTTCAATTTCAAAGTAAATAAATAAAAAAACAAAATAATAGGTAAAGGAAATAAAATTTCGTGCTTGCAGAAAAAGAAGTTAAAAAATAAATGAAACTGATAGGCGCAAAAACTTTTTTTTTTTTTTTTTTTTTATTTTATTTATTTATTTTTTTTTTTGCCAACGAATGGGCTGACAATTAACCAAAAATCGTTAAAAGAGCAACTACTGTATTTTCACAATAATTCTTTGTTTTTCTTTATTTCTAGCAAAACAAACACTACAATTTTCAAATAAAATGGAGTAAATTTATTAATTTAGAACATGTTTTTTAGTTCCAAAAAAAGTGTTTGTAAACTTTTTAATTTTAAAAAAGCTTCTAATTTTACTAAAATTTTCCGCTTAAATTTGAATTGTAACATTTGAATGTAATCTTTAAAGTGGAATAACTTAAATATTTGATCGTGATTTTACATGTTTGACGTAGCTACACTTTTAAGTACCATTTCTTCTTTACTTCGAATTAATATTATAATTCACAACCGTCTAGTTTGCGAGATATCATTGTCAGTCACCTACTAACCTAATACGTTAAGCGGCTACAAAACTCAAAATCTAAAAAGCTAAAACGTACCTGAAGCCAACACAGTAAATAATAGCACACACAGTACGTCGTTATTCATTATTGTACAACAAAGACATAAATATGCACAAAAAGAAAATTAAATATAGTCACAATTTTCTTTTTCTTATCATTCCTCTGCAATTATTTTGCCTAAAAAAACAAAAGAAATTACTTTTAATTATTTCTATGCGACACAAGTATACTAGTTTTTTTTTTTTTTTTTTTAAGTATATAATTAAAAAGTTTTTATATATTATTATAAAACAAAAGATAATATTATTTTGGACGTCACTTATATATGCATTTACTATTGACCCCTTTTTTAGTTGTAACTGGAGTTAGTGTTGTAGTGATGTACTGTACTTGATCACTCGATCACGATCCGATCAAAAAAATGAATAAATAAATGAAGGAATACATACTTATAATTAAATTAGAACTGTGGAGAATATCCGGTTTATATTGGAAACCGGTGTAAAATTTACGCGTTTAATCAGTTTCGGCAAATTTGAGAAACCGAAAAACAATCATAAAAAAACTATATTGAAAGTTTCCTTCCTAAAAATTTAAAAAAATTAAATGGTTTTCATATTTCTTAACCAAACTGAAATATTATCATTTATAAATTGCGATTTTTGGTTTTCATTACAAGAAAAAAATGTGATAAATTCTTTTAACTTTGAACTTTTATAATTAAGAAAATAGTTATAAATTTATAATTTTTTAAAACAAATCAGTTTTAATATATATATTTAAACCATAAATTAAAAACTTTTATTTTTCATGGTTATGTCATTTTCAAAACAAAATTTCATTGTAAGTATTATGATACATTATTTTCATTCATATAAAATGCAATTTCATTGATATGAAAATAAAATATTGCAAGGCAATTTTTTTTTCTGATGCCATTTGATTTTAAAAAAGAAAAAAATGAAAGATATTATGAGATATTGCATTTAGGGTAATCATTTAGCCAAAAAGATTCAAATTTTAATGTAAGAGGTAATTAAAATCAAAGTTGTATTGAAACAAAAAATGGTTTTCAAAAGTAACGATTTTCTGACAAAAATTTCTAAATAAACTACGTTTTTTTTGCAATTTTTAAACGTAAAAATCAAAATTAAAATCGTATCACTGAAAGTTCAATTTAACTGAACTGATAAATTATTTTTTCAATTCACCGGTTTTGTAATTTTAACAATGTTCCACAGCTCTAAAATAAATAAAGAAATAAAGAAAAAAAAATAGAAAAAAAAATTAAATAATCATTAGAGACCGGATTTAATGTTGATTTTTTTGACAAAAATGTCACAAAAAAAGGTGATTTTTTGAGCCAAAAATGTTGGCAAAATGTTGAAAAATGTTGATTTTTTTGAAAAAATGTTGAAAAATGTTGAAAATGTTGAAAATTATAAAATAGCACAAAAATTGTTTATTTATGCTTCCGCAATGATTACACAAACTTTTACAATTTTTTTTTTATGGTTGTTAAATTTCAGAAAAAATAAATGTTAAAAATACATTAAATAATAATAATTGACTTGTAGAAATCCAGGTTTTAAGATATTTTTCTATATCTACTAAAATTTTCAGTTTACAATATTTCTCAACGTTTAGATAAAAAGCCCATATCTCTTAAATTCAAATTTTTATCCCAAAGATTTTCGTTGTTATATTCAATGTATAACAACTACCGAAAATACTACTGAATATTTTCAGAGCTCATCGTAGTTGTCAGATGAGGGATTTTTTTTTAATTACCATATAGGGTATCATGAGTTTAAAATTTTTTTTATTCACTTTGTTTTTAATTTTGAGTTAACATTATTACATGCGACGTCATCAAAAAAAAAAAAGAAAATAATAATAATTGGCTTATAAAATCTCAAAATTTCGTAATTCAAAATATTTAATGCTCTTCCCCCCCCCCCCCCCTATATTTTGTATTAATTTTAATCTTCGATTTCATTAATAAAACATTTAAAATTGTTGTTTGTTAGCTTTGTCATGCGTTGTCCTGTATGGTGAAAAAAAAAAGTACAAACTTTGATTTTAGTTTAATTTTTTTTTTCACCATATAGGACAACGCATGACAAAAGCTAACAAACAACAATTTTAATTGTTTTATTAATGAAATCGTAGAATAAAATTAATGCAAAATATAGGGGAGGGGGGGGGGAAGAGCATTTAATTATTTGAATTTCGAAATTTTGAGATTTTAATAAGCCAATTATTTTATTATTTTTTTTTTTGATGACGTCGCATGTAATAATGTTAACTCAAAATTAAAAATAGAGTCCTGCTCAAAAATCCTGCGCAGGATCTTGCAGGAACCCGCAAGATCTTGCAAGATTTGGCTTCTTGCAAGATCCTGCGCAAGATCTTGCAAGATCTTGCAAGATCTTGCACGGGGTCCTGCAAGATCTTGCAAGATCTTGCGAAACAAATTTTAAAGATTTCTTGCAGGATCCTGCATGATCTTGCACAGGATCCTGCATAATCTTGCACGGGGTCATGCAAGATCTTGCAAGACAAATTTTATGATCTTGAGTGGGAACGTCTTGCACAAGATCCTGCCAATCTTGCACAGGATCTTGCAAGAAAAATTAAAATTCCTGTTCAGAACATCTTGCACAGGATCCTATATGATCTTGCACGGGGTCTTGCAAGATCCTGCAGGACAAATTTAATTTGTCTTGTGCAAGATATTTTTTTGCAAATCCTGTTCAAGATCTTAATATCTTGCGTATCCTGAGATTTTTTTTGAGAATCTTGTGCTTTCCTGAGCAGGATAAAACGCACCCCTAATTTTTCCACCCCAAATAATAAAAAAAATTAACTCTCAAACAATTATTAAAATAATTGTTGGTAGGATAATTATTTCTTTCAATAAGTACTAATTAATGGTGAATTTACAATTAAAAAACCTAATATTTTACAATTATTTTCATTCAATAATTATAATTTATAATTGTTCTATTTTGTAATTAATTTACCCTGGGGTGAACTTTTTGGGGTAGAAATGGGCAAAGTATGTTAGAAAAACATGTTATAACGTCAATAGCAATATCAAAGTATAAATAGAACATTCAACCATCTTTAATACAAAATGTTGTGATGGCAGAATGGTCCAGGGAACTTCTACTCTATCACCGAAGTCAAGCAACGTCGAGCGTGGCCAATACTAAGATGGGTGTACATCATTAAGAAATCAAATATAAAATTAAATTAAACGTTGTAAAATATGAAAAAAAAATCAATATTGCTTTTTATAACATATTTTAGGATTTAAGTTGTCACCCACAGGTGTTCAGCGCTTTTAATTACTAAAAATTTTAATTAATAAATCTTGCACAGGATCCTGAGCAAGATCCTGCGCAAGAAATTTGAAAAAAAAATCTTGCAGGATCTTGCAGGGCAAGATTAAAAATCTTGCACAAGATCATGCAAGATCCTGAACAAGATCTTGTACAGGATTTTTGAGCAGGGAAATATAAAAAAAAATTAAACTCATGATACCCTATGGTAATTAAAAAAAAAAAAATCCCTCATCTGACAACTACGATGAGCTCTGAAAATATTCAGTAGTATTTTCGGTAGTTGTTATACATTGAATAACAACGAAAATCTTTGCGATAAAAATTTGAATTTGAGAGATATGGGAAAAATATTGTAAACTGAAAATTTTAGTAGATATAGAAAAATATCTTAAAACCTGGATTTTTACAAGTCAATTATTATTATTTAATGTATTTTTAACATTTATTTTTTCTGAAATTTTAGCAACCATACAAAAAAAAATCAAATTTAATGGCACCAACTTATTCCAATGTTAAGCTAAGTTATGTAGTAATTTAAAATTTCACCCTAAAATTTTGATGTTTTCGTTTTTCGTTTTTTTTTTTTTTTTTTTTTTTTTTGATGCAATATTATGAAAAAATGTTGATAAATGTTGAAAAATGTTGCAAAAACATTAAAAATGTTGAAAATATTGAAAAATGTTGAAAATGTTGAAAATGTTGAAAGTAAATGGGTATTAAACGACTTAAAATTGCGCAATTCGCACTCATTTTTCATTAAAAGTGACCTAAATATGACAGAAAAAAATGTTGAAAAACTTTAAATCCGGTCTCTAAATTAATCATCTTTCTCAAAAAGTTTGTAACTAACCTAAAAAATTATTACAATAAGAAGTCAATAGTATTCAAATAGTAGTTAATCTAAATAAACGTTAAAAATAAATTTTACACAACAAAAAGTATGGGTTAAATCTAAAAAAAAAAAAATAAATAACTAAAAAAATAACTTTACAGGGGGCATACATTCATGTTAAAGTCGACGCCTTATTGGATCAGTCAATAACATGGGCCGCATAGGAAAAGAACTCATTTTACTAGTTTAAAAACATTATGCAATATCTTTGAAAGCATTAATGTTGTTGTTAGGTCGAAATAGTCTGGAATTAGTATATAATAAAAAAAAAAAAATCTCAAATAGGGCTTTCAGTGTACGATAAAATACTTAATCCATATTTTTAACTTATCTTTCAGTATACATATGAAATATTATTTGAGAAAAAAATATAAATATTGTCAAAAGTTGAGAATTCTTATCAACTCCGAGAAAAAAAATGTTAAAAATAAATAATTGTTAGTAATTACTCCAAGATAACAGTTTTAATTGTCGTAATTATTTTAAGTTCTTCTAATCATTTTTATTTTTATCTACAAAGTTTTATATAATTGCCACAATTTTCATGTGTGCAAAGGAACACACATATCAGTAAACATATAAATCGATGCTGTTGCGGCTAAACAACACTTCGATTTTTATCGATTTTGCTTACTATTACGCATCTAAATTTATCTCAATAGCCATAAAAACACACATCTACATTTATTGCGAAAACAGATATTACAGATATTTACAGTTTTTTTGCTTGCCATATTGCGTTATTGTGCTGGTATTGTGTGTGTCCCAGTCAAGGCGACCGATTATATGACTTTCCAAATATTGGAAAAACAAACACGAGCCGGCCACGGCCTTAGTACTTACTTAGTCCGGCATTCACCATGACAGCATAGAGAAACCGTGGAAACGTCTGGGCAGACTAATCGATGCAATCACATCGTTCATGAACCTTTCAAATGTGGTGCGTCGTCAAGGAAACAAGTGTAGATGTTTTTTCCTACCTGTAGTCGTGACTCGCGTTAAATGTAGATGTGTGATTTTATGGCTCTTGCGATAAAAGTAGATACGTAAAATAAATAAATCGCGCTAAACATAGAAATGCAATTTAGCCGCAACAGCATCGAAGCAACTCTAAAATATTATACTTTTTTTTTGTCAAAAATTTACATTCGCTGACAAAATACAATGTAAACTTGCAAGATTTTAAGAATGCTAAATATATTTCATAAATTCGTTTATTAAACAAAAATTTGTCATTAGAGTTCCTGTAAGCAGAGAAGTGACAGCCCCTAAAAGTTAGTATACTGCATCACATATTATTTATAAACTATGAGTATTGCTCAGCTGGATTTTATTTGCTTTCATTAACTGTGCATTGTGTTGCGGGACAGCATGATCATGGATTTATGTAAAAGCATACAATATTGCCGGCTACTCCTACGATAAAAAATCTACGAATGTTTTACCCGTTTTTTTAAAAAAACACACGTTAAAACCCACAAATTTACATGTGTTGATATGAAAAGAACTTTTTTGTGTTGATCTGTTACTGAGCGAATTCTTCTTATATGTCAATCCTGCTCGTAGTAGTAACTATACCGTTAAACTAGTTTGCTTTAGAGTTGTGGTTTATTGTTTAAGGTGTTTTAAGGTACTACTTTAAGGAAGGAGTGTATTTTTTTTATTATGATTATAAATTGAGGCTGATGTACTCAAAAATAAAAACCCAAAAACTCTATCTCAAAAACTCTCGTCACAACAGAGCTTCAAAGTGGCGCAAAATGCCCCGCCCCCTATGCTAATGAGTCTATATTTGAACCCCGATTTTAACTCTTTTTGAATTTGTTCAAGCGGTTAATGAAAGCTTGTTCTTCGTGTTGACTTTTAATGAAAAATGATTTTTTAGATTTTTCTAGAATGAAGTTTCCGAGAAAAAAAATTCGCAAATGGAACCATGTTAATTTGAATATGCAATTTTCAATCATTTTTTTCTCCGTAAATGTATCGTAAAAATTGTTTAAAAAGTCACATTCATTAAAACTTGATCTATAGAACACGCTAGTATTTTTTGTTTAAAGGTTAATCAAGAAGAATTTTTGCAAACGGTGAGCATGAATGTTTTAAATGTTAAGGGGACGTAACTCAACGACTTTTAATGATAAATTAGGGAAGATTTGGTTTGAGTCAAAACTTTTTGGAGTATAGAGATTTGTTCCTTTGGCTCATTATGAACCTAAAACTGATATAAAAGTGATTTTTACGAAAACATTTCTACCTTAAAGTAGTACCTGAATTGTCATTTGGAATGGGTGATATTTTTAGACTATAATGCAATCTAAATTTCTTCTCGAATTTTTTTTGTCCTCCGCTACCCCCCCCCCCCCCCCCCACAGCAAACCAAAGTAGCATTACTTTGGATTTTAACTATAGTACATATCTTGATTTTTTTATTAATTCTATAACCAACGAACTAAAGTAAAAAGGTACAAAAATTTAGTTTTAACATGCCATGGTTGCAAAACAGAGAGAGGCAACAAATCATCCTCTTCTTTCTTGGTTTGCAAAATTTGCAATTCATGATAAAATTTAAAGGAATAGACCAGAGAAAAACATAAGCATTTATATCACAAATCACTTGATGGGACTTACATAAATAACTTTAGTTTGTCTCAAAACTCAACTGTAGTTCCGTAGCAGTAATTTATGCAACCCGAACAATATTTTTATACCAATTTTTGCATGTTTCTAACGTCATAAACATGAATAGACGGAAATTGCATACTTTACAATATTTTCACGTTCTCTCGTGGGGATACATTAACATTCTGGTCAAAATTGTCAACAGTTTTGAAGATCCCATTTCGTGTTTATTCATTCAAAAGCACATGTTGTTTTATGCGTGGTCTATGGCTTTAAGAATTACACGTTTCAAATTTTAATCATAATACGTTTCTGCAAGAATTTAGTCTTTTATTTTTATTATTTTCTAATTATTATAATAACTTCTTATATTTAATTTTAATGCATTGATGACTAGTGATATCGTGCAAAACTATACATTTTACGTGTAATAGGTATCAAAGGCTAACTTATTGTTAAAGAGCATGGGTAGCAAGCAAAAAGGATACTACCTACTTGAGTAAGATTATATATATACACCTAAGTATATATTATATTTTGTCTAGCCTCGTCTACTCTATACCTTTTTCAGGGTATTGTCAATCAAAATTAAAAATGACAGATATTTAAGCTTGATGGTCCGACTATACTGTATATTTCAAAATATTTCTATAGTATTTAATAATTAGGAGACGAATATATAAATTTATTGCTTGAATTTTTTGTTATTTATTTGCTTATTTTCTTTAATTCTTTTAACTTACACTTTAACTTTCATATTTATTATTATGTTTTAGTATCTCACTATTGAAGTATTTCAATAATTTTTAAAATCTCTTTGTCTTTTTGCTATGTAAGTTTTAAGACCTACGTATTTTATGCCATCTCTATGATATGATATATATATTACCCAATTTCTTATCAGTAATAGCTTTAAAAAATTACGTAAGTATTATGTTAAGCAATCATGTCTGTCTGTCTGTCTGTCTGTCTGTCTGTCTGTCTGTCTGTCTGTCTGTCTGTCTGTCTGTCTGTCTGTCTGTCTGTCTGTCTGTCTGTCTGTCTGTCTGTCTGTCTGTCTGTCTGTCTGTCTGTCTGTCTTTTTCTTTCTCACACATTCATAAATTATTTGTTTACATTGTTTATTTTTATATAAAGTATATTTAATGTTTAAGTTAAAAAAAAAAGTAAAAATTCATAGCAAGTCTTGTAGTGGCCAAAACAATTTGGTGAATTGTGAAAAGAAAAGACGCTTAAATGCATTGCAGTAGACGACACGGACAACAGGTTTGCCTTGCTGGAATTAAAAGATAACATAATGAAGCACTTATTACTTACAAATAAACTATTTGCATTTTGCATCCTTTCAAATAATAGCCTATGCAATGTTGCATTTTCTTTCCTCTTAAGTTACAAAGAATTGAAATAGTACAAATAATAATCATAGTTGTGTGTATTCTTATAGTTACACAATGCTTTAAGTATATAAAGGCATTAACGGTAATTCTTTCACTAGTAAACGTTGAAATTTAAACCAAAAAAACATTAGCCTCTTCAAAAACCCATTATAAAATACATTATTTGTATAATACAAAATTAAATAAATATTTAACTAAAATGGGACCAGAAAATGCCTCTGAATTTATACGATTTTTAAGGCTGATATAAACATTCGTGGGTAGGAGTTCCGTAAAAGCAAGAAAACGTCTGTATTTTTAATGAACATGAAACAAAAGGAAGATTCTTGAAATATAAGTTCAACGTTGATTCTATTTTTAATCTTACACTAGTGGGCACTACTACAAGCTTTTATTGTTACAATATCAACGTTATAACCTGGTATCATTTACTCTGCATTGCAAACATGCATAAGCTTTTCAACAATTTTATTATTTAGTGTATATTAAACCTGATAAGTCCAAATATTGAAATAACTTTTCAAGATTGACTAAAAGTAAGAGTACTAGAATTTTTATATATTTGCTTTACTGGCCAAAATATTTTCTCTATTTTTTTTTTTTTTTTTTTTTTTTTCAAATAAACTAAATTTTTTTTTCTACAAGCACACACAAAAATTATGTGTAAGTTTAACGAATGTGTTATACATCTAAAGTTCTGTTATTATTTATAGCGTAAACAGTTTTTAAACATTTTTGTGCTTTTCAATGTTTAATGATTACTTTTGCATCGTCCATAAATACTAAAATACAAAATATAGACTTTAACCATGACATGTGTGCTCGTACTAATCTCCTCATTGGATTGGTTTTTCCAGTGCGATTACGACCTTGACATGACATTCTTTAGTGATTGCTTGTGTTAATGGATCCGGTAAGAGAGTCATAATAGCCCAGATCCACAATAATGTTAACTGGGAGTTAGATACCTGTATGTGTAAATCATATGATGGTCGGTTATCTCGATGGCAGTATAGTGATGGATGCAAAGATTACGTTACGATGAGCAACTATGATTCATTATTAACATACAATACATGAAAATATCCTTTGTAATTGTCTGAGGAATCTTTATTCATTGTCCCATAGGTGTGAATCTAAATAACGTTGGTAGCATTCATAAACCGTGGGATGGCTTCGTTTATTAAGTGGTTAAAAATCGGTGCTTATGTTACAAAGCTGTGGTGATCAAGCTACTGAGCTAGGGTGACGAGTACTTGCGCGTTCGAGCTATGAGTGAACATAATGTTTAGAGTTTATATCTAAAGTCTTACAGGGATGGACAAAAGCATTGATATGTTATAAACCGCATATATTTTACTTTTAATATATCAAGGGCTACGTGGCATTTTGGTACTTAAACTAGTGCAGTCTCCGCGGGTGCATTTATGGCACATGTGCATTTTCCGCGCTCACCTTTTATGAAACATCTTTATACGCTTAGCCTGTACGGGAAGTATGAACTCTGCAAACAAATTTAAGAAAATAACATTACAAAAAATAATAATAAAAGTCTAATATCTTAATTAACATTTATAAAAAAAAATAATAATAATAATAATGACCCTATAGCATGTTGCAATTTGATGTAATAAAAAAATTAAAAAATAAAAACACTTTAGTATGCTACTATCTTATGCACCACGGATAAATGAATAACCCATGTTAATTAGTTCTCCAACATGGCGTCGACTTTAACATGAATGCACACACCCTATTTCCTAAAAAAGAAGTGATTTACGAAGTTTGCCTTATGCTGCGCAATGTTATACATTACTCCAGTATGGCGTCCGAGTGCATTAAATATGACGTCACCTTATGCAACTTTCACTGTAGCCTCTTACCCCCGTAAGTTGCAAACATTTAAACCTGGTTCAACCTCGGTTTAAGTATTGTTGGGCTTAAACCTGGTTTAACTTTCAAATCGGTAAGTTGCAAACCGCTTAAACCATGTTTAAATTGTTGTAAATAAACTCGGTTTAAACCAGGTTTAAGCCGATTCTTGGTAAGTTGCAAACAAGTTAAACCAGGTTTAACTCGTCCAACAGTGAAAAAAGTTAAACCACCGAGCTCGACCGTTTAAGTTCGAGTTAACTACATTTTTGAGGTCTAAAGAGTATATTTTTCGACCTTTTTTTTTTTTTTTTTTTTTTTTTTAAGGGAGATATATATTTTTTTTTTGCCTTTTTTAACATTACTATTAGTATTATGTTGTTTCATTCATATATTATTTTGAATTATATTTTTTTCTGAAATTACTTTGAATTATAAAAATACGGTATAATAATATATTGCAAATAAATTATAGTAATAATTTATAGTGCTAAGGCAAAAATGTGAATGTGAACTCATGTGAATGAGATGTAAAATAATGTAGTTACAAAAATTGGTACCAAGATAGATCAGTGTCTTTTTTAGAAGGTATGAAATTGTTTAATACTTAAACTACCCTCAAAGATTTTAAAAGGAGTGGCAAGTATCTGAAAATAAATTACGCTGTAATAGCTTTCATTATGGTTGTGGGCTAAACTGTCTGCGTTCTAAAGCCCAGAAACCCGGCTGAGCAACTGGAAATCTGTTTTTTTTTTTTTTTTTTTTGCAGCATATGGTAGAGTAGGTTGACCCGAGTTACCGAGACAATCAAGTCATCCGACCTGGGTACGCTGCTCATAGTGTAGGGGTTGAGAGAAAAATCAGTAAAATAATTGTAATAAAATAAAAGATTTGTGGTATTTACATCGCGGCCATAAGTTAAGACGCGTGTGTTTGATATGACAGCATGTTAAAATTTTATTTTATGAGCATTATGAAGCGTGCATAATAGTTTTCATTTTTAATAATTGGCTTGTTAGCTTGAAACCGAGGTACATTTTATTTCTTAGTGGCGGATTGCGAGGTCCAAGATTTCGAGATTATCTCGAAGGGCCGCGGCTAGAGAGGGCCGTCGGGCCGTCTTTGCAGCAACCGCACAAAAAAAAAAAAAAAAAAAAAAAAAAAAAGAGCAAGAAGAAAATAACAGAAATTATTGAATTTTATGGATAGTTTAGAAATTGATATAACTATAATAAGATCTTATGGCGATGACTAATCCTACAATACCATGCTCTTGCGTCTTGTGCTTATTATATTTAGTATCATGCTTTGGATGAACTTTATCAAAACAAAATTCATATAAAGAAATATAATATTTTTATAAATGAAAATTTTCTATTCTTGCCCCCCTTTTTTTTTTTTTTTTTTTTTTTTTTTTCTTACGTAAAATGATTGTAAAATTAGCATGCCACGCCTCCTTTTATTAAAATTTTTGCCTGCGGCGCGATTCTGGGGGGCTCCCAGACCCCCCCAGTGGGTGTGGGCCGTCTCTTTAGGTATTGTCAAAGGGCCGTGGAGCCCCAGTTGGCCCCTGTATTTCATAATATGGTAGGATGTGTGGTAGGATGTGAGTGATGGTCATTCGACATGACATTATGGTCATATCGCGTAAAAAAAAAAAAAAAAAAAAAAAAATTACATCACCCACGGGTGATTACAGGTGACCAACTATGTAGATGCCGTGCTATAGGCGTATTGCAGCAAATGGAGACTTGCAAAAATTGCTTTCGATTTGTTGTTTTTTATTACAGCGCTTCCAAATCTGTTATTTTATGTTAAAAAGAACCAAAGTAAATGAATTAGGCCATTATAGTTTGGCAATATCTTAAGTGGATCGCGAGCCTTGGCGGTGCAAACAGGTGAGATGTGCGCGAGTACTGCGCAGGTGTTGTCGGGACAGATAGGGCAAAAAAAAAAAAATTGCTGATTTCAGCCATCAAGATATTGATTCATAGGTAACTTGACGTGCCCGATATCGACAAACGATTGCCTAATTCATTTACTTTGGTTCTTTTTAACATAAAATGCCTAATTTGGAAGCGCTGTAATAAAAAACAACAAAACTGAAGCATTTTTTGCAAATCTCCATTTGTTGAAAAACGCCTATAGCACAGCATCTAGTTGGTCATGCGTAACGCACGCAATTTTTAACTTTTACGCGATATACGACGCAGCAGCACCGCGGGTATGTAGAAAGACCATCACTCAACTCAACTTGGGTCGACACACCCTACCATATTATGAAATAAAATGCACCTCGATCTCAAGTGTTTACCCTGGCTTTAATGTGAAATTAAAATATAAATACATATCTTGATGTAAAAGTTCTATAATGATCCTTAAAAAAATATACAGGGTGACCACAAAAATCGCTACGATTTCAAGATGCTATAAAATTAGAAATTTTAATTTTTTTAAAGTTTTTTTTACATCAAATTGAAGCCTGAATTTACACATTTTTAAAACTAAAAGTAAAATTTTAATGCGTTGCTTATGGTTCTTTTGCGAGACGCCAAAAAGTAAAAAACGAGCCTGGTCCGAGAAAAATCACACTTCTGGGCACCAAATCCAGCTAAAAGAAATTATTTTTTAATTTCTTTTCATTTTTTTCCCCCCGCTTTTCTTCACACAACTTAAGCTATGGCTTCTCAACGTCAGCACCATTTAGAGCTCAGCACAAGTCGAGACGCTCCTCTAGATTGCGCCATACATTCTGCAACATATCGAGAGTGACAGAGTTGATCGCTTCTGTGATGTGCAGTTTGAGGTCCTGCCTGATGTTTCGCACTGGTGTTTTAAAAACAACATTTTTCACGTAGCCCCAAAGAAAGAAATTGGGAGGAGTAAGATCAGGAGATCTTGGTGCCCATACCAGTGGTCCATCGCGTCCCAACTACCTGTTTGGGAAGGTCTGGTTTAAGAAGTGTCTGACAGCCAGTGCCCAGTGAGCAGGGGCGCCATCCTGCTGGAAGATTAGGTCGTATAGTTCCACTCTTGCTGGGCTTGTAGTAACTGAGGTACGGCGTAATGCTCTAGCATGTCCAGATAAACTTCATACTTTCCACTTTGTTCATTGAAAATGAACGGGCCAATGATGCGGTCGTAAAGCACACCACACGTTAATTTTTGGACTGTCCCTCTCAAAAGTGCAGGAGCAATCAGGTCTCTATGTGCCCCAGAAACGCGCACATTTTGCAGAATGTAAGGCGCCAGCTGGAGGAACGTCTCGACTTGTGCGGAGCTCTAAATGGTGCTCACGTACGTTGAGAAGCCATAAGGTAAGTTGTGTGAAGAAAAAAGAAAAAAAAATTAAAAGAGATTAAAAAACAATTTCTTTTAGCTGGATTTGGTGCCCAGAAGTGTGATTTATTTTCGGACCAGGCTCGTCTTTTACTTTTTGGCGTCTCGCAAAAGAACCAAGCAATGCAACAAAATTTTATTTTTGGTTTTAAAAATTGTGTAAATTCAGTCTTCAATTTGTTGTAATAACAGTATTAAAAATTTTAAAATTTCTAATTTTAATAGCATCTTAAAATTGTAGCAGTTTTTGTGGTCACCCTGTATATATTCCATAATGCCATAACACCCTGCGATGTTTTTTTGTGTGAAATAAGGGATCCCTTCGAAGGGCGCATCAATTTTTTTTTTCTTCTTCCAATTTTGACATCATAAAATTTTCAATCAAAAAAAGTACCATAAATAAATCAAATAGATTTTAATATGAGGTATATACTAATATATAAAATATATTGCAATATATCGTAAATATAGTTACGGAGAAAATCGAAAATTTAAAGAAGCAACCTGCAACGTTTTATAGTCACATAATTATGTTTACGATTACGTGTTTACCAATTGGCGGTCGAATCTAACGATCTCTTGATTAAGTCGCGATGAATGACAAAACCTACTTTAATCCTATAAAAAAAAAAAAAAAAAAAAAAAAAAAGATTTTTCTATGGTGATAGCTTTATATTTAACGTTGACCATGGCCGATGCATTAGGACATTCATGCTGTTTAGGATTTTTTTTTTCAGTTTTTTCCACGTCTAGCTAATATTTACAAAAGAAGTATAACAATTTCGTGTTTGTTAAAAAAAGTTTTTCGTTGAATCTGTATATTATGTTTACGTCCCTTTGTGACAATAAAATTACTATACTAGATAAGGAATATAATTTTTTTTTTCCCTGTATTTAAAAATTATCGTTTTCCCGCTGTACACGCTGTCATATGGATAATACAAGGAATCACGACCTTAAAAAAAAAAAAAAAAACTTAAATTATTTTACGGATATGAAACCTTTACCAGTATAGGTCAAACGACGGACCTCGACTGCCCGCGAGTGACCAGACGCTAACTCGCAACCTGCTGGACCAAAGTATGATCTCTCGAACATGGATCTAAATATTTTTTTATTATTAAAAATCATGGTAAAGGTTTTATTTCCGCAAAAAAAAATTATATAGGATTTTTTTTTTCATGCGGTTGCTTGTATTCTCCATATGACAGCGTGTACAGCGGGAAAACGATAATTTTTAAATAATGGAAAAATTCACATTCCTTAATTATCTCCTATTTAATTGTCACAAAGGATGGTAAAAATAAAATATATTATACACAAAACAAAAGTAAATTTTAAAAGAAAAATATACTGTAAAATTATTTTGCAAAATATTAAATAAACATGGAGAAAAATGTAAAAATCGCAATGCAATTCCTAAGCATTAGGTCACCACAGCCGCAACATAAAAACGTATATCTACAAGCTATCTCGGGAACTAGTAGAGATAAAGTAGCAAATCTGGTATTCTTTCTAATTTTTTTCATAAAAAAAAAAAAAAAAAAAAAAATCAGATTGGCGTTATGGTTTTATTGCGCTATCTCAATTAGGGAGAAAGCTGAAAAACTAGCTTACCGAGGGTCAAATGAGACAGAAGTAACAGCAATGACAAATTTCACTTCTTGCAACTTCTCACTTTTTTACTAGTTATTCCATCGAAATGAGACTTTTACCATTATTTCTAACTTAGAAAAATATTTAGATTGATATGCGGGTGTCCACACTTTGCTCCACTAGAACAAGAGATAGCGCTAAGCACCCAGCCGAAGCCACCCACTGCGGACACAAAGAGGTCCTGCGCGCTATCTCGTTGTAGTGGAGCAAAGTATGGACACCCCCACATATCAATCTCAATATTAATAAAAGTTATAGAAATGATGATAAAAGTCTCATTTCGATGGAATAACTAGTAAAAAAGTGAGAAGTTGCAAGAAGTGAAATTAATCATTGCTGTTACTTCGGTCCCATTTAACCCTCGGTAAGCTGTTTTTTCAGCTTTTTCCCTAATTGAGATAGCGCAATAAAACCAACGCCAAACTGATTTTTTTGTGAAAAAAATTAGAATGAACACCAGATTTGCTACTTTATCTCTATTAGTTCCCGAGATGGCTTGTAAAAAATCTCCACCAACAGTGACCAAAATGCACAAATATAGTATTTTTAAAATACTCATACTACGCACAAATATTAAACTTTCCTTTATAAATCATAATATATTTATCGCTTCCTTATTAAATTTTCTTTATTTTCATGCAAAAATATATAATTTTTCGTTTGTATTTAGTTTCAAACGCGCGAGATAAGAAGCATCTTCTTTCCCATATTTAAGAATTTTCAAATATTCGCTCAACAGACAAAAAAGTTAAACCTGGTTTAACTTCGTTGCAACTTACCAAAAGTGCAAAATTAACTCGAGTTAAGTCGTTAAACCGAGTTTAAACCATTGTTGCAACTTACGGCCCTAAAGTGTTCTATGATATATGTATATCTAAGATTAGATAATACTAGCGCAACAAAATTTATTTACATGTGACTTACCTGGAGTCATAAATATTAATTTACGCATCACGTTAGGAAACATTTAGTTTACAAAGACGAGAACCAAATTTACCTATATAAAAGACTTAAAAAGTGCGTGAAAATAATTTTTTATTTATTCATTTGTATGAAGATTTCTATCTACGCACGTGTGGTTGTAAAATATATTTTATTTTAAAAAGGTAAAAAGTGAATTTACTATGTTTCTTTTTAAGCTGATATTGTGTTGTTTTTACTTTTCTTCAGAACAGTAAATTTAATCCGTGCCCTAAAAGGCTATGGGTGTTTGTTTATTTTATTTATTGATTGGTTTATTTGTTTATTTATTTACTTATACTTAGCAATTTATTTATAACTTTTTTTGCAGTCAATTCTTGTTATGAGCTTCTTACAAGCAAACTATAAAGTAAAGTGTTTTTGCTACTAAAAAAAAATTTGGAAAAAATTTAGTTTGTTTATTATAATGTTTTTATTTTTCGAGGGTGTAAAATACATTGTTTATAATAATTTTTATTCCTAATTTACAACTTTTTAATTTAGAAATCTATATTCTTGTTTAGAAAAGCGATTTTATTTAGGTCTTCTTAGGTGGTTTAATATAATTTTGTTACATTTTAGTTTTATCCAAATTAACAGACCATTTTATTTCTCCAATTCGTAGACAGAACAATAAAGCGTAGTTACGTGAGACGGTAAATTAAATTTAAATCAACTTTTATTCCAAACATACATTTTATTATTACACAAACATATAGCTTAAGTAAATTTTAAAAGTTCTAAAAAAATGATCAAAAGTAGCTCTTATTATTTTTATTATTAACTTTCAAATGTAATCATGATTTTTTTTTATTCATATACTTTTCAGAAACAATACATGCCATGGCTATCTAAATGCAACAATAAAAATAAAACATAATACATATTAATTAAAAAAAAATATTGTCTTTTTTTTATTGAATTTTATATATATTTTTAAAATAACATATTTATATAAAAAATTATATTAGGCAAATTGTTATAACAAAATTTTTAAATAACAATACAATCATATTGTGTTCTAAAAAAGTTCTTAATAAATAAAACTTGCTTTCAGTTTATTTGTTCAGTGTGAATCACTACTTTAACTATACTTGGAAATTGCTTTGCGTTCTAAAAACAAAATAAAAAATATAACTTTACATTTTAAGAGGCCGTTTTAATTACTCTCTGAAAAATATAAATGTAAACAAACTGTCTAAAAGATCAAAATCTCAGATAAGGCAGGAAACTTAAATGACTGAAATCGAGTGGTCATACGTCATCAGAGTGACCAATAATCACAGGAAACGAATACAATAGATTGGTATGTAAGGCAGTGATAACAGGTTTCAAATCAAGCTAGATTCTTGCAATGAAGGAAGAAAATATTTTTCATGATATTGAATCTAAGAAAAGTTAGTGAAAATTCTTATAATCATATAATGCATTAGCTATTATATATAATAGCGAAAAGGGGAAGAAATCGCATAAAAATATTCAATATACACGGACAAAAATAACTACGTAATAATTATGCTATATAGCTTAATTTCAGCACAATTTGTTCGATATACGGCATAATTTATGATATACTGCATAATTACTGTGTTAAAAAATAAAATAGCATAAATATTATGTTGTACAACACAATAATTTTTGTTGTTCTAATTTACTATTATTTATGCTATAATGACATAATTAAATAGACCATCAATTTCGTAATTTATTATTTCCGTGTGCTTTTCTTCAAAAATGATAATGTGTATATAACAATAAAAAATTATCAAAAAACATTTTATAGTTATTTACGTGCAACTATAAATAATAGAATTACAATAATAATAATTAATATATAATACCATATAAATAAAAAAAAATAGTAATAACAATAAATTGGCGTTGATCTCCGAAATGTAACCGACGCACCTTTAACAAAAGCAATATAAAAAAAATTAAAAAATGTGATATTGCATTCAAATAATTTATAGATCCCTTTTCTTTTATAATAAGTGTGTCGATCGCCCTTTGGAGATCAGTGTCAAATTATTTCCTTTTAAGGAAGTAGGGGACCGACCTTATATCTCAAAAACTAGCTCGTGTTTTGGGTCTAAATTTGGTATCATTGTGTAGCTAAGGGTCACACCTAGCCGTGATAAAAATTTCAAGATGTGTCACCGTCCAAAAAAAAAAGAAAAAAATTATTGAAATTAACATTATGCCTTATGGGCTTAAAATTTCAAAAAATCATATAAAATTAATTTGCACGGTGACCCCCCAAAAATTTTATATATTTGAAATTGTCTTAAGCAGAAGTATCATTGTGCAAAATTTTAGATTTTTTTGCCGATAAAAGTTTGAGTCTAATGGCCGACGTCGGTCCCCTACTCCCTTTTCATTTGGGCACGTAAATATAAAAATATCGTGAAAATACTTTTTACTCTGCGTTTTTTAATGAAATGTCTAACTTTATATTATATATAATGATAGCACAATATTAATTAATAAACAATTAGTTAACAAAATGCTGGATCCTTTCAATCAATTCCATTTTTAGTTTAGTTTAGTTGTTGTTTTTTTTTTTTTTTTTTTTTTTTTTTTTTTTTTGCAAAACATTTTTTATTATTGTATTATAATTATTTTTTAAATTAATAATAACTTTCAAATAAATATTCGTAAAGATAAAAGCATTGCTTGACCATAACTCGTAATTACTAATCATAGTATTATGTATAATAATTATATATAAGGTCCCAACATTACGGATTATTGAATAAGCTTCTTTGCCTAGCCAGCAACTCTAAAAAAAGCTACTTTTTCTCATTCACCTTTATAATATCATATGATATCATATCATGCGATAATATTTTATATAACATCCGCTGTGTTTACTGAGCTGACCTTCATACACTTCTTGACAATAATAGAAATATAGAAAATATTGAGAAATTACTCAACTCTAAGTTATTCTTCAAGTGACCAGCAGAGGCGCATCAATACGCATATCAAAAAAATCAAATTATAAAATAAAATATAACAATTGACTTCCGCTGTAATGAATTAATTAAACATCGGATTGAAACAATTCTTACACTATTGGAAAGCTTATAAAAAAACGAAGGTTTCTGTGATAGAACTTTTTTCTAAACTTAATAGCAAAAAATTAATTACGTAAAAACAAAACGGGAAAAAAATATCAAAATGTTCTATGATGGGCACCTAGATAATATTGTTGTAATGATATGTTGAAAATTTGACACCTCTATGTTAAGTAGTTGCGGAGTACTATTGGAAGTAAGATTACATTGAGTTATATGGGCAGCGAGCAGACGGCGTATAGAGAGTAAAACGGCCTCTTAATATTGCCAGATTTGTTGTTTCATGTTGCCGAAATTTTGTAACACTCAGTGATTTTTTAAGCTCTTAACAACTTTTATTTAAAAACTCAAAAAATGGTCGGTAACCTGTTTTCCCATAGGGCCATTTACGCCCTTTTTCAGCGTATAAGTAATAAGTACACCCCCTTTTGAGCAATTTAGCGATTTTCCTTAAAAATTTTGACCATCAATCAACAACTTCTAAAAATTTGATCTTGCAGCACGCGTTGATTAGGTCTATATATCTGTAGTTAGCTTCTAATAAAACTACTACGTAATTTAAATTTATACAAATATCGAGTGTATCAGGGATATTTTAAGTACAAAATTTAATGGGGTAGAACACCTTAATAAAAATAATTTGCCTAATATCCGATTGCATACCTAAATACAACGTTAATTTGACCGGAGTCATCACATCCATTTTATTTTTTATTCATGAAATTTCAGCTGCAGTCAGTGGCGGATTGAGCGCCGAGATTTCGAGATTATCTCGAAGGGCCGCGGCTAAAGAGGGCCGTCGGGTCGTCTTCAAAGCAACAGGCAAAAAAAAAAAAAAAAAAAAAAATAAAAAAATAAAAATAAAGCAAGAAGGGAAGGAAGGGAATCATTGAATCTTTTATATTATTATATAGCTTAGAAATTGATATAATAGATCTTATGGTGCATGATGTGATGACCAGATCCTACAATATAAAGGTTGTAAATAAAAGTTTTAAATAGAAATAAATTAATATAAACCCAATGTTTCATGACGGACTTTCAGAATTCATGTCATTTTTTGTTTTATTATTATTTTTTTTTCTTCTTAATTCTTTTTCTTCAAAAGATGATGAACTTTGCCAAAGCAAAATTCATACAAAAAATTTGATATCGCAGGTTACTAGTCATGTAAAAGTAATATAATATTATTATACATGAATATTTTCTATTCTTGCCCTGTTTTTTTTTTTTTTTTTTTTTTCCTTACGTAAAATGATTGTAATTTTTACTTAAAATTAGGTAGCCATGCCTCCTTTTTCGTAAAATTTTCGACTGCGGCGCGATTCTGGGGGGCTTTGCCCCCCAAAACCCAAGCGGATGGGGGCCGTCTCTTTAGTTATCTCGAAGGGCCGCGGAGGCCCAGTCCGCCCCTGGGCTGCAGTTTTATAACGTCAACTCTGTCTCTGATCCAAGCATGCAAAAACAGGCAAGCTGTGACGTCATAAACCCGCAAATTCTATTTTGTAAACGAAAAATAAATTAAAAATCAATAAATTTAGTCTAATAAACGTTTAGAGTTAGGTATGTCAGGACATTATGCAATTTCTTTAAGTTTTTTACGCCTTTAAGGGTTATATTTTGATGGTGTATAATATATAAGTAAAAAGACGTATGTAAGATATCATTTGCAAAGTTTTAGTAACAGCTACCTATCCTCTTATGTTCCAGACTTTTGATAATTATTTAACCATCATAAATTTAGATCACGTTTTCATGGGGCTCTTAGACGACCAAAAATATGTATCTTTCAGTCACAAACGTATTTTTTTTTTCGTAAACCCTCTACCCACTCTACATCTATCCATAGCTCTTCCTTGTAGATTAAAGAGCATTATTTAGAGCAATTTTCATATTTTTTATTTTTTTATTAAATCATCTTTTGTCTACTGTATTGTATGCTTGGACTGAAGCGAACTGAAGAAGCTATCATAAAATTTTCCGAACCCGTTACCATCAGATAAGAGAGAAATTAATTATTGAAATCAAACAAATGGTTCTCATGACACTAAACTGACTAAACCTTCATTACGATCGAATTTTAAAATCTAGCATGGCAATCTCTCTTATAAAACAACATCAAGACGCATGCCCATTGCTAGTGCCACACGTTATTCGTACTATAAATATTTCAGTGGTGGTAATATACTTTGACGTTGATATGTGTTGTGTTGGACATGTGTAGAAATAACGTAGGTGACTTTGCTAAGGAGGTTGTTGGGCAGCGTAGTTACCTCATATTTCTGAACTTAAGTCCTGGTGTTGTAACGATGATATACATATGAGTACGGTCATTACGTTAAGATATGCTCTGTTCATTCTTTCATGACTGTACCCACCGTGTTAAGTTCCTCTGTACATATAATGTTTAGCATTAACCGTCAAGTGAAGCAGTCTAATGGGTGTTGTGGGGAGAAGTCTAATCAGTGCATTGTGGGGAAGACTTAATTTAATATAATGTTGGGTTACATCCGGGAGTGAGCCTAGCACCCTGTAGCAGCTACATATGGTAGAATATACATGTATTACGATAAACATGCATGTGTATACGGTGGTGGTTGTGTCTATTGTAATTGTAGTGACTAATTGCTTAGTGGTAGTGACCTTAAGTTGACCTGTGTGAGAGAGATTTGTCCTAACTGCTTCAGTCGAGGCAATATTTTTGTATCTCTGTGTCATAATAAGAGGAAGGTATGACATTCAGTGACCTTGAAATGACCTTATATTATATATACCTTAATATGTTATAAATATATTATATTATAATATATAATAATAATATTACATATTATAATAATAATATGTAATATATAATATATTACCTTATATGACCTTAAATTAACACCATCAATGCTCTTAAAAATATTGCTTATTATATATAAGTTATTATATTTTAAACTGAAAAAGCAAGTAATTTTTTCTATACCGGACCATACTATTAAAAAAATAAAAAATAAATCCAACAAGGCGTTGACTTAAACATGAATGCATGCACTCTATACCAATATACGCTTGTATATATTTTTTTATTTTTATTTTTATTATTATTTTTTTTTTTTGCGTGTATAGTAACTGCACTGCAGCCTCCTAGTGTATGTACCTATACTGTATTATCTATAACTATATTGTGATATATTAGCGCAGTAAATATTTACATATGGCTTACCTTCAGTCATAAATATTATTTCACACTTTACATAAGAAAACATTTAGTTTCCACAGACGAGAGCAAAATTTACGATACAGAAATATAAAAATGAAAACGAGCATGATAAGCAATTTTTTTTTATCATATACGTATAAAGATTTCTATCTAGGCACGTGTGGTTGTACAATATCATCTTTAATTATATACAGGTAAAGTTAATTTAATATGTATTTGTGTGTGCTAGTTTTATGCAAAATATAGATATTTTATTTCACAAATACATGGACAGAGGATAAGCGTAGTAATTTGAGAAGGTAAGAAAAAGTAAAAAAAAAAAAAAAAAACTTTTAGGGGTTCAAATAATTAGACATCATTACACTTTTTTTTTGTCTTAATGTACAAACATTAAGTGTTTTTAAGGTTTATTATTATTTTATTTGTTAATTAATTTTTTCTTTATTTTATTGTTATTATTATTATTTTGTACAATTTCATGGTGGGCGGAACACCGTTTGTCCCAGTGAGCTTGAAACTGCATAAAAAAATATTTTAACATTGAAAAGAAAATTTTTTCTGAATTTAGCCAATAATTTTTCATTACTGCATGAGAAACTTTTTTTTTTTTTTTTTTTTTTTTTTTTTTTTTGCAACTTCAAACCAATAACCTCCATTATAAAGCACACAGGTGTCAGTAACAGCTTATAATTAAAATGCATTAAAATAATTAATGCAATGGAATCTTGAAGATGCTATTTCAAAGTTAATAGTGACTGCTAACGTTTGATAAATTTTTCAAAACCCGTGACCATCAGATATAGGACAGTAAATAGTTGTTCAAATTAACATGAGCTGTTATACTTCAAAAAATCATAATTAAAAATCTAGCAAGATAACACACTCTCTCTCTCTCTCTCTCTCTCTCTCTCTCTCTGAAGATACCTTATTTAAATGTATCACTGTACAAAACTTCAGAGTTTTCTTTATAACATTTTTTTAGTTAAATCCTGCAGTCACTGATTTTCTGCCTTAAAGATCTTATCACATTCCACACCTATATTTAAGCGTTATTACAAAATAGTAAATAAATTATCATATTATTATACACTAGTTTCAATGAAATATATGCTAATATATTGAATATATATTAAAACAACAACATATTTTACAGACCTAAAAATACTCCTATTTATTTCAATTTATCAATAGCAGAGGCTCTATTTACTCATTACGTCATATAAACTTATAAAAGTAAGTAAGAAATTAAAGGGGGGGGGGATTGAATGCAAATTATAATATATTATAATGTTTATCAATTGCTGGAAGCAATAGAATACATGAAGACTAATCATAATACCTTAGAGCCACCATATAGCGCCAGCATATAACAGAGCAAAAAAAAAAAAAAAAAAAAATCACCAGCTGAGCGACAACAAATTCATTATCATTTGTATTTTAACTATACTTGTAGATTTATATATTCAAGCCTTATTGCATAATTACATAGTGAGATAATCTTATTGTAGATGTTATAATAGCTCTTTCAGGGATTCAAAATTGCAAAAATGTAAGAAAATGCCAAAATGGACAAAATTAGTTATGCGCCTAATAGTATTTAAAAAGAAGGATTTTAAAGAAAATCGTTGTGTGCTTCAAATTCAGTTGAGAAAATTTATAATAGATTTATCTTTTTTTAAATATCAATGACTTTCTTGCCCCAAATGAACATTATAATATGTTATGTTTGTTTGAAAGGGTAACATGTTCTACACTTTTTAAATCATGGAAGATATATGAAAAAATTTAACACTTACTATTACTATTTATGTAGTGTGAATATTACGAATTATGATAATGCTTGCTTATTGATACCGGTGGTGATGTAGCAACAAAAATAGGGGCTTGAAAAAGGCTCGGAAAATTATGCCTTTTAGTTGACTTTTGTTTGTGTTTTTTAAACATTTTTTAAAAGAATACTTCACAGATTCAAGAAAAAATAAAAAATGTTTTAAACTTCTTCTTCTTATTATTATTTTTTTTAATGTTAAGCATTACAGCATCATGGTGCTGTGTTGCAACAATGAAAATATTGTATTACAAGTCTTGAATTACATTGCAGGCAGAAACAAAGCACACAACAATGTCGAGCAACGTTGTTCCAACAATCGGTTTTCTGGACTTAGCTGTCTTCACGGCCATGTTGGCTCTGTCGGCAATCATCGGCTGTTACTTCGGGCTGTGCTCGGGTCGTCAGAACAGCGCCAGTGAATATCTCATGGGAGGCAAGACAATGGGAGTCATACCTGTGTCTCTGTCTTTAGTAGCAAGGTGGGTAAATTTTTTACTGTGTAGCAGTTAAAAAAAATAAGGGTTGAAAAGTTTTTACACAGTTTTGCAATGCTTTATAAGCTGTGGAATCCATAACGATCCTTTCGCGTCAATATGAAGCTACTACACTTTACAAATTTCCGAAGAATGAATGATCTACACTTTACAGAGTCGCGGCTACCTGAAGCATCTGCTATATAAAACAGGTAGGTAAAGCTCCAGGTAGCCGCAAATTTGTAAAGTGTAGATCGTTCATTCTTCGGAAATTTGTAAAGTGTAGTAGCTTCATCTTGACGCGAGAAAATAAATATATTTTAAAAACGTTAACATTTGAAAACGTTAGTGACGTCAGAAGCGTTAGGAATGGATTTTTTTTAATTACAAGTTGCAACGGCAAAGTTTAACGTTTATTGCATTGTGAGTCTAACGCTTCTATGACGTATACTATATATACTCCTATACTGTATATGGGGGGTGTGCGCATGACGTCATTCTGAATGCTTTTCGATGCTCTTCTTGAAAAATGAATAACATTGCTCAGCATAGGGCAAACGTAGATTTGGTCATTTTCTTTGGATAATTAGCTATTTTTTTAATATAATTTTTTTCCACACTTAAAAATCTAATTCAACCTGTAAACAGCATCAAAAAATTCCGAAATATTTTTTAACTAGCAAAATGCGTCATTTCCCTATACTGACCCATGTTATTTAGCGCTCACTTATGGCGTCGACTTTAACATGAATGAAACTATCCTATTACAGCTATATACAGTCTGCGCCACCTAAGGATGTTAGTGATTAATCGAAATCGATCTAGGAGCCAATAGACGCTTAAGGGCTCAAGGTCGTTAGGAGGTGGGGTAATGTAAACTAAATGGATAGTTTTTTGGTGCTCTCTTATTCGTCGCATCCTTAGGTGGCACGGACTGTAGTTTAATCATTAAATAATCATGCTCTTTATATCGTATAATTTACTGCGTTACTGTACTCCACAGTTTCATATCAGGCATCACAGTGCTGGGCGTGCCCTCCGACGTGTACCGCTACGGCACTCAGTACTGGGCTGTCTTGTTGTCTGGGGTCCTGGTCTCGGTGACCACGGCTTTTGTCTTCGTGCCTGTTTACATCAAACTGCAAGTCAACTCTTGTTATCAGGTAAATCTAACATATCGTGGAAGCCATTTTTATGATTATTATATTATCATTATTATTGTATTATATTTTTGACATCAGTAATAATAAATAATACACAGTATCAGGGTCGGACTGGCAATGAAGGGGCCTCGTCCGCAAAAGGGGTGTAACATTCTCTTTAGGGGCCACAAAGGGGGCGTAACATCCTAGTTACGCCCCTTTTTGTGCCTTAGGGGCCTCCAAACAAGGGGGGCCACGTCCGCAATTGCGGACTTGCTCTTATGGCCAGTCCGAGCCTGCACAGTATAAAAATAATAGATCTACGAAAAGAAAAATTTGGCTGGACATTTTATAAACTCTCATCGGAAAAAAAAAAGAAAAAACAAACAAACTATAATTAAATAAATAAATAAAAAACTATATAAATAAATAAATAAATAAATAAATAAACATGAACAGCATCGTAATGAAATATTAAGATTTGTTTTCTAAATATGCAAAATACAAGATGTATATATTTTACCCCGTATAAAAATTATTTGGACCCATTTCAAAATTGTAAAATGTTTCAGTATTTAGAGCTGCGATTCAATTCAAGAGTTCGGCGCATCACATCTATTTTATTTCTTATCAATCAGGTACGTTTTGCAAATTTATTTATTAAATATTTTTGTTAATATTTAATGGTTTTAATGAAAGTAATATATTAATTAGTGTAGTCTTATATGAGAATATACAGTATATTACATCAAGGGTGCTCCGCTATGTCTTACGTCCACTTGACCGTCACATGGTTTCTTCTTCCGACACGTTCTTTTTCGCATTTTAAGTATAAACATAAGTGGCCTATAAGTGGCTTCGTTTACATCAAGTTTACATATAGTTTTGTAATATCCAAAGAAACCTGAAAATCAACGTTGATTTGGCAGGAATCATTGATTTCTAATTTATTTTACATTCACAAAAAGGCACAATCAGGCAATGACGTTACAGCTAACTAGCTTTACGCGCGCGTGGACCAGTTAAGCTGTGACGTCATTACCCGCGTCTGCCATTTCGTGAATGGAAAATAAATTAGAAATCAATGCTTTCGGCCAAATCAACGTTGATTTGCAGGTTTAGAATATTACATAAATTTTTTGTTCAAGGTCATCTACACCTTTAAAGTCAGCCGCAAAACAATACAACTCTTTTATAAATGAAGTGTAATACTGTATTTATGGATTTATCTTTGCACGTGATTTACTAATTATTTTCACCCTTCAATTTAAAATTAAAAATATTGTAAACAATTTTCTTAAAAAAAAAATCTTCATTATTTGTCTATTTTAAAATCTAGTAATTCTGACTCTTCTCCATCGACAGTTCACCAATATTCCAATTGTTATTTACGTTCCTGCTCTGGCTTTCAGTCAAGGTAAGTTATTTTTTTATTATTTCTGTTCTTACAATGGAAATTACATAATTTGTACTGGTAAAAATTGCATGAAATGATGATGTTTTTTCAAAAATGAAAGAGTAATCTTCATAATAGTTTGTAATCTTGAAAGTATTTTAAATTTCTATTCTAAAAAGTTAACTTTTCCAATTTGAAATGCAATCGTTATATACCTGGTTCTTCTTATAGGAATTCCATGATTCCATGTATTGATATGAACAATGGATGTTAATAGCGTAGCGCGTTAGTTACTACCCGAGTCATACGAAAATGCTGATAAAAGTTTGAGAAAGCCTTGATTAAGTGCTTATAAACATTTGATAGTAGTGTTTTTGGCTGATAATACATGGATAAAGGACTGATAGAGTTTGATAGAATTTTTCGAATCTAGGAGTAAAAAATGAAAAAAGTTTGATAAATATTATAAAGTATTGATAAAAGTTTGATAATTATAAATGACTGATAAACGTTTGATTATTATTATTTTTTTAAAATTTCAAACATCTGATAAAAGTAGGAATATATAAACTTAAAAATAAAATTTGAAATTTTTCAAAAAATTGATAAAAGTTTGATAACCTAACGGGAAATAAATTTGGAGGGGAACGCGAGGCGCCTCTTTTGGTAGACGAAACCGTTGAGGACTTAGAAAATTTTTGAGTGTATAGCAGGAGCAGAGGTAGCAGCAGGCAGTAGTAGCACAAGTCAGTCAGAGCAGTATGCACGCACTTTATTAGCGCTTGCATATTTCAATTAAAACTAAGCAGCAAGAAGCTTCACCTACTTGTAAGAGGAGCTTCATGTGGTCATCATGTTAATATATAGGTAAGTGAGATGTTCACATTAATAATTATATCAATATTTATTGTAATTAATTGCATTTCATGTGTTACAGCTAGGAAACCAACTTGATCTCAAGCTGTTACGATTACCGATGTGTGCGACTCATCCGCCCCTATAATCCAATGCATCCTTTCAAAAATAAAGTATTTTTCTCTTATTAATTGAAGAATATCAATTAATAATAGTATTTTGTAATACAAGGCAAAATTGGCAACAATGTTATGACAAACATTGAAGTGGGTAGTGCTGGGTGGAATGTGGGATGAAGGGTACAGGAGGGAGGGAGGGGGAGGGGGGAGGGAGGGAAGGGAAGAGAAAAATGCATAATTATTTATCAGCTTTTTATCAGACCTTTATAAGCTTTTTATCAGACATTTATCAGCTTTTTATCAGATTTTATTCAGTGTTTTATCAGCTTACAAGTCAAATTTCAATGTAAAATTTTACATGTATAAGCATAGGAGAAACGAAAAAATTTGTCCTATGCTTATACATGGTAATTTGACTGATAAAAGTTTGAAAAGTGTCGCATATAAGACTTTTATCAGACCATTATACATATTTTATAATATCTTTATCAGTCAAAATTTATCAATGCTTTATAAATCATTTATCAGACTTTTTGTGTATCACGGGTAACCAATTAGTGGTATCGCGGGAAAAGTTTATATTCCCGTAACTTTCTTTGTTTTAACATAAAGAAAATTTTCTTACTCTCTCTTACTTGATATTGCTTCATCTTTGAGTAATTATTGTCTAAATATAATTTTTTACTTAACTAATTTTAATGTATATTTAAATAATATAAAAGAGATGTTTTATTTGTCAGTGACCGGAGTGAACGTACATTTGATAACGCCGATCACGTGTCTTGTTTGTATTTTCTACACCACACTCGTGAGTAAACTTTATTTATTTTACTTTATTAATTTGTTTTTTATTGCTTTCATTTTGAATTTAATTTTAATGTGAAAATATTTTAATTATTTAGGGTGTATCCGCATAAAGTCATACTAAATGCGCTTCGACGCTATACTAAATCAGAAAACAATGTGGCTCACGGATAAAATGAAGTTTGTCATATGCTGGTCAGCATAGAACAATTTTCATTTTAGCCGATATTTTATGATTAATATTCGTATTTCTTACATATACTTTGAGTTACTATTTTAATCTGTTAACAGCATCAATGCTGTAAAAGATATTGTAAAGTAATACAACGTGGCATTAACTTAAACATGAATGCATACACCCTATAGTATTATTACCCACTGAAGGGATTCTCCTTGAACACATGATTGTGATAGTATTTAATAAGATTATGTGAGATGTTTGTATGCAAACTGATCTAATGTTGAAATATTGTATTAGGGTGGTATGCGAGCCGTGGTGTGGACCGATGCTTTACAATCAGTGCTAATGTTGGCGGCCATGCTGGCAGTTCTCTTACTTGGAGTTGGTAAAGTTGGAGGCTGGGAGCAAGTATGGAGCATCAGTCAAGAGGGACAGCGACTAGAGTTCTTCAAGTAAGTCTGTAATATTATACAAATTTATTGAAGGTAATTAAATAACACAGTGTTGAAAAGTTTCATCACAGTTTTGCAATATTTTAAAGGAATACTGTAGACCCCAGAGAAAAGCATAAGCGTCTATATCACAAAACACTTGATGGGATTTACATAAATAACATTAGTTTGTCTTAAAATCCACAACACTTTCATACTAATTTTTGCATGTTTTTGACGTCATAAACATGACTTTTTACGCGATTTGCATACTTTACAGTATTTTCACGCTCTCTCGTGGGGCCACATTAACATTTAGGTAAAAATTCTCATCAGTTTTGAAGATCCCATTTCGTGTTTACTCATTAAAAAGCACATGTTTTTTTATGTGGTCTATGGCTTTAAGGCTTGAAATCAGCTACTATGAAATTTTACTAAGAGAAAATTGTTAAGGAAGAAAAATCTAAAATTCACCACAAAGATACATTAAGATAAGGTATCTTAAAAAATGTAAAAAAAATTTTTTGTTCAATAAATAGGTCTTTACCATGCTAGATTTTAAATTATGATCTTTTTTAAATTTTGGTCCCATTAGAGTCCATTTTAATTTCAATAACTATTTGCTCTCTTATCTGATGGTTACTGATTCAGAAAATTGCTTTGGTTGCTGTTACCAAATTACTTTTAAATGAAATCATAAAGATATGACTTTTTTTTAAAGATGTGGAGAAACAAGTACAAGCCCTCTAACATATAAATACAACTCTTAGGCTCTATATCATGAAATAAATGGTTAAGGCGGTTGATCAGCTATAATGAGGAAGTTGACAAAATTTTCTTGAAGATATGTTATAAAAATATATTAATGCAGCATAAATTATGCAATTATTCTTTATGTGCGCTAATAATTAAAACATATTTCGTTCAAAGACTATATACATACATGCATTTTTCCTTTAATCGTCAACAATATTTCAGCCTGGACCCGAACCCACTACAACGACACACATTCTGGACCGTTCTAATTGGGACCTACTTCCAGTTTATGTCTAAGTGTGCAGCTAACCAAGGCATGGTGCAACGTTACCTTTCTGTTCCTAACCTGCGAGCAGCCAAGTGGTAAATATTACATTTGTGAGGGAGGGAGGAAGTGAAATTAAAAAAATAAGAAATAAAGAAATAATAATAATAAAAATTCAAAGCGATATAAAAGCTTGTTTTGTTTTTTTCAAGAAATTAACTATCAGAAATATATATTTTTAACTTTTTAGAATTACTTGAGTTTCAAAAACTTATGTAATTGAAATAATTACTATATGATCTCATATTTCCTTCTAAACTATTTATAAATTTCAGGACACTTTTGTGGTTCAGTATTGGACTTGGGGCTCTCAACTTACTAAGTATCGTCACTGGGCTTGCCATTTACTCCTACTACTTGGGCTGTGATCCACTCAATGCAAAGGTAGTATAGGGCGGTTTTATATGACGTCATACTGAATGCGCTTCATCACCATACTGGAGCAATGAATAACGTAGCATAGGTTAAATATAATCTTTGGCTATTTTCTTTAAGAAATTATTATTGTTCTGTTTAATAAATAATAGATTAAATTTTTCTAAAGCCATAAACCACATGTAACAACATGTTTTTAGGGTCTAAACACAAAAAGGGATTTCAAAAACTCATGACGATTTTTACGACATTTTAAATATAGAACCACAATGAAAGCGTAGCGTAATGATAAAGTATGCAATTTGCTTAAATATTTTTCTTAACGATGTCAGAAACAGGCAAAAATTATTATGGAAATGATATGCGCGTTGCATGAATTGAAATTTTCTTATCACTGCTATTTCACTGTTATTCATGCAAGTCCCCATCAAGTGTTTTGTGCTTTGAAAGCTAATGTTTTCTTCGCGTCTATGTCTTTAAATTATTAAAATGTTACTGCTGTAGAACAGTTAATAGAAATTTAAATGCTGATTATTGCAGTTAGTTCAAAGACCAGACCAGTTGTTACCACTTTACGTGATGGAGGTAGCCGGTCACATACCTGGACTGACAGGCTTATTTGTAGCTGGAGTATTTAGTGCCGCGCTCAGGTAACTATTAGTAAAATATAACTTTAGTGACACTTATATTAAAGTTATATTATTATAACGGTCCCTGATTTAACTAAATATACACACCAAGAAATACTCAATGTTATGCATTACGTTATTATAATATGAATTTTTCCTTGTATTTTGCTTTCTTCATTTTATAGATATTCTTATGCTATTTTCTATTTATTATTATTATTATATTTTTTTTTTTTAATTTTGTAAATTTACAAGAGGGAAGCATAATGAGTAATTTATACATAATTAGTAGCTTTTTTTTATCTTGTACATGCTCTACTCGAGTTTCAAATTTTTTAAAATAAATTCAATAAATAAGATGTCATACAAACACGAAATCATAAATTTCATTAAGGTTTTCACGCGTTTAAGTCTCTACGTCAAGTGGGTTGCCTAATATTTTTGTGTTTCATTATTAATAAAAAAAATTTGTACTATTTACTGACTTTATGGCATAAATGTGTTAGTATGTTATGCATTTTGTTAGCAATTTTTTAACAGACCGCTAATATTACAAAACGGAGATGAAGAAGTAAATTAATTTCAAATTTTATACCAACGTAGTATGTATTAACATATTGCTCACGTTTTCATACTCGCGATTAATAAAATAATTTTAAGCTACTTTAGCTTTTATAGTGCTTAAAAATATTTTATTTTATAATTCGTACTTTTTACAAGGTTTGCAGGCGTTGAAGTCTCTGTATGTCATGCGGGTTGCCTAAATTAATTTTATTGATTTTCACCTTTTTTATGACATAGCAACAAAATAAACATTCAAAAGTAAACAAATTAGGTTCTTACGTTTATTTACTGATTGACTCACGCTTAGACGCCACACTAGAGCACTAAATAACATTGACCACAAGAGAAAAAAAAAAACATAATTTGACCAAATCATTGAAAATTGTATTTGATTTTTCGATTTCATGAGTTAGACCATTTTCTACGCAGCTATTTTTTTTGTGTAACTCGTTCGTTCGTTCGTTCGTTCGTTCGTTCGTTTGTTCGTTCTTCCTTCCTTCATTCATTCCTTCATTCCTTCATTCCTTCCTTCATTCATTCATTCATTCATTCATTCATTCATTCATTCATTCATTCATTCATTCATTCATTCATTCATTCATTCATTCAATTATTGGTTTCGTTTATAACTATCATCTAAAAACAGTCTGACGCTTGATGCATTGTTGGTACCCATAGACTTGGCCATAGTAAAAAATATCAAATTCTTTACATAACAATTAGTAACCCTGAAATTACAGAAAAAAAAGCACCCACTAAAGAAATAATTTATTAGAACTTGTTACTTAATTACCAATTTTATTTTATTCTTTCTATCCGTATGCTCTCCTAGTTCGATGTCCACAGGACTGAACGCAATGTCAGGTGTGATAGTTGAAGACTTACTGGCCACCTGGCTACCTGTGACTCACACATCTACCTGGCTCAAAGTGACATCAGCGACTTGTGGCGCCATCTGTGTAGCCCTGGTCTTTATTGTGGAGCATTTAGGTGGCGTGCTACAGGCAAGTATATAGAACACATTAAGCAGTGTTGGGATTGAATACCATTTTAATCAAACTGAAACAAGTTAACATTAAATAACTGAGTAACTTACTCCGCACAAGAACTTAAAATACACAGAAAAAAATAAAACATGTGCGGTAACTTAAAAACTTTAGTTGCTCAGAAATAGGTGTAAAAACTGAACATTCGGTCTCTACAATTGAAAAAATAAAAAGGAGATATTTATCACAAATATTTTTTTTTAGATGTGATAATGCCACCTTTTCGCTTGTATTAGCTCCCAAAAACAGTTGAGAAGTATTGTATTGTCCATCACGGTACATGTAAAACCGCCCGGGGGCCTCGCGTGGCTTACCTGCAGCTAGGGTTTAAAAGCAAAGCAGGTGTAAGGTGTGTGCGTACAGACATTGTCATTATGAAATTTGATTTCTTTATTATTTTTTATTATTCAAAATAAAATGCACAATGTAATTAACTTGCATTATAATTACTCTATTAATATATACATTTTTTTTATTGCACACTGATAGATGACTTAAATATGATGGCTTAAATATAACACTATATAGCAGAATATAAAATATATAGTGTCTATATAGTATTACTGTATAATAATTGCTCTAATACAGATATACAGTATTATAAATATTATAATTAAATTAAAAAATAAATGAGCCTACGATTTTTCAATTATGTATAATTATACATAATTGAAATAAGTTATAATTTTATTTATATTTTTACTATTTTACTTAATTTATATAATATAATTAAAGGATATATTCTTGTATTTATATGATAAAAATCAATTAAAATATTAAAAATATAAATACAATCATAACATATTAATGTAACACCATAATTTTAATTCTTATTATTTTAAACACACAATTATACAAAATCCAATCAATTAGACAATATCTATTTTATCATAATTTTTTTTTTACATATAATGTCTAATTAATTTATATTTTTATTTATACTTAAGTTATACTTTATATTTCAAAACGAATAAAGTATCTACAGAAAACACACAATTTAATTTTCAAATAAAAGGAAAGTATTTTGGTAATGAAGTATCGAAAATTTTAAATTTATAAAATAAATATTTTATAACTAAATAATAATTTTTTCATAACAATAAACTTAAAACAAGTGTTATATTTTGTCATCGTGCAATCAGTGTGCAAAGGAAAAATGTTTTATACTGTACAGTAAATTTTAATACATTGTATAATGTGTATATTATCGTTATATATTAAAATATAATAATAATAATTAACACAATAAATTTAAAGTTTTCTTCATTTTAAGTGTTTTGTAATCTTCCCTCCAAAACTAAAAAAAAAAAGTGGTTTCTTTCATCTTCTACGTGTAAAAAGTAAGAAGAAATAATTTAAATAAATATTACCAAAATTATTTGTTTTACGTTAAAAATATCACATTTTTATGAAATCCTAATTAAAATTTATTAGCATTGTTAGTTTTGTAGTAATAATTCAAATTAAGTCAGGTAATCAAAGTGATGAGTTTAAAAAAACAGTGAAGCTTATATACTCTGGAGGTAGATTGATTCTCAACTCGCGTTAGAATGTTATAGACAGGCAGGTAGGACATTAGATATAGGCTAGGTAGGAGGTAGGGTGTGGAGGTGAAGAGGGCGGCTGTCACGTAACAAAAGGTCGCAAAATTTGTTTTCATTTTTTTTTTTTTAACAATACAAGCTTTTGATTATATGTATAATGCAACTGTAGTGTATAGCTGTGCGAGTACTTGCGTGGAAGTTGGAAGAAATATATTTCATTTACCTGACCTGTTGAAGCAGGTGTGACAATCCATGTATTTTTAACTATTTTTTTTTAGATGAGATAAATGAAAACATCGATTGGTTCATATTTAATTACTCAGTTCAGCTACTTTTCAGTTGTGATAATTGATAATTTTTCTCTGTGTAACCATTTGCATTGTAGGAAGGTTTTGGATATTAGCAACCGGCCATATACTAATATACGGTCCGGTATTCGCCTTGATAGCCTAGAGAAACCGCGTTAACTCTAGGCAGGTAGGACGGTGCAATCACATAGATCATGCACCTCCCGTATGCTGTTCGTCGTCATGGAATGCACGTAAACATGCACTGTGCAACGTGTTGTGCTCTCACACTTCACGTACGCACACATCAGGTGACTCGAACCTGTACTCGGTAAGGAGTACAGAGTAACGAGTCAGCTGCCCTCCACTCGGCCATACTATATCATATTATCTAATTCAATCTTCGTGACGAGGAAGCCTAAATGTTGCTTTTTATTGCCTGTCCATAAGAAAGTAGGTAGAACGAATTGTCTACTCAACAATTTGAATTAGAAATTACCGTGAAATATCACAAACACGATAACCTGGCTGTAAATGTTGCATTTCTCACACACACTAACACCACCCACCTGCAAGAGTTGTGAATACCAGTTTTGTATTTACGTGGCCACAAATCCCTTGCCCTTGCAATGAACGTCAACGGTTATTGAAAAAATCATTGTTGCATACATAAGAGGTAGTTACATAATAATGTGTTTTTTTCATCAGTGATCATCACCTCTCAAAAACATGACTTCCCAATTTTTTTTATTAATAATTCGTTGAGAGCAAAAGCTGTTATGACAACCCCAAACATATGTCACAGCTAAATTTGACAAGTCTTTTTGAGTAAACGATTATTGTTTTTACGATAATAATTCTACGCAGTCATGTAGTCGTTACCTAAATTTTCTATAAAGTTAATGTTAAGGTAATTTCATATAAAACTATATCTTTAACAATAACTTTAATTTGTCCTCAACTATAACGTTATCTTTAACGTTAGTTTGCGTTAACTATACACGGAGAGAAATTATGGATTGGAATAACTCAAAATTTATTTAAAAACGAACCACTTCACTTTTTGGTTTGATTTAAATGAAACTTGAGTTGGTATGAATATGGCATGAGTTATACCAACTCAAGTTTCAGTTATATAAAACCAAGAAGTGAAATTGTTCGTTTTTAAATAAATCTTGAGTTATTCCAATCCATAACGTCTCTCCGTGTAACGTTAACAGCTTTTTTAGACAATGAATTTTGCTATATTCAAAACTTTCATCATTCATAAAGTTAATATTTTACTTACTTATATTTACTCATTTATAGTAGCGTTATAGTTACCGCTATGTTAATGTCTAATTTTGTTAATCTATAACTATAACGTTACTTTTTGCTATGTTGTTAATCTATATTATAGAAATAACTAGTTAACGTTAGAGTACTTAGAGTTAACTTAACGTTAACGATTTTTCGTTAACGACTACAAGATTGACAGGAACATTTCTAATTTTCTTTGTATATTTTCGAACCTGGTTCAAACATATTATGAATTGTTGTATGAAACAGTGCATCATGAGTTACATTTTTTTTTCTGATATTTTGGTAGTTTGATTTGAAAGAGCTGTGGGACTTAACGCTAACGTAATTTTCTTTGTTTTAATTCTAATATATTTGAATATATACATTCCCTGACATAATATAGTTTAATTATTATATTATTGAATTCTTTGAACATGCTAAACTAAATTGCAAGTTTTTGAATTTTTGTTTCAGGCAGCTTACAGTTTGAGTGGAATAACTTCAGGAACTTTGCTTGGACTGTTCATCCTTGGAATGTGTTTTCCTCAGGCGAATAGCAAGGTCTGTAACTATACTCATAAATTACTCATAATTAAAAAAAATGAATATTTTGGTGCAATATTTATAATTTAAAAGAAACAGATAGCCATTTAATTTTTTTGCTTCTTATCGGTGGTAACGTAGCACTAATCATTGGTATGCTAAAAGAAAGAGGGTTTTCCACAAGTTTCACATTACGCTTATGGCTCGAGTGCACACTTATCCAGAAAAAGTGTTTTAAGATGTAAACCTTGGCAGATGCATTGTGTTTGTATACTGATTGTAGGAGAGAGAAATGAAATAAAATTTTTGAATTTTGAATTGAATGTTGAAATTGAAGCCTTAAATAAAATAATCATCGTGGGTGAGAAAAATTATATTATTCTGTTTGTATATTAAAAAAAAGATTTAACATAATTATTCTAGAAATTAAAATGTTAAATATAATTTATTCTAACCAGTATGAAATAAATTTAAAATTAATATATATTTACTACTTAAGTATTTACTAAATAATGGATTAAATAAATTTGAATACTTACAATTTTTCACTACATAGGTTGTATGCGCATGACGTCATACGTTATGTGCTTTGACGCTAAACTGGCTAAACTGAAGCAACAAATAATATTATACTCGACTTTAGGACAAACGTGTTTTCTCTCTATTTTCTTTGGAATTTTTCTATAAAAATTGTAAACCTTATTTAACTTATTAAAAACTGTATCAATGCTAACAAGAATATTGCTAAGTATCTTCTAACTGGATACATGTGTCCTTGTCCCTTAGCAGCCCATGTTACACAATGCTTACATATGGTTTCTACTTTTATATGTAAGTAATCAATCACTCTGTACCAAGTATTTTATTTTTATGTTTCATAAAGGGTGCCTTATTAGGCTCAATTGCCAGCTTAGCTGTGGTTAGTTTGGTGGTCGGCGGGACTCAAAGCTCAATCGCAACTGGAACTCTAAAACATCCAGCTTTACCTTTGTCTGTTCATCAGTGCTCCTTCAATGCAACTTTGTCGTCACATGCACAGTAAGTTAATGTCATTATAACTTTCCTGTAGTGTTTTCTTAATTCATTAATTCACAACACATGTAACGATACTAATATTTTTATCGCTTAAAGGAATAGACCAGAGAAAAACCAAAAATAAGCATTTATATCACAAAACACTTGATGGGACTTATATAAATAACTTTAGTTTGTCTCAAAACTCAACTGTAGCTCCGTAGCAGTGATCAGAAATTTCAATTTATGCAACCCGCACTACATTTTCATACTAAATGTTACATGTTTCTGACGTCATAAACATTAATAGTCACGCAAATTGCATACTTTACAGTAATTTCACGTTCTCTCGTGGAGCTATATTAACATTCTTGTAAAAATTGTCATCAGTTTTGAAGATCCCATTTCGAGTTTATTCATTAAAAAGCACATGTTGTTTTATATGGTCTATGACTTTAAATGTCAAGTCTTTGTGATGTCATACACCCTTACTATCATAATGAGTCACTTTTCTACAGCTATTAAAACATTGCAAAACTGTGTTCAAATTTGTCAAAATATATTTTTTTTTTTTTTAGGAATAAGAATATTCATTGAGTTCTTTATAGAGTTTAGCTCATATCTTAAGCACGAAATGAGAGTCAGAAAACGTGTAAGCGTGCTGGTTTCACCCAAGATGTGTTATAGTATAATAGAAGAAATAGTAAAGTTTTTTTTATTTTTTATTTTTATTTTTTTTGTCACTTGTCAGTTTATTCGGAGATTCCATTTTTCGTTTAAAAATAAAGTAGCAAAATGCTGTTTCATTTTATGTGTCTTGACGTCTGTTTTATATCACCAGTGACGTCATAGAATAGATTATTATTTAAAAATTTAGCCTCAACAACAACGATCTATACCTATGGCCTATATTCAGACTGTCTTACCTTTATTATGGCCTGCTAGGATAGTGCGTCTTGAAGCCAGTTTTATATCAGCAGTAATTTCAAAAATCAAAAACTAATTGTTATTTAAAATTTCAGATTAAACAACAACGAAGTATGGCCTATATTTAGACTGTCTTACCTCTACTACGGTCTGCTAGGAGTGCTTGTCCTCAATATAGTGGGACTTGGCGTCAGTTTTATATCACCTGAGAAACAAGATCTGCATCGAGACCTATTCTGTCCCCCTGTCCGATATTTCTTGCCTAAGAAATGTGTGCCTGTCAGAGAAGGAATACCACTAATGAAATTATAATTTAGCAATGCTGTTTGTTATTTTTGAATTGTGTTATACTCGTATTATAAATTTTTTTAAGTATATTTATATTTTAAGTAATAAAAATATTAAAAAAATAATAAATCATGTATGTTCATGTGCACATACATTTTACTATAATTTGTTTATTGCGCACATAATATTATTCTACTAAATGTTACTATATTTTACTGTTAAATTTTGTTTTTCTGATTTTAGAAAATACATATGAAGCAATGCATACACAATATTTGCATCTCTGTTACAATTTTCTATTATTATGATTTTATTACTACATAAATTAGATTCAGGACGTAAATTTAAGTGGGAGATTTGAGAGCTTTAGGGATGAGTTAGGTCAGAAAGTTATAGCTATATACTGTAAAATTTCACTTTTATTTATTTATTTATTTTTTTTTGAAATTTTTGCACAATCATACATCAGAATAAGATATCCTGAAAAGTATAAACAAATGTGCCGTTTACCTGCTAGAATTAAATAAGAAAGTGTTAGTCCTGTAAGAGCCCATGTTGAATTTGATCAATATTTTCTATTATTTGATGGTCAAAGGTCCCGTGTTCTAAAATTTGCGGTTCTTAAAAATTGGTACTCAATAGCTCTTTTTTTGTTTTTTGTTTTTTAAACTGGTTTTTGAGAATATTTTTTGGCAGTTCCAGGCCAGGAACCTAAATCTGTGGGCTGATTCTGTAATTTTTTCACTTTGTTGTCAACAAAGAAATTTGCATTAGAAATCGAATAATTTCGATCGTTATGAAGTTACAGAATTAGCCCCTGTTTTGTTTCTAGTCCTTGCTTTAAAGTAACTGTTAATGACTCTTGCCTCACCGATGTTTAAATAGTTTATTATTCAACTATCAACTATGGACATTAACCATGACATGCGTGTGTACTTCACTTTTCACCGGGTTGGTTTTCCCAGTGCGATAACGACCTTGACATGGCATTCCTGAGTGTTTGCTTGTGTCAATGGATCCGGTTACGAGAGATCATATAATTGAACACAAACACGATTAATTCGTTAACTGTCAGTTAGAACCAAGTATGTGTAATGTAAAACATACGGGTGGATTTCATTGGATGGCAAAGGTGATAGGAGTTGTTACGTTAAACAAGTATGATTTATGGTGTGCAAACAATGTATAAAATATCCTTTGTAATTGACTCAGAAACGTTGTAACCATTGTCCCACAACAGGCAATCAAAATATGTGGATGACGCTCACTTAACTGATGGTTTTTCTGCGTTTATACCTCGGTGTACAATCGGTGCTGATATCAGACAGCTCTGGTGATCAAACCATTGAGCTGGGCTGAAGGTGCTAGCGGGGTGTTTCTGTGAGTGACATAATGGCAAAGCGGGAGGCTAGGGTCTTTCTGGGATGGACAGGAGCATTGGTATGTAATGTATTATATATTTTGGCAAAGAAATTCATTTATAAGCATAATATTTCATTTGCATCATTAAATATTTACAAAAGACGATTGAATTCCGATGCACTTTGAAACAAACGAGCATCCAAAAATGTAGTCACATAGGCTTCTGGGAGGCATAACAGCCATTTTTTTATATTTGAATTATTTATTAAGGAATGAAAGTAACAATTAATTTCAATAGAATTTAACAGTTATACGCTTTCTAAGTATATACTCAAATACTGTCCTAAAAATTTGTAAAATGTAAAGCAAAAGTTTGATTGTCATATTCTTGTATTTTTTTTACACGAAAAAAAAAAACAAAAAACTCACGGCAGAAACAAAAATCCTGTATGATTTTAAAGGCAACAGTGGCAACATTAACCTGGAACAAGTACACGGAAAATACAAATTAAGGATATTATTCAATGGAGTTTATCGGTTTAAAAAAATTGTAAACATTTTCTATGACTTAAAATACGAAAAAGTATGTCATCACGTATTTCTCATTTAAATTTCTCCGAAATTGGCGGAGTAATGTCGGCCACATGTCTACAACTCTGGGCAATTTTTGTAGTTCACACAGCACTAGCTCCATTGCCAGCGATACCGGAACTACAATGTTAAGTTTATGGTGCGGCATAGTTCCAGTTGTCACTTCTATTGGCGCAGCATCGTCTCTATGATCTATTACTACGCGCTAGCATAGGGAGTTGGAAGACATGCGAGGGACATTGAGTTACTTAATTAATTGTAATATGTTTCACGTGTATCCGATATTTATTGAAATATATCAATAAACTTTCAAGACATTTTTTACTATTTTTTAATTAATTTATTACTATAATTTTTTTTTTCAGTAAATATAGTATAAATATATAGTATATTATAATTAGAGAGCGCAGAAATAGGTGTTTTTTTGGGCAAAATAGTTAACTATATAGTTGTTTTTTTTTTGGGCAAAATAGTTGGTAAAATAGTTGATTTTCAAGAAATAGTTGATTTAATAGTTGATTTTAATTTTATTATTTTTGGAAAAACAAAAACTTTTTTTGCATATATATTTTTTTTTTTTTTAGATTACTTTTTTCCCCTTACGCATCAAATACATTAAATCTAAGGTAAATACTAGCAGAGACTGAAATAAAACATTTCATAGGAACTCAAGAGGCTAGTAATCTATGCACAGAAATCAGCAAATGATCCAATAGCACTGTCACCATGGCAGCCTCGATTTTCAAAGTAGTGGCACATTGGAAATTTGTACTTTGATCGCTTAAAATATTTATGTAAAACGAAAATGACCTCTCCACATCACAGGAGGTAATCTGAGCGAACTTGAGAGAACTGACTTCTTTAAGGTCCTACTTTAGGGTAGCATTTTTGTCGTAAAAATAAATTTTAGATCATTTTGCAGCTTATTTTTAGTAAACCTAGTAAGAATGCTCGATACTCAAAAAAATTTTTGCTCAAATCAATCTTCTGCAAATGAGCCTCAAAGTCGTTTTTTTTTTTTTTATTTTTTTTTTAGCGTGTAAAAGATACAAAACTTCAAGCTTAACGTGTGCAAAATTTAATTGATGGACTTCTCAATAAAAAATACTAGCGTGTTCTATAAATCAAGTTTTAATAAATTTGAGATTTAAAACAATTTTTACGAGATTTTTACGAAGAAATATATATTCATATATGCATATTCAATTAACATAGATCGATGATTTTCGATAAGTTTTTTCTCGGCAAGTTCTTTCTAGAAAAATCTGAAAAAATCATTTTTCATTAAAATTCAGCACGAAGAACAAAAGCTAGTTAACCTCTGAAAAACACTTAAAGTGGGTCAAAATCGGGGCTCAAATATAGATTCATTAGCATTGGGGGTCGGGGCATTTTTCGTCACTTTGACGCTCTGTTGTGACGAGAGCTTTTTAGACAGAATTTTTTTGATTTCTTTTTTGGGTACAGCAGCAGCTTAAACTTAATTCAAAATAATAATAATAAAAATACACTCCTACCCTAAAGTAGTACGTTAAGTAAGAAGTTGTTCAGGATGTCTCTATTTCCAACAGTATTTTCCCAGATTTAAACTTTTTTTGAAATTTCCTGAGAAATGTACAAGTTTACAATGAATCATGAATAAAAGATGAAAATAGTTGACAAATAGGTAAAAATTGTTGAAATAGTTGTTTTTCATGAAATAGTTGAAAATAGTTGATTTTTAGATGGGGTCACAATTTAATGGATCGATGGAGATCTGGTGAAATAACAATAATAGCACCCATAACGCAAATAGTTGAAAAACTATTTCTGCACTCTCTTATTATAATTAACTTTAAAATAATAAGCTCAATTTTAAATAATAATAACTAGAGAGCGCAGAAATAGGGTTTTTTTCCCCGAATAGTTAACTATATAGGTGTTTTTTTTGGTCAAAATAGGTGGTAAAATAGGTGATTTTTAAGAAATAATTGATTTAATAGTTGATTTTTATTTTATTGGATTTTCTTAAAAGACAATAATCTCACCTATTTGTCAACTATTTTCATATTTTTTTTCATGATTTGTTGGAAACGTGTACATTTCTAAGGAAATTTATAAAAAAAGTCTTAAAACAAAAAATTTAAATAAAATAAAAAGTTTTTGTTTCTTTTAACTTTTTTTTAACTTTTTTTCAAATTTCCTTAGAAATGTACACGTTTGCAACAAATTATGAAAAAAATGTGAAAATAGTTGACATATAGGTGAAAAATGTTAAAATAGTTGTTTTTCATGAAATAGGTGAAAATAGGTGATTTTTAGACTGGGTCAAAAGGTCACAATTTAATGGATCAATGCAGATATGGTTAAATAATTTAAATAGCACCCGAAACGCAAATAGTTGAAAAACTATTTCTGCGCTCTCTAATGCTACAAGAAATAAAAATATATCTGCAGTCAATCTCAATCAATTAAATATTAACTAAATTGTCAGTGAAGGAATGCAAAGAAAAAACAAACTGCAATGCTAAAGGATAGTAAATAAAAGCAGTGCACCGTTATCTTTAATTTCATGCGCGTTTTATTGATATCCTCCACACACAACAAAAATTAAAAATATTAAATTTTCTTTTCTTTTTTGATATTATCGACACCAACCTACAACAACAAACTGATGCTTTCACGTCAAATGAGAGAATCTACACTTTTCTTTTGCGACAAAACGACTATCTACGCTTTTCGAGCAGCGCTGTATAACAGAACTAGCGGCCATTAACTTAGCAATGCAGAATTGCAGATCCTTGACTGAGGAAAGTGTAGATAGTCATTTTGGCGCAAAACTGGAAAGTGTAGATCTGGTGTAGATGCTAGTTATGGACGCGGAAGCATTGAAATACAACATTTGATCTTTTAAATAACCTTTCAAATGCCTTTGTAAAGTTGTCGGTTCATCTCATTTATTAACAATATTCAAATGGTATAGAACCTGTTTTCTAAATATTAACTTATTAATATGTAGGTTAAAAAAATAAAATTCCATTCTTTTTAATTAATATTTTCTAATGTTTTTTTAATATTTAAGGTAAATGTTTACTTATAGTGAGTTGCATCAATAAAGTATTATTCACATGACGCGTAAATTTGACGCGCGCTCTAACGTGCGTCGACGCACGTTTCAAAGTTGGAACAATGTAAACAAATGGAGCCGTTCTCATGTAATTTTCAAAAACAATGTGAACGGCTCCATTTGTTACATTGTTCCAGCTTTGTAACGCGTCGACATGCGTTGACTTGCGTCAAATTTACACGTCATGTGAATAATACTTTAAGTGTAATTAGTTTTAACATAATACATAAATAAGATGTTAAGTATTTATAATTATTATAATAAATACGTTGTTTGTTTGAATATTTACGATTTAATTCCAGTATTTTTTTATATGTAATAAAAATTACATTACTTTTAATTATATTTTAATATAATAATTTTTTTATTTTATAAATATTTTTAAAGTCTACAAGATGTAATAAATTTTATAATGAGTATAAATCTATACTGCACGTTAACCCTCAAGCGCTCGGACAGGGTCTGTCTCATTTTTGAGTTAGTTTTTTTAATTTTAAGGTTTTTTGTAATTGCTCAAAAATTATGAAATTTGGTTACTTCCTCAAAAGTGTTGACTTTTGACTTTCACTTACATCTTGACGAAAAAGTTGAGCGCGCAGATATGATTGCATTAATTGTAATTCTTAATTAAAGTTTTGATTTTGCGTGGACAGCCGTACCGGGTCTGGGACATCTGCATACCGGCTCTATATAAAATATATAAAAGGTCACCCCTTGAGTAGTCGATCGCTTTGGAGTGAAAATTTTATTACCCTGAGAGGTTACAAAAATAAAGAGGGGACCTTTTTTCGCAAAGAAAAATAATGTTAGGTATAAGATAAAAAAATAAGGGATGTTAAAAGCTTTATTGCCTTCTTGCATTAATTATTATTATATATTATAACACAATGCGGCCCTTTTGAGGCTTCATTCATGTCCTTATAATATACACCAGCTAATGAAAATAAATAATAAAAAGTGTAAAAAATACGCGTGTAGTGTGGCAAGAAAAGAAAAAAAAACGCAGTACTAAATAACGTCATAAAATAAAAATGGTAATTGTTAAAATCTAGTATAAAAAATATCATCTCTGTAATTTGTAATGCCATATATATATATTGCAAATATCTACCTCTGAAAGATTTTTAGATCTGTAAGAGAAACTATGTATAAAAATATGCATATTAGTATATATCGACGGTCTCGCAGCTATTATATGTATCTCACAATCTCGCCGCGTTACACAAAATAGGTATCTCACAATCTCGCCGCGACACACAAAGTAGGTATCTGACTTCCTCGCGCAGCGCACAATATAAGTATTAGAAAATCTCGCCGTACGCACAAATTAGGTATCAGACAATCTCGCGAGTAATATTCCATATAACATGCTGGCAAAAATGTAATATACGACGAATGAAATTAAAAATAAATAGCATTTAATAATTGAAGATGTCTTATTTTTATTTTACACAAAATATTTCTTTAGTAATTTTACAGAACCTTAAATTAAATAATATATATTATAATATTAGTAATAAACTAATAAATTATTATTATTATTATTTTAAGTTTGAAAATATAAATTTCTAAAACAAATTTCTTGTGGTTTATATATTACAATTTATATATTTTAAAATCACTAATTATTATTTGTAAAACTAAAGTAAAAAGACATTATTAAACAAAAATGGTAACGTAAAATATTTAAAAATAAATATTATTATTACATTTTATTCTATAATTTTTTTTTTACTTTTTAATTGAATTTTATTTTTTTAAAGTATTAAAAGCATTTTAACATAGAAAATATATTTACATTTCAAGTATTTATGTAGAAAAATTCTCTACGGCTGTGAGATACCTATTTTGTGTAAAATAGAGATACCTAATTTGTGCGTATGGCGAGATTTTCTAATACCTATATTGTGCGCATTGCGAGGAAGTCAGATACCTACTTTGTGTGTCGCGGCGAGATTGTGAGATACCTATTTTGTGTGGCGCGGCGAAATTGTGAGATATATATAATAGCCGCGAGACCGTCGATATATAATTTAATAATTTAAATTAAAAATATCATGACAAAAAAATACATTCTGCTAAACGGTTATGCCGTACGTAGTAGAAATTTTGATTTTTGATTTTTACTTTATATAATTTCTACAAAAAAAAAAAAAAAAAAAAAAAAAAAAACTTAATTTGTTTGAGAATATGACAAGAGAGATGACAAGGAATATACTACTATTTTAAATTTTATTCTTTCCGAGATTTCTCTTCTTATAAAAGTAAAATTTGCTAGCGACCCCTCGCATCATAAAAAGTTTTTTTTATTATATAATCGCGCATCCCTTGCTCTATTTTTTTCCAACCTTAGGCACACGACCTCTCTAATACCTGATGAGGTTTAAAATTGTGAATCGCGGTTAATGTATTTCTTATGGACAAAAGTAATTTCAGTTATTAATTTTTCACTATTACCATAATTGCGATAAAAATGTTTCAATAATTTTGCTATACAGCTTAATAAATTTTGGATCGTCTATAAAAATTTGAGCTTTGTACAATGGATACCTTTTGTAATATTTAAGTATATATACTTAAATAGGGTCTAGTGCACTGGGCTCGGCCTTCCACGCAAAATGTTTAGTCCGGCATATTGAGGGTTAATAAGAGACTATAAATTTTCCACTCTTGAAGCAAATTATATAACGTAAAAATTCGTTGTCAAATAAGTATCACAATGGTCTTCACGCATTATATGAATTATTGTAAATTATTCTAAAAGCCAAGTTGACCCGCTTGTCTGTAATTGTCAATAAGGATGTATGCATTAATGTTCAAGCTGACGCCATGTTTAATAACTCAATAACATGGGCAGCATAGGAAATTTACACATTTCTGCCAGTTTAAAAATACCATAAGCAATATTTTTGAGAGCAGTTATGTTATTAATTGTTTGAGTATAAGTCTCTCAAGTATGTAAGAAAAATTACAATCGAATTTCAAAATAAAACAGCTAAAAGCGAAGTTTGTCCTATATTGACTATATTGATAACATTAAATGTTATCGTTTTACCTCTAAATGTATCACCCATTTTCTCGAACGCATTTTATGGTGGGGGGGGGGGGGGTGGCTGGGCGATACTGTTAAAGGTCGATTGGCAGGTATCTCAGGCTTTTTGAGACGAGTATTTGGGACACAACCTTTGGTTGTGTCCCAAATTCCCCCAAGGAAATATACTCTACCCTAACTAAAGCGCGAGAGAGGAAATTCACGATGCCTGAGCTTGCTAGGGCCATAGCAAAAACATTAGTGAGCTTCTGATGCGCACTACATGCCCTAAAAACTACGCGCGCGCCTCTAGCGGCAGTAGGAAATTAGGGCATAATTATTCCCTAGTTAGGGAACTAGGGGGAACTTGGGACACAACTTGGTGGCAAGATTAAAAAAAAATACTAATAAATAGAATAAAAATAATAAAAAGAAAAAGATCCTGCACTACTAAAGGGTAGGAAAATAATGCACACTAATATTTTCAATCACATTTTACTGTTACAATCGAAAAAGATAAATGTTAAATATTTAGATTTGATGTTTTTAGCTTGATCAAATATTATCGACACTTAACTAGCGACAAATACAATTTCTGATGTAATAAATAACCACAGTCAACTGCCTCTGTACTGTATTGTTGTCATTTACCTCACTTTGCACTACCTAAAAATTTGATTTAAATGGGGTTGGGGAGACTGTACATATGAACAAAAATGTATAGATCGCAAAAGAAAATTTACATCATTTTCAAAAAAGATTTTATACTTGAATTTTTCTATTTAATTGTATCCTTAGTTTTCATAAATGATATCAAATTATTGAAAAATAAATTTTTGAAGCAATATTACAAATATTTAAATAAACAAAAATGTTTGTATCAGTTATTTTATAATTTATTTAATCATATTCTTTTAGTGCAATAATTTTTTTTTATTATAATAATTTTAACGATTTAGTTTTTAATTGTTTGTAAAATCCGTTCGGTCAATATCAAAATGTTAAAAATTCATTAATGCACACATAATCCTATTTCCTTGTAAGAGAGAGCTATTTTTTAAAAAGCTTTAGAGAAGTACAATAATGTATTAAACAATTTGTTAATACAATATCTGTATAAAGTTATCTATACTTAATAGTTATCATGTTGAATCGATTGATATGAGATTTTAGTATTTTTGTAATCGTCAAAGGCTTAGCCTTAGACTAAAGGGGAAAAACACACATTAAAATTACATAATACTTGATTGGGTTTACTTAAGGAAGTAGGTTACCGACCTTATGTCATTGTGTCATTGTGTAGCTAAGGGTCACGTATAGCCGTGATAAAAATTTCATGATGTTTGACCATCCCGAAAAAATAGAAAAAATTATTAAAATTAACATTGGGCCTTATGGGCTTAAAATTTCAAAAAATCATATAAAATTAAATTGCACAGTGTCCTCCCAAATTTTTTATAGGTTTAAAATTGTCTCAAGCTGAAGTATTATTCTGCAAATTTCAGATTTAAATTTTATAATTTTATTGCTTTAATTTGTAATCTATTTTGTTGCAATAAAATCTTTTTAATGTTAATAGTTTTATTAATTATTATTATAATAATTTTTAAAATCTCTATTGTCATTATCTAAATCTAAATGATGAAATTTCATAAATACGTTTACTGTCAAGAAATTGCTAATACTGAGAAAGCTTTTGAGAAATACATTAATGTATTGTAAAATTGAATATAATTAATAATACTATTAATTATTAGCTATCATGTTGAATCCTGGTTGAATCGATTGATTTGATATTTTAGTATTTTTGAAATCTTGAATGGCTTAGACTAGAAGGTGGGGGAATAAAAAGCATTTGAATCACAAAATACTTGATGGGACTTAATGATTGTATATGTAGATGGCTTTTCAGAACCCGTGACCAGATAAGAGAGAAACTAATTATTGAAATTAACATGGGCTCTTATCGGACTAAAACTTCAAAAAATCATAATTAAAAATTTAGCTTGGTGACCCCCCAAAGTTTTTACATTTTTGAAGATACCTAATCCTAATGTATCACTTTACGAAATTTCAGAATTTTCTGTCTTTATAACTTTTTAGTCAAATCCCGCAGTAGCTGATTTCCCGCCTTAAATAAAATTAGTTGGTCTGTAAAACCAACAACAGTAACAGTAACAATTATCAGAAAATTTTGACTTTTGCAACCTGCACAACAATATCATACTAATTTTTGCACGTTTTTGACGTCAGAAATTTGCATAATTTTCAGTATTTACACGCACATGCTCTCTTGTGAGACCATTTTTACATTCTGGTAAAAATTGGCATTAGCCTTGGAGATACGATTATAAGTAGTGAGTAGTGGACTTCGGAGAGAGAGGTTGTGTTTGGTGTTTGCTCCGTCGTATACTACTGTATATTGTGCTGAAAAAGTGAAATAAAAATGTCGTCGTGTGTGATATGTAAAAAAGGATTTCAAGTGAATGAAGAGAAGATTTTATGTAATGGCTGCAAATTGTGCTATGCACATAATGGGTGCATTAAACTTGAGACAAAAGTAGAGCCAAATAAACCAGGGAGGAAACCTAAATGGCTCTGTCTTAAGTGTAAACAAGAAAAAAAAAGACATACTTTCAGATGCAAGTGAAGATGAGGAAAAGAAAGGTGAGAAATCATTGTTTGATTTAATTGAGGATATAAATAAAAGACTTGATAAAGTAGATAAGATTGAACAAGATACCTCTGTAATCAAAGATTTAAAAGAAAGCACCGATTTTTTGTCAAAGAAATATGATGATTTACTGGAGAGATTTGATAATCAAGATAAATTATTTAAAAAAATGAGTAATGAAATTAATGAACTAAAAGAAAAAGTGATTAAGAAGGATAATGAAGTATCTGAACTAAATGTTAGAGTGCAAGAACTTGAGCAAGAGAGATTGTCTATGAACATTGAAATTCATGGAATGCCAGTGACTACGGGAGAGAACACGCGTGATGTGATAGAGAGTGTGGCCAAAGTTATTGGCGCTCCTTCTGCTGCACAATCAGTTGAAGACTGTTATCGCGTGTATGCTAACCCAAAGAATGTACGTAAACAAGGCATACCACCTATTGTTGTGGTCAAGTTCAAATCAACTGAGGCGAGGAGAGTGTGGCTTGACAGAAGTAAAACACGTAATCTTACAATAGGCAAAGTTCAAGGTAATGCAAAGGAAGACAAGTTATTTGTTTGTGAACATCTGACTCCAGAATTGAAAAGATTATTCTACAAAACTCGCACAGCTGCTAAAGTTAGAGGTTGGAAGTTTGTGTGGGTCAAGGATGGAAAAATATTGGCAAAGAAAACTGAAGATACAGGTACTATAAGAATAAAATGTGATGATGATTTTGATCGACGTATGCCAGGAGTTCCATTCTAATGTGAATTGAAATGTTAGTTTAATTTTGTTTTTTTATATGGAAGAGTCCCTAAATTTTAATTTTGATTATGTAAATTGTGAAGTAAAAAATGATTTAAATGATATTTTTATTGATAAGAAAAAGAAAAATAATAATGTTATTATTGTTCATCAAAACATACGTTCTATAAGAAAAAATTTTAATAATTTTTTAGCTTATGTTAATAAAAATGTTGAGAATATTGATATTATTGTGTTGACTGAAATTTATATTTTTGATCATGAAATAAAGGTTTATAATTTAATTAATTTTGATAAATTTGTAAAAAGTAGAGAAGAAAATAAAGGTGGTGGTGTTTTAGTGTTTGTAAATAAGAAATTTGATGCTAAAATTATTGATATAAAATTTATTAATGCGGAGGTTTTAAGTCTAAAGTTGAATAATAATTTAATGCTGTATAATATTTATAGACCTCCAGGTTCTAACAAACTTTTATTCATAAAAGAATTAAAAGAGTGTATTTTAAAAAATAATGAAAGTAATTGTGTGATTTTAGGTGATATAAATTTAAATTTGTTAGATCAAAATGATAATATTGTACAAAAATATGAAAATAAAATGGCAAAATATGGTTATCTAAAAATTGTTAATGATGTTACAAGGGAGGAATGTACAATACTAGGAAATTATTCAGCTACTTGTATTGATCATATTTTTGTTAAATTAAATAATTTGTTTGAAATTGATAATAGTTTTATAATTAAAAGTAAAATCACCGATCATTATATGACTGGTTGTATATTGAGTACTAATTTAATTAATAATAATTGTAATGAAAAAGTAAAAATTTAAAATTTAAAAAAATTCAGAAATATGATTTGTAATTATGATTGGAGTATATGTAATAATATTAATTGTCCAAATGAATTATATAATCATATTGTAACAGTTTTTCGAAATATAAGTGATAAATGTGAAAGTGAAAAATTATTAAATAGCAAGAATAGAAGATTAAATAATGTGTGGTGTACTGATGAAATAAAATTTCTTATGAAAGATAGAGACAAATATTTTCAAAAATTTAAAAACTCATTACATATGCCTGAATATAGAATTAGATATAAAAAATTAAGAAACAAAATAAATTTTTTAATAAATAAAGAAAAAAATAATTATTATCATTCTAAATTTGTTGAAATTGCTGGTGATATAAGAAAATCTTGGTGTTTTATTAATCAAATATTAGGGAAAGAAAATCTTAATATTGATAATATTATTATTAAATATATGTCTGATGTAAGTTCTATCAAAGATATTGCTAATAATTTTGTAAATCATTTTGTAAATTCAATTGAAGATGTAAAGATTAATTGTAATTTAATATTAAGTGAAAATTCGCTTAAATTTAATAGTAATTTACAATCAATGTATCTACCAAAATTAAATGAGAAACGAGCAGTTTATATTATTAATTTATTAAGTAAGAAAAAAGGACCAGGTCATGATAATATAGGTGTTCAGGATATTTTATTTGGTGGCGAATCATTAATTCAATATTTAATAAGATTAACAAATATGTGTACACAGTAAATTTGAAAAGCAGAATCTACTTCATTATACCGAGTCATTTTGACTTGGCGTAAAAACTGCTCATGTCTTTTTTCCAAAAAAGCTACTCTTGCTATTATTTCTAAAGGTCATTTTAGTTTTTATTTTGGAGTAAAACTACTTGGTTTCTCCGAGTTATTTCTGCTGCGATAATAGCAGGGTGACTCGCTCGCGCGACAAAACAGCTCGAGCTACCTGAGCAGAATCTGCTTTGCCGTTGCAGTTTTGGGAGGTGCAGCCCGCGTGACGTCACACTACTTCTACTCTAGGCGAAGCAGTTTTAGGGCTGCGAACCACAGCTGATATAGCTTTGTTTTTACAGTAGAATTTGCTTTAATTTTTTCTTTCATAAATGTGACGCCATTATTTTTTATTTTTAATATAGATTAAAAATTATAATTTAAATATGTTGTTTAAAATATTATTTATATGTATATATTATAAAATTCTTTCGCAGAAAAACATACAGATTCTGAAGTTTATAGATTAAAAATTAAACATAGAGAAAACAAAATATTAGAACGCGCTCACATCAAATACTTATAAAAAAAAAAAAAAAATAGGAAAGGAGTTGTAAATATTTATTTGTTCATTTCATATAGTAATAATATTACATTGCAAATGAGCATATGAAAATATGAATAATAATACATACATATTTTTATTTTTAAAAATGAAATAATAATAAAAATTATATAATATTATTATAATAAATTTGCAAACTTAATAATATTGCAGCGCGGCTTACAAACAAAAAAGTTCGTATTCAAAACTTACGTTTATGAAGACATAAATGAAACTCGAGTAAAAATTATAATTTTTTTCGTGCGTCTAGTACTTGATGGTACTCATTTGCAATGTAACAATATATACTTATCTTTTATTAGAAAGATATTAATCCATAACACAGGAGAAATGATTTAGCACACCACGTTCTATAAAATTCACCGGAAAGGGGTTCACAAGTTAAAATCAGGGTTTCCGGTCCTCGAGATGACGCACCCTGAAACTACCCTGTGCTGTAGTAGTATCTACTCGGGAGAGAGCAGTTTCTGCTCAAGCGGTGAGCAGTTTTACTCGCGCTCTCACCACTCAAACAGCTCACTACCACGAGTCAAAATAGCCGGGAAATATTAAAGTAGAATCTGCTCACTGAGAAGTCACTTGTATGCAATAGTAGCTTTGTTCAAGTAGATTTGATTACAAAAGTGAAGCAAAATGAATTATGGTTAGCAAAGTTAATATTCTTTCTGCATGCGTAGCTATTTTGCTTATATGAAAGTCATTATGGAACCAAATATGACATCAAAACCACTTTGGGTGTCAAAACTACTCTATTTTCAAAATAGCTCAAACAGCAAAACTGCTTCAAAATTTTTCTGTGTATTGAAAGCTCAGTATATCCTGATAATCTAAAATTATCATTGATAAGGCCAATTTATAAAGGTGGGGATCATAAACTATATAATAATTTTAGACCAGTTGCTGTATCTGCTTTTGTTGATAAATTTATACAAAAACATATTGAATTATTATTGTCTGATTATTTAGAAGAATTCAATATTATAAATAAAAATCAATATGCCTATCAAAAAAAAAAGGGTACAGCAAAATGTCTATATGATGTTTCCAATTTTATAAATGAAGAATTAGAAAAAGGGCATCATGTTCTTTGTTTATTTGTTGATTATTCCAAAGCATTTGACACTATAGACCATGACTTATTGTTAAAAGATTTAGAAGAAATTGGAATACGAGGACCAACATTAATGTTAATTGCGAATATTATAAAAAATAGACAAGTTGCTGTCAAAATTAAAAATATTGTAAGTGAAATTAAAATAATAAAATGCGGTATAATACAAGGAGGGGTCTTAAGTGCTAAATTCTTTATAATTTATGTTAACAAAATTTTTAATTTACTAAAATATTGTAAAGCAAAAATGTTTGCCGATGATTTACTTATGATAGCGGCTCATAGTAACTTTGAAGTTGCAAATAAAATGTTACAAAATGATTTTGATTCAGTTTTGGAATGGTCGCATGATAGGAAAATATTAATTAATAGGAAAAAAACAAAAGTTATGCACATTTTTAATAAGTATACATATACTATGCAAAATATTCAATTAAGAGCTCATACTAATAAGTGTTTACATAATTTTACTTTAAATTGTAATTGTGAGTTTGTAGAACAAGTAAATAATTATAATTACTTAGGAGCTATTATTGATCAAACATTTGATTGGGATTTGCATATTATGCAACTGTTAAATAAATTGAGATCTGCAATTTTTAAATTAAAAACAGTAAGATCATATGTGAATGAACAGACGATGAGACAATTATATTTTTCTTTTGTACATCCACATATATTATACGGTTTATTATCTTATGGTTGTACTAAATCAGGTAAATTATGGGAATTGAAAAAAATGCAAATAAGAATATTAAAAATTTTAAAAAAAGGAAATAAGCTAAAAAGTGATCTTGAATATTTTAAGTACTTTAAGATATTGCCAATAGAAGAAATGTTTAAATGTTCTTTTATTTGTGAAAATTATTTTGAAAATTCTCATGGTATACCGAGAACTCATATTTATAGTACCAGAACAGCAGTGACCAATCCTTTATTTGTACCAAAAATTGTAAATAGATTCACTGAAAGGACAAAAAAATTTTTACTTCCTAAATTATGGAATCAAATTCCATCAGAATTAAAAAGTTTTGCAAATAAAAATGAAACGAAATTTAATATGAAAAAATTCTTTCTTGATAATTTATAAAATGTTGAACAATTTTTTGCTGTTTGTATTGATTAATGATGATTAATTTTTGCTTCTTGTATTATAAAAATACTTCTCTTAAATGAAAAAAAAAAAAAAAAAAAAAAAAATGTTTTTGTGTAAATACGTACTTTATTTGCTTTTGAAATATATATAATAAAAAATATGTATATGTAGTAATATAATATAATAAGACACGATTGTGTAACAATAAATGAACCAACCGATAAGGCTATGCCTTGGTTGGACTTTGTATATTTGTGTGTTTGAAAAAAAAAAAAAAAAAAAAAAAAGTTTAATCATTAAATAGCACATGCTGTTTAATGAGGTCTATGCCTTTAATTAAGTAACTAAATTATTCCTAAATGGTGATGTGACGTCACGATTAGTTATACTTTTGCATGAGAGTACAGTTAAATATTGTCAATCGTGATTGCACATCACGGTTATAAATTAACTCTAAATTATTTTATATAGAATTTCAATTTTATAGTTATAATTTATTCCTAGTTACTCATACATACATACATATCATGATCATGACGCTATAATCCCTTTCAGGGTAAGCAAACAACACAGATGCTTTATCCTGACCCAGTGATAGACCTCCACAACTTCCTATCCTGACATACTTCACTTGCTTCCGCCAGTCTCATACCTTGTTTCATACATTTCCTTTCGCATTTCATACTGCGTACATTCTTATTTTTCAAACATCTTCCAACCACCTCAGACCATGATGTTTTAGGCCTGCCTTTATCTCTCCTTCCATCCACTCTACTATGAAATACCTGCTTTGCTATTCTTTCATCACCCATTCTCTCAACATGGCCAAACCACCGTAATACACTGTTCTCATACTTCTCAGTCACAGTTTCTTTTACTCCACATTTCTCCATCACCCAAGTATTCCTTACCCTATCACTCACCCTGTTACTTAAATCACTTATATCTGATTATAGGTCCGGAAGATTGAGTAAAAAATCGGCACAATTGTTTTTCACTTCCCCCAGAAACCAATTAATTTGCTTCTTATTTTCTTCCTTTGTTGGTTAAGTTAGCAATGCTTATTACTTTTTTTTCATTCTTATTTGTTTTAAACTTAAGGGTAGCCACATTAACTATGATATGCAGTAGCATTTACGGTATAGTTAAATTAAAATTTAAACACAGTACATCAGTATAAATATTGTAGTATGTACTCGTATATTACTCTTATTTTTATAAATACCTCATTTTATGTTTTCTTACAATTTAATAAATTATATTTTAAAATTAATTTGTTTTTATGATAATAGTTCATTTATATTTTAATTAATTTTTTAAAATTAAATTTTAATTTTAATAATATTTTTTTAAACTTAACAAATTGTTATCGTTGAATAATGATTATCAATGTTATAGGTAAAACAGTGTTGCTCTATTTTCTTTAAACTAATAAAAAAAAAAAAACGTTGATGAATGTAACTACAAATAACTAAAGAGATTATAATCTTAGGTTGTTCGTGAATTGTACGCACGCAATAATGTAAATAATTCTAAATGCAAGGCAGATTACTTCTAGATCTTAGCTGACCCGTGCGTGTTATTTCTTATGTATTTGTCAATAATACAATATATTTACGAGAATAACACAATATGCAATAAAAAAAAACTCTACAACAGCAATGACAGCAATCAAACATAAAAAAAAAAACTGTGTCAAGGAATTTTTTCCTTGCCTCTTTTTACACTAAAGAAGAAGAAGAAAAAAAAAGCTTATATTGGCATATGGAAATAACATGTATTGGTGTTTTGAGTCAACTGAAATTTCCTTTTGATTGGCCATAAGTTTTTTTTTTTATTATTATTGTAGAAAAGTCACTCTACACAATTACGAATTATTTAATACGTAATGATAAACCTGGAATACATATTAACTTACTGTAATGTTACCTAATCTAAATTAATAATGACATTTCATCTAGACACAACTTCTATACTGTAGTATGTTTTACCTGCATTAGATTCTGATTCTAATGTGGTATATCAATACCTCTGTTCTAGACAAATGTTTACCTATTTAATCGTACAGAATTAGTACCGCTGCTTGCTTTATTTTTTTGTGTATTGTTAATTCCACAATTGACTTACAATTGACTTATAAACTTATAGTTACTAAGTTGTTTTTTTTTTGTTTTTTAGTTTAAATTTTGTTGAAAATTTTGAATAAAGCATAATTTTATGAGGAATTTTGGCCGAACTAGTACAGAAATTATTATAATTTGAAACATATTTATAATTAACCAGTTTTACAAAATAGTCTTAACTTCTTAACACACAATAAAAATAAATAGATTAATAACGTACTAACTAGCTATTGTGTAAATCATTACGATTTCTGATGTTTTGAAAGTTTTTTTTGTTTTTTTTTTGTATCTCGAACCATAAATTATATTATCTGGAGAATCACAGAGTGGCAACAAATATAATAATTATAGTTAATTTAATATAATTTATATTAAAAATAGAAGATAAATTTTAAGTAATAATAATAATAAACAATCAGCTAAAAGAAATCAATATATCTGCTGTCACTCAATCTCAATCAATTAAATAAAATCTCAATTGTCAGTAAGGGCAAGCAAAAAAAAAAAAAAAAAAAACTGCAATGCTAAAGGATTGTAAATATGCGCATTTTATCGATACTCTCCAAAAAGATAAATAATAACTTTTCTTTATTTGATATTATCGACATCAACCTATAGCAACAAACTGCAATGCTTTCGCGTCAAAAGAGAGCATCTACACTTTCTTTTTAAGACAAAACGACTGTCTACACTTTCCGAGCAGCGCTGTAACTGGACTAGCAGCCAGTAACTTAACATTGCATATAATTATGCTCGATTGCGGAAAGTGTAGTCTAGATAGTCGTTTTGTCGCAAAACTGTAAAGTGTATATGCTCGTTTTTGACGCGTTACCATCAAAATACAATATTTAATATTTTAAATAACCTGTCAAAGCCTTTGTATTTTTGTCGTTTTATCTCTTTGTTAACATTATTCAAATGGTATAGGCTCTATTACCTAAATTTTAGCTTATTAACATTGTTTAAAAATAAAAAACTCAATGTCTTGTTTTTTATATTTTCTAAAACCTTTTAAAGTAAAAGTTTTCTAAGTTAGTGAGTTGCATTAATAAAGTTTCAGATATAAGTTTTAACACAATACATCAATAGTTTATTTTATTTACTAAACACACTGCGTGTACAACATGCCTAATCAATCAATTCAATTGATAGACCATAAGACAGCTCTCTGTAGCATTTCTCTGTATAACAGCAATATTTATACAGATACAGTATAAAATATTTACAATTATTTTTTTAAATACCTATTTTAATATGTTTATTTATGGTTTACATACATTTAAAATAATAATTTTTATATGTAATAAAAATTATATTATTTTTTTATTGTATTTTATAATATCAATTTTTTATTTTATAAATATTTTTAAAATCAAGCTAATATTATAAATTATTGTAGATAAATAATTCATTACTCTCCTTTTTATATTAGACATCTTCCTGTTAAGATTTCAACTCGAGAAGCTAAATTTTTAAAATGAAAAGATAAGTTGACATCAGAGTATCACAATTTTCTTCAGTATATTGCCTGAATAGTAAGTTGAGTATTATATCTTAGTTGACCCGTGTGAGGTATTTCACTTTGTAATTGTCAGAAATGGTGTATGCATTACTGTTAAAGTCGACGCCATGTTGAATCACTCAATAACATGGTCAGCATAGGAAAATGAAACATTTTGCCAGTTTAGAGATACTATAAAGCTATATTTTGGGTTGCGTAAGACTCTCAAGTATGTGACAAAAATAACAATTACAATAAATTAATCTATTTTATAAAGAAAATATACTGAGCCATGTTATTTATTACTCAATATGGCCTCCAAGTGCATTTATTATGACGTCATGTGCATACTTTCTATTGAAGAGAATATCACGAGAACGCAATATGTACAAAAAGAAGGAAACAAAATAAAGAGGGAGGGGGGGGGGGGGGCAAAGTATTCTGCGATATAATTACAGCCTTTTTTTAAAAATCAAGCTGTAAGTTAAAAAAGATTGCATCTATTTTCTTTCCTTATAACTGTTATTTTTTCAATATAGGAAGAAAGAAAACACAGGTTCACAATTATTACAATTAATTTTAAAAGGCAACCCTAAACGTGAACATATATACAGTCTTTTATATAACAAATTGAACTCAGTTGGCATATGGATATAACATGTAGTTCAATGGAGTTTTATGTCAAATAAAATATTAAAATCTCCATCTCATCACATTGTATGGTCATATTTCAATAGAAAGCTTTTTTTTTTTATTTAAAGCACTGTTCTACTGTATATTCCGCTACAACGTTATACCTATCTTTAAGTTAAAAATGAAAATTTACCTAAGCACAAACTGGTTGAAGTATGTTTTACCTGCATTAGATATAGTTATAGTATATCACTATATCTGTTCTAGACAAATGTTTACCTATTACATAATACAGGAATGTAATGTGCAATTTGGGTATTTTTTTATTATGTACTTTTAAGCCCGCACTATAAAATGATTGACTTCAGTAAAACTTTTTTTTTTTTTTTTTTTGTCAGTTTTGCTGAAAATTAATACTAAACCATTATTCTAGGTAGAGCATATGCACAACTATTACAAAAATATATTTAAATTTGATTGATATTTATACTTGAACTAATTTCCCTGCTAGCCTTAATGCATATTAATAATAAATAATTTTATATCGTATACTATCTAGCTATAGTAGCTATTACTTAAGTGCAACTCATTATTGACAGTTTGTTTTTGTAATTAAAACTTTAAATAATTTTTTTTTTGAGAATTACAAAGTTAGAGTGATATAAAGAATAATAATAGAATTAAAGTAAATATAAATAACTTTAAAATAGAAGTTAAAATTTAAGTAATAAAAATGTATTAAGAAGAATGGGTAGCGTAGATGGCAGCACGGTATTTTTAGATAGGAAACATCAGCTGTTATTCAATATGGCCAGTGTTGGGGTCGAACAATTTTTATACGAACTCAAACCGATCAAGAACACTTAAAATTCTTTCAAACACAAATATTTCGATCTTTTGAAGGTTCGAACCATATTTCCGTGGTTCGAACATATCACGAAAAGTTCGTTCGAATATAATGTTGTTTGAAAGAAATGTCATAAAAATAAACAAAGATTTTTGTTTTTATTTATATATTTTTTGAAATTGATGTATATTGAAAATAGTCGAAAATCCTTTTATTTTATATACACACCAATAATTATTACCTTAAATTTAGTTGTAATAGTGTGGATTTAGTGTTCAAAATTTCAAACACTTACCAGTCCAAACAGTGTTTGTCAAATACGAAGACCTCAAAAAATTCAAACGAACACGCACATGAACTGTTCGAGTTCGTGTGCGTGTTCGAAAAATGTTTAAAATCGAACTCGAATACCCCATGAAAGACTAAATATGATTGACGTTTACTTATCTGAATTTCACTGTGAAAATAGTTATATGTATTTTCACAACATTACTTTGCAATGAAGATTTTATTTATTTATCAGGGTGTATGTAGATGACGTCATATTTAATGCACTTGGACGCCGTACTGTAGTTATATGAATAACATTGCTCAGCACAGGATAAACTTCAATATTGTTTATTTTGTTTGAGAAATTTGCTCATTTTTAGATTATTATTATTTTCTCACATACTTAAAGGCGTAGAACACCTTGAAAAAAAACTTGCCTAATATCCTATCATACCTAAATATCAACGTTAATTTGGCCAAAGTCATTGATTTCTAATGTATTTTCCATTTACAAAATGACAGCTGCGGGTTTGTGACGTCACAGCTTGCCTGTTTCCGCGTGCGTGTACTAGTGAGCTGTGACGTCATAAACCCGCAGCTATCATTTTGTAAATGGAAAATAAATTAGAAATAAATGACTCCGAGGCCAAACTAATGTTGATATTTAGGTGTGTTAGGATATTAGGCAAGTTTTTTAATCAAGGTGTTCTACGCTTTTAAGACACTGATTCAATCTATTATTAACATATTGCTAAAAGTACATTTATTTTGACAAAATGAGCTATTTTCCTATACCAGCCAATGTATTGAGTTATTCGACATGGCGTCAACTTTTAACTTGAATGCATATACACGCAAACATCCTATAACTGGTATAGTTAAAATAGATGTAAATGAAAGATCACAGGAGAGAATTAAATTTTAAATATTATGAAAACAGACAAAAATTAATAAAGAAAAAAATTTAAATTTAAAAAAAATAAATTATTATTATTATTAATATGTATTTGTTTTTAATTAACACATTTTATACACAACTTAGTTTTTAATTAAAAATATAACTTAATATATTTTATTTTGTAAATAATATTTTGTAAAACAAATTATTTTTATATTTTAATATTAAGAATTATTTATTTTATAATTTATAATTATGTATATTTAAAAATATTGTTAATAAATAAAATGTGTATTCACAAACTTATTATATTTCTAATTGAAATTTAGAATAAGGAGTTAAGGATTGCTTTTATTCATTATATAGATTAAAATGTGTATATTTATATTATAATATGTGTCATTGCTTATTCAGTAGGCACTAATTTACTGCCTTAATACGGATTGTAAAATATGTATCAAGTATACGACACTTACTTTTTGAGTTTCACGGTATGCATGATGTTAATTTTTGTCGGTTAATTTTCCAAAAATCGGTCAGTCCAGCTAGAGTTTGTTTTACAAATAACGTTTTTTAATTATACACAAAAAATTAAATTATGTGACAAATATATATCCTGTAATTGCAATAGGTTAATATTAGCCTGGAATAGTTATTGATATACGTAGTACAATAATATCTAGTGCAGGTAATACTAAAATAAAGACATAACCTGAGACAGGTATTAATATACTACACATTATCAACTTATACAGATAAAATGTCATCTAATATCTAGGTGAGTCACATCTTTATTTGCATAAAATATTATTGTAGTTTATTATACTAATGCTTGTTCTAGGCTAATGCAGTTAGTGGTAATTTTTTTTCCGTTCGCTTTGAATCCCACGATGTAAAAAAAAGGTATTCTTTTATTATAGTTTCCCCCCCCCCCTTTTTTTTTTTTTTTTTGCTGGTTTTATTAAAAATTATTATTTAATTCTAATTTTATAAAGAACTATTTAAAAAAAAAATTATTATTTAAAAAAAGTATATTCAACCAGATTTTTATGCTAGTTTAGAAACACATTAATGACTGATAAGTGATAATTAATAATAAGTTTTATTATATCATATTATCCAGCTATTGTGTTAATTCCTGTACAATATTTTATGGTTGCAAGTTTGAGTAATTTTGACTACAGATATATTAACACGAGTATCACATTTCGAGAGTGATAAAGTAAATTAAATTATATTTAGAAAAAAGATTAAAAAAAAATCCCTTTTAAAATCCCTTTAATTTCTAATTACTTTTCAAAAACTGTAATGAGTAACGTAACGAAGTTATAAAAAAAATCAGTAACATTACCAAGTCTATGTTAAAATGAGACAAACTTTTTTTTATTTATTTCTTTTTTATTGAAAACATTTATTAAATATTCTACAAGAATACAATACTTAGAATAATATAGTAAAATAACATTAACAAACTCACACACATTTTCAACATTGTTTTAGAATTTAGACACATTTACTCAAAATATACAAAAAATTTCAATCTAAAATAGAATGCAATTTAATTTCAAGAATACTTATTCTGCATTTTTGTTATATTAATACACTTATACTTTAAATAAAGTCATTAATAGTGATTTCTACCCCGTAAAATAATATATAAAATTGAGTGAACACTAATAAGAATTTGAGCTTTTTTGAGAATTAAAATATCAACTTTTTTTTATAATAAAATCTGATTAACAAATCAATTTTTTACTGTAAAATTGTTGTAATGTATGTTTTATTTTTGGAATTAAATGTTCTATATTTGTGGTTTTTTATTCTAGTCCAGGAAGCCAAATAAGAAGCTCAAAATGTCCCAAATTTGATTCTAGTTTGACCTATATGTCAGTGTTTTGTGGATATAAAGTACCTATTGAATGAAACATCAAGGACTCTATTTCCATAATAATTTTTAAATTTGTAATTATTATTACTATTATTTTGTGCCTGTTTCTGTGTTTCGAAATTGCATACGTTACAGTTTTTACGCAATTTCTTGTGGGGTAACATTTAAGTTCTGGTAAAAATTATCAACAGTTTTGAAAATACTATTTTTGTATTTATTCATGAAAAGATCATGTCTGTGCCTTTAATTGCATGTTATTTGAGTTACGTTTTTATCAGTTAAGTGAGCGTACTTGATATTTTCTAGAGACTTTACGTAGACAAAGAGGGAGAAGCAATTTTAATGGCTTCTTCCCATTGGTCAACTTTCAACACATTGATCACACTTAACTTTGTTTGACTTTATTGACAACCAAATATATTGCAACTTCCAATGGGCCACTCTTGACCCTTCTTAACTATTAAGTGCAGAAAACCAACAAAAAACATCTATAGACTAGCAGCTCTTGAAAATAAATGCATTCTAGGTAAAGGTGGACCTAAAGATTTTGATCTACTTAAAAACACTTTTTCTTTTGGAAATATTGAATCTGGACTATGTGATAAATAATAAGTTCTTGGTATTTGTAATTCCCTTGAACTTTCTTCATAAACTTCTGAAGTTTTACTAAAAGAGATACTTCTTTCAGGTGAAGGTGTACTTGGTATAGAAATGCAATTAGTTGCATCACTTCTAGCTGGACTTATAGATAAATAAGTACTTCGCTCAGAGTCAAATGGAACATTTAATAAATTACTTTTCTCATTATCAGGTAATGTTACAATAAAATTTTGTGATGCTTCTTCAAAATCTTCAAAATTATCAGAATTATTATCACAACCATCATCTTCATCATCAATTATTGACAGTTCTGGAGAGATGTTTTCATCATTATTTGAATCAGGACTATCTGGTTCTTCAATAATAGGTTCAATTTGATCATCAAATTGTACTATATCATTGATATTTTCTGCTTCTACTATAAATGACTGACTTTGTGATTCTAATTCCCTATTCAATTCTTGTATTTGTGATTGGACTATTGGTTCCTCATAACTACAATGTGCTAATTCAATATCAGACCTCATTTGACTGTCTCTACGTTCTAATTGCCCTATTTGACTATCCCTATGTTCTAATTGCCCTATTTGACTGTCTCTACGTTCAAATTGGGTATCAAATTGACTATCTCTACGTTCCATTTGACTATCTGATCGATCTGAATAGATTTCTGAGCTACAAGACGAGAAAACATTGTCATCACGACATACGGAAGATTCTCTGGAATCTCTTGAAGGTTCTGTACATTCGCTAATACGTTCTAAACCTCTTGGTGGACTGTTGTTTTCTCTTGCATTACCAATACGTGATAATTGTAATTGTAAAGCGCGCTTCTCTTGTGTTAATGTAGTCAGTGCGTGATCTTGCTCTCGTATGGTTGAAGTCAAGTCGGAAATCATTAATTCTTGTTTCCTAAACAAAAGAACAAAAGGTTACTTTTACGTATTTAAACACAAAAGAAATTGTTAAGAATTTGTCACCTCAGATTACTCCCATTGTTTTATTATTTACTTGTTAACATATATGGTAAAATTATATTTCATTTTAATAATGTACTTATACACAATTTTAAATATTTAAAAAATATATATACTTTTTTTTTTCATTATGTCCGAATTTCTCGGTTTCAAATTCTTATAAAATTCTCATATGAAACACAAATTAATATGTTATTACATTACTGCAATACTATGTACTATGTTATAAAAATGTTAAAAAACAAAAAATATATACTTACTTCAAAAATGATGATATAAAATAAGAATGGTTTTATTTGAAATTAATAAACATTAAATTAAAAGATATCGTAATTGAAATAAATACATAATATTTTTATTTATAATTGATAACAAAAACAATATCACATTTATTATAATAACACAAAAAAGGGTAAATATTTGGCAACTAATATTGTAAACTTTTATAGATATTGTTTGGTTGCTCATCTGCATGATAACATTAATAGACTATAACCTACCATAGGATTTTATTACTTGAATATTTATGGAAAATAAAAGCATTAGGGATAAAATAGTTTAAAATTAACTAGACCTAGCAATTATATTAGTATAATTATTAAGCTCATTTCAAAATATATAAAATTAAATTCTTTATTTAAAATTAATCATTTGTTTGTATTTTTTCTGGATAGATTTTTTTAATATTTAAATGTATGTATTTTTAATCGTTTATAAGTTCAGTAATGGATGCTATTTTTATGTATCGGCTTTTCCGAATAAAAAGCTTTTTGTTTTTCTGTTTCATTGAGAACTTGAAAATTATATACCACAATTAATTTTTAACTTTAACAAAAAATAACATGTTCTTAAAAAGCTATATTTCCAATGATTTTGTATCCATCCCCCCCCCCCCCCTTCCCCCCGACTTTTTGCAACATTGAACAGAAAGAATAAATAACTTGAATTTTTGTCATAAATGATGCTAAATTAAGAACTGCTAAAATTATATTTATCATTGCATGCAAAAGTTTTTCTTACATGATTTCAATAAAAAAAAATGTTACTAAATTATTTTCCACGGTCAAAAATTTAAAAAAGCAATTATTAAGCTAGTCAATATTTTAGCAATATTTTGTTCAATAAAACATAATCAATGATGTACTGCATAAGAACTACGTTACAAAACATAAATATAATGTCGTACAGCTTAAATATTATAATGATGTTGTAATTCAGCATCATTAGTTATGCTACAAAACAAAAATGCAGCATAATATATATTACTTGATTTATTCTTTCCATGTATTTATTCGCATTTCTTTATTACTTATGAATAATTTGGTTCATTCGAATTATTTATGATTTTCTGTATGTACAGTATAACGGTCTAAGCTATTCTATTACTTAAAATTATATCCAGAATCACAATTAGCAATGACAAAATATACAAATCACTTACAGAAAAGAATAAAAATATAAACTCTGGATCACGCAAAATCAAAATAACACTTTCAAAAAATATAATATATAATTTAAAAAATTGGCACAAAAACTTAAAAGTTAAAATTATCATTTTTCTCACGAAATAATATTTTCAATTAATGCACAACTAAATTAATTGAATAATAAAAATATTGCTTGGTGCGAACACACCTTATATTATAGCAAGGAAACAATTGAAAATATATATCTTTGATTTTTTAATAGATAAAGTACTCGCAAATAATTTTTATCTGCTATTATAATTTAATACAATATTGCTGCCTATTTAATTCAAGGCGTGAACACGTTGAACAAAAAAAAATGCCTGTATCCTAACAAACATAAATATCAACGTTGATTTCTCCGTTAGGTATGTTAGAATATTAGACAATTTTTTTGTTCAACATGTTCTAAGCCTTAAAAATATTAATAAATTATAATATGAAAATAATTAAAAGAGTTTTGTACTAAAAAAAAAAAGAAGAAGAAGAAGAAGAAAAAGCTCAATGATAAATAACAAGATACTCTTAAATCTCACAAACTGTGGTGAAAATTTGTTAAGTATACAAAATTTATTTGAGGACTTGTATTTCGTGACGTCATATATTCCAAAATGTTAAAAGTTATAATTATTTTACTCCAGTTTGTAAGAATACAAAAGTGTTAAGGGACATGATAGGTTTACCGCCAAGTTCAGTGACTCGTCAAATTTAAAGAAAGTTATTTTCCTTGTAACTTAAGCTCGTACAAACAAAATCTAGAGTAAAAATAATTTTGCACTATCTTTTAGCTAGTGTTTCATACACGGAAAGTATAAATTACGTAATTTACACTGTATTAATGTAATTATAGCAAAAATAATGCTGATTTAGAACAACATAAATATGTCATACAACATAATAATTATCCTATGTAACATTTATAATATAGTTATTATGTAGTATAGCATCAATTAAGCTGTATTGATGAAATTATGTTGAAAGTGAGCCAGCATAATTATTACGTATTTATTTTTATCCATGTATTTCTATGAACTTTTGTTAGGAACTAATTTTTGAAAACTTGGAGAATTGCCCCCCCCCCCCCCTTCACAGTAGGTATGATAAACTTCTTTTTTTTTTTTTTTTTTTTAGGACAACCTTGTTGTTTTGTTTACTCTTAGTAATTTTCACATTCTGCGATAAATAAATTAACTTGAACTGGCTTGAAATGGAGATTCCGTGCTTTATAACACGCTCTTGAAGGTTTTAATTTAGTAATAATGAAAATAATTCATCTTATTTTAAATATTTTAAACTACACATTTTATACTTAAATTAAAATTGTTCATTTCATTATTATCGCACAATTTAAAAACAAACACACACTTATTGGCAATAAAATCACAAAATTTCGTCTCTTTTCGGTTGAAATGTCAATCGTATTCACTTCATTATAGTCTTTCTCAAAAGTAAAATTTACGATTATTTGTTAAAGAAGCTTTCTTGTATTAATTGTCTTTTAGTATAAAGTTTATTGTTTAATGTCGCATGAGAGCAACTGCTAGAGATATGAGTAAAGCTGATAATGCTAGGGGTAGAGAGTCGGTGAGAGCCCACGCTAGTAGGGGTGATAGACCCAAGACCAATACTGCAGGGGGTAGTCTTCGATTGATCTTCAAAGTAGGGACCAAATCCGACTCCAGAGTATGGCTGTCATTAGGGCTGTGGTACAAAAACACAAACACCAATATGTTAGTAACTTAGACTACACCAAGCGTTTTTTTTTTTTTTTTTTTTTTGTCTGTTTTATAGATAATTATACAATATTTAATTTTCTTCTAATTTTCTGCTAATTTCTATATTCAAATTTTATCACTTTATTTTTATTTAGTTAAGTATTTTTTTTTTCTCGTTTTATGAATAATACAGTATGATTTTATTGTACAAAACTTCATTTCAAAGTAAAATTCTGCTACATAAATATTTTTTACTATTATCCTCTTTCCTTCTTTTTATACTTTTGTCTGTTTTATTGATATTTTACAAAAATAAATTTTATTGAAATTTCGGATTTTATGAAAGTTTTATTATTAATTTTTTTTTGTCGGTTTAATTGATAATTATACAAACTTTAAATTTCTAGAAATTACATTTGTAAAATAATCGAAATGGATCTCAAAATCTGTTCATTTTTAAATTTGTGTCTTTTTTTCTATGCCGAGATTTTTTAAAAGATTATGTATGTAGAACTAAAATTATATACTCTATAAATCGGTTTGGTTTGAAAAACAAATTCCTGGAAGATCTTAATGTGGTATATAATGCCATAAAATTTATAATTTTTCGTATTGCTATATATAAAAATAAATAAATTAATTAACGTGAAGTTCCACTACGGAAAAAAAAGTCGTATTACGCGAAAATATAACAAAAAAAAAGGGGGGGGGGTGTACGTTATATTTCTTAACTACTAAAGTATTTCGGTCATTAACTCATTATATTTATAATAAGTAAAAATATATATAATTATTATTAATTATAATAATAAATATTTTTACACATTAAATACTGTTATATATATTTTTTTAATTAATTTAGTAATGTTTAATTTAATTGATATAAGTAATAATTTATATTAAAATACATTAAAATTAGGTTTCTATAAAATTTTATAAATAAATTATATATTTAAGTGATAAGTATAGTTTTAGAAGATCAAGAATTAAAAAATCTATTCTTAAAAGTCTTACTTCTTGAAAGAACTACATTGAAAATTTCATGTATAAATTTAAACAGATTTTAATAAGTGATCGAACCAGAATGTTATCAGTTATCAACTTTCAATTCTCTAAATAGCAATGAAATTTTTGGATTGTTTTCTTTCTTATTCTTTAATCCTTTTCCAAAATGAAAAAAGCGTAACTGTTATTTCATTGGGGATTAAACTACGCCTCCGCTTACCAACTCAGTTTAATTTTCTTAATCGTCACCAACGGTAAGATACATTAAAAATTATTTACATAAATATAACATCATAAAATAAAAATTCAAGCTCAAATTGTAAAAAATAAACAACTTAAAAAATAATGAAGTTGAAAATTAGTGATGCAAATCGTCATCACAAAACAGACAGAAAAAGAGAAGAAAAAAAAATGCTTGGTATAAAATATTTTACATGCTTCATTCAAAATTAGTTGAAAACACAACACCACAAAAAAACAAATGCAATCAGAAATATTTAAATTACTCACCGTAACGTCTTAACGGTGTCTTGTAATTTTGATGTATCCAACTCGATATCCCCCTGCAACAGAAACAAAAGATATCACGTGAAATTTGGGCTGTATTTCTTCCACACTTCATGCTAGGCTTATTTTAAGTAATAGTATTTATATTAATTTTTTTGTCTTCCATATGTTTTATTAGTTTGTTCTTAATTATTATTATTCATTAATAAAGGCTACAAAAATCGCCTGCTAATACTTATCAATGAAACTGTAGGTAACGCAAGGTAATAACTGCGCATTTCATGCGTCTTTTGAGTCTTTTCCATTTTACCCAATCGCCAAAATCTATTTCCGGTAAAAGTTCAGCTTTAGAGAGAAAAAAAGTATGTTTCCGCCATCAAAACGTAAAAAATACCGGAAATAAATAATTAAATCTTGCAGAAGACGCAGGAAATGCGCAGTCGCTACCTTACATAACCTACAATTTCAAACTTATGACGTCATATTCAATGCGCTTTGACGCCATACTGGAGTAATGAACAACATTGCTCAGCATAGAACAAACTTTATGTTTGGATATTTTCGTTGGGAAAGTTATTTTATTTTTTGTTATTATTATTTATCTCACATACTTGAGATACAAATTAAACCTATTAACAGTAACAATGCTCTTAAAAATTATTTTAAACTGACAAAATGAGTCATTTTCCTATGAAACCCATGTTATTCAGTGATCCAACATGGCATCGACTTATAAATAAATGCATAGACCTTTATAGCCATATTCCCATGTTGCATTAACGACTCGAATGGGATGGATTGTATAGCAATTTTCCGTTGTAAGAATATAAATTGAAAATAAAAATAATTTAACATAAATACTATTACTTAATAATAAAAAATAATTAGTTCCACAAAATAACTTCAAAATCCATTATACAAACTACATTAGGATGAAAAATAAATATATGAAAATCTTACATTTTAAGATCTACTGGGAGCTTTAGGCATCAACCAACCCAACCACTGCAAGCAACACAATAAATTATTTATTTTTCATTGTCTTCTTTGGCTATTATATTTGTGTCTGTTTGTTCTTATTATTATACTATTTTTATAAAATATAGGATAAATTAAAGGCATAGAATACGTTGAACTAAAAAATCGAAATATATACTAAAATACTTGAAAATCAACGTTCACTGGAGTCGTTGATTTTTAATTTATTTTCCATTCACGACATGGCGGATTAGGTTTTATGACATGGACCAGTAAGCTGTGGCATCAAAAAACTGCATCTGCTATTTTATGAAAGGAAAATAAATTAGAACTCAATGACTCCGGCTAAATCAACGTTGATATTCAGTATTATATTACCTGTCATATATATTTCATTAAACAGGTATTTTGTTCCACCGGTTCTATGGCTTTGAGAGTGAAGGATAGTGGAAACTAGCCAATTTTGAAGAGAGAAACGCGTTCCCACAAGTTTAGACCTACTGTGCGACAAAGTTTTATATAAACATCTGAAAACCGGAAACAGAAGTTTCGGAAACGGAAATCACATAACGGCAAAGTATGAGGAATCTTCACGCCAGCAGCAAGCTATGCCTAAGCCACTTCCCACATTTAACATCATGTTGTTTCCTTTTCCATCACTTCCATTTCCGTTTTGTAGCTTTACACAAAAATTTCAAAGGTTTGAAAAGTTCCTTACGTTTGCAGGTGGATCTACGTTTGACCAGTCAAATTTAAATAGAAGAAATTATGAGAACCTATCAAATCGCTCTACATACGCGTTCCTCTCTTTAAAATTCTCTTGTATAGAAACCAGTAAGTTGATTTTCGGAGAAACATCTTGCTATAGCACGAGAGATAATAAGTATATTCATATATATATATATATTTTTTTTAATGTGTATGTATTATTTTTGTGCTAGTAAGATTTTTCACCTCCTTTTTACCTAAATAATGCTTTTGCTGATTTTATTTTCTATCCTTTCCTTCCAATTTATACTATTTTTAATAAAAACTTGGAAATTATCGCAGATTTAAACCAAGGTACATATCAAAATATATTGATATTCATTTGTGTGCATACTTCTGTGTGTAACGTAAAAAATACTCACATTGATTCTAGATTTGCAGAGAGCTGCTATCTCTGCCTCGTGTTTCTGTTGAATTGCGAGCAGTTGCTCCTCATGAAGCTCCTCTAGCTCCGCTTGTTGTCGAGCTGGAATAAAATATCGAGAAATTGTAATTCAGTTTATTTATCTTCAACTTTCCGTGAAAATTTTGTCATACATAATATAAATGAACTATAAAATTTAAGCGTTGAAAATCTTGTATTATATTTTTGCACTGCTTTAAGTAAGTATTGCAGAATCAACGGTTATGACGTCAATAAACGTTGAAATTTTAACAATAAAACGTTAGTGACGTCACAAGCGTTGGGATTGAATGAGGAAAATATAGATTTGTAACGGCCGAGTTTAACGTTTATTCCATTATGATTCTAATGCTTGTGACGTCATTTACGCTTTTGTCGTTAGATTTTCAATGTTTAGAGATGTCATGACCGTTGATTCCTCAATATTTAAAGCATTGTAAAACTGTGCACAAGCTTTTCAACATTTGTTTCTTAGAGTGTATATTAGAGACAAAGTGTGGAAATGGTGAAAGTCTCACCTAGCTGCTGCTGATGTCGCTGGTGCATTTGACTGATTCTCTCCTCGGCGTCTCTCGCCATCTGCTCCTTGACTAACTCCAAGGTCGCACGTGAAGATCCCGCCTGCATTTCTGCCTGGGATACACGGCGTTCTGCCTCCTCTATCTCACTGCTGTGCCTGAAACATTACATCAATCAATCAATCAATCAATCAATCAATCAATCAATCAATCAATCAATCAATCAATCAATCAATCAATCAATCAATCAATCAATCAATCAATCAATCAATCAATCAATCAATCAATCAATCAATCAATCAATCAATCAATCAATCAAAAAATAAATATATTAAATAAATGCATAGCGCCTAAGTGGATAGGCAACTTTTTCAACTGAGCTGTCATACCGGTTGCATTTTTAACCCCTAGCTTCAAATTTGCACGAAAATTGCACTAATGGAATAAATAAATAACCACACTATGGGCAATTATATTTGGTTCTGCTGATTACGCGCAACGCACGACAACCCTTTCTTACTTTTTGTTACAAAAGAAGAATAAATTTGAGGGTAAGCGCTCCTCTAACTTTTTTTAAATTTATTTATTATTATTATTATTATTATTATTTTGGAATTACAAATAAATGTTTCGAGTATTGATTTCAACTTTTTTGTATATTTTAGTAAGTTAAATTTTTATTTTTATCAGTGTGAGAAGAAGACATCTGATCTCAATTATGTAGTTTCCGTAAACATGTTTTATGATAATAATAATTTTTTTTGGAAACTTAAAATTTTAAACATTTCTCTAGTGGCTCTGTAATGATAAAGAATAGAAAATAAAAGCACGGAGAAAGTATAAATTACGTATAATTTATGCTGTATCTATCTATTGTTAGCATAAATTATGGTAATTGAGATTAATTTAAATATTTGTGCTTTGTAATTTTATGAAATTTAGCATATTAGATTATACTGTCATGAACAAAATGTGCTGAAAATAAAGTAGCATAATTATTACTTTTTTTTTTCAGTTATTGGGAGCGTAGCTTTTTCCTACTCTAATGATTGCCTATAATATGCTACATCAGTATAATATCAATTATGAAAACTGAATGTATTTTTTTTTTTAATTTGTGTTATTTTTTTTCTACTTACTTTTCGATTAAAGCATCCATCTTGTCTTGATAACTCATATCCAGCTTGTCCAGTTTCCTCCTAAGTTCGAGAGAATCACGATCTGCATTTACTTGAGCTAACTCCAAATCTTTCTGGAACTGAAGTTCCTTTTGAGACATCAAATCGCGCAGTACGCTGATCTGAAAAATAAAATATAAAGTTTTAGTATGCTATTCTTATATTTTATATAGAGCTATTTCATGGAATTGCTAGTTAGTACCATGCTTGTGCATATATAAATACACTGCTCAGCATAGAACAAACTATATGAATAAATTGCAATTTTAGAGTGCTGTGGTTCTAAAATTATGTTTATATAATTTTAGCCTATGAAAAACATCAAACTGTTATGTTAGTTAAATCACTCTCAAAAATAACCGTTGACAAGCTTGTACGCAGTTTTGCAATGCTTTAAGTATTGTGGATTCAACGGTTATGTTATGACGTAAGAGTTGAATTTTAACGATAAGAACTTTAGTGACTTCACAAGCGTTGGGATTGAATGGAAAAATGTAAATTGGCAAAGACCAAGTTTAACGTTTATTCCATTGTGATTCTAACACTTGTGACGTCATTCACGTTTTTATCGTTTTAGTCAGAAGCTTTGTGACATCATAACCGTTAGTCAATATACTTAAAGCTTTGCAAAACTGTGTACAAGCTTTTCAACGATTTTTGTTAGAGTGCTAACGATACAGGTATGATTGTAAAATTAAGCACTAACCTGTCTCTGCAAAGCATCTATTCTATTCTGAGCTTGTTTGTTGGCGTCAGTTTTCTCAATCTCGTGTTGTTCTCTGCAAAGTCTAAGAGCCTCCTGCATCGCCTCTCGGTGCTGTGTTTGTTGTTCATTTCTCACCCTCTGCTCCACCTGTCAGCAAGCAGTTTATATTTATTGCATTGTGTAAGTCAGTATGTCAATCAATCAATCAATCAATCAATCAATCAATCAATCAATCAATCAATCAATCAATCAATTAATGAGTCAATAAAAAATAAGTCAGTCAGTCAATAATTAACAAATCAATCAGACCAATTAATGAATCAATTAATGTAAACGTTTAAGGCCTGTTTAGAAAAGGAACAAAAAATACATACACAATATGTGCTATATCTTAATTTGAGCAAGAAATTTTCATTTTAACTTCCAATTTATTGAATTTCCTCGCATAGCACAACAATTTTGTATGACAGCATAATTATTGAATTATACAAGCCTAATTATCAGTATTGTCATGAATACAGCAGAAATTAAGTATTATTTATATATTGTTTTAATGAAAAATTATTTTTAAAGAATTGATTAAAAAACGGATATTAAAATTAACTTGTGATTAGCCATACCTCAATAGTAACTTCTTTTCTCTGTCGTTCTAGTCGACACTCGAATATTTGTTCCCTTTCTTCTAATTTCTTTTGGTTCAGGGTCTGAAACACGAGATAATAAATGAATGCATTGTTACAAATATTTAGGAAAAAAAAAAAAAAAAAAAAAAGGAGAAATCAGTAAGAGCCTTTTATGACAGTTAAAATCTTGCTAACACAGAGATAAAAACATATATATGTATGAATATATTTTAGAATTAAACTACAAGAAAATATAAATAATAATAATAGTCTATTTAAGACTGACGAAGGCACATAGCTTTTGTAGTTTAGTGCCGAAAGATATCATTTTTTTTTATCATAATATTAATATTATAAGTTTTCACACAAACTATGGAACTCTCTTCACTATTGTACAGCCTTATTGCTGGTTTCTACTATCATTTTCTTTTAATTTATCGTATATAACCAAGATTTATTTAACTTATACATATCTCCTAAGCATAATACTCATTTAAACACTTAATGTTAAGTATTTACCTGCACTGCAGCTAATATGTTTTTCTCTCTTTCGATTTGTGTGTTCAGTTTTGCTATTTCATCCTTCAATACGCGTTCCTTGAACTGAAAAAAAAATAGATATATAAGTGAAAGATTGAACGAATAAACAAATGAACAAATAAACAAATAAATAAATATATATATAAATAAATATATATATAAATAAATATACAAATAATTATAGAAATAAATAAAACTTGCTTCAAAAATCGTCACCTCAGAATAAGAATGTCGTATCTGCAAAAAAAAAAAATTGATGTAATTCTGAGCCTTATTTGTTATCAACTTAAGGCTCAGAATTGCATCAAATTTTTTTGGCAGATACGACATTCTTATTCTGAGGTGACGAATAATAATAAAGAAAATATTTAGTGGAAAAGATCAGATAAAACAAAACTGCAAATCGAACTCACTTGTACAGCCTCTATTTCTCTCTGTGCTTCTCTCAGCAGCCGTTGTTGTTCATGACTCATATTTCTCAAGCTCGACATCTCACTTTCAGCAGCTTTCAATTTTTCCAACTGCAACAAAAAATAAGATTGCATGAATATTACTTGTATTATTTTTAATTTAAAGGAGTAGAACATGTAAAACAAAATACTTGTCTACGTAATATTCTAACACAACTTTGATTTGACCGGAGTCATTCATTTCTAATTTATTTTATATTCACAAGATGAAAGTTGCGGGTTTATGACGTCACAGCTTGCTGGTTCACGGGAACAAAAACAAGCAAGCTGTGACGTTATAAAACCGCATCTGCAATTTCGTGAATGGAACATAATTTAGAAATCATTTACTCCAGCCAAATCAATGTTGATATTTAGGTATGCTAGGATATTAGACAAGTTCTTTTGTTCAAGGTGGTCTACGCCTTTAAGAATTAAAACAATGCAAGAAATGTATAAAAACTACAACTCACATCTCTATTGTGTGCTGCTACTTTTCTCTCAACGTCGATTCTCGCCTCTAAAACTTTCTTCTCAGCTTCTTTTGATTTCTCTTCTATTTTCTTTTTGGCTGCTTGTTCCACCGACCTCAGTTTCCACTCGAAGTCGTCCAACATTTGTTGTTCACGATCAGAGTTGACTGTTCTTAGTTGTTCATAGTCTTTCTCAAAACATGAACGAGCTGCTTCTTGGTCCGCTAGTGCCTCTTCCAGGGCCTGCAAAGTTGAATAAGATATTATAGTATCAAAGTATCATATCATATAAAAAAATGAAATTTTATTTAAAGTGGACAATAATAGACCAGTTGCACTATTTAGGAGCCGCCATTTTGTTGGTCAGAAATACAGGTCGTCACAAATTTGTTATTATTATTATTTATCTTTTTTTTAATGGCAAACTAACTTGTAAGCTTTAAACCTCAATCTATATAAACCTTATTTCTAGACAAAAATGCTTGCGGTCGAAATAATCTTTATTTTTGCTATACAAATGAGGGAAAGTTTTGTTTCCCCTATGCTAGACAATGTATTAAGCACCATAATGGCGACAAAGCGCAAGGAGAATGGAACCAGTCTATATTTTATATATGAATAGATGCTCCGTAACTTGTATCTGAAATTCTAAACTTCATCCCCTCCATTTTCAATATCATTTAAATTTCACTATATAGGATGTCTGCATTTATATAAAAGTTGACGCCATATATATATATGAACACTAAATAACATGGGCTCGTATGAGAACATGCCATATCTTGCCAGTTTAAAAGTAATTGGCAATATTTTGAGAGCATTAATGCTAGAATGAATTAGGTTTTAAAGTATGGATAATAATAACAAAAAATTAAATAATCTTCCAAAAAAGTATAGCCAAAAATTACGCTTATACAATATATCCTATGCTGAGCAACTTTATCATTGCCCCATAATGACGTTGAAGCGCATTCAGTATGACGTCATACACAAACACCCCATAGATCTGGGTGCCCTCAAAAACCAATAGATATTATTATTTTCCTTGCTCACCTCCTGAATAATTTTAATTTCCTCTTGTCTCTCACTCTCCAGTCGATTTTTTGCCTCTAACAATTCATCTCTCTCCGCTTTCAAAGTCTTGATTTCATCTTCCAGTTCTTTGACTCTGGACTCTAGACTGGAGCGGCTTGGCCTGGACTCTGTGCTCGAGTCCTCGTCAGAACTCTCGTCCTCGTCGTCTTCTTCGTCACTGTCTTCGGAATCTGGGAAAATAGGTGACAAATTATATCAAAAATTTATTTTTTAAATTAATAATGAAAAAAGGTAAATTGTGAATTACAAAGACATGAGTGTTTGAATAATAATAAAATTGATAACCAGAATAACACTGTTAATTCGCATAGTAACAATAAGAATACATTGCAATGAAGGTTGATTGCCCTGAATCAAATATAAATTTTTTGAAATTACTATGACTGAAAGTATTTCTTTCTTTTTTTATTGAGAAATGACGTCATGGTTGTGGGCTTAGAAAAAATTTATCAACCGTGACGTCATTTTGAAATTTTTAAGTATGTTTAGAAAATATAATACTGAGCTCTAGAATTATAAATTCTCACATCAATCGATTCAGGACGATGTGCACAAAAATTTCATTTTTTCCCGGTTTCACCATTTACGGACAAAAATAAATACATTATAATTATGCTAGCCAATTTTCTGCATAATTTGTTCAATACAGCATAATTTATGATGCTAAACTGCATAATAAATCTATGTTAAAAAGCAGAAATATTATATTGTACTACACATTAATTTTGTTCTAATTTAGCATAAATTATGTTATAATGACATAAATGCAGCATAAAATACGTAATTTATTCTTTCCGTGTTGTAGCAACATATTATTTTACAATTATAATAAAACAGGCGCTAAATGCACTGAAATTGTAAATAGCAATAAATGTTATCATCACAATTGTGTGTGCGTTGTGATTCACCACATCAATGTTCACTGCTCAAGTATTTATTACGAGAAATTGTATTGTGATACTGCTATATCAGTGCAGAACAACATTGCATGTGTTATCTCTAAATATTAATGTTTTCTCGAAACTAAATTATGGTTTTGATGGTAAAACTAATTGCGTGCACATTTTAAACATTTTTAGAGAGAGAGAGAGAGAGAGAGAGAGAGAGAGAGAGAGAGAGAGAGAGAGAGAGAGAGAGAGAGAGAGAATATATTATATGGATTCTCTGAGAGTATGATGAGAAATATCTTATATAGCAGACCATGACCGACTTGGGGTTATCATTATAACTAAATGAGAAACCATATTTTCACGACAATTCCTTTTATACCCCATCAGCTTTCATCTAGTGAAATAAATACTTGTAATATTTTAATCATATAAACTGAATTATTTATAAATATATCATTTTTCTACAAAATACTGTATTAAGATTGAGTTTCTAATTTGACGCTTAAATTTGAATTTAATTTTCTCATTTACATGAAATTCTAAGACATTGCAGGAAATCATTATGTAACAAAATTAAGGTCTATACCTGCAATGAACTTTAAAAGCAGATTGTGTACTGTTACAAATGTTTTTGTTTCCCCTGTTTGTGAGGGTACATCAGATAGCTTGTGTAATGTACAGTGTGCATAAATCATCCATTACCATATTATTTTAGTATTTTCTCATCTATGTTCAATTCTTAATTTTTATAATCAATTGGTACCAATAGTATTTCAGTCACTTCCATCTACGGAATATTATGAAATTCAAACAGAAACTGAAGTCTATAATCAAAAGATCATTAAGGATAGCGTTTAATAAAATTTATTAATTTAAATTAAAATAAAAATATATAAAACTTACTATTTGTTTTACATATTATTATTATGCAATATTTAAATTTATTCAAAAAAAAAAATATATATAAAAAATAAAAATATTTTATAAAAATAAATTTAAAGTATTTGTAAAAAAAAAAAAAATTGCAATAAGCTATACATTTTTTCAATTGAGATTATCGATTTAGTGCACGAGGGACCGCGGGGAAAGCTAATGTTCCCTTAATTTAACATTACACTATGGATGGGGAAATATACATCTTTGTGATTTTTTGAGAATTTTACTGCACCGAATTTGTAGAAATTTAAATGTGAATTACTATTCCTGCTTTTAGGTGTTTTAAGCTACAGAAAATTAAAAAAAAAAAAAAATTAAACCGATAAACTCCATGCCATTATGATTATTTAATTTAATACTTTTATCATCTAGGTATTTAAAGTCTGACGGTACCAACGACATTTCAATCCACTGCGCTCCATTTTGATTCAAGAAAGAATTTCTGATAATTAACCAATATTTTAATGCGTGAAAATAAGTTTATAAATTTAAATTTTAAATAAAATATATTTTATATGTTTTTAATTTACAATATTTAAGCTTATTTAAAAAATTATATAAAATTAAAAAGAAATAATAAAAATAATTTATTATTTTAATAGTATTTGTATAAAAATAAAAAATTGCAATATGTTATGAGTTTTTATAAATTAAAAAAATAAGTTATAATATAGTTATTTATTACTATATCTTTGATATTTTCATAAACTAAAAAATTTGTGTCGTTATGTTAATTAAATAAATTTAATAAAGTTTACAACTTGTCTTTAAAGTTGGCACTTAAATTTGACTTCTGACATAAGTTGCATTTAGACAGCTTGAGTGCGTATGTTTACTCTAAAAAACGGAAAAGGAAGTGCCGGAAGAGGAAACCACGTGACGGTAAAAGTGGTAGAAAAGTTGGTTCCAGCAGCAAGCTAGGCCTGAGCTACCTCCCACATTTACCGTCACGTGGTTTTCTCTTCCTGCCACTTCCTTTTCCGCATTTTGAGTAAACATAAACAGTCCTTGTATCTCGAATTCTATGAAAAAATTTAAGAAATGTTATGATGACTGGTGACCTTTAGAAGGTAATACTGACAGCTATACCTAAAATAGAATATTCAAAACTTGTGACCATCAGATTAGAGAGAAACTAATAATTCCAATTAACATGGGCTCTTATGGGACTAAAACTTCAAAACTTCATAATTTACAAACTTATCTGGTAACCCACCCAAATATTTTATATATTTTTAAGATACCTTATCCTAATGAATCACTGTGTAAAATTTGAGATATTCTTTCCGAACAACTTTTTAGTCAAATCCCGCAGTAGCTGATTTCCTACCTTAAAGTAAAATATTTCAATACGTTTTCATGTGTAATGGAGATAATTGGTTTAGCGCGCGGGAAGACTAAGCTAAGGTAATGCTAAGGGTCCTCTAATTTAAAGCCATAGACCACATAAAACAACATGAGCTTTTTAATGAATAAACACGAAATGGGATCTTCAAAACTGATGACAATTTTAATGTTAATGTAGCCCCATGAGAGAGCGTGAAAATACTGTAAAGTATGCAATTTGCGTGAAAATTCATATTTATGACGTCAGAAACATGGAAAGATTAGTACGAAAATGCTGTGCGTGCTGAATAAATCAAATTTTCTGATCACTGCTACGGAGCTACTGTTGGAGTTTGAGACAAACTAAAGCTATTTATGTAAATCCCATCAAGTGTTTTGTAATATATATGCTTATGTTTTTCTCTTGTCTATTCCTTTAACATTACGCTTATGGGGAAAAACACGTATTTTGCGATTTTTTTAGAAAACTATTGCATTGATTTCGGAGAAATTAAAATGAGTAATACTAGACATACTTTTGTGTGCTTTAAGCCATTGAACATTTTTTGAATAATTTTATAAACCGATAACCTCTATTACTAAACATCTTTCCTTTATGTCAATGTTTTAATTCACGATTCACGACCGTTCAGTTTGTAAGATATTAACTGGTCACCTAATCATGAAATCCACAATGAAGAAATCACTCACTTTCATCTTTGTTGTTCTTCTCCTTGAGATCCTCGTTTTGATGTCTCAGCTGTTCCATCTCTTCCTTCACTCGGTGTAACGTCTGTTTTGCAGCCTCGGTCTCTTTGTATGCAGCGCGTAACTCTGCTTGGACCTCTGAAATTATAGAAATTAATATTGATTAGGCTTAATTCAAGAAAAAATAAATATAATTAACCAAAAATAAAAATATGATTTTTTATTTTTAATTTTTTAATTTTATTTATATTCATTATTTTTAATGTGTAAAAAAAATATTCTATTTTAAGTAATAAAATTAAAATTATTTTTAATATATTTTAATTTTTAGCTATGAAATTATACTGCTTGAACAAATTAATTGGACCAAAATAATACGGGAATGAATGCGCCTGACAAACTGTTACGTTGCGTAAAACAAATATTAAATATGAGAATTATTACTTTCAAATACATTATCATTTGATTCTTAACAATATTTTAAGTAAATACAATGGCTATATATTATACCAGTTGCATTCATATTTAGGAACCGCTATATTGTTGGTCAGAAATACATAGGCCAGCATAGGAAAAACGTCATTTTTATTTCTTTTAATAGCAAAAGAAGCTTCAAACCTCAATCAAAGCCTTATTTCTAGCTCCTAATAAGATAAGCTCGAAGAATGTGAGGAAAATTTGTTCAGTTGAAATAAACTCTTTTTATGATCAAAATTAGGAGAAATGATGTTTCCCCTATGCTGGACAATGCATTAGGCACCACAAACATGGCGACAAATCGCAAGGATGTGTAAGGAGTCTATATAGTACCCATATATTATAATTTACATGACACGTCGACGGATAAACCAAGTTGGAACAATAATGCTGTTAGTAAACCTTGTTCTTTTGCACCAAAAAATGTGCATTCTATTTGAATAACCAAAGTTGATCGTCTTTTTAGGAGCAGAGAACAGGGTTTACGAACAGCATTGATGTAAACAAACGGTTCACATTATTTTTGAAAATTACATGTGAACGTCTCCATTTGTTTACATTTTTCCAACTTTGTTTATCCGTCAACGTGCGTCAAATTTACGTGTTATGTGAATAATATTTAATGCAGCAGTTTTTTTTTTTTTTCAAAATATCTCTTCATAAGGGTTATCCCGCAATGATAAAGAATATAGGAAACTAAAGAAACGAAAAAATATATTACATAATTTAAGCTGCATTTATGTCATTATAATAGCATAATTGTCGATAAATTAGAACAACATAAATAATTATGCTATATACAACATAATATTTATGGTATGTAGCATATTAAAAGTAACAATAAGCATAGATTATGTTGTATTGAAAAAAAAAAAATTTCGAACTTGAGCTACCATCATTTGATACATTCTTATTTCAGACGTTTAAAGGCATAGACAAGAAGAAAGTATAAACATTTATATTACAAAATACTTGATGGGACTTACATAAATAGCAGTATTTTGCCAGGAAACCCAACTGTAGTGCCGTAGTAATTATATTGATCAGAAAATTGCAATTTGTACAACCTGCACAACATTTTCATGCTATGAGTATTTCTTGCCTGTTTCTGACGTTATAAACAGAAATATTTACAAAAATTGCATACTTTACAGTTTTTTAATGCTCTCTTGTGGTAATAATTGTCATAAGTTTTGTAGATCCCATTATGTGTATATCAGTAAAAAGAGCATGTTGTTCTTTGTGGCCTTAAGACTAGCACAGCGTTCCTTTCTTAGCGCAGAGATAAGTTTGGACTGTGCCAATTTTATGGACGCTATCACAGGAGTGGGATAGGAAATGCGATAAGAATTATTGACCACTGTCCCAGGCTTTACTAGCACGCTTTTCATTGGCTATACGTCACCAACGATTATAAATTTTGCTAAAGTTTTTTATTTTATTATTTAAAACAATGCTAAAACAGCATATTATATGTATAATATACTATATTTTTTAATATTAAAACATGTTTTTTGTAACGTTGCACATTTTTTATTTTTTTATTTTTTTTTTTTAATCTTCACAAAAACTTTTGTATAGAAAATACTTGGCCATAAAGACGAAGTAAGAAAAATACGAAATGTAAAATGCATGTTACTTATAAATATTGTATATTATAAAACATTGTAAGTTTTTCTTTGCAAATAATTATATAATAGTTTTTGATATTTATATTAAATTGCTTTTAATTTTATTCTGTATAATTTGAAAATTTATAATAAAATATAAATTAATATTTATGTAATAAATTGTTTTAGTTAAAATTTTTAGATGCAGCAGCATCAATCATTTGCTATGGTAAGCTTTAAGTAATAAATCATCACGCTTTATCGGATTTACAGTATTAAAAGGCTCCAGGCCTCAAACAATTGAATCAAAAACGTAAAATTCATAAGATGGGACCATCATTCATACACATATTATATCCTTCAACACTTCTGTAGCCTCACAAACTGGGGTTGAAAAACTGTAAAGTTGGCAACTTTAGGACATCATGACGTCAACAATTCCGGGTCTACAATAGAAATTGTTGCGCGGGTTGCCTACTTTACAAGTTTTCTTCCCAGTTTAAACTGAGAGTTAAGGCACAAAATATGTGTATTTCTAATAATCCTATTTCATGATTTATAATTGAGAGGAAATTTGTTTTTTGGGGCAAGGGGCCCTTTAAAGAGAAATACAGTACAGTAGAAAATTTTTTTAAAGCTTTTACATTTCATATCTAAATCTTAAAAAGCAAATAAGCGCACACATATATGCGAATAAGAAAAAATCGCTTAACACTGTAAACGAGCTTCATACATATATTTAACTACATTATAGAGTGTATGCATTCATGTTAAAGTCGACGCCATGTTGGATCACTGTGATCACTCAATAACACGAACTCCGTGTTATTGAGTGATCCAACATGCAGGTGACACGGACCACATAGAAAACGACTCATTTTGGCAGTTTAAAAACACTAATTAATAATTTTTAGAGCAGTATTCTGTTAATAGGTTGAAGTAGTATCTTAAAGGCATAGAAAACATGAAACAACATGTACTTTAACACAAAATGCATGGGATCTACAAAACCGATGATAATTTTTACCAGAATGTAAATGTGGCCCCACAAGAGAGCGTAAATAAAAAAAAATGTTAAGTATGCAATTTACGTGAATATTTCTGTTTATGACGTCAGAAACATGCAAAAACTAGTATACAATGTTGTGCGGGTTGCATAAATCAAAATTGTCTGATCACTGCTACTGCGCTACAGTTGGGTTTTGAGACCAATTAATGTTATTTATGTAAGTCCCATCAAGTGTTTTGTGACATGACTGCAAATATTTTCATGTTGTCTATGCCTTTAAGTATGTGTGAAAAAAAGTCAATAAGAAAATAGCCAAAAACATGCTAACGTAAGGGATGTTATTCATTACTCCACTATGGCGTCCTTAAGCACAGTAAATATGACTTCATGCGCATACACAGTGATCACGAATGTTTAGTGACAATGCATAAAATGTTTAAGACAAAAACTTCAAACTATCACTACCAGCCACTTATTTTATTTATTTATTTTGTATAAGTCTCTACGTCTCTACAAATGCTGTTCGTAAACCCTGTTCTCTGCACCAAAAATGACGATCGCCTATGGCTATTCAAATGGAATGCGCATTTTTTGGTGCAAGAGAACGAGGTTTACGAACAGAATTACTTTGTTTTCTAGATCATATAACAAAAATGAATAACTATTTAAAGATACGTACGTTTTCAGTCGTATAGTTTGCCGATATTATAGTTCGTTTTGCCCCGATTGAAAAGACGTCTTTATATAGTAAAATACGCCGAAGATATTTTCTACATTTTAGTTTCACAACAAAGTAAGTCTAGAGACAGCGTGCCTTATTTTGCGACTCATTAATTAATTAACCAGCTGACAATGCTAACGAGATGTGTGTGTGTGACGTCAGATTTCTGGCGAGAATATATGATTTAATTAACTTTATTAGCTGACGTTGAAAATAGAAAATAATTAACATACCGTACAACACTAATTAAAATTATTATTAAATGTAACTTTAAATCTATATTTATAATAATTTAATATTTTTATTGGCCTGAAGTACGTAAAATTGTGTAATGATGATGTTTATACTGTATGATCTGAAAGTAGGCATTTTTCTGAATAATTTATATGCAATGTTGTAATTTTTAATTTCATTACTTATTTTTAATTGATTTTTGAACATCGTGACATGATATCATGATTTTCAAAAATTATGGAAAATATTATATGTGAATTCAAAAATTATAAAATCATGTACGTACGTACATCGATTAATTAGATTTTTTTTTTTTAAATATTTAGCAGTTGAATCACCCTCGACGATTTATCATTATTAATAATTTATATTCCTATTAATCCACTTTTTTTTTTGCTTGAAAACTGCTGCTATTTATTTTCAAGACAAACAATATAAGCTTTTAATTAAAACTACGATTTTTTTATGTGTTTTTAAAATTACTTGCATTAGTTACGATTATACAGTATGATAAAATATTTAATTAGTTTTTATATTATTTGAAAAATAAATGAAATATAATAAATAATGTATTAATTTTTTATTATATAAATATATAAATTTATTATTTAATATTATAAAAAAATGTATAAATTTTATCTACTTTTCTGTAATGTTTTGTAATTTGTTTGTAGAAAATATTAATGAAACATAAATATATGGTCCTAATTGATGGCAATCGTCAGCATTGTCCCGTTATATAAATTATTTACATGAAGTAGTAACTTTATATTGACAATTGATGAAAAAAAAATTAATGAAAGCACTAAGTATGTTAATTAAAAAAAGAAAAAAAATACTACCTTTAAGACAAAAGAATGGTAAATTAATTCCGTAATATATTGCATTATTAATTACTATACTGTAAAGCATAAATGTTGCTATTTTGTATTAACATAAGTAATTATGCTGAATATCTTAAATAATATTGCTGTATATGTATATATTGCTGTATATTGTATATAGCTTCGATATTACGAATTTATTTTTGTAGAGTAAATATTTTGACTAAAAGAATTCTATTGTTAAAGATGACCCAGCTATTTATGATTGCCCCAGTTTACGTATACGTATGTATGTACAAAATATAAAAATTAACTCAAGCAAAAAAACAACAACATAATGCGGCGTATTTAGTTAAACAAAACAATGGTAATTGTGCGTCGAGAGAACAACAAAATACGTATTTATTATTTTAAATCTTTTTGAAACTAGTTTATAAATTTGTAACTATGAGTCATACATTTAATATTGCTGTTGTTATAGAAGGATTCTGTGTCAAATATTACAAAAAAAACACAATTGTTTGTATTTTTATTTATTTTTTAATATTAATAGTCTATAGTAGCCAACGACAAAATAAGTCACATGGATTAAAAATTAATATTAAATAAGTTTTTCTGGCTCATTTTTACCACAACTCGTTCAATACAGCATTTAATCTATAAATATGCTATCATATTATATGCCTATAGCGGGAGTATAGCAATGCTCTATCCTTATATCAGTGTATCATAACCATTATGTTACATGGTATAATATTATGGTTCACAGCATAATTATTTATACATGTTCTAATTTAGTATTATTTATGCAATTTTAGCATAAATGTAGCGTAAATAACGTTAATTTTAATGTCCATGTATATGGAACAATTTGTACTGAAAATTAGCAAGCATAATTTTTATCACGCTTTTTATTATTTTTTGTTTGTTTACTTGTTTTCTATTAATGATCATATAAAAATAGTCCATTTCTCTCAAAAAGTTATTAAATATAATATATTTATTGAATCTATAACATTAAGACAATAATAACGGTAAGATTCAAATTTAAAAATGTAATTTTAAACGTTTGGGAAACCCCAGAACATTAAACTTAAATTTAAAATGTGAGACGTCAGGTTTCTAAATTAAAAACACGTACACGCAAAATTTTGGCCCATGTCCCAAAATTTTATATAGTGTTTAACTGTAAATATATACAAAACAATATGAGAATTCAATCATTATTTTTATATGTTAATACAGAGGAAATTCAAGGTGTTTTAACTTTATACTTTGGCAATTTTTAAACTTGGGGATTCCGGGATCAATGTTCAACTAAAATAAAAGATTTCCAAATGTGTTTTTCATATAACTGCGTAAAATTTATCAGAATTGAGTTTTTTAATAGGTTAATTGACCTTTTTTCATGTTAATTTTACGGGTATTTAAACTATATGATTGTTTTTACTTTTGTTTATTAGATAATAAAAAATTAATTTAAAATTAATGGGGAAGAAATAGAAAGAAAGCTATAGAGCTGTGGAACATCATCAAAATCTTGAAATAAAACTAACTTGTTAACAATATTAGGGTTATACTTAATTTAAAACTTTGTTTTAAAGATTTAAATAATATGAAAACTAAAAACTGTACTTGATTATGATTTATTATGATTTATTATGATATATATATATATATATATAGTATATATACATATTATATTTATATTTTTTAAGTTTTTGAGTTTTTGTTATATTATTTTTATTTGAAAATATAAATGTTCATTTAAAAAACATGATAGTTATGTTTTTTTAATAAATATTGTTTTTTCCCCTTCTATTTTTAAATTTTTATTCCATACATTTTTTTATTGAATTTCATATTATGAACCAATTAAATGTATAAATAGTAATAAAAACTAATAATCGAAATAATATGATGTATTGAAGTATTTTATTTTATGTTCTCTGTAGGGTTGGAGAGGTGTAACAATGGGCCAGACATTTTGAAAAATGATATTTTTAATATTTTTTTTTATTAAAGACGATTATTTCTTGATTGATTGATTCATTCGTTTATCTATTGATCTATTTACTTACTAACGTAAACTGAGATAATAAATTGAAAGAAATGTATAATTTGATTAGGCTCGGACCTAATTCCTGAAGTAATTAGAGTATGAAAATAAACAGGTGTTTTTGACTATCCTAACAATGAGGGTAACAATTCAAGGTGTTGGCCGATACCTACTAAAATTTAAGATGAAAATTTGCGAGCAGTTTCAAAACAATTGGGTCAACCACAGGAAAGATATAGAGCAGCTCGTTAACAAGAAAACTTTGCCAATTTTTTTTTTTTTTTTTTTTTCTTTTTAATTCCGTCGTAGTACATCAAATTTAATGAAGTAACTCTAACGTGATTATTTTTGTTGCAAAACTCAAATCTATTCGTAAGGCTATCAGTAATTATTAACTTTTTTTTTTTTTTTTTTTTTACTTTACTACCACAAAATACTAAAATATTATAAATTATTATAGGAAAGTATTTTATAACAATTTGTTAATATTTTACAATATTTAAAAACATTTATTAATAATTATAAAAAATATTATTTTATTTATAAATATTTCATAATATTATTAAATTTTTATTTATAATATTTTATCTTAATGATATATAAGAAGGAAGAATTATTAAGAGTAATACTGTAAAACTAATAAGTAAATAGGAATTTTACGAAATCAGATCAGCATCATTCATTACTTGCGGATTGTAAATACTAAATAAATAGAGAATGTGTATTAGAGATTGTGTATTATACTAAATGATAAAAATAACAATTCCTGAGGGATGAAATTACCTGCTTCAAAATAAGTTTCATATAGTTTACATGGACCACAATTAATAATGATTATGCGAGTTCAATACAGCAAAATTTATGTACGAGTATTTTATGTTAAATTTTTAGCAATTATACAATAAAAAATAATAGTTAATGAGAAAATTCAGGGGTTCCAACATGGTTTCTTTAATTTTAGATAATGAGAAGAACTGTTCATAAACTTACATATGATGACCCAAAGCCCTTCCGTAACCCCATGGTAGCCCCTTAAACTTGCGCTCATCCTGCGATATATGCGGATGACGTCATATTTATTGCGCTTGCAGGCCATACTGGAGTAGTGAATAACATTGTTCAGCATAGGACAAACTTCATTTAAGCCATGCAATTTTCTTTGGGAAATCGGTTTATTTTGTGTTATTTGTTATTTTTCTAACATACTTCAGATACTAATTCAACATATTTACAGCAACTGGTAATATTATTTATTTTCCTATGCCACCCATGTTATTGAGTTATCCAACATGGCGTCGACTTTAACATGAATGCATAGACCCTAAAGTAATGCCGTAACTATGACGTAAAAGATATGGAACAAGTTGCATATCTCGCATGATGATCACATTGATCACGAGTTTGCGGGGCTACAGAAGGGCTTTGGGGCATCATATGCAAGTTTATGAAAAGTTCTTCTCATCATCTAACATTGAAGCTGGCATGTTGTAACCCCTGGAAGATGTATAGAGTACGTGGTATTCTAAGTAGCAACATTTGTACTCTACTAATACAGTATAGGAATTGTTGACTGCAGAATAAGTTGCGATTTCTTTATTTATTTCTATTCCTATTATTAAATATTGGTAGTTAATAGTAACATCATATCGTAAAATACCGGTTACACTCATATTAAAGAGGCGCCATTTAATCTTGGTCAGGAATAAACAGGCCAGCATAGGAAATACTCTTTTTTTATTATATTTTTTTTTATGGTAAACTAAGCTCAAAACTCAATCTTAGACATATTTCTAGGTCCTAATAAGCTAAAATAAAAATATGAGAAAAATGCTTACAGTTGAAATTAACTTTTATTATAGGGACAAAATGAGGAAAAAATGTTTCCCCTATGCTGGACAATGCATTATAGGCATCACAAACATGGCGACAAAACGCAAGGCTGTGCAACGGGTCTATATATTTCTATAATATGTTTTACTACATCATCATATACTACATGCTTCTCGTCCAATTTTTAATTGTAATCTAAATATAACTTAAAAAAAGTATTTGCTCAGTCTATCTAATTATTATGAATAATATCAATACAATCATTTCTTTGTAACGTTTTTTTATATCTATGGGTCCTATTATTTATGTTTCATTTTTGTGATATGTGAAATGTAAACAAATATGTGTAATGACTTCTTTTTTTACTGTGTAAATCTATCAATATTATGTAGACGTAAAAACATAGCCAGATTATGCTCACGTCATTTTGATCATTATAATTTACCACTTAAAATCCAGCGTGTGTTTTTCTTATATAAGAAAACATTCTCTGTAATTCTGGATGGAGTTTTGGAATATGGTAAAATATACATCACAATCGTGTGTACTGTACATGTAAGCATTGTGTTTGTTAAATCGATTGTTTATAATTTCACAATTCATTCATAATACCAACTTCTTGAGCTATCCTTTTTTTTTTTTTTTTATTATTATTATTATAATATATAATTTTTTTTTTTTGGGGGGGGGTTTTAAATTTTTGAAAAATTTTGGTTTAATTTGTCAAAAAAGAAAAAAACCTACTCCAATAGGTTTACAATTACAACTCTTTAGCTCTATGCTAAATTTTAAAATTACTTACGGTCCATTCCTGCACATCTGAACTCGAGCTGTCTCTTGGTTTCTCCCAGCACATCTTTGAGTTGATTTGCTTCTGCATCTTTGGCTGCAATCTGAGTGCTTAGTTCCTTCACACGAGCCTCTAGGCGTCGCCTAAAATCATAATCAAAATATTAATTAAGAAGTTTGCCTTTAATAAGTTTTTTTAGTTACTGTGCTGCATATATCTAATCTGTTCACTCATATAAGAATGCACATGACGTCATACTGAATGCGCTTTGATACCATACTAAAGCAATAAATAACATTCCTAAGCATAGGACAAACGTCGTATGTGGCTATTATCATCAGAAAATTAGTTTTTTTTGTTAGGTATTTTTCTCGCATATACTTGACAACATAATTCAACTTTTTAACATCATCAATGCTTTCAAATTTATTGCGATGTATTTTTAAACTGACAAAAATGTTTCATTTTCCCATACCTGCCTACGTTATTTAGTGCTCACATATGGCGTCGATTTGAATGAATGTAATCACCCTATAGACATAGAAGGACGAGAAAAATCAAAACAGCCATTCTGTCCAAATAATTCCAGTTATGGCACTGATAAGTCCCATAACGGATGCTCAGGATCCAGATAAAAGTGAAAACCTAAGATTGAGGCGCTGTATCGTTATTCATACTTGGAAATATGAGGGAAAAAAAACAGAAAACCTTCGTCTTGGGCAGCCGACTTGAGATTTTGGTTTTCAAATTTAATAACAACAATTCCGTTATTTCAAAAAAAAAAAAATAATAAAAAAAAAAAAAAATTATTTATTAACTTTTACGTTTTGTTATTAGTTTAAGATATTAGAGGCACGTTAAGAATAAAACTTGATTTGCAATTGCAATTTTCAGAGGTCATCTTCCTTTGAGTTATACAATAGTGTTGTTCGTAAAACCTGTTTCCTTGCACCAAAAAAAAAAATGCGAATTACATTTGAATAAAGCAGTTGATCGTCTTTGTTGTAGCAGAGAAAAAGGTTTACAATCAGCATTAATTTTAATTCCACCTAAGAGTGCAAGATTTTTATTTCTTATTTGCATCAATCATTTAAAAGTGGAAGTATTTATCATTCGAAGCATGTTGTAGCAGACAGATTTAATTCTTTATCAAAACTTCTGTTTATGTACACACAATATTATTAATAAATTTTAAAGATATTATGAGTTAATTATTTAATAAAAATGTACAACCTAGTAATAATAACTTTAAAATCTTTAGCAACTGCTCATAATAATATGTTTAAATAATTTTATTGTAATAAATTGTGTAATTGTAGAACTAACATAAATATTATTTAAAAAATATTTATTAAAAAAAAAAAAAAGTTTTATAGAGAAAATAAATTTTAATTTTTTTCAAAATTTCATATTAAGAATTTCATCAACATTTTAGAGGAAAATTATAAAAAGAATTATCCATGATATTAATTAAAAAGTTGACTATTCAGAAAATGTAATTGTAATTGCTGAAAAAAAAAGTTTAAATAGTGATTAAGGGTTGTATTCAGATGGCTTGCATCTCAAAAACTAAAAAGAAAACTTGCAAACTTTATGATGACATTTGAAAGTTAATAGTAACAGCGAATAATATGATAAAAGTTTTGGAACTCATGATCATCAGATAAGAGAGAAAATATTTAATGAAATTAACATGGGCTCTTATGGGACTAAAATTTCAAAAAATCATAATTTAAAATCTAGCGTGGTGACCCCCCAAAATTTTTTACATTTTTGAAGATACCTTATTCTAATGTATCACTGCAAAATTTCAGATTTTTCTTTCTTTACAACTTTTTAGTCAAATCCCGTAGTACCTGATTTCCCGCCTTAAAATAAATAGAGTTTGTGTCGAATAAAAAAAAAAAAAAAAAAAAAAAAAAACTAATTGTATCAAACACTTTTTTTTTTTTTTTTTTACTAAGTTAAGGAATGATTATGCTTGCAGTTCTGCTCCATTGGAAAAACATTTTAAATGTGCAATAAATTATATTACATTATAACTGTATAACCTTTTATTTTTATTATTATTATTTTTTTTAATATTGAACCATAAAAACGATTTTCTCACATATTTAAACATTATGAAATAAAACCCCTCGTGGCCTGTTTATAGATACTGCACGTCAAAAAATTGTAAATTAAAGAATTAAGTGGAGCTGCAAATAGAAATATAATCAAAGAAGCAATTTATTTTCATTTCTCAACCATGTTGCGCTAAATAGATAATCCTCAATAGTCTTGACACTATCTTATGACTTGCGAAATATGGCAGCAGTATTGAGTTTGTCATATTTCAAAATTAGAAAACATTGGGCTTAAAAAAAAAAAAAAAAATCTGAACTAAAAACAAACGGACAAACTTGTAAAGTAGGCAATTTCAAGAATCTCTATACCTTGATTTCTTGATGCCTTGAATTTTAAAATTTACCTATACTTTACTAGTTTTCAACCCCATATAGTTTGTAGCTATACATGCCAGAAGTAACATTTAATATAATATGTACATATGTACGATCATCCCATTTATCGTTTGTTTTGACTATAGGACCACTTTACATTATATTTTTAAAGGAAAAAAATTAACAGAAATCTGTTATAAATTTAAACCTAAATTTTTAGATAACATAAATTATTTTTTAATTTCCAATAGGAATGTCAGGAATTTTAAAGGAACTATTTACAGTTATTTGGAGACAATGAGTGATATTTAAAATAAATTAGGAATACTATGTGTACCACACTCAACTCGAGCAATCAACAAACTACGGGGAGAAGGAAAATAAATGTATAGGTTGTTAAATTTTCTTTCAAATAATTATTCTATTGTGAATAGGAAAACTATTTGAACGTATTTTCAAATTCAACAAAGAGAAAAAAAAATGAAGAAATGAAAACAAAAGAGGGTAGCGAGAGATGGAGAGACAAACATAGACAGAGAGAGAGAGAACTAAAAATAGAAGAAATCATAATGAAACGTGTTACTTTGGTATAATATAGAGGTGCTTGTCAACTTACATTTTTATCATTTAGAATACTAGATTGATAATTACCATACCTTATTATCCATGAATTAGACACCAACACGTTGAATTTGTAGTTATTTTCATTTATTTACATTTTGACGGTTATTTCACGTATCTGACGTCACAATGTACCACCGCCAATCACAGTCACCGCTCTGGTCACGTGATAAATTTAAGACCCTCCCTCAAGTTCTTTACCCCTATCACGGCCCCATCGGTACATTGTGACGTCAGATACGTGAAATAACAGTTGAAATGAAAATAAATGAAAATAAATGTAAAATCAACGTGGTGGTGTTTAATTCATGGATAATAAGGTATGGTAATTATCAGTCTAGTATTCTTAATGATAAAAAAGTAAGTTGACAAGGGCTTCTATTTAAATAATAAATAGTTACTGAGCGGGTACTAATATAATGCGATGTATAATATGTTAAAATAAAAGTAAGGAGAACTTAGTAAAAATAAATTTTAAAACAATAAATAGTTACTGTGCGGGTACTAATATAATGCAATGTATAATATGTTAAAATAAAAGTAAGGAAAACTTAGTAAAAATAAATTTTAAAACGAATAAATTACTTGCAAATGCAGTGAAGATGGCCAATATCAATTTTAAAATTCTGAATGTTCATAATATCTCGTACTTCAAACTCTAAAAGCGTCAACAACATAAATAACACAATAAAAATTACACGTGAGGATCGCGGTGGAGGCATTTCAGTGACTTCTGTGAATTTAAAATTTGAGTTAACTAAATTAATTTAAGGTTGCGCTTTGACGCCATACTTGAGCAATTAAAAGCATTGACCAGAATATAATAACAGTATAATATTCTTCGTAAACCGTTTTAAATTCTTGCACCAAAAAAAAAAAAAAAAAAAAAAAAATGCACATTTCATTTGAATAACCATATAGTTGATCGTCATTTGAGTAGCAGAAAATATGGTTTACAAAAAACAATAGTTTAAAATATTGCAAGTAACTTTGTAATTCAAATGTAATTGAGATGTATGTCTTGTTTTGGATAGTAAACAATTATGAATTGCAAATAACAATTAAAAAAAAAAACAAAAAAAAAAACAAACATAATTTGGTTGTTTATCATAGGAAAAAATATAATTTTTTTTATTTAAACCTGACGAAAATATTTTAACTATAAAAAAAAAACTAAAAAAAAAATTAATAATGACAAAAATAATATTTGTTCTATATACTGCTCAAGTATGGCGCTAGTGCGCAATTTCATTCAACAACCCTACTATTATGTTGGATTTTACTTTACTATTATACTGTGTGTATACTGTACAATAAAAAAATATACAACTTAATTAAAAACATAAAGATAGACGCGATGAAACATGTTGAAAGGTGAACTAATAAACAAACAAGCAAACAAATAAACAAAAAAACAAATAAATAAATAAATAAATAAATAAATAAATAAATAAATAAATAAATAAATAAATAAATAAATAAATAAATAAACAACAAAATAATAAAAACAAATAAATAAATCAGTAAATAATAACAATTAAAAATCCTTATTAAGAAGAACCACGAACATGAAATACTAAACTATTTACTACTTTGTACAGTACAGTATTGAATGCAATATTATGTAATGTAACGTATTTTATGCATTTAACACCGCACACACAGAATACACAGATATTTTTCAATAGGTATATAAAGCTCACTGAAATGCTCCGTAAGTATAAGAATAAACAAATATGATTATTATAATTAAAATAATGAATGATATATTAACCAAATAGGTTGTAGAGGCATGTTCACTTCGGCACATCCCTTACTCTGAACACACTCTGTATAACTAAATAAGAATGACTTGGCCGACCAATTTTCTGGAACACGTCATTTTTAAACCCGACACACACAAGCAAAATATAGAACTCTCCTTGAGATCTCGAAAGACAAAAATACTTCTCGTATTTTTTTTATTTTTATTTTAGTGCATGGTTGTGGTAGCATCAGCGATATCTATTAGGTGCTACTTCACTTTTTTTTTTAATAATACCTCCTTGCTCTCACTCACTCTCTCTCTCTCTCTCTCACACACACACACACACACACACACACACACACACACACACACACACAAACACTTTTTTATTATTTTCTTTTCCCTGCTTCGTTTTTAATTTCTTTGTTTGTCCTTTATCCCCCTTTTTTTCTATCTATTTTCCTTTTTTTTTTTTTCTTCATTCTACGCTTCTTTACTATGCTATATTTATGACTATGTTGCTTATATGACTGACCGCTTATGTTTACTCAAAATGTGGAAAAGAAGGGCTGGAAGAGGAAACCACGTGACGGTAAAAGTGGGAGATATAGCTCAGACCTAGCTTGCTTCCGGCATTTCCTTTTCCGCATTTTAAGTGAACATAAGCGGTCGCTGTAAGCGATTTCGCTCATATTCGCTTCCGTTTTGACCTACTGTGCATGCGTAGTAAGTAGAAACGAAAGCGGATGTGACTGAAATCGCTGATAGTCGACTCTTTTATTCAATAGAATGTAATTGAGTTATTTTGTAGTAAAGAATAACTTCTATTGTAATGCATAAATTTTGCTAACACTCTCCATGTGCTATTGTGTTTGTAAATTTTTCTGCTCACTGCAAGCATAAAAAATATGTTGTATGTAAGCATAATAAATAATAACATAAATGAAATCATTAAATAGTAATACAATATTTATGTTATATGCCGTAAATGCAACATAAATTACGTAATTTATTTTACCCTTGTTCTACAAGCATTTTTTTTTTTTTTTTTAATTTTATGGAAATTTTCTTTAATGCATGTGAAATTCTTCATTTTTTTTAACGTTAAATAGTGTCTAGTTTTTCTGATTTAAATATTTCAGGCCTCACTTTGTCAGTGTACATTCTCAATGAACCCTATAGTAATAGGATTTATAGTTTTTAAATATGCAGTATTATTATATACTCTTTGCTATGCTCGATAATCAAATCTCGATTCGCCAATAGATTTATTCACTCGTATATACTCGTACTTAACATTAAAAACATACTTCATATTTTACAATGCACAATAGACAACTTGCATGCCGTTTTTTTATAGTCTTAAAAAATTCTTTAGGAAAAATAAATAATATAGGTGCATATCGAGGTTGGGATGCAGAAATGCGACCGATGAGAAAACTCATGAGGTTTTTACTCATGATTTTTCTCATAAAAGTTTTGGAACTCATGATCATCAGATAAGAGAGAAAATATTTAATGAAATTAACATGGGCTCTTATGGGACTAAAATTTCAAAAAATCATAATTTAAAATCTAGCGTGGTGACCCCCCAAAATTTTTTACATTTTTGAAGATACCTTATTCTAATGTATCACTGCAAAATTTCAGATTTTTCTTTCTTTACAACTTTTTAGTCAAATCCCGTAGTACCTGATTTCCCGCCTTAAAATAAATAGAGTTTGTGTCGAATAAAAAAAAAAAAAAAAAAAAAAAAAAACTAATTGTATCAAACACTTTTTTTTTTTTTTTTTTACTAAGTTAAGGAATGATTATGCTTGCAGTTCTGCTCCATTGGAAAAACATTTTAAATGTGCAATAAATTATATTACATTATAACTGTATAACCTTTTATTTTTATTATTATTATTTTTTTTAATATTGAACCATAAAAACGATTTTCTCACATATTTAAACATTATGAAATAAAACCCCTCGTGGCCTGTTTATAGATACTGCACGTCAAAAAATTGTAAATTAAAGAATTAAGTGGAGCTGCAAATAGAAATATAATCAAAGAAGCAATTTATTTTCATTTCTCAACCATGTTGCGCTAAATAGATAATCCTCAATAGTCTTGACACTATCTTATGACTTGCGAAATATGGCAGCAGTATTGAGTTTGTCATATTTCAAAATTAGAAAACATTGGGCTTAAAAAAAAAAAAAAAAATCTGAACTAAAAACAAACGGACAAACTTGTAAAGTAGGCAATTTCAAGAATCTCTATACCTTGATTTCTTGATGCCTTGAATTTTAAAATTTACCTATACTTTACTAGTTTTCAACCCCATATAGTTTGTAGCTATACATGCCAGAAGTAACATTTAATATAATATGTACATATGTACGATCATCCCATTTATCGTTTGTTTTGACTATAGGACCACTTTACATTATATTTTTAAAGGAAAAAAATTAACAGAAATCTGTTATAAATTTAAACCTAAATTTTTAGATAACATAAATTATTTTTTAATTTCCAATAGGAATGTCAGGAATTTTAAAGGAACTATTTACAGTTATTTGGAGACAATGAGTGATATTTAAAATAAATTAGGAATACTATGTGTACCACACTCAACTCGAGCAATCAACAAACTACGGGGAGAAGGAAAATAAATGTATAGGTTGTTAAATTTTCTTTCAAATAATTATTCTATTGTGAATAGGAAAACTATTTGAACGTATTTTCAAATTCAACAAAGAGAAAAAAAAATGAAGAAATGAAAACAAAAGAGGGTAGCGAGAGATGGAGAGACAAACATAGACAGAGAGAGAGAGAACTAAAAATAGAAGAAATCATAATGAAACGTGTTACTTTGGTATAATATAGAGGTGCTTGTCAACTTACATTTTTATCATTTAGAATACTAGATTGATAATTACCATACCTTATTATCCATGAATTAGACACCAACACGTTGAATTTGTAGTTATTTTCATTTATTTACATTTTGACGGTTATTTCACGTATCTGACGTCACAATGTACCACCGCCAATCACAGTCACCGCTCTGGTCACGTGATAAATTTAAGACCCTCCCTCAAGTTCTTTACCCCTATCACGGCCCCATCGGTACATTGTGACGTCAGATACGTGAAATAACAGTTGAAATGAAAATAAATGAAAATAAATGTAAAATCAACGTGGTGGTGTTTAATTCATGGATAATAAGGTATGGTAATTATCAGTCTAGTATTCTTAATGATAAAAAAGTAAGTTGACAAGGGCTTCTATTTAAATAATAAATAGTTACTGAGCGGGTACTAATATAATGCGATGTATAATATGTTAAAATAAAAGTAAGGAGAACTTAGTAAAAATAAATTTTAAAACAATAAATAGTTACTGTGCGGGTACTAATATAATGCAATGTATAATATGTTAAAATAAAAGTAAGGAAAACTTAGTAAAAATAAATTTTAAAACGAATAAATTACTTGCAAATGCAGTGAAGATGGCCAATATCAATTTTAAAATTCTGAATGTTCATAATATCTCGTACTTCAAACTCTAAAAGCGTCAACAACATAAATAACACAATAAAAATTACACGTGAGGATCGCGGTGGAGGCATTTCAGTGACTTCTGTGAATTTAAAATTTGAGTTAACTAAATTAATTTAAGGTTGCGCTTTGACGCCATACTTGAGCAATTAAAAGCATTGACCAGAATATAATAACAGTATAATATTCTTCGTAAACCGTTTTAAATTCTTGCACCAAAAAAAAAAAAAAAAAAAAAAAAAATGCACATTTCATTTGAATAACAATATAGTTGATCGTCATTTGAGTAGCAGAAAATATGGTTTACAAAAAACAATAGTTTAAAATATTGCAAGTAACTTTGTAATTCAAATGTAATTGAGATGTATGTCTTGTTTTGGATAGTAAACAATTATGAATTGCAAATAACAATTAAAAAAAAAAACAAAAAAAAAAACAAACATAATTTGGTTGTTTATCATAGGAAAAAATATAATTTTTTTTATTTAAACCTGACGAAAATATTTTAACTATAAAAAAAAAACTAAAAAAAAAATTAATAATGACAAAAATAATATTTGTTCTATATACTGCTCAAGTATGGCGCTAGTGCGCAATTTCATTCAACAACCCTACTATTATGTTGGATTTTACTTTACTATTATACTGTGTGTATACTGTACAATAAAAAAATATACAACTTAATTAAAAACATAAAGATAGACGCGATGAAACATGTTGAAAGGTGAACTAATAAACAAACAAGCAAACAAATAAACAAAAAAACAAATAAATAAATAAATAAATAAATAAATAAATAAATAAATAAATAAATAAATAAATAAATAAATAAATAAATAAACAACAAAATAATAAAAACAAATAAATAAATCAGTAAATAATAACAATTAAAAATCCTTATTAAGAAGAACCACGAACATGAAATACTAAACTATTTACTACTTTGTACAGTACAGTATTGAATGCAATATTATGTAATGTAACGTATTTTATGCATTTAACACCGCACACACAGAATACACAGATATTTTTCAATAGGTATATAAAGCTCACTGAAATGCTCCGTAAGTATAAGAATAAACAAATATGATTATTATAATTAAAATAATGAATGATATATTAACCAAATAGGTTGTAGAGGCATGTTCACTTCGGCACATCCCTTACTCTGAACACACTCTGTATAACTAAATAAGAATGACTTGGCCGACCAATTTTCTGGAACACGTCATTTTTAAACCCGACACACACAAGCAAAATATAGAACTCTCCTTGAGATCTCGAAAGACAAAAATACTTCTCGTATTTTTTTTATTTTTATTTTAGTGCATGGTTGTGGTAGCATCAGCGATATCTATTAGGTGCTACTTCACTTTTTTTTTTAATAATACCTCCTTGCTCTCACTCACTCTCTCTCTCTCTCTCTCACACACACACACACACACACACACACACACACACACACACACACACAAACACTTTTTTATTATTTTCTTTTCCCTGCTTCGTTTTTAATTTCTTTGTTTGTCCTTTATCCCCCTTTTTTTCTATCTATTTTCCTTTTTTTTTTTTTCTTCATTCTACGCTTCTTTACTATGCTATATTTATGACTATGTTGCTTATATGACTGACCGCTTATGTTTACTCAAAATGTGGAAAAGAAGGGCTGGAAGAGGAAACCACGTGACGGTAAAAGTGGGAGATATAGCTCAGACCTAGCTTGCTTCCGGCATTTCCTTTTCCGCATTTTAAGTGAACATAAGCGGTCGCTGTAAGCGATTTCGCTCATATTCGCTTCCGTTTTGACCTACTGTGCATGCGTAGTAAGTAGAAACGAAAGCGGATGTGACTGAAATCGCTGATAGTCGACTCTTTTATTCAATAGAATGTAATTGAGTTATTTTGTAGTAAAGAATAACTTCTATTGTAATGCATAAATTTTGCTAACACTCTCCATGTGCTATTGTGTTTGTAAATTTTTCTGCTCACTGCAAGCATAAAAAATATGTTGTATGTAAGCATAATAAATAATAACATAAATGAAATCATTAAATAGTAATACAATATTTATGTTATATGCCGTAAATGCAACATAAATTACGTAATTTATTTTACCCTTGTTCTACAAGCATTTTTTTTTTTTTTTTTAATTTTATGGAAATTTTCTTTAATGCATGTGAAATTCTTCATTTTTTTTAACGTTAAATAGTGTCTAGTTTTTCTGATTTAAATATTTCAGGCCTCACTTTGTCAGTGTACATTCTCAATGAACCCTATAGTAATAGGATTTATAGTTTTTAAATATGCAGTATTATTATATACTCTTTGCTATGCTCGATAATCAAATCTCGATTCGCCAATAGATTTATTCACTCGTATATACTCGTACTTAACATTAAAAACATACTTCATATTTTACAATGCACAATAGACAACTTGCATGCCGTTTTTTTATAGTCTTAAAAAATTCTTTAGGAAAAATAAATAATATAGGTGCATATCGAGGTTGGGATGCAGAAATGCGACCGATGAGAAAACTCATGAGGTTTTTACTCATGATTTTTCTCATCGGTCGCATTTCTGCATCCCAACATCGATATAAAACTTCTTAAAAAATGCTCCTTCATATTTAAAATAATTTTTGAAATTCAAATTTTATTTGAAGTAAAGACGGTGGCTATTACGCCGAAAGACGGTTCGCGTTTCTTTTGCTTTTTAATTGTTGAAATCGTTCAAACGAGTTCGCACCAACTGAAGAATTTTTTTCAACGGCTGAATTTTTTAAACTGCTCTGTTGGAGAAAATACAGATTTTTTAAAAAAATTCGGACGTTGAAAAAAATTCTTCAGTTGGTGCGAACTCGTTTGAACGATTTCAACAATTAAAAAGCAAAAGAAACGCGAACCGTCTTTCGGCGTAATGGCCACCGTCTTTACTTCAAATAAAATTTGACTTTCAAAAATTATTTTAAATATGAAGGAGCATTTTTTAAGAAGTTTTATATATGCACTAATATTATTTATTTTTCCTAAAGAAATTTTAAAGACCATAAAAAAACTGCATGCAAGTTGTCTATTGTCCCTGCTCAAATGATTTGTAATTTTAGTATCATTAAAATTTATCCGTCAGTTTGATATAATATATTTATAATATTATTTATTAATAAAATATAAATTATAAAAAATAATAAATTAAAATATAAAATTAAATCCCCAAATACTATATTATTATTAATATTATACTGTCTGAATAATATATAATAATTTAATATATTATATTTAATTTGACGTCAGTGCTACGTTGGATAACTCAATAACATGGGCTACATAGAATAATGAATAATATTGTTACATTAAAAAAGTAAACGAATATTTTAAGAGCATTGATGCGTTAATAGATCGAACTATTATATCAAGTTGTGTTTTTGAGAACAACAAAAAATTAACCGAATTCACAAAGGAAATAAAAATAAATAAATAAAGTTCATCCTATATCGTGCAATGTTTTTCATTGATCCAGTATGGCATCAAATCGCATTTAGTATGACGTCAAGCGGACAAACACTATATACATGCCACTAACCTATATTCAGATTTTGCTTCATTTAATTATGCACGGTGAAAGTGCAACCCTACTTTCATGATCGTTTGATTACACTACATTGAGAGAAAGCCTGTGGCGTTATATTTACTGTACTGTAGTTGCATATCAATTTTGGTGATATTTTAGAAGTGGTTGCGATTATGGTGTAAAGTTATTCCATCAAAATATAGTAATAATAATAAATAAAACAACAGAGATTTGAAGCCAACTTTATATTTTTTCTATTAAATAAATGAACACATGATGAAGATGAGTGTAAAATTGAGCAAAATCTACATAATTCGTTATAAAGTACCAGTTCTATAACATTTTAACAAATAAAGAATATGATCATGTAAATTCTTAAATATTTTAAAAGATTATCAAGTTATCAATTACTAATTAAAAGCTTATACATTAAGGGAGTAGGGGACCAACGTCGGCCATTAGACTCAAACTTTTCTCGTCAAAAAAATCTGAAATTTTGCACAATGATACTTCAGCTTGAGACAATTTCAATTATATAAAAAAAAAAAAAAAAAAAATTTGGCGGGGGGGGGGGGGGGGTCATCGTGCAAATTAAATTTATATAATTTTTTGTAATTTTAAACCCATAAGGCCCAATGTTAAGTTCAATATTTTTTTTTCTATTTTCCGGGGCGGTCAAACATCTTGAAATTTTTATCACGGCTAAATGTGACCCTTAACTACACTATGACAACAAATTTAGACCTAAAACACTCCTAGTCTTTGAGATATAAGGTCGGTACCCTACTCCCTTAAATCATACCATAGTAAGTTTCATCAGTAAGAAACTCTCAATACATACAATGAACTGATTATAACTCAGTAAAATTTCCTTTATCTCATAATTATAGATAATAATTTTATATAATATATTTATTAATAAAAAGAATTATAATATAATGAAAAAAATAATATAATATAAAAATTAAAATTGAATTAATATAGTACAAATTTATTACAAAATTTATATATAAAAAAAAATTATAATTTTATTTTGATAAAATTTTGAATACCTTGGTTTCTACACTAATACACTATAAATTTAATGTTTAAAAGTATACGTTAACAATTCTATCATCTTTCGTCGGTACTTTAAGCAGTATATAGTTTAAAATATTTCAAAAATTTTCCAAAACATCAGTTAGTAAAAAATCGAATAAATAAACGAAGAATCCAGCAGAAAAAAATAAATATATAATATTAACCAATATTCAAACTCGCGGTGAACGTGTGATTCGTGGAATTTTTATAAGTGTTTTTAATTTTTTAAAGCTTATGTTTTATAGTATGTGCCATGAGAAACTTATTAGTCAGTTATTATTTATTTTTTAACAAGACTTGCTTTAATTTGTATTGTAATGACGTCACTATTTTAATAAAATATTTCCTTGCAATTTCTTTAAAGTTTTTTCCGTGTAAAAATCACTACACCTTGCTACAACGGGAAAATATTTAACACGTAAGTTTAAAAATTGACACAATTGTCACGACATGTCTCTTTTGCATGTGGAATATTAATTATCATATTTAGTACGATAATTATCATCACCTAATTCAGTAAAGTAAAAGTACTGTACTGATACTGTGCACCATGCACATTTAAATGGAGGTTATCGTTGAGGCATGAAATGTCTCTTAATTTCATATTCTTTAGCAATGCAAAACAACGTGTGTTTTTTTATTGTTATCTTATATTTTTTGAGAAAACTACTGCATCGAAGCCGAAAATATTTAAATCTTAAACACATTCTTACGTGTTTTAACAAATATTTTAAGAATTTTTCTTCAACCAGTATACTCCATTTAGTTTGAAAAGTAAAATTTTATCAAAATTTCATACAATTATAAATATTGACAAAGTATGTAATATTGTTTTCCATGGTAACACTCAAATAGACATGTATTTTGTAACAAATAATACATATTGATCTTGAATAATTGAAATTAATCTCATTCTACATTTTTGTATAGTGCATGCTGCCTGATGTGTGTGTGTGTGTGTGTGTGTGTGTGTGTGTGTGTGTGTGTGTGTGTGTGTGTGTGTGTGTGTGTGTGTGTGTGTGTGTGTGTGTGTGTGTGTGTGTGTGTGTGTGTGTGTGTGTGTGTGTGTGTGTGTGTGTGTGTGTGTGTGTGTGTGTGTGTGTGTGTGTGTGTGTGTGTGTGTGAGTGTGTGTGTCTGTCTGTCTGTCTGTCTGTCTGTCTGTCTGTCTGTCTGTCTGTCTGTCTGTCTGTCCGTCCGTTGTTTCGTCCTTCCATCTAACTACTTTCCTTTCAACCCCCCAAAACTTAAATAAAAAATACAATTAAGAAATTCGAAGCAGTTGAAGAAGTTGAGCCACATACTACCCGCAGCTAAAAATATTGAAATTGTACTTGGGTCAACAGCCAGGCAAAGGTAAGTAAGTAACGCAGTTCCTCAAACTTGTACTGTATGCACACTCAAATTCTAATCACACTACTATAAGACACGCCAAGTATAAATACTCTGGCACGCCTCGCTTAACCTTATCTCTTTCAGCCTACCTTATTTACATACTTACATATCTGTCCTAACTTATTTACATATATTTAGTATTGACATGGGATTCTCTTTCAAAACTTTCCTTCATATATTTGGAAACAAAATAAAAAATATACATAGCTGTAAATTTAAACCAGTTCGAGTACCTACTCAGGCAAAAATCTTCGTTGTTGTTGTTGTTGTTGTTGTTGTTTTTTTTTTTTTTTTTTTTTTTTTTTTTTTTTTTTTTTTTTTGAAAACGTTTAACTCAGATTTTGAGTTTTTAGCTCGTACACGAGCTAGCCCGAGTTTAGTCCGTAAATGGCTCGTAGATAACGCATTTTGTTCTACAATGCTGAGGGTTTTAAAATGACTCAAATCAATTAAAAAATAAACCTACTATTAACTTCATAATGTCATTTGAAAGTTAATAGTAACAACTATACCTATAATAAAATTTTCAGAACCCGTGACCATCAGATAAGAGAGAAAATAATAATTATTGAAATTATTATGGGAGTACTAAAACTTCCAAAAATAAAATAGAAATAAGTAATAATAGTAAATAATATAATAATAATTTAAATTCTAGTATGGTGACCCCCTAAATATTTTACATTTTTGTTTTTTGTAGATACACTGCAAAATTTCACATTTGTGTTTCTTTACGGGCTTTCTAGTCGAATCCCGGAGTAGCTGATTTACCACCTTAATACTGTACAATACAATGCTATATTTAACATTTTGCTGTGGAAAGTTAAAATAAAAAATGAAAATGTGAATGCACATAGCTTCTGTGCTGCAAAGCTTAATTTATTCACGTTAATACCTATGATTTTACAGAATAATTACTTCATAAATATTTACCTACAAAAAATATACAAGCTGTTATATAGAGAAATTGATAGTTGATTATTTTTTTATGAGTTTGCATGATAAAAAATAAGTTATTTTATTTTTGAATATTTTTATAATATAACAAATTTGTAGAGAATTAGAAATGTAGAAATTATATTTCTACTAGTAAGTACATTTTTTTAAATTATATTTTTATAACTTAAATTTATAAATTTACGCTAATTTCTATCTTATATTATTTCATGTACTATAATTTTAAAAATAAGACTTTGGAGGTTTGTTACATTCAATCAGAGTAATATAGTCAAATCAAAGGGGAAATGTTATGACAATATACTAATGAAGCATGCTTAGTACGTTTTCTTTCACCCTTCATTATGACTTTATTACTACTGCCATCAGTAACCAGTAACAAACATGCAATGTTTTATTTTTAAATTTATGGTATATGAAATAAAAAATAAATAAAAAAGAAGAATGAAAACTGAAAAGTAAACACATATAAAATCTATCAATGTATGTAAAACTTAAAATGATTCTATTAGTTAAGGGAGTAAATGACTGATATCTCGCAATCCTGACGGTTGCAAATTATAATATTAACACAAAGTAAAGAAGAAATCGTACTTAAAAGTTTAGTTACGTCAAACATACGAAAACACGATCACATATTTGTTATTCAACTTTAAAGATAACATGTTTATGTGAATATTCAAATTTTAGTCAAATTAGAAAATTTTATAAAAATAAAAATATTATTAAAACTTTTTCTGGAACAAAAATAATAATAATACTCGACTTAATTTGAAAAATAGTGTTTGTTTTGTTGCAAATAAATTATGCACAAAAAATTATTTTGAATTATAGTTTTTTTTTTAATGATTCCCGGTCCAAGTCGGTCACCTTCTACGTTAATTTTTTGTTCTTATTATTTTTCTTACTAACATGAAATACTAATTCAACTTCATAACAGCATCAATGTTCTCAAAAATATTTCTTCGTAATTTTAAACTGGCAAAATAAGTCATTTTCCAAAGCAGCCCAGGTTATTGAGTGATCCAACATGGCGTCAACTTTAATATAAATGCATACACCCTATAGAATGAAAAAATGAAACAAAACAACTTTATTAAATTATACTGTAATATGAATCAAATTACTGATGACAGGTCATTGATCCTGAACAAACAAACATAAATTTATTACGTCACTGGTATACAGTACATATGTTAGGCAGAGGGAATATGGTTTATAAAAAAAAAATCTGTGCGTGGAGGCTGAATTTATCCCAGCAAAGCTCGTCACGTTGCATGTGGTTATTTTTATACTACACGTCTGCTTCTTGATAAAACATGAGAAATCTAGCGGAGCAGGGAAACTATAGCGACTTCGCTTACGTAGGCAAGTCACTGAATTTACGTTTCAGTTATAAATATATTTGCATCTATATAGGAAAGATTAAATTACGCAATTCTAAAATTCAGGTTGATTTTTTTTTTTTTTTTTTTTTTAATAATATAAAATAATCCTATCTAAAGATTTGTGACCAAGTATAATAATAATTAATAATATTATGAAATTATGTTTGAATTTATATATAATATATTTATTTGTGGAAGAAGAAGAAAACAAACTTCAATACTTTTATTACTTTGTATGATTATTTTTGTTATGAATATTATGTAACATGTGATGTTATTTTAAAAATCTATATTAACCAACCGATATGCCTTATCATTATAAATTATGATAATAATTATGATTATTTAAATAGCATAATTGATGCGAAATCAGATTTATCGGTTAAAAAAAAACTGAAAACCTGTGTTAAAACATGTAAAAGGATTTCTAGTTATTCTCATTTAAATATCTCTAGAATCAGTGCAGAAATTGTCTAAAAAATTGGGGGGAAAAGTGTTTCTTCCCATAAGCGTATTGTTAAATTAGGGGACCCTTTGTTTTCCCGCGCTCTAAACACTATTAGAAAATCATAATATTTTTACTTTGTATCATATTTATTATGCACTATAACATTAATTATGCTGTAACTAATGACCAAATCACTAGTGAACAAATTGTGTTGCTAATGAGCTAGCATAAGTATTGTATATTTTATTCTCATCTTGGAAAAAATCATAATATTCATAATGAATCATAATATTTTTGAAATTTTTAATAATTTTGATATCATTAGTCTAAATATTTTTCTTTATAATTTATTCATTTCAACATTTACGTAGGCAAGTAAGTTTTTTTTATGTTTCAGTTACATAATAAACAATAAAATAAATAAAGATTATAATCGTAAATATTTTTAGATTTGTCAAAATTCGTTATCGTTAATTATGCGCATCTAATAAATACATAAAAACATTTCGAAGTTTTTATTTTTTAAATCAACTCAAAATAAAAATTTGCCTTTGTAATAATTTAATTTTCTTCTGTCACCCTTAACTATCTCTCTCTCTCTCTCTCTCTCTCTCTCTCTCTCTCTCTCTCTCTCTCTCTCTCTCTCTCTCTCTCTCTCTCTCTCTCTCTCTCTCTCTCTCTCTCTGTCTCGGTTAGAAATCACTTAAATTGTAGATCCTTTATAATAAAAATGTCATAAGTTTTTGTTTTTATTATTATTTAATTTGCCCGTAAATAATAAAGAAATGCATTTTCAAAAGAACTATTTTTCATCAATTTGTACATTTTTTGTTTTTTTTTTAAATAATTTCACTATTGCTTTGGTAATTTTAATGGTTATCTTTCATTAACTATTATTTTTTTTTTAATCCAATTATTGTGATATATTTTTTTTACGACCTCTTGTAACTATCAAATAATCAAAGTATTTCATTTCTTAAATAAATAAACAAATAAACAAACAAATAAATAAACAAACAAATAAATAAACACCCGTGATACACAAAAAGTCTGATAAATGATTTATAAAGCATTGATAAATTTTGACTGATAAAGATATTATAAAATATGTATAAAGGTCTGATAAAAGTCTTATATGCGACACTTTTCAAACTTTTATCAGTCAAATTAACATGTATAAGCATAGGACAAATTTTTTCGTTTCTCCTATGCTTATACATGTAAAATTTTACATTGAAATTTGACTTGTAAGCTGATAAAACACTGAATAAAATCTGATAAATGTCTGATAAAAAGCTGATAAATGTCTGATAAAAAGCTGATAAATAATTATGCATTTTTCTCTTCCCTTCCCTCCCCCTTCCCCCTCCCTCCCTCCTGTACCCTTCATCCCACATTCCACCCAGCACTACCCACTTCAATGTTTGTCATAACATTGTTGCCAATTTTGCCTTGTATTACAAAATATTCTTATTAATTGATATTCTTCAATTAATAAGAGAAAAAAACTTTATTTTTCAAAGGATGCATCGGATTATAGGAGCGGATGAGTCGCACACATCGGTAATCGTAACAGCTTCAGATCAAGTTGGTTTCCTAGCTGTAACACATGAAATACAATTAATTACAATAAATATTGAAATAATTATTAATGTGAACATGTCACTTACCTATATATTAACATGATGACCACATGAAGCTCCTCTTACAAGTAGGTGAAGCTTCTTGCTGCTTAGTTTTAATTGAAATATGCAAGCGCTAATAAAGTGCGTGCATACTGCTCTGACTGACTTGTGCTACTGCCTGCTACCTCTGCTCCTGCTGTACACTCCAAAATTTTCTAAGTCCTCAACGGTTTCGTCTACCAAAAGAGGCGCCTCGCGTTCCCCTCCAAATTTATTTCCCGTTAGGTCATCAAACTTTTATCAGACTTTTGAAAAATTTCAAATTTTATTTTTAAGTTTATATATTCATACTTTTATCAGATGTTTGAAATTTAAAAAAAAAAAAATAATCAAACGTTTATCAGTCATTTATAATTATCAAACTTTTATCAACACTTTATAATATATTTATCATACTTTTTTCAGTTTTTACTCTTAGATTCAAAAAATTCTATCAAACTCTATCAGTCCTTTATCCATGTATTATCAGACAAAAACACTACTATCAAATGTTTATAAGCACTTAATCAAGGCTTTCTCAAACTTTTATCAGCATTTTCGTATGGCTCGGGCAAACAAATAAATAAATAAACAAACAAACAAACAAACAAATAAATACTGTAAATAATTTGACAAAAATATTGAGAACGTGCAGAAAACATACATAATAATATACATATATTTTTTTATCTTTGAGCTAATCATTAATTGATTACCCGATATAAATATCATATTTCTTCACTTATACAGCATTTGTTGACGAAAACTGCGTAAATTTAATCAAAACAATATTGATGTGTATTTTTATAACGTAAACGCAGTATATTTCTATTTAACGAAATGTTTTGCGTATCTCACAAGTCAGGAGAAAAACAAACAAAGTATAAAGGCGCGTGATGTTTAAGTGATTCATGCAGTGAGGTGAAACAAGGTCAATTTCGCCTTCATATCTTCCCACTTACAAAAATACATTAAGATCAATATTTCTAATAAAATGATATAAAATTAGTCCATATTGCACTACAAATACTTGATATTATACATTAAAGTTGAAATTATTCATAATTATGATATAATTTTCAACTTTATGTAAAAATAATTTTATACTGTGAGACACTTTTGAGTCATGGAGAGACAAGAGTACGCCTTCTTAGCATTGTTATAAGGTGATTTATCCTTTTCGGGAAGTACGATGTTTTTACAATTAATATTATGTTTGTATTTTTGTTATTTCTTTATTAAAGTGTTCTGATAGGTCTGTTGTAAAATTGATATAAGTTACCAAATATGTTTATAGTTACGAAAAAGAGCTTTAATTTTACAATATTTTTGTTTTTATAATGCATGATGATACAAAAATTCCTTTTAAAAGAGACCAAATTTACAAATTTAGGACAGTTTTCGGAAACAATAATAATTATAAATAAAACGGATATATTTAAATTTTTGTAATAATTTTGACAAAAAAAAATTATGATAAAAATAATAATAATTATGATAATACAATGATTCTTACGAGCAAGGAAGAAGAAGAAGAAGAAGAAAAAAAATAATAAAATAACTAACTAAAACATGTTAAAGTGTATTCATAGTATCTCATTAAAATTTTCCGGAATCGATCCAGTATTTTTCTCAAAAGATAATAAAAATAAGTAAAGAAAGAAGAAAAAAGGCGGAAGGGGGGTTCTCTCCATAAGCTCTCTAGCACGTCTCTGATTGGTGCTACATCATCGCCGGTAAGAAGCATTAAAATTGTTGAAAATATAATTTAATTATCAGTGTTTTTCAAGTTTAAATAAAGTTGAACTCTTTTAAACAATACTAAAAATACTTCATACCACGGTGAATTATTTAGTTCAGCTTTTTTTCATGTGCAAAAGTGTGACTATTCTACTATACGTCATTTAAGTTGTGCAATACTAGCTGCAAGGGATAATGTAAAATGCTGCAGTGCAATTAACGATAAAGAAAATTAGGGGTCCTCTAAAAAAAAAAAAAAAAAAATGCGCGCAATTTATTGTTCACAGGTCAGCCACAGTAACAGCTATTATTATAAGAATGTAACTCAAGTAAGTTTCGCTAATAATTATAATTTTTGATTCGAATTTTATTTTGAACTGATATAACAGGGATTTTCAGTGGTTTTAATTCCAATTCTCTTATATTATATCCTCTATATGAAATGTTTGAAATTTTTAAATATTGCTTCTTTTCACTTCTAAATTGTTGCTATACATTTCAAGGAGGTCAATTGTGAATTAAAATATCTCTAATATAATTACTAATTACTCTTATAAATTAAAATAATTTATAATTCTTTTTACTAATAAAAATAATATATTATATTTATATTAAAAAAAATAATATTTAAGTTTATAACAATTTGACATTTGAATGTTTTATTAATATTGTAAATGTTTATTTGTTTTCAATAAAACTAATAAAAAAAAAATTATATTCTATAATTATTTTAGTGAATTAATTATTAAAATGATTTCAATGTATATTTTAAAAAATAAAAATGTACTGGTGATTTTTTTTTTTCGTCATAAAAATAACAAGTGAGCAAATTAATCTCATGAAGTTTTGACAGTGAACAAAAAAATAATAATAATAATGATGTAGATTTTTAATTATTCAAATCAAATTATACTATGACATTGTGCTATTTTATAAATATTTTTAGTATTACTTTATTAAAAGATTATGATAAAAAAAAAATTCTACAATTAAATTCATAATTTCCTCATATTTTGTTTCATTCTTACATTTCTAATCTTTGCAGATGCATAATTGTTACTATTTGCAGAAAAAAATTGCAAATAGTTTAAAAAATTATTTTAACATTAATTTTTTTTTTTTCATATAAAAATAAAATATTATTATTATTTCAAAATAAAAATTCAAATATTATTTCTTTGAATTATACCTATTAATCCAAGGCATTAATCCAAGGGGCAAAATAATTATTTAAATTTCTCAAAACATGAAAGACATTTAAGTATAGTACAAAAAGCAATGAACATAGAGCATAAACATAATATCAAAAACCTTAATCAAAAGATCTCTATAGTTGTAACTATATTATTATATCTATAACTATATAATTAGAAAAATAAAATAAAAAAGCTAATCATATGGGAATTTCCAACGTAATTATCTCTGAGCAGAATGGAATCTTGAATATCTTGCTGAATATATAGCTAACTTTTTTTAAAATGTCCTAAAAATATTAATGAAATAAATAATCAAGGTACAAACTTGATAATAATGCTCTTTTTTTTTTCTTTTGAGATTTTAAATTTTTCCGAAAGTGAGTTCAAAGGAGTATTACTATATCTGTGATGAAAAAGTTTACTAAAAATTTGTACGTACACATAAAATAGTCTCAATGATCGCTAATTTAAATATCTTCATGAATTTTAGTTTAGTAGTTTTCTCTCTTTCTCTCTCTTAAAAAAAAAAAAAAAAAAAAAAAAAAAAAAAAAAAAAAAAAAAAAGGGCTAAATTAGGAGTCCCTGTCCCTATAAGCTTTTCCCGCGCAGTTCACCAATAACCTCCATTCTCATATGAGTAATGCTAGACACAATTAAAACTAATACAAAATTTCCATCATGAATTGTCAATAAACATACCTCAAATCCACCAAATCCTCATCATCAATAGAATGAACCGTCATGTTGGAAGTATCTACTTGAGCTGTTTCTTGAACATAGTCCTTATTCTTAGTTTGTTTTTTAAAAAAGCCGAACATGATTTAATTGAACCAAACTTTTATAACATACACATGTTCTGTTTTTACCCACTTCTCACTACAACCTCTTAACTTCTACTAAACTTGACTGAAGCTAGTACGACGATCACACGTCTCTTTCTATCCTCTCCCCTCCACTTCTTCTTTTCTTTCCTGTGACGTATATTTATAGTTCTCTGTCACAGAGTCACTCGCATGCTTTTTAATTTTATTTTAATTACGTTTTATTGCGATTTTATTTAAAACTTTTTAATAGTTAAAACGTAATTTAATGTATTTTAATAAAAGTATTGTTAAAAAAAATAATATTGCTTTCTATATAACGTTTATTTTATTTTTGATTTTTTTAATGAAAAAAATAAACTTTTTATTTTATTTAGATGGTCTTATATAACATTGTAGAAAATAGATGCAAGAAATAATTGAAACAATACGAATGTATTCGATTTAAATTAATTTTTATTCTGAATTTTATTGCTAATTTATTTGCAATTGTGAATAATTGTATAGCGTATTTGATTTGTAAATAGTGATTTTTAAAAGGTATTCTATTTTAATAAATTTTTTTAATGCAATAAATTGTTAAAAAATAAAACAATAGATATTATTTTACATTATAATATTTTTATACATTATACAGTTTAATATTTTTGTTAATTTTTATCAAATTATCAAAATTTGCACTTATAATAAAAATGCCATAACGTCATAGTTAATCACAGTGCGCAAAGTGCTCAAGGGTAATAAAAAAAGGTAAATGAAATTGAAATATTAGAAACTAAAACTCTTAAAAGCAGTATGTTATAGCGTAATAAATAAATAAATAAATATTACAAACTTATTGTTCGGTCTATCTTGTGCTATGGTGCTCCCGCCTGGCATCCTGGTACTCTCACGAACACTGTAAATCTTGAGCGCATACAAGGTCGTGCTACTCGTTTTATTCTAGGCTATTCAAAGTTTTCTAAGTGTGATAACAGTATTATTAGACTATCAAAATGTAAATTGCAAAGTATCACTGATCTTTGGAAAAGCATTGATATCAAATTCTTATCATCGTGTTTTTCCAATAAGTATGACCTTAATGTCTTCGATGTAAATAAATTATTTATTAAAGAGAGGCGCTCTGGCTTACGCGGTAGCTCTATTACTTTGGATTGTCCAAGGGGCGACTCTGCTTATACAAGTTCATTTTTTCACAGAGTTGTTTCTTTGTATAACGCATTGCCAGTTATGGCTAGAGCCCCTCTTCCATTGTAATCTATACCCTCTTGTCTAATTGTTAATATGTTTGTTTTTATATATATGTTATTTATTGACGAAGCAGTTTTTCTGATATAGGTGTGAGATCACTATAGTGTATAGGCATTTTGCCTTTTTCTCATCACCCGTTGGGTTACTCGTTGTTTTTTGTATTTTTTTTGTATGTACTATTCACAATCTTAAGCCCAATAAAGAACTATTATTATTATTATTATTATTATATTCTATAGGTGCAGGCCAAGAGATCTGGATGATGTACGATGTGCTACAGTTAGAACGATATTCAATTGAATAAGTTAATTAAGTTTCTATTTATGATCAGCAGAGATAAATAGGCTAAAATTTTGCAATATATATTTTTTAAATTACAGATATAGAATTATAGATATTTTATGCTTTATCACCTTGCTTTTTGTTTTATCGTTAATCCTGTTTTCAGAAAATCATTTAATTACTTTCAATATATTTTATTTACCTTTTTTTTCTTTTACTTCACGGCAGAATAAAAAGTAAGAAAATAATTGTGAGCAATGTAATATTAGTATGAGAAAATAATAATGAAAATTATATTTTGAAAAAACATAAAATATGTAAATAATAGTAAAAAAAAAAAAAAAAAAAAAAAAAATGATAAAAAAAAAAATTAAGTAAATAAACAATTGTTAGTTAAAGGTTATTCTTTATATCAAACGTGTAATTGAGTATTTAAATGTGTTGTCCTTAAAATTCATGAACCTTCAATGTCCCTTACATGTCTTCCAAATCTTGGCTGATTTATTAGACAAGCTGTTTTAAATTTCTCTCTCTAGGGAACACTGCGATACGCATGGGGGAAATTTGAACTATTATAAAATATGATAAGATAAGGATTGATAAGGCTGACTAAAAGGTCAGAAACGATATAATGTATGACGTAAACAGAGATAACTACTCGGAATTCTTGCACTCAGGTGACAACAAGACCTTTGTAAGGCAGTATTTGCAATATAGTATAGTTTTGCCTGCCAATCGCGGTGCTAGTGTAAAAGCTTGAATCATGCTTGTCTACAAATTTATACAGGGAGTCGGAAGAGATGTAAGGGACATTGATGAACCTTTCTATTTCACTGGTAAACTTGTATTACTATTGCATATATTTTTTAAAACAATTTTAATCCAATAGTAAAAAAAGTATACTCCTTTTGTTTATTTAACTCTACCACTGGTAAACTTCCAGTTAAATATGCAATGAATAATGTTCAATGTTAATTGAGTGAGCATCTTAATTAAATACGGCTATACTTGAGATAAAAATTTCCATGCCCATTACCCATTACATACAGATGACAAGATTATAAAAAATCAGCATTACATCTACGCAATTTGTAGATAAAATTTTAATATTAATTATTTAATATTGCTATAAAAAATTTTGCTCTGTCATGAAATATGTAAAAGATTGTATATTATATTTTAAACATTTTAATGTTATTATTTTAATTTTTTTTTTTAAATATATATATTTATTAAAAAATTAAATAAGTTATTAGATATAATATAAACATTATATATTAATAGTATATTTAAAAAATATATAAATATATAAAATACTAATCTAATAAAATTTTATGATGATGGTGTTACTGTCGTGTAGGTATGGAATCGTTTAGTTGCAAGAAATATAAATGTACAGCATGAGATAGAATAGAATGATTCCTAAGAGTCGTATTGCTAACTTATACTGATGAGTTATAGCTATTTTAGTTATGAGAATATGAATTTATAATTAAATTTAATAACACAAAAATAACTGCACACAACCTTTTAACCACACATAACCGTGAACGAAGATTATCGCAAGTTTATCGCGCGGGGAAAGCAAAGTGTCTTCTAATTTATAGTTTAACATTAACGCTTATAAGGAAAAACCTATTTTTTTTTTGTTTTTTTTTTTTTTTTTTTCAGTTTTTGAGAAAACTACTCCACCGATTTTATAAAAATTTAAATGAGAATACTAGACATGCTTTTAAGTGTTTCAAGCCGCATAGAGAATTAAAAAAAAATTAAATCGATTACCTCCATTCAAAGTTGTTTTTTTTCTTTCTTGTTTAATTATTATTTTAAAATGAAAAAAAAAAAAAAAAAAAACGAGTTTTCAATTTGACATAAAAGTTACAGCTAAATTTTGAACTTTAACGTTGCATGTTATCTTATTTTCAAATTGAAGTACCTTACAGTAGTATAAGACAAAAAAAGGTTTTAAAATAAGATCAAGTTTGATAGCTAAAGGCAATTAAAAGTACGATATTTCTGATCTCTATAAACCCTTAAAGTCTTAAACCAGAAGAAAACAAGCATTTTGATTTTTAAATAATCAATTGGTTATTATTAGTATTTTCCTCGCATGTATTTGAAAACCTAATTCAACCTGTTAACAGTATCAATGCTCTCAAAATTTATTATTATTATTATTTTTTTTTTACTGGCAATATGCGTCAATTTTCCATTCACGTCCATGTTATTTAGTGCTCACATATATAGCGAAGACTTTTATAATAATAATAATATAATTGCCATTTTATTAGGAGGCCAAAAAAGGTACATACCCACTTTCATGGTCCTCTGACTTTTAATTTAACAATAACCACATTTCAGAGTGTTTCATAATTTCAGTTTTATAATGTGCATAGGTCTATAATTATAAGTTTTCAATTAAAAATACTATTCAAAATATGAATCAACTTTACAGATATTCACTGAATAGAATAGAAGGTACAGACATTTATCACAAATATTTTATGATATTTAGAGATATATGAAACACTATACAGGATAAAGAATTATTATTTAAACCCTATTTCTTCTCAAATTTATACCATATTATTTATATTAGGAATTGCAATTTTTCTATAAGAAAAAAAATTGTTGTTCAGCCAATAATGCAACCAATTAGTAATTTTATCCTCTGTACCTACTTTTTTACTTAAAAACTATTGTAATAATGTTTCTCAATATTTGGTTTTAGATATAATTAAGTATACAAAAGCTGTATTCCAAATAGTTGTACATGATGCTAAGATGTACTACTTTGTTTTCAGCACCGGCTGTTATAGTTTTGTGGGCTACCAGACTAAGGTTATCGTGGTCTATTTCGAGTCGCAAAAACAAAGTTAATAATAGCCTCACTTAAACAAACTCTCCATCGTTGAAATATACGTAAGATAGCTTGGCCTTTAGTATTGATTGACTGTTGATTTTATTTATTGTTTTTACTGGAAATTATACTATCAGTCACATGGACAGAATTAATTATGTATAATTTAATGCTGAAGTTATGGTACTAAATTAGAACAGTATAAATAGTTATGCTGTAAAACATAATATTTATGCTCTATAATATCATAGTTACTTTGTACTAGTATATAGCATAGATCAACATCTGACAAAGTGAACGGTCTTGAAATATTTAATTAGCACGAAGTAAAGAAAAGGAATTATCTAATTAAAATTTTATGTTAATAAATTAAATAATCTTAATTGAAATTATTACTAATATATATTTTTTTTAAATCATATTTAACATTACATGTCTAACATTTCTAACTATTTATTGTAAATGACTGTACTGTAAAACAGTTGGGTTAAATTGAGAGGTTGTATGCCTGATTTCGACAAATAAAAGCCGTTAATTATTATTATTATTAAAGAAGAAATGTTACGGAAAATTTTAGTTACGTCTAAAACACATATGTAATAATAAATGACTTTTAATTCATTATTATAATATTTATATTTTAAATTAAATTATTTTGTAATAATTTATAAATTATTTTGTTTTTATATTATTGTCATTTATATTTATTGATATAATGTATTTATTAATAGAGAAATAAAACTAGGGGTTTTTATTTAAATTAAAAAAAAAGTATATATAAATTTTATCATTGATATTTACTGAAATATCTGTTCACAATGAATATATGACTATGGGCTGCTACTTCAGAACTGTATATATGGATTAATATGATTATATAAATATAAATTACTGTTGCTCGCAATTAAGGTGGGAAGTCAGGTACTGCGGAATTTGACTTAAAAATTGTTAAGAAAGAAAAACCTAAAATTTTGCACACTAATACAATACGATAAGGTATTTTCAAAAATGTATCAAAATTGGAAGGTCACCATACTAGATTTTAAATTATGATTTTTAGAAGTTTTATTCCCATAAGAGCCCATTGGTAATTTCAATAATTATTTTCTATCTTATGTGATGGTCAAAGGTTCTGAAAATGTTATCATAGGTAGCTGTTACTATTAACTTTCATAAACTTTTGAAGTGTTCTTTTGAAATTGTGAGATACAAGCCATCTATGTACAACCCTTAAAGAAGTATTACGTTGTGCTAAGATAGAGCGGCTCATAGAACATGAATATCTGAAAGGTATGAAAATACAACATGAACTGAAGATGAAATATTAATTTTTTGTCAAACACGAACAAAAACAATAATGTTATATCAATAAAAAGATATTATGTAAACTTATAAATTCGAATATTAGAAACTGGTATACACATTTTTGAATATAATATACGTTTATAATTTTTGTGCATTGGATAGTTTTTAATTTAATTTAACCATTAATTATCATTGTTATTTTAAAATTTAAACGGCTAAACATATTATAAATTCATTATTTTTAAACCTAATTATAATAATTAACGGCTTTTGATACGCAAAATCAGGTTACAAATCTCTTATTTTCCCCCAAACGTTTAACAATACATACTATCAGGTTAGATAACGATTAGGGGACATAATATATAATATGACGACTTCATCTTATGAGCTGGCCGAGTGGTAAAGGCAGTTGACTCGTTCTCTTTACCTTTCACACAGTGTGTGTGTAGTGTGTTACGTCAAGTGTATGAGAGAAGGAGCACGTTTTTACGTGCATTTCATGACGACGCACAGCATTCGGGAGTTTATTGATTGATGTGATTGCACCGTCCAGCCTGCCTAGAGTTTCCACGATTTTTCTAGGCTGACATGTCGAATGCCGGAGTGTGTATTAGGCTGTGGCCAGCCTGTGTCTGCGGTTTTCATTAATGCTGTTCGTAAACCCTGTTTTCTGCACCAAAAATGACGATCGCCTATAGTTATTCAAATGGAATGCGCATTTTTTGGTGCAAGAAAACAGGGTTTACGAACAGCATGATGTCGATAAAAATTTGGTCTTGAAGGGGTAGTTAACAATAGCTTTTATTAATACTAATCATCTTGTTATGAAACCTCCCGAAAACGCGATCTCAAATTTTTTATGTAAACGCGAATAGAAAAAACCGTTACAGTGACCTTGAAACAACGTCACAGCTAAAACTTGCTCTCACGCTAGCTTAGCGCGAGTAAGAATAATTCTTATTTATATCTATCCATTATGAATATTTGTAGATTAAAAAAATTTATTTTACATACCTAAATATTACGTGAAGTGTCCAGCGCAATAATTACTCACGCTAAGCTAGCGTGGGAGCAAGTGTTAGCTGTGACGTAGGTTCGGGGTCGCTGTAACAGATTCTGCTCTCAGTACTTTAATATTTAAAATTTTGAGATCACGTTTTCGGGAGGTTTAATAACACGATGATCACTATTGAAAAAGCCATTGTTGACTATCCCTTTAAAGGGTCTATGCAAAAAATAATAATAATAAATAAAAATAAAAAACCTATACGTTTTGGATTCAGGATTTCTTAAAGAAAAATTCTACATCATAGTCTAATAAAAATTCTAACCTCATATTCGCACGTCAAAGTATCTGCTATATAAAATTACCTCGAAGTTTAATTTTCATGTTAAAAATAAAAACGCCTACGATATCCTGTGCTGGTGCGAGTATGACGTTTTGTTTCTCTCTTAACTCATGTGATCTCTCGCGCTTTCAAAGAGGATAAAAACAGAACAGTTCTTCCACTCCAGTACATTAAAATTGAAATAAATATAAACTTTTCACATTTTCTTATATAAATAAATATGTATGTATAAAAATATTTATGACTCCAGCTTTATTTATTGACTTTCTTATTTACGTCACAGTTTTAATTTTATATCTTCTTACTTTTTACTCAAGTTATACGAGGTATATTTTTATTTCACCATCATTGCAATCAGGATAACTGAGAAAATGCACAAGGAAATCATAAGTGAGTGGCGCGGTGATAATTAATAGAAAATAATTAACTAATAATTTGACCCTAATAACTTGAGGATGAGGAAGTGGCAAGGAGATTATATAATATGTAATGACAGATAAAATATATCAGGCCATATCTACAGTACATACATGTAGACGTAATACTGTTTCTTAGTTATTTTATTAGGATGTTCTCTTTAAAACATAATTATGAAAATATCATTGATGCTGATATATATATATATTTACACACACACACACACACACACACACACACACACACACACACACACACACACACACACACACACACACACACACACACACACACACACACACACACACACACACACACACACACACACACACACACACACACACACACACACACACACACACACACACACACACACACACACACACACACACACACACACACACACACACAGAGAGAGAGAGAGAGAGAGAGAGAGAGAGAGAGAGAGACAGACAGACAGACAGACAGACACAATTAATTTTTAGAATTTTAAGTTATTTAGACATTAAAATAAAGTCTTGTATGCTTTTTTTTTTTTTTTTTTTTTTTTTTTACTTTACCGCGCGAACCCACAAGTTATCCACTCATTGGAATGGTAATTATAGGCATAGGCGGAAGGAATTTATTTTTTTAATCTAGATTTTTATTTTAAAATTATTTTCTATTACAATTATAAAAAATAATAAATTATAAATTTTTATAATGGCTACTATAAATTTCCTTTAAAGGTAGTTTCTCTGTAAAATTTATTGCAACATTAGAGTGACATTGACAAGAATGGTTAGTGCACTTTGATTAAAACAATTACGAAATATATGATAAAATGTATCATAAATGTACAATACAGCATAATGTATGTTTTATTTATTAAAATAAATGCTTTATGCTACATATTTTTATGTTCTAATATATCAATATTTATGCTATAGTTAGGGCTGTTGATTAAAACCGATACACATCAAATCGATTAAATAACGATTCAAAGAACCAGTTATTCGCGAACCGATTAGTCGTTATTGAGAATTGATAATTTGATTATAAAAATCACTAAACAAGTTAGAGTAGATAATGATTTCAAGAATATCGCCAAGGAAATTTGCGGTGTTAAAATCGTTTGGCCATTAAAATAATATAATCAGTGTTCTATCAATTTTTTTAGATTTATTAATAAATATTATAAAAGTAGAAAAAAGTCAAAGTAGTATAATATAAAATAAGATTGAACGAAAAAAAGTATAATTTATTAATATATATTAAATTACTCCCCCCAAGCCCTACAATATATATTTTATTATTCTAATTCTAATAATATGTATAAATTTTACAATTTAATGAGGTTTCTTTATAAAATATGTAGCATTGAAATAAATTTATTTATCAAATCTTTTTTCGTAATTTTTTATTATTTAAACAAAAATACATAAAAAAGTAGTTATGTTTGCAAATATTAAGCCAATCTTGTAACTAGTAATAATTAATTACTAATTAAAATTCGTTTAATGAAAAAAAAAAATAATAATAATTTTTTTTTTGATCTAACGATTTTTTATTTTCAGTAATATAGTTGCTAAGTGATTTTCATGATTTTAAAGTCGATAAAGATTTCAATCGAATTTCATGATTATTTAAACAATTAAAATTGCTTCTTTTAAAAACCAATATAAGCTTATCAGTAATATATCTTCTCTTAACGATTAACGTTTTTTTTTTTTTTTTTTTTTTTTTTTTTTTTTTTTTTTTTAATATTTATTGATTATCTACAGCAGTAATATAATTACAAAAATGCCATGGTAAATTTCGTATACTTCATTCCTTCCGTGCACAAAACACAAGTTCAGTTTTCATTAGCTTGATGGTAAAGTATTATTTGGGAGGGGGGGGGGGGGGGTAAATTCTTCCAATTTCACCTTAAATTAGTAGCATTTCTTTTGCTGGATATAAATGGTGTAAAAAGAATTATTGTGAAACTAAAGTTCCCGTTTTGGCCATTTCATCACCAAGTTGGTCAGCCTTGTCCTTAAATATTTTTTTGGTCGTTATACGAATATGAAAGACAATTTAGTTATAATATAAGTTGCATATAGGGCTTATTAACACCTGCCTATAATAGGGTGTATGTATGCATATAGTCTGCGCTATTTAGGATCACTCAATAACATGGGTGGTATAGGAAAATAATTAAATTTGCAGGTTTAGAAATATATTAAGCAAAAATTTTTGATGTCATTAATGCTTTTAATAGGTTGAATAATTATGTGAGAAAAATAATAATAAAAATTGTAAAAGAAAAGAAAAAAATTTGATAAAGAAAATATCCATAAACGAAGTTTATCCTTTGCTGAACAATGTTGTTCATTAATCCAGTATGGCGTCAAAGTGCATTGAGTATTGCATTATGCGAATACATGTATTATGGATGTCTTATACCCGATATTTAGAAAGTATAAATGACAAAATATCTGAAATCTGAGACAAATTTCAGGTTTTCTCATTTTAGAACTTTAATAGTCGTAATAATATTTATAGTAAGTCGCCGAGGGATTATATTTAGGAGGGAAATCAAATCAGTTATTGCAGGATTTGACTTATACAAATTGTAAATAAATAAATAATATCTGACATTTTACAGTGGTATATTAGGATCAAATATCTTCAAAAATGTATATAAAAAAATGGGAGGTGCCTTGCTAGATTTTAAATAGTGTATAAATATTAGGAAGATATAGTCCCATTAGAAAATTGGATCTGAAAATTCTTATCAAAGGTAGCTGGTTCTATTATCTTTCAGATTTTGCTGTCTTTATGCAATCGTTAACTGTAAAAATCTGTCAAGGAGTAAATGAACACTTTGAATTGAAACTTTATGCTCTTAAAAAATTACTATAAATTTAAGATACCTCTTAACAAATATTTGATGCGATTTGAAGCACTTAAAACATTTATTCATTTAAAAAATTTCATCAGTATATTTCATTTCATTCCAATCAGTCATTGACAAAATATAATTGGATTGTTTCCCTATAGCACATGGCTTTTTGCAACAAATTATAAATAAATTTTATATTTAAAATAAATAAATAACCATTTTAAATTTTTGCTTTTATTAAACAAAAATTATTTAAATTAATAAATTTAATAAAAAATTATTTAAACTAAAAAAATATTTCATAATCTTAATTTTTTTTAATTATTAAATATATATAATTGTTTGTTTAAATATTGTATATGTTATATTTATTAATATATAATTTTACAATATTAATGTTCTACAAATCTCGGGAAAGCTGGTTAAAATAATTTAAATTGAAAGCCATAGACCATATAAAACAACATGTGTTTTTTAATGAATAAACACGAAAGTGGATATAAGAATTTATATCACAAAACAAAACACTTGATGGAACTTACATAAATAACTTTAGTTTGTCTCAAAACCCTGAGCTCCGTAACAGGAATCAAACAATTTCAATTTAAGCAACCCGCACAACATTTTTTTTTTTTAAACATATTTTTGCATGTTTCTGACGTGGGGCTAGATTAAGCCCCATGCCATTTCTGTCACAAATTTTAAACAGAAACTTCACTCCGAAACTGGCAGAGATACTCCGGCCAAATCAACATTGATATTCAGGTATTTTAGGATATTTGAAGAGTTTTTTGTTCGACATGTTCTACACCTTGAAAATACTTAGATCTATTATCTTACATTTCACTGCGATGTAATGTTTTGTTTTCATTATTTTTACTAAATAAATGGAAATAAACTTAGCTCTAATTAAAAAAAAAAAGGCAAAGTAAGTGTACTGAATTATTTTACACCTACTATTGCTGCAAAAAAAAAAAAAAAAAAAAAAAAAAAACATTGTTAAGATCAAGTTGTGTTTTTGAAGTCTATTATAGGGTGTAGGCATTCATGTTAAAGTCGACGCCATGTTGGATTACTCAAGAACATAGGCAGCATAGAAAAATAACTAATTTTTTCCATACGGAAAAAAATATTTATCAACTTGAGTTAATTGAACTTGACTTAGTGAACAGATTATTAATATTCTAAAATTTTATTAGTAAAAATTCACCAAGTTACTTCTTTAGCAAAGTTAATGATATGCGATAAAAAATAGTAGTTAATTTTTACTATCTAACTTAAGGCGGTGGGGGACCGACTTGGACCGGAAATCGCTAAAAGAACAACTATATTTTCCCAATAATTTTTTGTACATGATTTAATTCCAATAAAACAAACACTATAATTATCAAATAAACTAAAGTAAATTTAAAATATAATTTTTTCATACCAACAAAAATTTTAATGATATTTTTAATTGTACAAAAGTTTCTAATTTGACTAAAATTTCCCGCTCAAATTTGAATTTCCACATTTACATGTTATATTTAAAGTGTAATAACTTAAATATTTGATCGTGTTTTCACATGTTTGACATAACTAAATTTTTAAGTAACATTTCTTCTTTACTTTGTGTTAATATTATTATTCGCAACCGTCCTAGTTTGCAAGATATCAGTCGGTCACCTACCCCCTTAATTGTTTTTAGTCTCACAAATCTTGTTAGTAAATTTCAACCAACATATTTGGTTTTATCAATTTTAAAAAAATCTATAATCAACTATCATCATTACAAATAACTAACATGTTTTACAAAATTATTTATAATAAATAATGTTAATAGAATTCAATTAACATGTTAGTAACATCATTAAGAGACCGTTAAAAATAACCGTAACTTTCTTGCACCCCTTATTTGATCAGTTTTCGTGAGAAAGTGATACAGTAGACTTGTGCTCCTGAAATCATCAAGAATATACTTAAAAACAATAAGAAGATGAATTTACTCGGATATATTTTACACGCACTAAGGTAAGATACATAAAAATAAGCTATAATTATGGAATCATACTTGGAAATTTTTGTTAAAAATTAAGTACCATTATGCATAAAGAAGTTTTAATGTAAGTGTAACTCATTACACTCATTGCATTTCATTGTTTGTTTTTAGGGCCTAAAACTCTCCCGTTGCCCGCAACAGATTGGATATTTTTGGATTTACTATCATCTTATCACTGCAAGTCCAGCGTGGTCATATACGAGATATCACGGAGATGCTGGTGCTAAGTGACAACACAAGTGCTACCCCCTCATTATATACCTATGACTGTGACTGAAACTGAAAATTTAACCCCCGCCACCTGCCTTAATTACAGTGTAGTAAGCATAAGTGATTAATAAATCAATTTATCTGAAGTGAATTTATTTGTGTATTGTTTAATTTCCCAGGTATCCAAAAAATATAAATCAATTTATAAATATCCGACTATAGGTATAATAGCTAATTTAAGTTGATAAAATAAAGCAACCTTTTCATTAATAGTAAATAGCATAGATAGTAAACAGTTAATAAGTTAAGATAGTAAAAATGATTAACTTGAGTTAGTTACATTTTTATAAAAAAACAAAATTGGTAAAATTTACTAACTTGTCAATTACATACTACTACTGTGTTGTTGATTGAGTTAACTAACATTTGTTAGTTAAATTCACCAAGCAAGTTATTAAAGGCGGTTTTAATAAATTTTTTTAGTAACATACTGCAAAATGTTGGTACTTTTTTTCCGTGTTAAAAACTCTGTGCCATATTTTTGAGAGCATTAATGATGTTAATAGGTTGAGATAGTATCTCAGGTATGTGAGAAATATATAATTACAAAAAATTAACCGATTTCTCTAAGAAATTAGCTAAAAATCAAAGTTTGTTCTATGCTGAGCAAGGTTATTCATTACTCCAGTATGTCATCCAAGCGCATTAAATATGACGTCATGCGGATACATTTTATAGATTATTTAGATAAAAATTAATTATTGCTTTAAAATAATAAATTTGTTATTAAAAGTCAATAATTATTATTTATTTTTTTATTCTTATTTTTTTCCAGCGTTAACTTAACTTTTAGGAGTGTATTCGGATGACGTCATACTGAAGCAGATTTGACGCTAATGGAGCAATGCTCAGCATATCGATATTTACCCGTCGAAGTGAACGAACTACACTTTACAAATTTGACTCAAAATCAACGATCTACGTTTGACACTTCTACGCGTTTTAACAGGAGATCTATATGGGTGCAAACTTGGAATTTGTAATGTGTAGATCGGTCGTTTTGAACAAAATTTGTGAAGTGTAGTACGTACATTTTGACAGGTAAGTTTAGGACAAACGTCTTTTTTCTTTCAGAAATCATCTCTCAAAATAGTTTTATTGTTCCTTTTTTTGCATATTTATGACAGCCCGATTCAAAATATTGCAAAGTATCGTAAACGTGTAATTTCTTTATCTACTTGTCATTTAGTGATAACACAATATAAAATGGCTTCTATTTTATTATATAAGTACGGGACACCGTACATTACACATTTATTTGGCAACATAGCAACGACTTCAATAGTATTATTATTTATAATAAATTCTTAAACAAATTCACAAATATATTTATTTATTCATTTCTTTCATCCTACAATCACAATATACAACAATGCATGTTGGCTTAGGTTATTGCATCAGTTGATAGAATGGAGCTTATCGGTTTAGCGCGCGGGGAGACGCGGGGAAAGCTATTTTAACATTACGCTTATGGGGGAAAACACGTTTTTTGAGAAAACTACTCCACCGATTTTGGTGATATTTAAATAAGAAATATACATGACATACTTTGACAAGTTTTGAGCCATAGTCATTTTTAAGCATTTTTTTAAACCGATAACCTCCATTTGTAATGTCAGTTACTAATTATAATTGTAATCAAAGTCTTCATTTCCTAATTTTCTCCCTTCTTGATAACGACATATAAATCATGATATAAATGCCCTATTACAATTACTTACAATATGATTTTATACTTCATGTTTCATGAAGGGTCTCATATTATATTAATAATAATTTTATTTTAAATTAATTTTAAAATTAAATTTTAATATCTGATTTTAAATTGTATATTATTTTATTTTTTAAGCAATAATAAAATAATAATAATGAAAAAATATCATTGATACAAATTGTTTTTGCATTGTAAATACGTCTTTATTTTCTAGGTGCATAACTATAAAAATTAATTTATTTTATACAAAATAAATAACAATAATTTGAACTCTCGTTGACTTCGTTCTTCCACTTGGTAAAGTTTAAAATATTTCAAATTATATCCAATTTTTTATAACATACGAGTATTTTAAAGACATAATGCAAATAGTAGCAAAGTAAGTACTGAAGTATTTTTAACTCCTTGTGTTTTGCGGCACCTAATGCATTGGCCAGCATAGGGGAAACATTATTTTCCCCCATTTTTCGTAGAAATAAAAGTTTATCTTAACTAAACGCATTTTCTCATATTCTTTCTATTAGGACCTAGAAATATGATAGATTGAGATTTGAAGATTTGTTTGCTTAATATTAATAAAATAAACTTTTTTCCTATGCTGGCCTGTATATTCCTGACCAACAAAATGACTGCTTTTAAATATGAGTGAAAGCGGTCTATATAGAGTGTATTTAGATAACGTCACAATGAATGCACTTTGACGCCCTATTGGAGCATTGCTCAGCATAAGATAATTTTTTTTTCTTCTTCTTCAAAAATCGTCTAATGCTGTATGTTTTTATGTTCTCGCTTACATGAAAATCCAGGGTTCAGCCGGGTTTTTAAACCTGGCTTTTTGCCGGGCGTTTTTTTTTTTTTTAATAAAAAAACCGGGATATAAGATTTTTAAAAAACCCGGTTAAAAAAAAAACTATATTAATAACAGTCGAAATTCTTAATTTACTTGCATTACTAATTACTATGAATAAATAAACCTCTATAAAATTGATATTTGATATTTGATGTTTTTTTTTTTTTTTTTTTTTTCAGATGAGTAAAAAATATGCAAGTTTATTATTTTAATGTTATATTATTGTGAAAATTAGGAAAAATCTAAAAACAACTTTTTTTTACCTAAAAAACCGTTTTTTTTAAACGGGCTAAATAAACGGTTTTACCTGCCGGCCGGTTTTATTAAAAAAAATAAATGGGTTTAATCCGAACCCTGTGAAAATCTAATTAAACCTGTTAATAAAAGCTTGAAGTTTTGTATTTTCATACTAAACTTGCAAAATGTGTCATATTTCCAATTATATTGTAGTTATCACATATATGGCGTTGTTTATAAGTAAATGCATGCACCCTACATAAATTTCTTCTTCCTCACCTGTTAATTTCTGTTACCCTTTATTTTTTCTATTTAAACTGCTCACCAGCTACTATTACCAAATTGTGATAATACTGAAGAAAGAATTTTACAGTTTCGTAATTTCTAAAACAACTTTTCATTTTCTCTATATAAAAACCACCATTTCAAAGAGATGCATTATATTGTGAATTGTGCTTGCACATTTAGCTAATAAATAATAAATTTTAAAGCTTCATAATATTATAAATAGATATTTTATTTTAAATTTATTAAAAATTAATCAAAATATATTTAATTTAAAAGTATATATAATTTTATTCTGTTAAAAAAAAACTAAATAAAAATTTACAAAATTTTATTACATTAATAATTATTTTTTTGCTATGTCAGCAAAATTTTAAAGTGTTTTAATATTAAAACACTATTTAATACTATTTTATAGTGTTAGAAATATAATAATTTTATAATAAATCTTCCACGCTATCTTCGTTTTATATATATATATATATATATATATATATATATATATATATATATAAAACCAGACTAGACTATTAGGAATGCAATAAAAGTTCTGTATACAATATTTTATTTATTTTAACCGACTTTATTATTATTTCATGATATTATTATCATAACGTCATATTTAATGCACTTGGAGGCCATACTGGAGTAAGAATATCATATTATGCTCGTCCGACGTTTTTGTGTGCATCTGCTCACCTGAGCCTAACGTCGGACGCAAAACTTCATGAACAGAAGAAGAACAACACCCGCCACGGTTATCCAGTTAGAGCCTACGACACTATAGCAATGTCTCACCTCAATAATTTTTATTATTTTTCATTCACACTTGTAAGCCCATTACAAGTTGCAAACGACATTAATGCTCTCCAAAATATTGCAAAGTATTTTAGAAGTTCTGGTGAAATGTGTAATTTTTCATATCTTGGCCCATTCTATTCAGTGCTTACACACTTAAATGCTATTGCACACTGTAAAATTATTACATTTGCGTTGTGAGTAAACATTTGTTTTCTCAGTGTATAAATATTAAAATAAATCAGTTTTAATTGAAACAACTTTGAATTTAAATATTCTCTTTTAGCTTTATTCTTTCAAAGGATGAAATATTTCAAATTAATTATAATTTCTCATCGCATACTGAAACATTGAACAATACAATATTGTTTAACATATAGGATACACGCACGACACACGTCTTTTTTTCGGCTATTTTCTTCGTGAAAAAGTCAGCTTCACTTCAAGGGTCATCAGGTTGATAACTGGCAAAGGTCATCATTAGTTTTATGTTAATTTTGGCCTTGTATAGGGCTTACGATGTTAAATTGATAGTTATAAAATTTGAATTTCTTGCTTCTGAATTGTTAAAACACGTTAAAACGCACACCATCATAAATTTAAAAGCACAACTCAAAACGTATTTAGGATTGCATTACTATTTAGGATGTGAACGAGCCTCATTTAAAAGAACGAGGTGAAAAATGTGCTCAAAGTTGACTCTAAAAGAGAGTCTGGGTTCCACCAGAAATTTCAAGTTCTCATTGCTGACCTTTCAAATATGGTAATAAAATGTTATTTTTGATCCATATTAATAAATTCATCTTTGAGAAACTGAAATTTCTGGTAGAACCCAGACCCTCATTTGGAGTCACATTTCCACACATTTTTCATCTTATTCCTTTCACTGGGGGCTTGTTCACGTCCTGAATATTTTTTGAATAGTTGTGCTTTTTGCGTAATGTTGATGTGCAATTTATTGTGTTTGAACAATTTTGAAGCAAAAAATTCAATATTATAAAGTGGTAAAATGTGCAATAAAAAAACTTCCATGTATACGTAAAAGTGTTCATCATGATACATCATATGTGTATATGACGTTGATTTTAACATGAATGCATAATATGCATATACTCAATAATATAACATTTTCAGCATTACTATATTACTTCTTCGCCGTAAATTTTGTCAGATATCAACTACTAGATGGTGTTGCGGCTAAACCATGATTCTACTTTTAGCGTGTTTCCTTACTTTCACGCATCTACGTTTATCGCGATAGACATAAAAACGCGTATCTACATTTATCGCGACCACAGGTAAAAACATTTCTACATAGGAAAACAGGTGTAGAAATGTTTTTACCTGCTGTCGCGATAAATGTAGATACGTGTTTTTATGGCTATCGCGATAAACGTAGATGTGTGAAAGTAAGGAAACACGCTAAAAGTAGAATCGTGATATACTCGCAACACCATCTTAATATTATACTGCTTTTTTAATCACATATTTAAATCAAACTTTGAAGATCCAATTACACAACTTCAAAATCATGCCACATGCGATATGTTATCGACTTCTCATAAATTGAATTTTCTTTTTAAAATATAACGAACTTCAAATAGTTCAAATGCAATAATAATATAATATATAGCTCTTTTTTTTATTTTTAAATAAATAAATAAATAAATTTTTATCTTTGCCTTAAAAAGGAATAATTTAAAATAAAAATAACTCAATAGAAATTAATAAACAAATAAATACTAATAAAAAATTATATTCAATATTGTATTTTTTAAGTAATCATTTTTTTTCTATATTTCACAAATGTTATTAAATGTTAGTTTCTGTGTAATATAATGCTTAAAACCATAGACCACATAAAACATGTATTGTGCTTCTTAATGAATAAACACGAAATAGGATCTTTAAAACTGTTTACAATTTTTACCCGAATGTTAATGTAACCCCACGAGACATCGTGAAAATACTATAAAGTATGCAATTTCTATGACTATTCATGTTTATGACATCAGAAACATGCAAAAATTAGTATGACAATGCTGTGCAGGTTGCATAAACCAAAAATTCTGATCACTGCTACGGTGTGAAATTGAAAAATTAGCTACCGTTGGGTTTTCAGACAAACTATTTAAAGTTATTTATGTAGGTCCCATCAAGTGTTTTGTGATATAAATGCTTATGTTTTTCTCTTGTCTATTCCTTTATAATATAAACTTCTTACAGAGCATTTTAAATTTTTTTTTTTGTGATAACTTTTGCTCGTTAATTTACAATAATTGTATGCATATGCTTATATGTTTAATATTGTTATTTATTTATTTATTTATTTATTTATTAATATACTTTGAAATGTATATAGGGTCTATGCATTCATGTTAAAGTCGACGCCATGTTGGATAACTCAATAACATGGGTGACATAGGAAAAATATCATTTTAGTTTAGTTTATTGTTAACCAAAAACAGGCAATTTTACTTGCCCAATACATTGGCGGTACACACAGTACATTGGTAATAGAGTACAAATTTGTTTAGAAAATACAAACAAAAAACACACATATATATATATAAATAATATAAATATATAATATATTGATAAACATTTTATGTATATTATTAAAACATTTTATGTATATTATTATACATAATATGTAATATATATATGAAATATTTATCATATGTTATTATTAATTAAGATTATTTGTATATCAAATGAATAAAACTGGAAAGAAAAAGAAAATTAAGCATTATTGAATACATTCTTAATATAATTAAAAGATTCATTTAATACATCAATTTGCTTTTCATTACATACTAAAGTAGATCTTGGAATGAAAGAATTTTTAGATACATCATTATTGTATGTTACTACTTTGAAAAGCTGAGTGTTTCGCAATACTTTTAGGCAATTATTGAATTTTATTTGGGAAGAAACAGAGTTGTCATCTATTTTGTTACCAGTTTAAAAACACTATGCAATATTTTTGAGAGCATTGATGTTGTAAATATGTTGAATTAGTATCTCAAGTATGTGAGAAAAATAGCGATAACAAAAAATTAACCGATTTCCCAAAGAAAATTGGCTTAAATGAAGTTTGTCCTATGCTGAGCAATGTTATGCACTACTCCAATATGGCCTCAAAGCGCAATAAATATGACGTCATCCGCATACACCCTATATATGTGTGTGTGTGTATATATATATATATATATATATATATATATATATATATATATATATATATATATATATATATATATATATATATATATTTTATTTTATTGCTTCTATTCTTTACACAAATTTCACAAATTACGATAAAATGGTGAAAAAGATTACAATGTTAAAAATTTCAGCATCAATTAATATAGAACAGAGAAATAGAAGAATTTGTAAGTACTCACACTCACACTGTCTGGCTTAGAAAAGTTTTTTTTTTTTTTTTTTTTCTTCTTTCTTTTCTTTAAATATTTGCTCCCAAGCACCAGGTAAAATGCAAGGAATTCCAATGACGTCATGAATTAAATTAAGCTTACAAAGTTGCATCAGTAAAATCCACCAGAAGTTTGTCCTAATTTTTATAACAACAAGCAATTGTAATTAAATAAACTAAAATATATTTTATAAATAGTCCCTATATAACAATTAATAAGGGGTAAGTTATTTTGTTGACCTCTTTTTTTTTTCTTTGTTGTTGTAGTTTTTCTTTACTTTAACGAGACGTACTGACTTTATGTTCTTATTTATAAATAGTTCAAGTCATCTTAATACAATCTTACGTTTTTATATTGTGATACACGTTCTGATTACCAGAAAATAATGCTTTATATCAGCGGTACTATATCTTATTTACTACCAGTATATACAATACACGAAAAAAAAAAAAAAAATCTAAAGAGTTACTATATAATAATAATATTAAGTAAATTTAATAAGGCGTTGTGAGGGCTTGACAGCCCTGTCTTAAAACCTTGACCACAACATTACAAGTAAACTTTACATGAGTAAAAAAAAAAAAAAAAAAAAAAAGAGAGAGAGAGAGAGATACAGCATTGAAACACCACATAATTGTTAACAAATTTAAAGTTATACATTGCTAGAATTTTCAAATTTAATATACATTTTTTTCCAAAAATTATCAGAGAAATATACTTTTGTTTGTTTGTTTGTTTGTTTGTTTTTGTTTTTTTGCTTATTTTGAATATTTTTATAAAACAAGAAAATTTAAATATACTAGACTTATATTAATGCTGTTCGTAAACCCTGATCTCTTGCACCAAAAAATGCGCATTCCATTTGAATACGAACAGCATTATTAATAACAATAATGTAATTAACTCAAAGATAATTAAACGTTAGAAAATACATTTTAGAATATAAATAAATGATTTTGTCTAGTATTTTTAAGTAGATATATTATTAGGGAATGGATTACAAATAATTTATATAGGAACAGTCCGTAAATGCAAATAATTTAACCCAATTTAATATTTGGCTTCAAATTAACTTTTTATAGACTTTCTTTATAGTAAATTCGTTAGATACATACTAAGATTTTTAGAATCTAAAGCCAATGGAAATTTTTGGTTTTTCTAGTTATAAGTTTTTTAAAATATAAGGTTATAATATTTATTGTATTATTTTATAATTATAAATATTTAAAATATGTTTTATAATTTATGTAATTATGAAGTTGTTATTTAATTATTATAATATTTTTATATTAAAATAAATAACATTCAAACAATTTCTTTATAACATAAATGTCATTACTTAACATTCAAAATCATTCAATCAAGGAGATTTATAAAATGAAAATAGGAATAATGCAAAAGTAAATGTTATTTTAAGTGAGAAAACGTCTTCTGTATCATGAAGACGTTTTCCAAAAGTTACAAAATTATTATTTTTTCTTCAATATATTACAGAAAAACACGTAAAAATGCATTACATTACGTGTAAAACAAGTATAATAATATACATTGCATGGCTCATTTGTGGCAATATATGCAACCATACTAAAAAAAAAAAAAAAATATATTCTTACTCATTTAACGTAAAGACAGAATACCTTGAACCAAAAACGTGCCTGAAATATCCTAACATATACCTAAATATCAAGGTTGATTTGGCCGAAGTCCTTGATTCCTAATTTATTTTCCATACCTAAAATGGTAGCAGCCTTTTTATGACGCCACAGCTCACCTGTTTCCACGCTCTTGAACTTGTAAACTGTGACGTCATAAACCCGCAACTGCCATTTCGTGAATGGAAAATAAATTAGAAATCAATGACTCTGGTCAAATCAACCTTGATATTTATCTTAGGATATTCTAGGCATGTTTTTTGTTGAAGGTGTTCTACGTCTTTAAAGCTATTGTTTGTATGTAGAACAGGTCCTTATATTTGAGGGTAGTGCATCATCATAGAAAAGGAAAATATATTAATCTAGTCCTATCTGACTTAAAGAGAGCTTAGTAACATAAAAATTATTGGCATTGCGAATATAATTTATAAGTGGAGTCTGTGGATTTTGTATTGAATAAATTAAGAACATTTCTTAAAAATATAACGCATTCATAAATAAAAATGCAAGAAAGTTGGCATGACGTCATACTGAATGCGCTTCGACGGAATACTCGAGTAATGAATAACATTGCTCAACATAGAATAAACGTGTCTTTTGTTTATTTATATACTTTGTAAATATTATCGTAAATATGTAAATATGTAAATAACCCTCGTAAGCTGCAACGCTAACTAACTAGTTAAACCGTAGTTAAGTTGTTATTTTGATTGTTGTAACAATTAAAAAAAGATAACTAAGGTTTAACTAGAGGTTGCAGCTTACAGCCCTCTAGTACTTGAAAATTTAATTTAACCAAGTAACAGCATCAAAGCTCTAAAAAAATGAAGCTAATAACTATTTCAAACTAGTAAACTTGGCCCATGTTATTTACAAGTTAGTACTCACATATGGCGTTGCCTATTATATGCAAGCATTCTATAGGGTCTATGCATTCATATTAACGTCAACACCATGTTGAATCACTCAATGGTTTTAGTAAGAAAATGACTCATTTTGGCAATTTAAAAATATTAAGCAATATTTTTAAGACAATTGATGATGTTAATAGGTTGAATTAATATCGCAAGATTCTCAAGCATGTGAGAAAAAAAAAAAAAAAATTAATTGATTTTCTAAAGAAAGTAGGCAAAAAACGATGATTGTCCTGTGCTGAGCAATTTTATTCATTACTCCAATATGGCATATAAGTGCAATAAGTATGATGTCATGTGGATACACCCTATAGACCCCTTGCACATTCCTGCGCTTTGTCGCCATGTTTGTGGTGCCTAATGCATTGTCCAGCATAAGAGAAACATCATTTCTCCTACTTTTTCACATAAAAAGAGTTTATTTCAACTGAACTATTTTTTCTTATATTCTTCAAACTTATTAGGAGCTAGAAATAAGGCTTTGATCAGGGTTTGAAGCTTTTTTTTTTTTTTTTTTTTTATTATTAAAAAAAAAAAAAAAAAAAAAAAATGACGTTTTTCCTAGATGCTGGCCTATGTATTCCTGACCAAGAAAATGGCGGCTCTTAAAAATGAGTGCAACCGGTCTATAGCGTTCTGTCTCTAACAATGTGCGTCAGTAATGCTAGCAGTTGACTTGGCGTATATGTGCGTCTTGAAGTGTTCGCTAGACTGAACGTCTTGTCCGCTATAATTAGCAACCAACAACAAACAGAGCGCACGTTCTCGCGTATGTACTTGTAATACTTTACAAAAACACATACATGCTCTACGCATATTGAGAGCAAAATATTAAATGATTAGTGTGATTGTAGCGTCTAATCTGCAGACATAATATTTCCACCCGTTTTTTAACTACTCAATAATTATAATATAATTTTTTTAATATTTAAAAAAAAATTTAAAATGTATAGTTTTTTTTGTAACAATATTATTATTATATTTGTTTTTACACAAAAAACATATTACATTTTCTTTTAATTTATTGTAAATAACATTAAGTATTTTAATATGAAACTTAAATATATTAAATTTTTTAACATTATTAATTTTAACAATAAATATTATATTTAAAGTAAGAAATTATATATTTTATTTAAACTGCATGCTCGAAGGTAATGTATTGTTTAAATAAATGCTTCTGTTGTGCAAATGTAATGGATGCGGTAGTCTGGATCTCCATATATGGTTAATGAAATACATACTAAATTAACAAAATGTACTGCTATTTAAATGCATAGTAATATTATAATGAAATAATATATTGTATGGTAATTGGACTAGTTATCGGCAGCTTAAGGGTCTTAAGGTTGAAATTCCTATAGTATTGTTAAAAAAAGCAGCCAAAACGACACTGCCGCACTTATCGGCAGTTTATTTCGGCCCCCTCTAGTGAAAAAAAAAAGTTTAAGGTAGTGGTATGGAAACTAGACGAAATTCTAAGATTGGTTAGTTCTAGTTAGAATCTCGTCGCCGTAAAAAGATCCTGCCGATAACTATAGTACATATTAGACCATATATATAGTAAATTAAAACAATAATTTCTATAATATTGTTTCTATACTTTTAATATTTCATATTTTTATTTATCACTTTATTTAAGAGAGTAGGGTACCGACCTTATATCTCAAAAACTAGAAGTGTTTTGCGTTTAAATTTAGTGTCATTGTTTAGCTAAGGGTCACACGTAGCTGTGATAAAAATTTCATGATGTTTGACCGTCCAAAAAAATATATTGACTGATAAAGGAACAACTGTTTTGAAGCTGACTATAAGCAATTGCGTTCATATCCGCTTCCGTTTCGACTTACTGCGCATGCGTAGCAGGGGCGGATCCAGGAATTGTGTTTGGGGGGGGCGATTTCCTAGAAAATTAACCATGTAGGACCGGGGGGGGGGGGGTAGCGCGCCGCAGGCGAAAAATTTTATTTGGCCACGCCCCTTTTTGGAAAATATTGCAAAATTAGTATGCCTTTGAAAAAATATTCTTGAATTGCAAAATTTTTGATTTGGTAGTTTTTTTTTTTTTTTTTTTTTTTTTTATGTAAGCAAAAAAAAAAAAAGTAAAAGTTGAACAAATGATTTCTGAAATATTTTCTATTTTCATCTCTTTGTAAAATTATTAATGTTATTTCACTGAAAAAAAAAAAAAAAAAAAAACTTGAAAAACTTGAAAAAAAAAGCAAAATTTAAATAAATTATTAATATTGTGTATTATTTTATTATTATTAATTTATTTATTATTATTATTTTTTTTATACACCAATTTACTAACAATTGTTTTGCAATTTTTAAAACTATTATCGATATTGTAAAACATAAAACTCATATTTGGATGGAAAAATATTTTGAGATAAAAATTATAAAATTTACATTAAAGTTTTTTTTTTTTTTTTTTTTTTTTAGTTCTTATCGTGAGCAAAATATTTCGTGGAGGTCCAAGTATTAAGTATTAACAGAACTATATCTCTGATATATTACCCTGATGACATGACAACTAGGGGATGTTAAAAAAATTATTTTTTGTTATACTGTATATTTACTGTAGTCAGGATTCAAACGCTTATCCAGCAATAAAAGTTGCGCCGAAGGCGCAAAAAATTTTTTTTTTGAACTAAATTTTTTTCAACTTTTGCTCATTTTTTTCAACCCACGTGGGCCGTTTGGGGGGGGCGGTCGCCCCCACCGCCCCCCCCCTGGATCCGCCCCTGTGCGTAGTAAGGAGAAAAGGAAGCGGATGTGACCGAAATCGCTTATAGTCGGCCTTAAAACTGTTGTTCCTTTATTAGTCAATATATATATTGAAATTAACATTGGACCTATGGGCTTAAAGTTTCAAAAAATCATATGAAATTAATTTCCACGGTAAACCCCCCAAAAAATGTTATATATATTTGTAATTGTCTCAAGCTGAAGTATCATTGTGCAATCTTGCAGATATTTTTGAAGAGAAAATTTTGAGCCTAAATGGCCGAGGTCGGTCCCTTACTCACTTAAGATTTTAAAATAAATTGTTTGTACAATTTATTATTTTATAATTTTTTTTACAAATTTTTTTTTTATAAAGTTAATAAATTTATTATCTATTTATTATTTATTTATCTATAGCATTATAGTATAAAATTTAAATATAATAAAATTATTAAAATTTTTAATTTCAATTATAAATATTATATTTATAATAATAAAAGTTATTTATTTTACTTTAAACTCCATGAAGACAATTTTATTTAAAATATTCTTTGAATATACAGGTGTGAGCAATGGATGGTAGATTGGTTAATGAAATACATACTAATGTTAAAGTCGACGTCATAAGTGAGTACTAAATAACATGGGCCAGTATAGGAAAATGACACATTTTACCAGTTTAAAAATACTTCGCAATTTTTTGGAAAGCATTGATGCTGTTAACAGGTTGAATTATTACCTCAAGTATGCAATAAAAATGACCAAAATATAGCCAATTTTCGAAAGAAAATAGCCAAAAACTACGTTTGTCCTATGCTGAGCAATGTTATTCATTGCTCAAGAAGAGCATCGAAAAGCACTCAGAATGACGTCATGAGTACACACCCTATAGCGTGTATGCGGATGACGTCATATTTATTGCGCTTGGAGGCCATACTGGAGTAGTCCATAACATTGCTCAGCATAGGACAAACTTCATTTTAGCCCATTTTCTTTGGGAAATTGGTTAATTTTTTGTTATTGTTTTTTTTTCTCATGTACTTAAGATACTAATTCAACATATTTACAGCATCAATAATATCAAAAATATTGTATAGTGTTTTTAAACTGGCAAAATGATTTTTTGTCCTATGCTACCCATGTTATTGAGTTATCCAACATGGCGTCGGCTTTAACATGAATGCATAGACCCTTATATAAATTTAATAAATAATGACTGTGTTCCTATACTTTTGATATTTCATCTTTTTATGTATCTCAATCTTTATTTAAATATATTATACTTATGTATGACTTATAATGGAATAACTGTTTTGAGGCCTACTATGATCAATTTTGTTCACATCCGCTTCCGTTTCTACTTCTACACATGCGCAATACGTCGATACGGAAGCAGAAGTGAGGTTAATCGCTTATAGTCGGCCTCAAAACAGTTGTTCCTTTATCATTCAATATACTAAATACTATTTATTATTTAATAATGGTAAAACATTTTGTAATGCCAGAGGACCATGAGTAAGTATGTGCTTGTACTTTTTTTGCAGCTCTCGATAAAGGCGCAGAACACCTTGAACCAAAAAGTTGCGTAATATCCTAACAAACCTGAACATCAACGTTGATTTGGCCGGATTCATTGATTTCTAATTTGTTTTCCATTCACAAAATGCCATTGCCAGTCACTGACGTCACAGCTCGCCTGATCCACGCGCGCGTAAACCGGGCGAGCTGTGACGTCAGTGACCGGCAGTGGCATTTTGTAAATGGAAAATAAATTAGAAATTAATGACTCCGGCCAAATCAACGTTGATTTTCAGGTTTGATAGGATAATATGCAAATTTTTTGTTTAAGGTGTTCTACGCCTTTAATAATAATAATAAACAATAAATAAAAAAAGCTGATAGCTGTCAAATAGAAAAATGTAAGAAAACTTACAAGTAAACAAATAAGTAAATAAAAAACCAAACAAACGTTTAATTAATTAAGGAATAACAAAATAATAATATGAAATTTTTTCGAATACAATCAGATAGAAATTTTAGTGGACGCAATCTCCCATAAAAAATACATATTATTCCCATATACCAATAAAAAGTCTTTTTTAAGTAAAATAACCGTACATACAATACAACCTCTCAATTTAACAGAAGTGTTTTACAGTATTTATTTATTTATTTGCATACAAAAACAAGGCTTGCGCCCATTACATTGGCGGTACACACAGTGTTACAATATTATATTTATCCTACATTAACATTATGTAAAATAAAAAAAATTATTCAACTAAAAAAATTTTATAGTAATTGTACTATTTATCGGCAGGCCGCAGTTATCGGCAGTTTTTTTTTTTTTTAAACTTTCACTAATTTTAGGGCTTTGAAATTTTAGCAACAAAGATTCTTAAGCAATCATATCTGTGTAAAATGTTTCAAAAATCTCAAATAATTGGAACGTATTATAAAAAAGCAACAAATATAACTGCCAATAATTGCAGCATCAAGCATGCTGAACTATAATACAATTATCAAAAATAATGTCTTAACGTACTTTATTTTTGTAACAAATGTAACGATGTAAATAATCATTTTAATCAATAATGCAGAGTATGTTTATAGTTCAAAACCTATATTTATATTCTTCAAGACGATGCATTGTTTCAAGTCTGTAGAGAATCTACACAAATTATTGTGCTGCTCGTGGCACAGTGAAAAGTTGAGGTCACTCCATGTTTATTCAATTGAGTTGATTGTTTCAAATTGACCTTATGACCATCTGTATTAGTATGAGTGGGAGCGTGCGAGAGTATCTGATATTATAATAATAGGCATAACAACTGGCGTATTGCATGTTTTTTTTTTTTTTTTTTTTTTTTTTTTTCAGCACTGTGAGAAGAAATGCTTGCTATAGGAATACATTGAAATTATCTAACGTCATCTGAGAGTTTTAGCAGTTCTTTTCTCTCTACACGTGGTTTCTGTGAATGGTCTGGTTAGCAATGATTGGTTAAAAGCAAGAGAAAAGTTAAACCTCGAGCACAGGCATTTACGTGTCATGCAGAAAGCTGCAGTTCTTGGCACAGCTAACATCGTGCGCAAAGTGCTTAGTTTGTGACCTCTCTATATACAACCTGCAGTTTCTGGCATAATTGGTACTGAATTATTCTCACCTTCACCTTGAATCAAGTAGGATTCCGGTGTTGGTGGTACAGAAGAAGAAAGAAAAAACTCATAATAATAAATTACATATAATGTATATATATATATATATATATATTATGCTGTATCTATGTCATTATAGCATAAATGATGGTAAATAAAAGAATATAAATAATTATGCCTTATACCACATAATATTTATACTATAGTTATAATATACTATAGCATAATATAGTTATTATGCAGTATTGTATAGATTCTGCTGTGCTGAAATATTTTTGCTAAAAATAAGTTAGCATAACTACTATACGTATTTATATTTAGGTACGTGTATGTAAAACTGTATTGAAAGTACAGCTCTGGCCAAAAGTTCCCGAACGATTTGCATAGGCAACCCGCAACCACTCTATGTTATCTTTATGAGAAAACGCAGCGGCCGCCGCTGCCCCGTTTGGGAACTTTTGACCAGAGCTGTACATCAGTCTTGGGTTTGATACCCAACATTTCTATAATTATACTATAATCTAGCCTCACTCTATAAATTTTAATATATATTATCATTATTTTTACAACATCGTCCGTCCACGATAACAATACTATATATCGATAGTTTTTCGATAAGAATAACTAAATCAAACTGAATTTTTTTTCCAAATTATATATTTTAAATCTTGCTTCATGACTGTACTATACCTACAATAAATACCCACCTAATTCAGTTTTTTTTTATTATTATTTATTTATTCATTTCGTATATACTTTTTCTGAAAGTTTCTTATATTTTTATGTGTGTGTGTGTGTGTGTATATATATATATATATATATATATATATATATATATATATATATATATATATATATATATATATATATATATATATATATATATATGTATATATATATATATATATATATATATATATGAGCATAAAGTAAAACTAATTGATTATTAACGATAATGGTAACTTTTATAAAATTATTAATATACTGTAACGCATCGATAACCAAATATCGTTATCGTAAACACGATAATCTAACCCACAATTGGGAATAAAGTCCACAATTAGTTTGTAAAACCAAAGCATGAGCTAGTTTATAAATATACCTTATCTTATATACTATAGAAATAAGAGATAATATACATGCAATGTTTGCTCACTGCGCTATAGTCAACTGTAACTTAATTTTACCTGACAAAATAAAATAAATAATTAAGCAGGAAACATTAAGATGTGACGAATTACAACAAATTAATACTACGTTACAGACCATAAGTATTTACGTTATTCCAATTTAACAATATTAATGCTATATTGACATAAATACAGCATAAATTATTTAATTTCTAGCTCCGTGTGCTATATTATCGTAAAATCTGCATAAATTACGTATATTTTATGCTGCGCTTGTCATTATAGCATTAATGATCAACATATATAATATATAAATATATAGTATAGTAAAACATAATATTTATGCTGTATTAAACAAATTGTAATGAAAATGAGCTGGCATAATTATTAAATTTATTTTTGCACGTATAACATATGCCTATAGATTACGTAATTATATCTTTCAGTGCATCGAGAGAGACAGTGTGGGTGAGTTAGAGAGAGAGAGACAGAGAGAGAGAGAGACAGAGAGAGAGAGAGACAGAGACAGAGAGAGAGAGACAGAGAGAGAGAGAGACAGAGACAGAGTAAACAAAAAATGGCATAAAAAAACATCAAGAAAGTGAAAAAGTAGACTATCAATATTTCACAAAAATAACATCATTAAATTAAACTACCCTTGCATGTACGTTGTTTCCGTCCCTGAAATATAAACTTTATATTTATATAATTCAAGGTCTAATGGCCAGCAGCGATGAAATTAAAAATAAAGTTGGATCTTCGAGCTTAATGCGAGGAATGTTTATTTGGATAGCAGCCATCATTGCTTCTCTTGCTCTCGCTAAAATAAAAATGTTTTGTGTACACAGTTTATAAAAATTAACTTCAGTATATTTTATTTTGGTCCGTGTATAGGAAATTCTTATATTATACACCATTCGTGACGGCCGTGAAAAGTGCATATACACACAGAAAACAAAGTTGACAAAAGTAAGATAGATAGTACGAAATATATACATTTAAAATATCGACATTGAACTAAATAACACTGTAACTGCATAAGCATAGGAGTTACTGTTTATACAAAAAACATAACCTCTTCAGTACCATACTGTAGACATCAGATAATTTAATGAAAAATAAACAAAATTTATAAAAAGACAAAAATTGAAAAAATTGAGATAAAAAATAGATATACAAAAATTGGACTAGAAAACGCCCCTGAATTTACGTAATTTTTAAAGCTATCTTGAGCATTCTGGAGTGGGTATATAGGGGATCCGCAAAAGCAAGAAAACCTTATTGACAAAAGTAGCATATTTTTGTCATTCTGAAATCCGCACAAAAAAGTGGTTGAAATTTACGACAATGATATAATTTTTAAAAAAGCTGGGGACTGAAGTGGATATATAGCTTAAAATTATATTCGTGTTTCTCAATTGTGCTGAAAGTGAGGGCATATTATTTAATTACTATTAGTTTTATTTTATATATAACAGTGATTTATATTGTTTTGATATATAAGATTTTGAACATTTTATTTATATTATGATATATAAATGTTAAAGGGGAAAAAAAACAAAACAGTTATATAAAATTAATAGTTTTATACTCATGTGCAATACGCTGTATTTATATATAAAATTATAAACTTTTTTTAAATTTATTGAACTACACAAAATAAATGCTATATTACAGCAAAATAAAATAATAAATAATAAAGTAGAAATAAAACATTTTAGCCAGCAATTTTTTATTTTTATTTTTATTCTAAAAAAAATACACTGCAAAAAAAAAAAAAAAAAAAAAAGCATAATAAATAATAATACTTTTTTTTTTCAATGATATCAAAAATAAAGTGACAAAAGGAAATGATATCTATTTTCAAATAAAACTAAGTATCTCGTTGATCGGATCGTGATCGGATCGAAAAAAGGGTGATCGACTACAACACTGAAAAATGTGTATTTATGTTTAATAAGCTATATTTCAATTACGTACAGTACATTGTGATGTATTGACTAGTAAAGGAACAACGGTTCTGATACTGACAATGTATAAGCGATTTTGGTCACATCCGCTTCCGTTTCAACTGACTACACATGCGCAGTAGGTCGAAACGCAAGTGGATGTGAGCGAAATTACTAATAGTTGTCTTCAAAACTGTTGTTCCTTATCAGTCAATATCATATAGTTGCTCACTTACAAAAGTAGTGTAAAATATAAGAAGATTGCTTCACGTTGCTTCAATGACGCAACTTTTAAAGGCATATTATAGACCTTCTCAACATTTGACTACTCTCTCCCCGCCCCCCCTCTCTCTCACTCTAATAAGAACATGACTTAATATTATATTGTATAATACATGTTTATTGAATCAATATACTATATTATTGTGAGCTAATTCAGAGTTCTTTATAGGGTGTATGCGGATGATGTCACATTTATTGCGCTTGGAGGCCATACTGGAGTAGTGCATAACAGTGCTAAGCATAGGACAAACTTCATTTAAGCCAATTTTCTTTGGAAAATCAGTTAATTTTTTGGGTTTTGTTATTTTTCTTACATACTTGAGATACTAATTCAACATATTTACAGCATCAATGCTCTCAAAAATATTGCATAGTGTTTTTAAACTGGCAAAATGAATTATTTTCCTATGCCACCCATGTTATTGAGTTATCCAACATGGCGTCGACTTTAACATGAATGAATAGACCCTATACAATGTCTGTATATATGACCCTATATATGTCTGCACTCATGTTAAAGTTGACGCCATATTGGTTATGTGAATAACATAGGCCAGTATGAGAACATGACAATCTCAGCCAGTCTAAAAACACTTATCAACATTTTTAGAACATTGATGTTTTTAGGAGGTTGAATCGTTATCGTGTTTACAAGTATAAAAGCAAAACAATAACAACCCAAAAGTTAGCTTATTTTCAGTGAAAGTTGTAAAAAATTGCTCCAGCCTTATACTGACTTATGAGCAATAAGATGTGTATAAATATATGTGATATATGATATATATATATATATATATATATATATATATATATATTATGTATATGATATTTTAAAAAGGAATACATTGTTTTTTCTAACTAAGGGTGATTTTTTGCAATTTTATTTCTCCAATTACTTTCTATTTTTCTACTTTGTAAGGTAAAAAAATATTAATATTTTAAATGCATGAAAATGGAATAAAATTTATGGGAAAAAGTAATTTCCACCCCTTTTTTTCATTTAGGGTAGTTTTTTTATTTTATTATTATTAACTGAAATATTACCTTATTTAACCCCTGAATTAACAATCATAAAGTAAATACTTCAAGTAATAAGGGGAAATTTTAAATTTTACTAAAATTTCTTGAAATAACAATTTTTTATGTATTACGTACATATAATGTACAGTGGACCGAGTGGACTTATAATAAAAGATTACCATTCAAATTTGATCCATTTTTGCGCTCCACAAAATATTATGAGTAAACGAGAAATCTCTCGTTTTATGTAAATTAAATATTGAGTTGTTTGACACGAAGTTTGGAAAAAGCAGACGAAGATTGACGAAGAAGAGAAGAAGTTGCTTCTATCCAGCTCAGGTGATCAGCTCGAGCTACTTTTTGTCGACTGGTGAAATTGCCGCTAAGGCAAACAGTGACTAGATTACATTCATGTGCATGTGACCCCCACGTCCCAAGGCACATGAAAGCGTGGATCAGTAAAAAATGTTACCAAAAAAATTCTTCTCTAGCAAGCCAAACAATCCTCGTGCTGCCCAACTCAACCTGTTTTTTGTTCGCTCCCTATCTCTGTTGTCTGTATCTCTGCCACTGTCTCGTTTTTCTTTTTTAAATGTTTTTTTTATTAAAAAAAATTGTAAATAAAAAGAACGAATTACTGTTACACTAACAACATTTTACTTTTTAAATAATTAAAATATCAAAGCTATGCCTATATTATAAATTATTAAGTATTAAACAACTTAAGTTTAAAATTTTTTTGTTAAATATTCTTTTACGATCTTTGTTTTAAATATTTAAACAGAAGGATTTGAGCGTAAACCCTTATTTAAAACATTTCAAAGTCTGCAGTACCCTTGAACTAAAGAAAGGAATACATCTGGTACATCTTTCCCTACAGTTTCTTTCTCTCAACGCGTTTAATTAAAATTGTGATATTACATAATTCTGGCTGTTCAAAATAACATCGTGTTTTATTTGGTATAATAATTATTAAATATATATATTTATTACAGACAAAAAAAAAAGAGAAAAAAAGAAAATAATAGAACGAGAGGAGAGGAAAGGAGAGGAGAGGAGAGGAGAGGAGAGGAGAGGAGAGGAGAGGAGAGGAGAGGAGAGGAGAGGAGAGGAGAGGAGAGGAGAGGAGAGGAGAGGAGAGGAGAGGAGAGGAGAGGAGAGGAGAGGAGAGGAGAGGAGAGGAGAGGAGAGGAGAGGAGAGGAGAGGAGAGGAGAGGAGAGGAGAGGAGAGGAAAGAAAAGAAGATAGAGAAGCAGAAGAAGGAAGAAGATTATTTTATCATTTAAAGACACTTTATTACAAAGATTTACTACATATCATATTAGATTGGTTATTTTTTAAGGCAACGTAATTTATTTAAATGTTTCACACCACCACGTAATAGAGACGCTCCAAACAAATCAAGCACAAGACAAGTTCCTCCAACGACAAGGTTTACTGAACCTTGCAATACACGACCTTCCCCAAAGTCTTCAGCAGCGTCGATAATATCAACGACAGAACTAACCACTGGAATACTTTCTAAAGCAACTCTTTTTACTGTATTTGGTCTACGCTTAATTTCCCAGAAACTTGATTTTGAGCTGCTACCATTTGTGTTTTCTAAATCTGAAGCTGAACTTGAATCATAAGAGTCTAAATTCTTAGAGCCTGAATCTGAAATTGAATTGTATTTCGAATTCGATGATTCAGGATTTGTTTTTTCTTCCGCGTTTTGGTTTGAACTTGCTGATTTTGAATTATTTTTAGAATTCGATGACTCAGAATTTTCGTGTTGTGTCGCGGATTGATTTGAGTCTTTTTGTTTTTTCTCACCAAAGCAATTAAAGTCTTTATCTAAATCAGGATCACCATCAAATCGCTTGTACTTTTTCAAGTCCTCACTTTTGCATTGCTTTGATTGCCATTCAGCAATAATTTTACTCAATTCTGGTTAAAAACCAGAACCTCTGCTAATAACTTCCATTTCTTCCATTTCCATCGAATTAGGAGCGATAAAATGCATCACACGAATTTCCCCGTTACAAGTTTGTCTGTGTAACACATGGATTTGAGTTGGGCGTGTGTTCGATACATTATCATCATATATTGGTGCATATTGTATTTCAAACGTTGACCCACTTTGTAATCTATCAGCAATAAAACTGTCAATATATGACCAGTAATAGCGTGCTTCACGTCCAAATCCGCTATTAATGTATCCATTTTGAGGGACCAGGTTATAGAATGTCATGCGACCACCAAGTTGAGCACCCACTAAATGACCACAGTGGTCATTCGGAATTCCGCGATTGCGAACAACAGCTGCTAATTTTGGATTGTCACTGGTTTTCTCTCCATCACGTTTATAGCGTGATATTTCAGCATACACGTATTCTACTCTGCAATACCTAGTGTTCCATATAGAGTACACGATAGGGCTAGAGCTTCGGTCATATATTAGAATGCAGTCATCTCGATCCACTTTTTTTTCTAGAAGTAACCATCGCCACGTTACACCAAGGCGCCATGACGAATCGCCATCCATTGCTATCTGTAATTATAATTATAACAATAGAACAGACAAGATTAATAAATGAAAATTATTTATTATTATATCGTCCACGTTGCGCCAAAAAGCCACAATTCTAGTTTTTTTTTTTTTTTTACAAACAATACTCCAATTTTCCATACACTACAAACAATGGCCTTAACTCTACTTTTTTACTCTATCAGAATTCAGAATACCATTGTTTTTAATGTTGGGAGTTACGGCTACGTATTGTTGTAAAAAAAAAAATTGGAGTTTGAAATTTTTGCTGCAACATGGACGATCTGCATTGAATTCGTTGTTTATTATTTACTGGTCGAGACAAGGCAGGGGAGGAGCACGTGGGAAGAGATTTTTCGCGGGAGTTGAAGACTCTGTGTGGGAGTTATGGATCTTTTAAAGAGATGAGTCACGCTTAAGGGTTGGCTTTAGTTGTCTTGTATCTCAAAATCTAAAAAGAAAACTTCCAAATTTTTTTATTTCACCTCAAACTTAATGATAACAGCTACCCATGATAAAAATTTCAGTACCCGTGACCATCAGATAAGAGAGAAAATAATTTTTAAAATTTACTTAAATGGACCGTGTTACGTTGAGTCTCCCCCTAGCGGATTTTTTACCGAACTATCGAGTGTGGGAGGAACTACGAAGTGCCATATGCCGCGCGTGTATTTTAGGCTGGGAAGAAAATTATTTAAAAATACTTTTAGGCAAAAACATAATTTATTTAGTAAATTTCAAATTAATGCATCATCTTAGCTACCGACTAAAAGAAAAAAGAAAAAAATTGGGTGAAATTTAATGACAAAAAATAAATTAAAACGAAGTTACTTTTCACATCAATATATTTTTTTACGAGAAGATTGTACGAGCCAGAGTAAGATCAGAGATTGAATTGTGAAACAATGAATAACTGCAATAATAATAATTATTTTTACTATCATTTTATTTAAATATTGCTGTAAATAATATAATGGTTAGTATGTAAATTATGATTTTACATGTATATAAAATTTGGAACTTTTAAATTTTTTCTTTCATAGTGTGTGAATGAAACGAAAGGCATTTTATTCACGCAATTGCAGATTTTTTTTTCTTTTGAAAGTAAATGCAATTAATAATTATATTAATAATAACTACATATAATTACGCAAATATTAAAGTGATTATGTAGTTATATACCCGCAAATAAAAATAATATTTTTATTAATTCTCTCTCTCTCTCTCTCCCTATATATATATATATATATATATATATATATATATATATATATATATATATATATATATATATATATATATATATATTCAAGTTAACACTTGGTGCACACACAAAATAATGAGAGTAAAACGTTTTACAAAATACAAGCCAAATAAAACGTCTGCTAACTCCGATTAAGTTTTAATAAATAAAAATATAATAATTTGAGATTATGAATATGTGCACAGTGCGAACAGAGAGAAAAAAAAAGAATTTATGAAATATATGTGAGCAATTTAACGTTTGTATTTCGATGGCTTTTTTGTATCTTAAAATTTTAAAATCAAACTTGCAAACTTTATGATGTTATTTGGAAGTTAATAGTAACAGCTATCCTATACGATAAAATTGTCAGAACCCGTGACGATCAAAGAAAATAATTATTTTAATTAACACAGGCTCTTATAAGAGAGGTTGTAAAACTTCAAATAATAATAAAATAAATAAATCTAGCATGATAACTCCCCAATGTTATTTCATTTTTAAATAGACATACTTATTAATTAGTATCCTATACTGTACATCATTGTGCCAAATCTCAGATTTTTCTTTCTTTATAACAATAACTTTTTAGTCAAATTCCGTAGTATATAATTATTCACTTTACTTTAAAGTAATAAATATTATAAAGGTTTTATTTTAACTTTTTTATCAATCATAAAATAAAATATTATATAATCAAACGTAATATTTAATATGTTTACGTTTTTTTTATTCCGTTTTTCATTGAATATTTAAAATTATCATCCTAAAGAATCATTTAAAAGAATATAAGAGCAACTTTCAAAATTATTTATTTCCCTTCTTTCTCCTATATATATACCATCACTGACCATCAGTATACAAAACAATATCTGCTTAAGTACACTTTGCAAAACGCAATTTTAAAATGCCACTTTACTTAACATAAGAAAAATATTATTGTTATATAATTTAACGATATTACGTAATATTTAAAATGTAAATTCATATAGGTATGTTAAAGGCGGGAAATCAAGTACTACTGCGGGATTTTACTAAAACTATTATGAAGAAAGAAAAATCTGAAATTTTGCACAGTGATACATTAGGATATGGTACCTTTAAAAAAAAAAAAAAAAAAAAAAAAAAAAATGGGGGGTCACCAGGCTAGATTTTAAATTATGATTTTTAGCCCCTTTTAATTTCAATAATTATTTTCTCTCTTATCTGATGGTCACGGGTTTTGAAAATTTTATCATAGGTAGCTGTTACAGTTTTTTTCAAATGATATCATAAAGTTCTAGAGTTTTATTTTTATTTTTTAATTTTGAGATAACAAGCCATATATACAACCCTCAATTAAGTTTGATTTGGATATTTTTTTTCTCACTTAATATTATTGATAAAAAAAATTGTATAGCTCTGGATATATTTCTTAAATTGCTCATCAAACATTTTCATCTCACTGAATGTGCTTGCTGTAAAAAATTTACTCCGCGAACAGGTTAAAATATATTTGACAGTCCGCTACCTGGCAAAATTATGACTAATACATTGACCACGCATGTCACGACTCGCGAATCAAGGGGATTTTGTTAAAAACTTCTTCTCACAAACATAATTATATACAAATTAATACGCGACACAATGCACATGCAATGTTATGGCGCCGCAAAGAGATTATAAAAAGGGGTTAACTGTTGTTATGAAATGTCTCATGACTGTAGAGTGTAGTATCTGGGCCACCAACAATGAAGTTGCAATTGTTACCTGCGTAAATCTGAAATTTTTTTAGATAAAAAAAAAAATCGGTTTAATATGAAATTCTAAGAAAATAAATTGATTGTATAATAAAATCACGGGATATTGAAAGCTATATATTACGTAAAAATCTATATTAATTTTAATTAATTGTATCAATTTTAAATTTTAAATACATATATTGCGTAATAAAACATTCAATATCACGTGCTTTCATTTTATAAGGAATTTATTTACCAAAAAAAAATTGTAATATATATTATAAGAATAAAAAAAAAAAAAGTAAAATAGTAGAAATTAGAAAATTTAGACGAAATATTATATTGTAAAAAGTGACTATTTTGCTTTGATAAAATAAAGGGGATATTATATTTAAAAAAAAAAATCAAAGTATTTTAATTGTTTTACATTAAAAAGTAAAATTCGTTTTATATTGATTGATTACTTTAGATTGAAATGACAAAAGAGCAAAACCGCATTTATGGATTGAAATTGAACCACTAGTTCTTTCAACACTTTTACTGGAGGTTTGTTCTTCCGAAAAATATGGGAAGATACGCCAGGAGTGGCTAAAAAGTTTTTACACGCATAAACAACAAAATACTTAACAATTTTAATACATATTTGGTAAAAAAAAAATTAATAATAATTGTTTTTTCTGGTCGTCAATGTTCTTTCTATGCTATTGCAGTGCGAGATTCTGAGCGCTCTCCCACACTTCATATAGTTCCGCCCCTAGTCACGTGACTGAGCGTCGCAAGGGGGTGTAACTTTACCCGGTCCATTAACATGGCCTCTTATGGGACTAAAACTTCAAAACTTCATAATTCAAAATTTAGCATGGTGGCCCCCAAAATTTTTTACATTTTTGAAGTTGCCTTGACCTAATGTATCACCATGCAAAATTTCAGATTTTTTCTTCTTTACAACTTTTTAGTCAAATCCCGTAGTAGCTGATTTCCCGTCTTAATATTTATATCAAATCACAACCTACATATTGATTGTATGTGTGAATAAATACGCTATGTTAAATCAACATAATATGTAGATTGTTGCGTTCATAGTAAAGTCGGCGGTATACTGGATAACTCAATATATCGGAAAGTATGGGAAAATGACATATTTTGCCTTCAGTTGAAAAATAAAGAGCTAGAGTTTTGAAAGCATTAATGCTATTTATAGGTTAAAGCTGTATTATTTTATAATACTTTACATTGATATATTGATTTTTATTATTTTTATTATTTTTATATTATTTTTATTGTTAAATAAATAATTTCTTAATAATATTAAGGTAAACTTAAATTATAAATAATTACCTTTTTATATTTGAGGCTACCTATTTAAAAAGACTTTTTGCTAGGTAACTAAACTACTATTTGTAAAGAAAAACTTAAAATTAAGTAAAATAAAATTTGATCAAAAAGGATCCAATAAGTTATTTAATTATAAGACATTTGATAAGAAAATATGACAAGTATATTTTATGTTATGCTATTTTGTTTATTTATGAGATATTATTTATATTTATGCAAAATATTTATATATTAATTGTCATATTTATTCATAGATTGCAATACATTTTTATTGCTAATGTTTATATATGCTTATCATTATATAAATAACTTATTACACACAGTATGAAATATTTCATAAATTTTGTTGCCGGCATAATATGCAAATATTTATTATCCTATTGAGTTAACAGTACACTTTTTCTGTTAAATAAATAGCGTAATATGCTGCAAATTAATATAATCAATGCAATTGCAATGATTGTTACATTGTTTTGGTGCGTAAATTGTTCTTTTTTTACTCTAATATAATATGAGAGCTAGTGCGTTTATTCTGCTGCCTCTCATTTAAGTTTCTTCCCATTCGCAAAATTATAATTGATTTTATTGTTTTGTACGAGTTCTATGACAAACGAGTGATGAAACTATCAGAAACTGTAAATTGTCAAGCAAATGTACTTTGCTTCTTGACCTACAAATGATCACAATATATGGACCGAAATCCAAAAAATTACAAATTCTAAAAACCAATAACGTATACTAATTTGCATAATAAGAATGGTATGGCCATTAAGAAAAACAAACAAAGTTTACTGAAAGTAAATTTAATAATATGTTAACCAAAACAGCTTTATGCCGCATCATAACAGCAATTAATTATTCAATACAAATTAAATAGTGTAACAACAATGGCATGAGCCTGAATGCTAGTAAAAGTGTTAATTAAAAATTACAAAAACAGTCAACAATATTTTATCAGCATATACCATTAATAAAAATAACATTCCAGTTCAAAGTAATATTAAATGTTTAGGCGTTAATATTACTGATGACTTAAAATGGAATAATAATGTTAATATTGCTGTTGCAAAATCTTACAAAATTATTGGTATGTTACGCGAACTAGACAGTATGACAGGAACTAGGCGTGCGGCGCTTAGAATGGCTTATCTCACTCTAGTTCGTCCAGTTTTGTTGTACGGTACCCCAGCGTGGCACCCTGTCACTGCTTGTAATCTTAAAAAACTGGAAAAGGTTCAGAACTGCGCCACACGTCTGATTCTTGGTAGAGATTCGTTCCATTATACCAATGGTACGAAGCGTAAACATAATGGGAAAACTCGTAATCAAATGTGCAAAATCCCCTCAATAAGCGATGTGTTGTATCGTCAAGATGTTATATTCTTGCACAAGTGTTGACGCTAGAATCTCCATACGTACTAAACCTAGTAAGTTGCGAGGGAGGGATGGTACTGAGTATGTTGTTCCACGTATTTCAGCAGCATATTACAATACTTCTTTCTTTCCCCGTAGTGTTAATTTATATAATAAGTTGGAAACTAGCGTCAGAAACATGTCATCCTCTAAGTTTAAAACTTGTGTTTAGTCATGTATGTTTTTAAACAATAATTTTATGTATCTTACTTTTCTTAATATAGTATTCTATTTATCGTCTATTGGGATATCAAATTTTGTATGGGCTTTGCCTTTTTTGATCTCCTGTTGAGCAACCTCTTTGACAATGTGCAATGTTTGTATTGTGATATTTTGCTCAATAAAATCATTATTATTATTATTATTATTAAAAGTAGTATTTTTATATGCAACTATTAAAAATTTTAAAAGCAGTTTTATATTTAATAAATAGTATAAAATATGCATTTCTACATAGAATATTTTATCAAATATTATTGATTATTTTAATAATACTTTTTATTATCTATAGTTAATACTATGGAAATATAGTGCTATGAATGTGACAAAGTGTAAAACACTTATATGTGTATTTATATATAACACATTTTTACTAATTTTACTAATTTACTTTAATTTTTACTAATGAACTGCAGGATTAAAATATTAATTATTTCACCTTATAATTATTAAAAAATATATAGCTTTATTTATAGTATATTTAAACGTAACTGTTAAACGCACATGACTTTCGTTGATACATAAGGAATGAACTAATACAGTTTTTATTATTATAAAAAAGAAGACATTTTAGCATAAACGCCATTTAATCTCTTTGATTGCTTTTTTATTATTTTAGATATATTTGTTACTTGTTTTTACACATTGGAAACATTGATTATGTAATTTTGTGTTTGAATATTATATTTTATTTTTAGTATTAAATAATTTATTTATTATTTATTAAGGATTGTATATAGATGGCTTGTATATCAAAACTTAAAAAGAAAAATTTGAAATTTTATAATGCTATTTGAAAGTTAATAGTAACAGCTAAAATTTTCAGAACCCGTGACCATCAGACAAGAGATAAATTATTTATTGAAATTAACATGGACTCTTATGGGACTAAAACTTCAAAAAATCATAATTAAAAATGTAGCTTAGTGACCCCCCAAAGTTTTAACATTTTTGAAGATACCTAATCCTAATGTTAATGTATCACGGTGTAAAATTTCAGATTTTTCTGTCTTTACAATTTTTTAGTCAAATCCCGCAGTAGCTGATTTCCCGCCTTAAATAATATTAAAAGACATTTAAATAATTATGAATACAACAATTGTTATTATATAGACTTTATTGCATGCCCCCAAATTCACGATATAGTTTTACATATATTCAACTCAAAAAACCTGAGTTACCTGCCGTTCGACCTTTTACGGTATCGCCCAGCTGCCCCCCTTCTCCTCAAATGTGACAATGGGCGATACTTTAGGCATGCCCGATTTTAATCGACTGAGGTTTTTTGAGTTGAATATAGATAATAATATAGAAATATTACTAGAGAATTTTACTCTCCCTTCTTTCGTTTTTCTCTCGCTCTCTGCCTTGCTAAGGCTGCTTGTTCTGCGCGAAAGTTGGGTGTGCTCGCGGCTGCCGCCGCTGCATTATACCGGCGTACCGGCAAATACCGGAAAAGTTGCTATTTTATTTACGCTTTTTCGTTAGCTTTTCCATACATGAAATTTTTGCAAATAAATTTTACATTTTAACTTTTTTGCAATGCAATTATGCAAGTTTTGCATATATCTTAACTGTTATAACTTATTATTATAATTTTTTTAAAGATTTTTATTTCAATTCTTTGATTTGTATATTTTATGTATTCAAATATTGATTGAGATAAAATCAGCAAATTTTATTATAAAACTATTGCTTATAAAAATAAAGCATTGTACATATAGCAATCGAATATTAATATATAGAAGCATAACTTATCTATTAAAAATAATAAAATGCATCATTATTTTAATAATTTTATACTATTTTTTTAACGTATATAATATTTTAAATGTATGCGTAGAATGCGCAAAGATTATAGTAAATGAAAGCAATACTTTAAAAATGTGACGGCTAATTAAATTCACGGAAAATAAAATATACTTAAATTAAGCAAAAAGCTAGTATTAAAATGCTGTGTTTTGCAATAGAGACAGTCCTAACTGAGAATTAGTAGGGCGGTATGCTAGACCCGCTCCTACCTGCGCGCAGCATTTCATACCTGGCGGCCAGGAGAAATAGACTCAGGTGAGGTGGGCTTGCAAACTCACCCCTAGTATATTTGAGTTAGCACTAATATACTAAATTTTAGAATTGGACCGCAAAATGGCGTACATGAGATTTTTTAAATAATTTTGTGTATTAATTTAATTATTATTATTATAAAAAATAAACGTTGGTTATAGTAATTTGAAATATTCAATGAAATGAAAAATTCCCGCGGTGGATGTTCTTAGTTTATTATAATTGTATGCAAATATACTTTCATATAAATTACATAATTATAAATCATATCATAATTTGTTAGTAGCGGGGGACAGAGGACCATTTTTTTTCAATGCATCGATTGGGCTTGGCTACCATAGGCCATATCGATGAATATATCAAATATAATATACCAATGTGTTACTACATGACGACTCATTTTGCACCTTATTTGACTGTGCGATTACTTCATTTTTATTTTTTATGTAAAATCGTCACTTATAATTCTATTTGCATAAAATACGCGGTAATTAAGACAGTTAAAGTATTTTTATAAATCTGATAGTTTAGAATTAATTACCTTATTCATGGTCTCCTGAAAAATAGAGAAACGTGGCCATTTAAACGGGGATTGGCTGATTTTAGAAATGCTAGCTCCTAGTTCGCAGGAATACTAGATCGGCTTAGGCGAGTTAAGCACACCTGCGCTGGCAGTCAGGTGCCGCTCCTCCTGGATCTCAGGTGACATAAAAACTATACTGACTATAACTGACGCTAGGTACCGCTCCCCCTAGATCGCAGGTGGTATAAAATCTAGCGCTAGGGTTTAAGCGTCACTTATGCTAGAGATGCAGGTTACTCAGATCTTGCACGCATGTACTAGGGTGCGGGCTTATTTGCGTTACTATACTAATCTACTTAAATTTAGCACATCTTTTTTTTCCGTGTTTATTTTATAACAAAATTCTTAGTCAACATGCGTTATATTACGTAAAATATTATGAAAATAAAATACTTTAAAACCACTCCACTTTTAAGTTGAAAGATAATTAGTTTTATAATAGCCAAAGTATTTAAAACAAAACAAATTAATATTAGTAATTTAAAACAAAATATCTTATCGTTCTATAACTAATTTATTACAAACTCTGGAAATTATATTACCAATATGATCACCATGTGGTCCGTGTTCTCCACCAAGAGGTTGCGAGAATGAACGCATAGTTGCGCGCAGTGCACAAGCGCATGCACAATCACTTTATTGCCCATATGATTCAACTCCGCGGCTCCACTGTACACACGCATTTTCAATATATTTGTATATTAAATGAAACTATGATCATATCACTTTTCACATAGTAAAATAATACTTGTGTCCATTTATAATTATTATATTAGTCAGTTAATTAATTATTAATTAATGCCATTAATATTAATAAAAAGCAATAGTTTAGAACTGCTGTACCGAGCCACTCCCTACTTAAGACAAAAGTATATAGAAACACTTTTAGGGGGCCGTAAAAACTACCAATCATTATTAACCCTGATATTTACGTGACTGCATGTTTGAGACATGAGAAACAGTAGTTGGTCGTTGTAGAGTCTGAGTATTGATTGCATGGTGGTGATGTTAATGCACCAGACGCACATATATGGTTATATTAGATAAAATGCAATAACAAGGTAGTTCTTTTATTACCGTGACAAATGACTTATAGTAAAACAAGGCCACACTTACAATGAAATAGATTATTGTCACTAAGTTTCTTTACTTATTGGTATAGTATAACCATAATTTAATAATAAGTTATTAAAATATTAGGTATTTTACCTGCTGTTGAATGTAAAGTCAATTACAGGTATAGATACGAGCAATCATAAACTGCAACAAGGTGGCTTTAGTGAATGTCTGACAGAAGGTCCGCGGACAAAAGGCCCTCGGACAAAAGGCCCTGGCTGTGCGCACAGGTAAAGCATATCGGCGAGCGGCGCACGGGTAGGGTCTTTTGTCGTAGGGCCTTTTGTCCGCGGGCCTTCTGTCTGTATGCCGGCTTTAGTATATTCTCCAGTTTATGAGAAAAATGACAATAAAAAAATAAATGATTTTCAAAAGAAAATAGCCAAAAATAAAGTTTTTGTTAGTATGGCGTCAAAGCGCACTTTTTATGACGTCATGTGCATACACCCTATAATTAGTTTCATTGCATTACACCAGATAAAAAAAACTAACATCTCACATAAACAAAAATTATTAATATATAAATTTGAAAATACATCAATAAGTATTTGACATACCTGTCTGATATTTAAAACAGTTGATAAAGCGTAGTTAGAAGACCTTGCACCAGCTTGCGAAATATATGCTGCTCTATTACGTAAGATTTGGTTTTATATAAAAATAAAGTCTTACAATCGTAAAAAAGTCTTATGGACATATTCGGTCGTAAGACTTTTTGTACAATAATTTTAATTTTAATGATATTTTGTCTGATTATTTTCTTATAATGTAATATAGATGCAGCCAAAAATTTTAATGCTTAAAAATATGCAATATAATTAAAACATATTAAAATAATATAAAAATCAAAACGGCCGGATTGCGATAATACTTCCTTATATGGTAATATTTGTATAATGTCTACGTGAAATATTTGTTTATAACTTTTTCCATATTATTGATACAAGGTATATGCACATGACGTCATAAAATAAGCGCTTTGACACCAAACTGAATAAACGATCAACTTTGCAGCTAGCATTAGGCAAACTTTATTTTTGGCTATTTTCTTTGGAAAATCAGTTAAATTTAGTTATTGTCATTTTAATCACAAACACTAGGAAGAAACTAATTCAACCTCTAAACAGCAATTAAGCTTTAAAAAACATTGCTATATTTTTTAACTGGCAAAATATGTCATTTTCTCATAACTGGCCTATATATTGAGTTAGCCAACTTTGCGCAAATATCAACATCAATGCATACACACTATAATCGGGTATGTATACTGTACGTTTTGTATACGTTAGCACATGACGTCATGTATAAAGTGTGCGCTTTGATGTCATAATGACTAATCAATTATAGCTCCAGCTAGCATAATATAATTTAGGCGTATAGTTTTTAGCAATTTTTTCTTTGTAAAATAAAGCAATTTGATAGTTATTATTGTGCTTATATTTATAAACCTAATTTAATAAGTTATTGTAACAACTAACAACATTCAATGCTCTCAAGATTATTGCTATAAGTATATTTTTTAAAATGCAGGCAAAAATATGTGATAATATATCCTATACCAGCCTGTGTTGAATTTGAATTTTTAAATGCTTCAATGTATTGTGACTTTATCTTATCTCTTGCGATACATCGATATTTTATCAATATCGGGCGATATTATTGACTATATAAGTTCATAGACCTTACACATATGCCATATTGTAGGGGGCGTATAAAAAAAGTAACAGAAAAAGCTTCCATTAACATTGCGTTGTTTATATCAGATATGTTTGGTTTTTGGGTGCGCGTCAACTATGCATGTGAGCTCAATATCAGTATCTGTATAGAGTGTATGCATTCATGTTAAAGTCGGCGCCATGTTGGATCACATGTTGGATAACATGGGCCGGTATAAGAAAATAACTGAATATGCCAGTCTAAAAAATACCAAAAATTACCTCATGTATGTTGGAAAAATAATAATAATAACCAAAAATTAACCGACTTACTAAAGAAAACAGCCAAAAACTACAAAATACTGAGAAATGTTATTTATTTCTCCAATTTAGCGTCCAAGTGCATTTAATATGACGTCATGCACATACACCTTATACTGTTAACTGTTACTAAAATATAGACAATTAAATGTATACAATAGCTCGTATCTCGTATACATATAAAAAAATATATAAATATTACACACATTAAATATTAAGCCAGTTTCGAAAATGTTTCATTGTTAAAAACATCTGGTTAGGACATCATTACCTGTTTACTACGTTTATATGCATGGCTTATCATTGTTATTTCTCGTTTAGAACTTTGAACCTTATATAAATGAAAGCAACTTCACACAAAAATTTCCATGCCAAACATGAGACTGCTTTTATCGGCTCAAAAACAAGATCAATCAATGAATGTGTCTTATTTTGTTGATCAGCCTATCACTGTAAATGAGATTCACTATATTTTACAGGACAAACTAATGTCTCAAAAAATTTGAAGCATAATTATTCTAGCCCAAGCAGTTTCTCTAAAGCAGGTACACAGTATAAAATTAAATGTTAATTTTGGCAAAGTATCAGAACTCTAATTAATGTTGCCTGATAATGCAAGTCATTAAACTTGAAATACAAAAGAGTGACGATGCATGTGTCACTTTTAAGTCAAAATATTTAACACAATATTTTGTATCTATCAATCTTGGCCAGAAATCAAATTTACTTGCAAACAATTTTAATTGTATTATGACTACGCGAGAGTTCAAGATTTTATTACAAGAAAAAAAGGTTTATTTTATAGGTTTCCTTGTACTTGTTTTATTACATCCTTGGGTCATATTTACTGACAAAATAACGTTATTTTTATATTTTTTTATAAGACTATTGCTTTTACTTAATTATATTTTGAAAGTGAAATTTATACTTTAGTAGTAAAGTTATAAAGTGTCATGAACCTTTTAGTATCTTTCCTTGAACCAAATTAATTATTGTAGAGTAATGGGGGGAAAATAACAGGTTTAATTGAAATTACTTAAGGCGGGAAATCAGCTACTGCGGGATTTGACTAAAAAGTTGTAAAGACAGAAAAAGCTGAAATTTTGTAGAGTGATACATTAGGATTAGGTATCTTCAAAAATGTTAAAATTTTGGGGGGTCACCATGCTAGATTTTTAATTATGATTTTTTGAAGTTTTAGTCCCATAAGAGGCCATGTTAATTTCAATAATTATTCTTTCTCTTATCTGATGGTCACGGGTTCTGAAAATGTTATCATAGAGGTAGCTTTTACTATTTACTTTCAAATGGCATCATAAAATTTGGAAATTTTCTTTTTAGATTTTGAGATACAAGCTATCTGAATACAACCCTTAATTAAAAATAAATATAGTAATATTTTTGAGAGAATATGATGCTGTTAACAGGTTGAATTATTAAATTGTCTAGTAGGTGAGAAAAACAATAATAACTAAAAAATTAACTGATCTTCCAAAGAAATTTTTATACAAAAAAAAAAACGTTTGTACTAAGCTGTACCATGTTAATCTTTGCTCCAGTATGGCACTAAAGTGCATTAAGTATATGACGTCATGCACATACACTCTATAGAACGACAAACACAATAGAGTAATATCAATTTCTGCAATATATGCAATGAGTGAAATAATTAATGAAAACAATAAATTTAAAATCCTTTGCAACTTTCGTGGATAGAAAAAAAAATCGCAAGAAGTAGTCAAAGTCATTTTTAGCAAAATTTGTTCAATACAGTATAATCTGAGCCATACTCAATAAAAACTATGTTAAATAGCATAAATGTTATGTCATTCAGCATAATTATTTATGCTGTTTTAATTTTAATCCTTTATACGATATTGACATAAATGCAACATAATTTACGCAATTTATTCTTTCCGTTTTGGTATAAATTTATCAATTTTGTAAATTTTAAAGTAAGAAATATGATTCTTCAATTATGAATCACATTAATAGCTCAGTATACATATTTAACTTAATTAACCTATGTTATTTCCATTGTAATTATGAAATACATACACATTTTTACACATAAAACAATGAACATGCAACAAGTATAAATAAGACATGAAATGTCAGCGAACTTTTGAACTAGCAATACATTTATCACCACAAACATAAAAGTAAAATATAACTAAGTGATATATCACGTCACGTACACAGAGAATACAAAGCAGTAGCTTTAAAATAATACTACAACTTTGAACATTCAAACTGTAATGCATAGAGTACCTATATAATTATACACAATGAGTGTATACTAGGATAATAAAATAATTTAAGGGTTGTATGCATATGGCTTAAATTTTTATGAGCTATTTGATAGTTTGTTACCTTTTGTATGATAAAATTTTCAGAACCTGTAACCATCAGATAAGAGAAAAACAATTATAAAAATTAACATGGGCTCTTATAGAAATACAACTTCCAAAAAAAAAATTATATCTTAAAATCTAGCATGGAGACCACATTCATTCATTCATTCATTCATTCATTCATTCATTCATTCATTCATTCATTCATTCATTCATTCATTCATTCATTCATTCATTCATTCATTCATTCATTCATTCATTCATTCATTCATTCATTCATTCATTCATTCATTCATTCATTCATTCATTCATTCATTCATTTTTTTTTTTTTACACTTTTAAAGATATTTAATCCTAATTCATTGCTCTGTAAAATTTCCGCTTTTTCTGTCTTTACAAATTTTAAGTCAAAACCCGCAGAATAGCTGATTTCCTGCCTCAAGGTAGATGGGGAATGACTTGAGGTTAGTCAAATCAGAAACCATATTTTTAAAATAATTCTTCTGTAAACAAATTATTGTCCCGTAGAAAAGTCTTACGTACTTTATTTATTTTTGGAAAAATGTTTTTATTATTGTTTTAAAAAAGTTGTCAAACTTTAAAGCTTATGCAAAAATAAGGTAGTTTAGATTTGGCAAAAAAAAAAAAAAAAAAAATTACACGTGTACATAATGTTATCTTTAAAGTAGAATAATTTTAATTTTTGTGTTCATTAGTTTGACATAACTAAACTTTCAAATAATATTTGATATTCCATTTATTTTAATTTTATTATTCATCACGACTCTTCAGTTTGTCAGATATAAGCCTAGCTACGTAAAAATACTTACTCACTACGAGTGTAAGGTGAAATGTAGTGTACAAAGTATTCTCTAATGTTAATGGAGAAACTATTCATCTTTTGAACTCATCACATATCATACCTACATCGACACTTGCCTCTACAAGATTGAATATTTAGTGAAAATATACTCGTACTTTGACGTACGGTACAAAAAAAAAAAAAAAAAAAAAAAAAACGGCCTATATAGAAATAACATGAAATGGTGTTTTATGTCAACTAAAATCTCCATCCGATTGCATTGTATGGCTATTAGCTAAATAATAGAATCCTTTTTTCTTTTTTTTTATCTGAAAACATTGAAAAAATTTATATAAATACTTTCTAAACATTTTCGCATTGTGCGTTAACATTTGTTTTCTGAGTATATAAAATAAGAATAAGAACAAGACAATTGTTTTCCCCTATTATATTCTTTTAAAGTTCTTAGAAATCTCAGTTTAAATATTCTTCATTACTTAGGACACCGTATAACAAAGTCAAAATGACGTTTTATTTTTAGACATGAAAACAAAGGATGTTTCTTTCTTTTTTTAATTTTTGGCAAAGTTAAAAATGTTTACCTTTACAAGTAGTTCGTGCATTTCTTATTAAAACAAATGTTATTTTTGTAACTGACAACTGAACACGTGTTCATTTACGTTATAAAGTTCAAAGAAATAAAAAATCCTATATTTAAAATAGGTTTATAATGGATTGATGCTATTATATAAATGAAACTTGCAAATTATTAATAAATGAACAACTGTTTTATAGCCGACTTTAAGTGATTTCGGTCACTTCCACTAAAGCAAACTATATTAACGGTCGTTTCTACTACAAGCAAGATCGACCCATAAGCAAAAATCTTAGCAACGGATCAACAACGAAATTAGGAACCTTTATCCATAACAACACATGGAATTTTGAGGTTTTTAACGGATTTTTTATAACAATGGAAAAAAATTCGTCGATCTAGCTTGTAGGAGAAGCCGTAAATATAGTATGCTTTAACTTCCACTACCGTTTGTACTAACTACGCATGCGCAGAACGTCAAAACGGAAGTGGATGTGAGAAAATTTGCTTATAGTCGGCCTTAAAACGGTTGTTCCGTTATTAGTCAATAGCAACATACGATTCGAGAAATAAAGTTTTTTATATAGGGTGCATGCGTATGGCGTCATAACGCGCTTGGACGCAATACTGGAGTAATGAATAATGTTGCTCAGCATATAGAACAAACTTCACTTTTGGCTATTTTTTTGGGGAAATCGGTTATAATTTTGTTATTATAATTTTCTTAGATACTTGAAATACTAATTGAATCTATTAATAGTATCGATGCTCTTAAAAATTTTACTTACTAATAGTATTTTTAAACTAACAAAATAAATCATTTTCCTGTGCGGCCCATGTTATTGAATGATCCAACCAAATTAGTTCTTTTTGCTGACTTAATAAAAACGAACAATAGGTTGAAGAGTTTTAATACTGTTAACTGAGAGGTATGCAACTTTTTATACACGTGTTTGTTTCGGGTTGCATAACTTTCAGGCTGCTTAAAAAAAATTATACCGCACAAAAGAAGGTATAAATTATATTATGTATAATATACACGTATATATACGTATGTATGTATGTATGTATGTATGTATGTATGTATGTATGTATGTATGTATGTATGTATGTATGTATGTATGTATGTATGTATGTATGTATGTATGTATGTATGTATGTATGTATGTATGTATGTATGTATGTATGTATGTATGTATGTATGTATGTATGTATGTATGTATGTATGTATGTATGTATGTATGTATGTATGTATGTATGTATGTATGTATGTATGTATGTATGTATGTATGTATGTATGTATGTATGTATGTATGTATGTATGTATGTATGTATGTATGTATGTATGTATGTATGTATGTATGTATGTATGTATGTATGTATGTATGTATGTAGTATGTACTATTACTATATACAGTACAGTTTTTACTGTGAATAGTACTGAATATAGTACGGGTTTAAAGGTAAAAGTTCATCGGATATATCTGACAGTAAACAGTCACGACATTTAAAATTAAAATGATATAAACAAAAAATCTTACACACTTAAAAGTTTTGTTCCGTCAAAGTCATATACTAGCAAATATTTAAGTTATTCCACTTATAAGATAACACGTAAATGTGAAAGTTCAAATTTAAGCCTCAACTTTAAAATGTTATTAAAAGCTTTTTTTTTAAAATTGTAATAACATTTGTTTTGCTTAAATGTTTTGATTAAATGTTTTTAAAAAAAAGGTTTCATTTTTTTAATATTTCCGCACCAAGAGTTTACCTATTGCCTTATGCCAATATAATAAGTTTTCAAGAGAAAAGATAATAAATAAAACATTTTCTATATTAAACCTTTATTAGATACAAAATAAAAATAATATAGGAGTAATATATAAGGAACACTTTTTAAGGGTTGAAACACTTTACTAAATAACATTGGCCGTATAGAAAATTCACTCATTTTGTTAATGTAAAAATAGCAAACAAAATATTTGAGAGCATTGATTCGGTAAACAGATTGAATAACGTTTGCAAGTTTTTAAGAAAAATAATATTAAAAATATATTATCTACTCTTCAAAAAATAATAATAATAATAATAATAAATAGATAAAAAAAAATCATATGCCGAGCAAAGTTTTAATTACTCTAGAATGGCATCCAAGCACATCAAATATGACATTAAGAGCAAACACCCTTAAGAAGCGTATCCACAAAAATATTTTGTTGAAACGATACAATTGACTAGTAAAGGCTCAATGGTTTTGAGGCCGACTATAAGCGAAATCAGTCACATCCGCTTCCGTTTCAACTTACTACGCTTGCGCAGTAAGTATAAACGGAACGGATGTGAACAAAATTGCTTATAGTAGGCTTCAAAACAGTTATTCCTTTATCAGTCAAATAATTTGCAAAAAAAAAAAAAAAAAAAAAAAAAAAAAGGAACATTTTCGGCAAGTAGTAATAATAATCAAAAAAATTTAATAACAAAAGTAAGATAATACGACCTGATCATTTTCCTGTAAGCGTGAATCAGTTTTCTAAATAAAATAGCATAATTATATAAAATAAAGATACAAAAAAAAAAAACGTGACATTTTATAAGTCCATTATTAATTGTTGACTTTGTCTTTATTAATGATTATAAAATGTCAATATTTAAATAATTTAAGTGTGCAGCAGCTTTTTAAGTTCAGCAAAAATAGTAATCGATTCCAACACTGTATGGTCGGGCTCTATCTTCAAGAAATCTGTTGCTTCCTGCAGCGTCAGCATCAATTCACCAAGAATCTCCTGTAAAAATAAACAAAAATTACCTTTTAATATATAAAAGTTTTAAATGCAGCATTATTATCTGAAAATTTCCTAGTTTATAGCATATTATTTAATAATTATATGTCAAACAATAACAGGTTTTACAGGAAACTTCATTTGGGCTCGTTTTTATGTGTATCTTTAACATAATATAAAACTAAAGGTTCAAATTAAAATTTTGCTTTAGCTTTATTGCATACTAACAATAAGCAATAACATTTAAATCATAGAAAAACAATTTAAAGCTACAGTTACACCGCATTTAAACTGTGAAAAAAAGAAAGATAAAAAGAAAAAAAAAACAGAATTTGATATGAAGTGAACTTGCGCAGTGCTAAACAAATACGAACATTCATAGCCAAATATTGAAAATATCGCCTTTATCTTTTGAGGGTTCTATTTGTTTATTATTGAGTCAACATTACTTCATGTCCTATCATTTCGCATCATTATTGTTTTTGATGTTGTTAATCCAGCTTAACTGACCTGCGCTCGCTCCTTGGTGATTTTTTCGGCCTCAAAGTTAAGTTTCACTTTCATTGCCTTGGCCGCTTGAAGGTCAAACAGCAAAATCCCACGCATGCGCGATAGACCAGGCTCAAGAACCATGAAAATGTTAATCAACTCTTGACTAATCTCTATCTTACGTTCTAACTGTTGATCATTCAAATCTGCAAATGTGCATGATGCATAAATTTTGTAACATAAATATAGTGTGTATGCATTCACGTATAATTTGCCGCCATGTTTAGGCACTTAATAACATGATGTGTTATGGATAAAAGGACACGTTTTGCCAGTTTAAAAACGTCATACTGAGTATGCTTTGATGTAATACTAGAGTAATGAATAACATTGCTCAGCTTAATAATATTGTGCTGGTTTTGAACTACTTTCTTTGCAAAATAAGTAATTATAAAATTTATTAATATTTGTCTAACATGCTGTCAACAAGATCAACAGCAACATAATCTTGATCTTTAAAATTTTGATAAGCATTTTTAAACTGGTAAAATGTGTCATTTTTCCATACCTCTGACCATGTACTTTAATGCTCTCATTTGGCAGCAAATTGTACATGAATGAAATCATACTATACCTGCAAGTCTGAAACCTTGAATACTGCCATAAATTTGTGACAATGCATATTTTACTTGCAACGCATGACCGTTAGTATTGTGTAACACACTTTTATATTTTTGCAGAAATACTTCTACATCCTTAGGCTTTGTTTTCTCCAGTTCTTCTATTTCTATCTTCAACGTAGAATTCCAAATTTCTACTTGCTCTGCAGACAATACATAACTGCAGTTTGAGCACCGCCACGGAGCAGCGTCATTGAGAGGAGATGTAGACACAATTTTACCCTCCTTTCCCTGTAAAAATATTTATACGTAATACAAAATATAAATAAGAATTCTAATGAAACGTTATGTTATGGTTATATAAGTTCCTGGACAAGAATTTTGCTGAATATTACGCACTTTAGGTAATTGACTTATCAATAGGCAGCTAACCTTAACTTTTCCTTTCAGCCCTTTTTTTAAAATTAGACTCAATGTTATGCGGCCTTAATTTGACTTGATATATTAGGCCATTAAGTTTATTGCTGATATAACATATAAAAACACAGATCTTAAAGTTAGCATAATATTATAGGCTTTTAGTTTTGAAATTGACCTGAAAACTTTAGCTACTAGAAAAGCTAGTAACTTATTGTCATAAGGCAATGTAAAAACTAAAGGACACTATTATTAAACTAACTTTTACATCAGTACTCTAGAAAGTAACGTCTTAGGCTACTGGCTTAAAAATGTGTCATATTTCAGTCCGCTCAACTCAAAAATAACATAATATACTAAACAATTGTCATAAACTCTGGCCGATTATTGAATCATTTCTCGCCCTATGTTAGAAACTCATGATAAGCCTACAATTATTACCTGAGAATTACAATGTGAACACAAGATCGCTCCTACATATGTGCCAAACTCTGTTGGATCACAACAACGTTCACATGTGCAGTCAAAGCACTTGGCTCTGCGCAGATGAGCACGCCGAGCTAATGTACCCCACAATGTATGTGTATACGAAGTGGTTACACTTTCCCCAAGCTTGATGTCCTCAGTAGCATAAATCAAGATTGCGGTGGCTGAATCAAACACATGACTTGTGTTAGGCCGACAATCGTGCGCCATCATGCATGCTAAAGCATACAGCCCCCGAACTTTTAAACATTCGTCTTTTGTAATCACTTCAAACGCATTTGTATCTAAAATAGCACAGATATTTAATATTTCTTCTTCTGAATATTGATCTGCAAGTCCTAAACGTTCTCTAATAAATGCAACAACGTGATTTCTAAGTAATTTTTGATACATTTGAGTCTTTTTTCTGGTTTCTAGATGTGACTGAAGTTCAAGAATTTTACGCCGTTTTCCTTCAGGAAGAAGTAAAATTCTCAGTGGAGTAAAAAAAACATAATCAGGTATTTTGTGTGATGAGCTGGTGATATTTGCGTGGTAACCTGCTCGTTGCATTACTGCGCACTCTTCCTTGTGCGCAACCGCAGTCACACATTTTTCACTACATAAAGGCCAGCCACATCCTGAGCATTCACATCTTAAATCAGCGGCACGGTAACATCCAAGACAAATCGGATATGTCATCATCCTTGGACCTTGATAAAGAAATTAGAATTAGTTTGTGTAGATTTTTGGTGTAAATAATGTCAGAACAATACTTCAGCTACGCCTACGTCTATACGATGACTTAATCTGAAGGTTTAAATCTATGATTGAATTAACTTTTTAAAAGTTTGCTTTTTAATTAATTAAAGGTCCACTTAATTCACAGGCTTAAGTCTCAGAAGGGGCATAGGTACAGATCCATCTTACAATTGTAAGTGTTTAGGGGTGCCCAAGCATAAGTAAGCATTGGCAAAATGATTATTTTGTATTTAAGCATACTGTATATTTACATACCTAGCACTGTGTAGTTCTCGCGTAGAATGAGCTCCCCTGCAGAAATGTTACGCGTTGCCACCAGATGTCTTCCTAGCACGGGGTCCTCGGCTACTCGTACAGGTCTGCACTCGTTGCGGTGTTGCGTCCAGTGCGACCGCTGATGTTCAATTCCACAGTAAAACACAGTTTTACACTCTGCACATTGCTGATCCGCCGCAGCATGGCATACTGCGCACGTGCTGCCTGCCATCTGTAAATATGAATGTAAATTTTCAATTGACAAGTAGCTAAACTTAACTTAAGCCTATCAGGTGTTTCATATAGTAACCTCGTAATATAGTGTTTTTGTTTCATGCACCTATTAGCTCTATGTAAAAAACAAGTGATATTTAAGTTTGTATGACATAAGAAAACTCTGTTACGAGGTGACTATATGGAACACCTGATATGTGCTCCAAAAAAGATATTCATTTAATAATAATATTAGAAAAATACAGCTTAAGAATAAAAATATAATTTAATGTTGTGTGCATATATTTTTTCCTAAAATACAAATAACAAACGATTTGCAACAAAAAACTTTGAAAAAAAAAATCCATATTTATTACAATCCATTTTTGTTAAAGTGCCACAGACACTAATTATTTGAAGTTATGCTTAATTCACTATTTAGTACTACTATTTATGAAAATAATTGTAAATGTTGTATGGAGCCGGTGCGCCTTTTCCTTTTAATTAAAGATTAAATCAAAGTTTGCAACGCTTCACTTATCTTCAGAACCATCTCACGCTATTTGGTCACATTTGGTTGCCAAAATCACATAACAGTTACTGCCGCTTTATACAAGGCAATACCTGTTTCTCATTTTGACCATAAAATGTGACTGAGTGCTAATTAAAGTTAAAACCTTACATGCATCAAAGTATAACAGTCAGCTGATTGTTGTTTGACCAAACAACGATTGAACTTTAATTTAATATTTAAATTAGAAGGAATAGTTGCATTAGATTTTAACAACTTGTGAAATTTTGTTTGTACCTAAAAGATTCTAAAAAGAAAGCTAGTGTGTATGTGGGCCTTTAAGGTTAATTAATTTTCCTAGAGCAAGTAGCATTCATTTCAATAATTTGGATGCCAATTTAATGTTTCACTATTTTCTTTGAAATTAGTGAATCTATTGTTTATTGTTTTTAACAAATCTAATATTGATGCTATTACAACACCAATGGTCTCAAAAATATTTATATATGCTTTTAAACCGGTGACGTGTAATTTTTTCATTACTCACAAAGATTTTATTTATTAAGAATTGTGCGGCACGTTGTCAGCCACTTGAAGCAACATTTGAAAGAAAATAAGCAGATAAAAAGTAGTGTTTGAATATTCATGACAAGGCGTGACAAAGAAGTAGGTAAAGCTAAAAAATAAATAAAGTAAAATAAAAAGTAAATACTATTTACTGTTAGCTCCTTTTTCTTTCAGCATAATTTAAAAGTTAGTGCTCCAATATGGTGGCAGATATTACGTGACTTCAAAACAAATGTAGAAGTGTCAATAACAAAAAACGTTTATTACAGATGGAAAAAAGTTAGACTTACCGCTGTGGTGATCGAGAGACGAAAGTAAAACTTTGAGGTGTTCCAAATGTTTTCAGCTGCGAGTGAACTATTTTAAGCCCATGTTACGTTACGTGTCACGGCGCAGCGTGTTGCTTCTCTTACAATGTATTTGAACGCTAGTTGCAACGTCAGAAGTTTAAAACAATAATTTTGTACAATCCCGATATATTTTCCTATACTGATAACATATAATTATGTTTCATGTACCCACAACACGAAGAGAAAAAATTACGCGGAAAAAAATTATTTACGTAATTAATGCATCATTTATGTCATTAAAGCATAAATAATGCTAAATTGGATCAAAATAAATCATTATACTGAACAACATAATATTTATGCCATGTAGCAAAGTTTTTTTTTTTTTTTTATTTTTTTTTTTTTGGCAGTTTAGAACAAATTATGTTGTATGGAACAAACTGTGATGAAAATAAGCTAGCATAAATATTACGCATATTTTTGCCCGTGTACAGTACATCACTGTAAAAAAATATTATGCATTAAAAAGCTGCCACACAGTTTGGCAATGTTTTAACCTTTGGCTAACGTTTGACGTCACTATATAAACTTTAAAAATCTAACGATTGCAGCGAAAATTACGTCACAAGGGTTAAAATCACAGTAAAATAAACGTTAAACTTGGATATTTACATAGTTTTATTTATTCCCAACTCTTGCGGCGTTTTTATCGTTAAAAATTCAACGTTTAGAGATGTCATTACCGTTAATACTACAATTCTACAAACATTTCAAAATTGTATACTGCAGCTTTTCAGCAGTTAATTTTTACAAAATCTTTGTGCCTTGGAGGTTTTATTTTAATAATTTATTTTTTCTTCATTTTTTTTTTATTATTATTATTTTTTAGAAATTTAACTATAAAATGCGCTTAGCAAGGATCACTATAAATTATAAATTTCACAATTTATTTTATGTCTCAGACATTTGTAGTTTACAATAACATAATCATCTAAACGTGTATTAAGTAAATATAAAATTTTGAGGAGATATAGTAAATAAAACAATTGACATACAACAAACGTTATAAATCTTTATTGGATATATTTATTTTATTGTCGTGTCGTAACATAATACATAATATAGAAGTATATCAACAAAAATATTTTGTTGAAACAATATGATTAATTTTTTTAAATTAATACTAACATTTGGCAAGTAGAGAATTCATATTTAATTCATATCATAATGTCTAATAGTTAAGTACACTTTTAATTACGCCCTAAAATTAACAATAAAAAAGTACATTGAAATTTATTTTTTTTTATTTTTTTTTTTTACTATAATTTAGGCCGTTTTATTAAATTTTAATTTGCAATTAGACGCATTTCATCGAGTATTGTTGTTCCAATTTAAAATCAGGCATTTGTTGTAATGACACAAATACAGCATAAATTACGCAGTTTATTCTTTACGTAAACAATACACAAAGAAAAAAAAATCATAATAATAAATTCTCAACTTTTGTATATTTTTGAATTACAGTATTGTCACAGAACTTGCACTCGTGACAATACAATTTAGATCACAAACTGTGAAATAGTTATAAAAAATTGGCTGCAAGGAATGTTGATTTAGAATCATTAAATTTTATTGCAATTCAATTGTATATTACAAATATTTCATTGTCTGAACAGCACAATAATTTAAAGTTAGGTTTAAATTTTTTTCTAAACTTCGGCTAAAACATGAGCTTTATAAGATTTTTGGCTCCAGAATTCTTAATTCAAATAATGCACAATAAACAAACTTTTTTATCATTCATATTATAAGAATAACAAGTAATGTGACTTATTATTAATTATTCATAAATTAGACATGAAGACGTTGTTTTGTATTTATTTTTCTCGTGCAGTTTTTTTTTTTTCGTATATTGAAGTTATACGTAGAATTTTTTATGCATTTTTGGCTCCGTGTTTTTTATTTTTATTTTTTTTATTTTTGTTAATGCTTTTTTCTGTTACTAAAATGACAATCAGCTATGGTTAATCAAATGAAATGCGCATTTTTTGGTGCAAGGAAACAGGATTTACGAATAACACTATTATCTTTTAAATTAGTTTTTGCGATGTGGTACATTTTTGTACCAGCCGAAAATATTATTCCGTCAGATAAGTTTTAACTATAATCTGTTTAAATGAAAACACACACAAAAACATCGAGTTCATATCTAAATTATGAATAATAATTAATATAGGTATGTCAATTAATATTATAATAATAATAAAATTATAAAAGTAATATTATTTTATTAATTTTCACAAGGTACAGACAGTATACATAATCCAACCAAGGCATAGTCTTATCAATCGGACAAGTAATTTCTAAAAAATTCATTAAATTTATTATATGCTTGATTTCAAGTTGATTCCGAGTTTGGTGATAAAAAATTATGCAGCCAGTTTTTTTATTATTATATTTTTTTAGGGCATTTTTTTTTTCGTTTTTTTTTATTATTTTTTTTTTTTTTATTTTAAACATACATTCTAACTACTGACCAAATAATAAAATAAATAACTAAAAATAATATAAAATAGATTCCCAATCTTTATAAAAGTCCTTGTTTCTAAAAGTCAACACTCTTTTCAAAGAAAGTCTATGTTTATTTTTGAAATAGAAAGATAGATAGATTGAGCACCATCACTTTCTGCACACTACTACATACATCTACTAAATTAACAATTAAAAACAAATTTGACACTTTTATCTTAATGTTTTTGTTAGTCTTGACACTTTAGTTTGCTTTGTTCCGTGTTGTGCTGCTGCTGTTGTGGAGCTTCTTTGCATTTAGAATACACAGGAGGTGAATCTGAAAAAAAAAATATATATATATATTGTAATAAGTAAACCATTCTGAAATAAAGTTTTTGAACGTAGATGGTGTAACATTTTACTTGCACTTTTTTTTTAAAAAAAAAATACTAGCTTGTTCTTCGTGTGGACTCTTAATTAAAAATGATTTTTCACATTTTTCTAAAACGAATTTACCGAGAAAAAAATTATTGCATTATCAATTATTGTATATATTATTGAATCTATAAAATAATTGCAAAAAAATTATTAAAACTTGATCTATTGAGCGCGCTAGTATTTTTTGTTTAGAAGTTGATCAAGAAAATTTTTGCACACGGTGAGCTTGAAGTTTTGTATGTTTTACGTGTTAAAGGGAGCGTAACCCAACGACTTTGAACGCTAATTTACGGAAGATTTGAATTGAACCGAAACTTTTTGGAGTATAGAGAATTGTTCCTTACTTCACTATGAACCTAAAAAAATGATATAAAATTGAATTTTACGACAACATCGCTACCATAAAGTAGTACCTTAGAGAGATAATAAATAAGAGGAATAATATGTAACATAATGAACTTTTTTAGTATAGATTGAAAATTGTAACTGACAGTACTGTAAAACTGTTGGGTTGAGTTAACAAGTCTGTCTGTAACCAGATTGCAAACATTAAAAGCTGTTAATTACTATATTATGATATTATATTGCCGCAGTAACAATGTCAAGATAATAATTAAATATTTTCAAAAGTTACAATGTTCATTTCTACCAATGAACATTTTTTCTTATATTCTTATCTTTTTTTGTGTATAATCATTCTAAATTTACGTCAGATAAATAATTCCCCTCTTCATATTTCTAAGAAGGCGAGCTGATTTATTCATAAGCTACTATTTTATGGTAATTCATAACAATCATAACATTATTACCAGTGTAAATACAATTTATAAAATAATAGTTTAATTTCTTTATTAAAAAATATTTATTTATATCTTTAAATTTAATATATTTAAAATTTTAATATTATTATTAAAAGACAATTGTTTTAAAATAACTTTTTTATAAATTTCATATATTAATTAAACAAAATTAATATTCTTTTAATTATTAAATAACTTTACAAAATGAAAATAATTTTAAAAAATTTATTTTGTTAAAAGATGAGATTGACTACATATTATATTATAATTTTCAGGCATTTTTAGTTATAATCTAATAAAAAATGAAAATGAAAATGGCTTATTTACAAGTGTGATCTAGTTCAAATCAAGTTCAGAAGTTTTGATAGGTTCAAATGATCTGTAGATGCAAAATATTTTTTGTTATAAATTATTCTGATTAATATTTTGATCTAAAAATCAAGATATCTACCAAAATTAATTGATTAAAGGGTCGTTGTATAAGGCGATGATTTCATTCATATTAAAGTCGACGCCATAAGTGAGCGCTAAATAACATGGGAAAATCACTCATTATGCAAGTTTAAAAATACTAAGCATTATTTTTGAGAGCATTGATGTTGTTAACAGGTTGAATTAGTTTGTCAAGTATGCAAGGAAATAACAAAAAAAAAAAAAAATGCTATTTTTCCAAAGAAAACAGCTATAAACTATGTTTGTCCTATGCTGAGATTCATTGCTCACGAAGAGCATCAAAAAGCATTCATAATGACGTCATACGCACACACCCTATTCATATAAAAGCCTATGCCATATGTGAGCACTAACTAACACAGCATGGTATGGGAAAATGACTAATATTCCCCGGTTTAAAAAAATACTTATAGCAATACCTTATTAAGAGCTTTATACTGCCAACAGTTTTCATTATTTTTTTTAAGAATGCGTGAAAAATTATTGAAAATGATTAGCCAGTTATCTAAAGAAAATAGCACAAAAATTACAGTGCTTCTATGCTGAGAAATGTTATTCATTGCTCAAGTATGGCGTTGAAGTGAATTCAGTATGACGTCATGTGTAAATACTCTTTATATTATACAATTTTTCCACCAACCCACCCAGGCTCGGACTGGCCATAAGAGCAAGTCCGCGATAGCGGGCGTACCCCCCCCCCCCCCCGGTTTGGAGGCCCCTAAGGCTCAGAAAGGGCTGTAACCAGGGTGTTACGCCACCTTTTGTGGCCCCTAGAGAGGGTGTTACACCCCATTTGCGGACGAGGCCTCTTGAGTGTCAGTCCGACCCTGAGTCACCTCATCTCACTCCTTTCTATTGCGAATCATTGTTAGGTTTATCCTGCTGTGTGGCATAAAACTCATTCTTATTCATGCTCACATGTAGTCCTTATGTTATGGCTACTTCTATTACCAAATTAATACTTACAAGCTCCAGTGGCAATTGCCCAAAGATCAGACAGTGGCAACAGGAACAACATTGTGAAAAGAAGAGAGGTCAGCGCTACTGCGGTGATCTCGTTCAAATCAACCTGTGAACCAAAATTAAAATATCACTTTAAAATATTCTGACTTTGGCCAAAAAATAAAATAAATCTTTTACTCTGCCAAATCACAATATAAGAACACATACAAATTATGTTTCTTTATACCCTTCAGTACTCTCGCAAACTGGGGAGCAAACTTGTAAAGTAGGCAAACCGAGTTACATTTTGTATTATTATAGACCTGGAAATTATCATGTATTGAAAAAGTTGTTTCATTTACAGTTGTTATTTTAACCTCAGTTTATGAGGTTAGGTTACAAAAGGGTTAATGGACATAATGTATTATGTAAGTATTATGGTCCATTCCATTTCATCAATTATAATTAAGTTGTTGTTTTTTTACACAGTAAAATTAAAATATGAAATATTTACTAAAATTTTAAATTAAATCTGCGTTGTATAGAAGCCTAATAATAATAAAAAATGTAACTATAATTAATAATAAATAACTAATAATATTTTTCTAATTATATTATAATTGTGTTTTTATCAACCCACTTCAACTGAATATGAGTAACATTGTATGTTTTTACTCCTTAACATATAAAATAATACTTTGTATATGTATTTTTATCTGAAATGTACGTATTTACTTAATTGCATTAGATTTGATTCGTTTTGAAAGATAGAAAAACCATTTTTTAAATTCTTGAAAGTATAATTAAGGAACTAAACAGCTCAGATAATAGTAGCAAATGAAATTCTCAAACATAATTACATAATTTCTGCTTTCTCTCTCTCTCTGTCTCTGTCTCTGTCTCTGTCTCTGTCTCTGTCTCTGTCTCTGTCTCTGTCTCTGTCTCTGTCTCTGTCTCTGTCTCTGTCTCTGTCTCTGTCTCTGTCTCTGTCTCTGTCTCTGTCTCTGTCTCTCTCGATCTCTCTCTCACACACACACACACACACACTCTCACTAACGGACCAGACAAGTAATATCAATTCATCAAACTATTTTTAACTTGAAGTATATTTTCATTAAAACATGAAGTAAAAAATTAAACAGAAATAGAGAGAATCAAATAAACAACTTACTTAAAAATATCAAGCATGCTACTCTATGATAGTAAGAAATTAATCTGTTGCTCTAAATATAAATAAAATGTATTTATAACTAGAGTGTAACGTAAATTAATGATTCCATTGAAATACATGTGTGTTATTTCACTAAAGATTCACGATTATATTATTATAACTTTATAAGTTTTTTTATAAGCTACACAGAAAAAAAATACTATATATACTAATAACACGTTCACTCCTCTGATTCTAAAATTTAACATCAAAAGGAAGGCGCTTTTTTTAGAAAAAGATCAAAATGTCATTTAAAAGTGACAGCAGCGCTGCCAGATTTAACCTCGCAGAACACCTGCAAATAAAGTTTAAATCTGGCAACGCTGCTGACACTTAAGATTGCATGTTAACCATTTTCTGAAAAAAGCAGCATTGCTTTGATGGATACATTTAGAATCTGACGTAAATCTACCATCATGTGCATAAAAATCTACCCATCAAAACTGTGCTTTTTTTTTTTTTTTTTTACCGGTAATTTTTAGCATGGTTGGACACTTCTAAAGTAAAACAAGAGCAGTTGACATTGAGCGAAAAGGAAAACATACTTTATTTCATCGTATACAGACAGAAGGCCCGTGGACAAAAAGTCCTACGACAAAAGATCCTACCTGTGCGCAGCTCACCGATATGCTTTACCTTTGCGTACAGCCAGAGTCTTTTGTCCGAGCATTAAATATCTACTGGGTCAATAAAAACATTTCTTTTTCTAAACATGAGAAAAATTTAAAATGAGACAAGAAATTACTCTATTCAAAATTTAAATGAAAAAAATGACAGTATTATTGCAAATTCCTAATATAATTACTCTGTGCTTTCTTCCTTCCATTTTCTTTTTTTTTTTTTTTTTTTTTTTCTTTTTTTTTTTTTTTTTTTTTTACATTTAATAGATAGCTGATTTTTTTATGATTACGTGTAGTTACTATTTACATGTGTTTTAGAATTTTTCTAACTAAGGAAATATTCAATAATTAATATTTTGAAATATTTAAAATATTGGATTTATTACCATCTTTGCCACGGTGAAGTACTCTGCCGTCATAACGTTGCCGACGCCGACTGCGATGATGTAGATTTGCACGAGGTAGATTGCATAGGATAGACGAGAGTAAATAACAAAACCTCGCCATTTGAGGAATCTCAGCAACCATCCTGGGACAAACATTACACATTCAGGCACAATTATGTTGGAAATTTTTGGACTAGGTCAAATTTTTGTGTTGAATTAAGAAAAAAATATATAAATATTATTCATTATTATTTTTTTACATTTTTAAGTTATGAAAATTACCTGCATGTCTAAGAAATAAAATGAATAAACAAATTAATTATTTATTTAATTAATTAATTAACAAATTAATTAATTAACACTTAACTTCTTCCTGTAGCTTATACAATGAAATTTACAGTTTTTTTTCCTTGAATATAATTGAATAATAATTAAATTTAAGCCTTTTAATTATACCTGTGAGTGAACGTCCTAACAAACGCTTCCTATCCTTCAAACGCTTATCCATGGGCTCGGTCTATGGTTTATCCAAGCTATTGACTAATAAAGGAAAACCTGTGTTGAGGCAGATTTTAAGTGTTTTCGCTTACATCCGCTTCCGTTTCAACGTACTGCGCATGTGTAGTAAGTAGAAAATGAAGCGGATGTGAGCGAAATCGCTTAAAGTCAGATTTAAATCAGTTTCCTTTATTAGTCAATACGATTGCAAAAACCAGATATGTTCCTATTTCAACCGGAAGTATCCCTTTGTCTAGGGTTCTAATTAAGTTACGGAGCTAAAATTTGACATGTAAAAACTTCGATATTACATTGATCATCTGTAAAATTTTGATGCTTATCTAGCAAAAATTTGATTAAGGAAAGACGGTGCATCCGGTTGAATATTAGATTTTTGATCTAGTTTTGGCCAAGGTGTACAGTTCTGGCCAAAAGTTTGAGAACGATTTGCATAGACAACCTGTAACCACACTGAACGCAGCGGTCGCCGCTGCCCTGTTCTTAAACTTTTGTTCAGAGCTATACATAAATCAGTGTTGCTAATTACCTGGTGCCTGGTTGGTGGCACAACAGAAGATGAGCCAACACAGGGCAAAGCTCCACAAGAAAGGTTGGATCACGCCGAACATTGCAGCCTCCGTCACCTCGAAGATGTAGTCTCGACGTGCGACATGAGCCACGCCGTAGAATGAGTAGAGAGCGCTGGCGAAGGCTACTGCACTGCCGGCGCTCACTTGTACCTAACATATAAATAAATAAGATATATTAAATAAATTAAAATTTCTGAATAACTGGGGGGAAATATGCACTTTAAAAATCCATGCATTACTTTAGTTACAAATACTAACTTATTCTAATATTAAGGCAGCGACTGCGTATTTCGTGCGCCTTTTGCAAGATTTAAATCTTTATCTACAGTATTTTTCACGTTTTGATGGCGGGAAAATATTTTCGTGCCTATTTTCTCCATGAAAAATTGCACTTTTACCGAAAATAGATCTTGCGATTGGGCAAATTCGGAAAAGACAAACGAAATGCAAAGTCGGTTCCTTAAATTATCTATACAGTTTCATTAGCCAATAGTAAAGTATATTAGTAACGACTTACCTTGGATAGAGTTCCTGTTGTTTTATTGAGAATATATCCTAGTGCCATGCCGAAGATGTACGGAGTCAACCGATGTACAGCATTGATGTAAATATAGTTGGCAGATCTGATGATCTGTTTGATCCTGAAATCAAATTACAACACACAAGGAAGGTAATTTATGAAGTCGCATTTTACAATGGAGCTTATCGGTTTAGCGTGCGGGGAGATGCGAAAAAAGCTCAGGGTCCCCTAATTTATATACAATGACAATAAGATTTCTTTATATTGATCCAGATAGTTTTATATTAATATAATATTACAACAATTTTTGGTCTCGTAGATATGTAGGTTTTCACGGTTTGATAATTGAGGTGAAACATTGCAAGTGTCGTAGGCTCTAGCAAGATAACCGTGGCAGGTGCTGTTCTTCTTCTGTGAAATCACCTGAAGATGCACCCAACGTCAGTCGCAAAACGTCGTGAACAGAAGAAGCACAACGCCCGCCACGGTTATCCCGCTAGAGCTTACGACACTAGCAATGTCTCACCTCAGTATTGGTCTTAAAACCCTTATGCACTTTTTTTTCTATCATTTAGAATACTAGATTGATAATTATCATACCTTATTATCCATGAATTAGACACCAACATGTTGATTTTGTATTTATTTTTATTTATTTTCATTTTGACAGTTGAAATAAAACTTATCTGACGTCACAATGTACCGGTGACTGTAATTGGCTGACTCATCATCGAATCACAGCCACTGGGTCTGGTCACGTGATAAATCAGCCAATCACAGTCACCGGCACATTGTGACGTCAGATAAGTTTTATTTCAACTGTCAAAATGAAAATAAATAAAAATAAATACAAATACAAAATCAACATGTTGGTGTCTAATTCATGGATAATAAGGTATGGTAATTATCAATCTATTATTCTAAATGATAAAAAAAAAATAAGTGTATAAGGGCTTTAATTGTCAACTATTTGCAATAAATTATAATAAATTGCATGTTTCTTTAAACGTATAATAAATATGATATTTCTGTAGGTGATTGTTGATATATGGACTCACGAGACTCCGTAGAAAAGGAACGAGCCGAGTTGTTGGTCCATCATAACAAAATACTTGAGCACGGCAAGCAGACCCAAGGAGGCTGCCACGGACATGGATCCAGCTCGGGGCCACTTCCAAACTGCTAGGATGATGAAGGGAGCAAGCAAATACATATGCATGTCTGTAGCAAGTTGGTGAGAGGGAGGGTAGCACTGAAATAATCAACAAAATATAAATTAATAAGAAATATTATAATTTTAAATAGCATGCATACTATGCATATTAGACTATACTTAAGGCGGGAAATCAGCTACTGCGGGATTTGACTAAAAAGCTGTAAAGGAGGAAAAATCTCAAATTTAACACAATGATAGATTAGGGTTAGATAACTTTAAAAATGTAAAAATTTTGGGGGGTCACCATGTTAGATTTTGAATTACGATTTTTTGAAGTTTTATTCCCATAAGAGCCCATGTTAATTTCAATAATTAATTTCTCTCTTATCTGATAGTCACGGGTGGTAAAATTTTTATCAAGGGTAGCTGTTACCAGTGTTACCATTAACTTTAAGATGGCATCAAAAAATTATTAACTTTCCTTTTTAGATTTCGAAATACAAGCGAACTGAAGAGAACGCTTAACGATTTTTTTATTGTTACAAAAAAAATCGCATTAATCCATTTGCATAAGCTATTCGTCATTTTAGTTGCAGAAAACATGATTTATCAACAGTATTAATGATAGTATAGTAACAAGTAGCTAAGACTATTATTATTACGGAGCGTAGATAACAGCATGGTATTTTTAGATAGGCAAGATACTACATGATACTACTGTACAGATACTACAAGACAGATATTTATTTACTTTAGTTATTTATGCATTATGTTATTTTTTATTATTTTAATTTACAATAAATTTTTAATTTTATATACTAATATTATTATTTATTAATTATATATAAATTTATTTTATTTTTATTATTTTTAATACTGTATTCGCGTAATACATTTTTTTATTTTAATATAATACAAATATAATTTATAAAGTTTTTTATAAATTTAATTCAAATTTCATTGTTAACGTATTATATAAATAATATATTATAGTCTTATCTAAGTGTTTGATCTTAACTCTTTGAAATTGACCTAATCGGAATAAATTTCTCTGTAGTAAAAGTACGAAATATGTAGAATCTGAATATTTAGGAGTCTAAATCAACATTGCAAAAAATTACACGATTATTTAAAGGAGGTAATGCAGTTTTATAAGCACTGGCAAAATTAAAAAAATTCTACCACAAACTCAAAGTACCACATTATTGCATCGCAACTGACATTTTGTAAATGGAAAATAAATTAGAAATCAATGACTCCGGCCAAAATAATGTTGATATTTGGGTATTTTAGGATATTAGGCAAGTTCAAGGTGTTCTACGTCTTTAAATAACTAATTTTTTTAAGCACTCAATGTTTCAATTATATTTACGTATATTTATAAATAAACAGTTTTTTTTTACGATTTTTTTTAATAATTTTTAAAAAAGTCGAGGACTGAAGAAGTTAGTGATATATAGAGACCGGATTTAAAGTTTTTCAACATTTTTTTCTGTCATATTTAGGTCACTTTTAATGAAAAATGAGTGCGAATTGCGCAATTTTAAGTCGTTTAATACCCATTTATTTTCAACATTTTTCAATATTTTCAACATTTTTAATGTTTTTGCAACATTTTTCAACATTTTTGCATAATATTGCATCAAAAAAAAAAAAAAAAAATTTAGGGTGAAATTTTAAATTACTACATAACTTAAGGTAGTACTATAGGGTAGCATTTTTGTCGTAAAAACAAATTTTGTATCATTATTTAGCTTTATAATAAACCAAGGAACAATTGTCTACACTAAAAAAAGTTTTTGCTCATATCAATTTTCCGCAAAAGAGCCTCAAAGTCAGTGTTTTTTTTTGGGTTACGCCCCCTTTAGCATGTACAAGATACAAAACTTCAAGCTCAACGTGTGCAAAATTGAATTGATCAACTTCTCAATAAAAAATACTAGCGTGATCTACAGATAAACTTTTAATGAATTTGAGATTTAAAACCATTTTTACGAGATTTTTACGGAGAAAAAAATTATTGAAGATTGCATAAAATGCAATTAACATGGGTCAATTTGCGATAATTTTTTTCTCGGCAAGTACTTTCTAGAAAAATCTGAAAAATCAGTTTTCATTAAAAGTCAACACGAAGAACAAGCTAGTATTTTTTTAACCACTGAAAAAAAATTAAAGTGGGTCAAAATCGGGGCTCAAATATAGATTCATTAGCATTAGGGGGCGGGGCATTTAGCGACACTTTGACGCTCTGTTGTGACGAGAGTTTTTGAGATAGAATTTTTTTATTTCATTTTTGGGTACACCAGCCTGAACTTAATTCAAAGTCATAATAAAAAATTTTCACTCCTACCCTAAAGTAGTACCTTAACATTGGAATAATTAAGTTGGTGCCATTAAAATTTGAATTATTTTTTTGTATGGTTGCTAAAATTTCAGAAAAAATAAATGTTAAAAATACATTAAATAATAATAATTGACTTGTAGAAATCCAGGTTTTAAGATATTTTTCTATATCTACTAAAATTTTCAGTTTACAATATTTTTCAACGTTTAGATAAAAAGTCCATATCTCTCAAATTCAAATTTTTATCCCAAAGATTTTCGTTGTTATTCAATGTAATAACAACTACCGAAAATACTACTGAATATTTTCAGTACTCATCGTAGATAGATAGATAGATAGATAGATAGATAGATAGATAGATAGATAGATAGATAGATAGATAGATAGATAGATAGATAGATAGATAGATAGATAGATAGATAGATAGATAGATAGATAGATAGATAGATAGATAGATAGATAGATAGATAGATAGATAGATAGATAGATAGATAGATAGATAGATAGATAGATAGATAGATAGATAGATAGATAGATAGATAGATAGATAGATAGATAGATAGATAGATAGATAGATAGATAGATAGATAGATAGATAGATAGATAGATAGATAGATAGATAGATAGATAGATAGATAGATAGATAGATAGATAGATAGATAGATAGATAGATAGATAGATAGATAGATAGATAGATAGATAGATAGATAGATAGATAGATAGATAGATAGATAGATAGATAGATAGATAGATAGATAGATAGATAGATAGATAGATAGATAGATAGATAGATAGATAGATAGATAGATAGATAGATAGATAGATAGATAGATAGATAGATAGATAGATAGATAGATAGATAGATAGATAGATAGATAGATAGATAGATAGATAGATAGATAGATAGATAGATAGATAGATAGATAGATAGATAGATAGATAGATAGATAGATAGATAGATATATAGATAGATAGATAGATAATAATTTTTATTGAGGCCACAAAAGGTACAAAACCCACTGGAGTGGTCCTCTGATATTCTTGCTGTCAGAGGTTTATAGTTTGACAATTTTTATTACATAGTTTTCAAAAACGATAGCTAAAGGAGAGTACATATAAACAAAATATTAATTTTCAACTCATAACAGCAATTGTTTTCTGATATTATATAGAATTCAAGATAACACAATTAATTATTATGATGATAAGGTGATATACTTAGATCAGACAATACTATAATATATAGTGATTATAGAATAATAATCAGAATAGAATTATATGTCATCGTAGTTGTCAGACGAGGGATTTTTTTTTTAAATTACCATATAGGGTATCATGAGTTAATTTTTTTTTTTTTTTTTTTTATTATATTCACTCTGTTTTTAATTTTGAGTTAATATTATTACATGCGACGTCATAAAAAAAAGAAAAATGATAAAAAAATATTATAATAATTGGCTTATTAAAATCTCAAAATTTCGTAATTCAAAATATTTAATGCTCTTCCCCCCCCCCCCCCTCCCCTATATTTTGTATTAATTTTATTCTACGATTTCATTAATAAAACAATTAAAATTTTTGTTGTTAGCTTTTAATTGTCATGCGTTGTCCTATATGGTGGGGAAAAAAAAAAAAGTACATAAACTTTGATTTTAGTTCATATTTTTTTTCACCATATATAGGACAACGCATGACAAAAGCTAACAAACAACAATTTTAAATGTTTTATTAATGAAATCGTAGAATAAAATTAATACAAAATATAGGGGGGGGGGGGAAGAGCATTAAAAATTTTGAATTACGAAATTTTGAGATTTTAATAAGCCAATTATTTTATTATTATTTTTTATTATTTTTCTTTTTTTTTGATGACGTCGCATGTAATAATAATGTTAACTCAAAATTAAAAACAGAGTGAAATAAACAATTAAACTCATGATACCCTATATGGTAATTTAAAAAAAATAAACTCATCTGACAACTACGATGAGCTCTGAAAATATTCAGTAGTATTTTCGGTAGTTGTTATACATTGAATAACAACGAAAATCTTTGGGATAAAAATTTGAATTTGAGAGATATGTACTTTTTATCTAAACGTTGAAAAATATTGTAAACTGAAAATTTTAGTAGATATAGAAAAATATCTTAAGACCTGGATTTCTACAAGTCAATTATTATTATTTAATGTATTTTTAACATTTATTTTTTCTGAAATTTTAGCAACCATAAAAAAACTTGTAGAAGTTTGTGTAATCATTGCGGAAAGCATAAATAAACCATTTTTGTGCTATTTTATAATTTTCAACATTTTTCAACATTTTTTCAAAAAATTCAACATTTTTCAACATTTTGCCAACATTTTTGGCTCAAAAAATCACCTTTTTTTGTGTCATTTTTGTCAAAAAAAATCAACGGTCTCTAGTGATATATTCTGAAGATCTATTTTTAACACATAAAAAAAAATCAATAGCGTAATTTGTGTTGCATTGAGCAATTGTTATACTGTAGATCACAATTGTTATTTTTTTTAAATTTTAAGTTATTATGCTGAACTATTTCATAATTTAAAATATTCACTTTATGTAGTATTCAGATTCAGATCCCCCTCTCAAAAAAAAAAAAAAAAAAAAAAAAAAACGCATCAAACCGAATACCAATAATGAGGCATTTTCGAGTTAGGGAGGGAGGGGGGGGGAGGGGAGTTCTTTACAGTGACAAAACTAAGTAATAATAACTATTTTTCTCTCCTGTTATTTTTTAATCTAAATAGTACAGTCATTCTTTTTTTTTTTTTTTTTTTTTAATTTTGGTTTTTTAATTTTTCATAAATTAATTTCAGTAATTTTTATTTTTAGTTAATATTTATATTTAAATATCTTGTTTAATATTATAAAAGTTAGTTTAAAACATTTTAAATATGTTGAAGTGTTATCAACAAGTAATTTATACAAGTATTGACAATTTATATGTTACTCTTGCTGCAAGTTCGCACGTTCATTCTATGAATAAAACTAATATATAATAATGATTACTTAGTTAAATTATTAGCATTTTGTAAATAGTATCGTATAATATTATAAAGGAATGGAAAGTATCAACTATATTTTATGCACGCACAAGAATAACTACATTATATTTATATCCTATCTCAATGCAGCACTATTTATGATTTAAAAAAATTAATTTTGCTATATATTGTATAGCGATTATATATAGCATAACAGCTAAGATTTTCAGCTAATTACTTATTTTATTACAAAATAGCAACAACTCTTGTGCTCTACAATATAGCAATTATTCACTGCAGCGTAATTTACTTTTTTCGTGTAAATATGTTGATACAGTATATTGGTTTTATTGAAAATTTAATTTTTCATAAATTAATTCCACTATTTATTATTTTTAGTAATTTTAGTAATATTCTAATATGTTGTTTAATATTATAAAAGTAAGTTTAAAATTATTTGAGTATCTTAAAGTGTTATGAAAATGTAAATTATACAGGTATTGACAGTTTATGTTACTCATGTTGAACGTTTGTCAGTTCATTCTGTGAAAAGAACTACTGTAAAAATGAAAATATTTTTGTAAAATTATTAGCTTTACTGTAAATAATATCGTAAATTAAGAAATTAATTAAAGTATTTAACTATGTTTTATGCACGCACAAAAGTAACTACGTTTTATGTCGATGTTCTTGCTGCTAAACAACACTTCAACTTTTACTGCGTGTGCTTACTTTCACGCATCTACGTTTATTACGATAGCCATGAAAACACTCATCTACATTTATTGCGACAACAGGTATAAAACACTTGTATGCAGGTGTAGAAGTGTTTTTTACCTGTTGTCGCGATAATTGTTGATGCGTGTTTTTATGGCTATCCCGTTAAACGTAGATGTGAAAGTAGGCAAACACGCTAAAAGTAGAAGTGTGGTTAATGCCTTGTTCACAATGATCTTTTTCTAATTGGATTTGCTAAGTAAGCTCCATAAGTTTGCATATTTTGCTCCACATTTTGATCAAATAATTAACAATTCTAATTAGGAAAAGATTATTGTGAACAAGGCTTTAGCCTCAACAGCATCGATTTATATTTATGTGCTATCTCAAAGCAAGCCTTCCCTATACTTACCATGTTCTCAAATCCCTCCAGTACATTGGTATAGGTGATTACAGGTAAGATTCCTCGCTTGCAGTTCTTGACGTAATGGTCGATCACTCTGATAAGCTGAGGTCCCTTCACCATGTGCTGTAGCAAGTTTTGTGTCATCAGAGCGCACATCAGGAGCATAGGAGTAAACCTGAAATGTGACTCGTTATTTATTTGCATGCATGAAAATGTGTAAATGCTGTAGCAACTAAACAGATATTATGGTTTTTTAGTGTTTTTTTTTCTATGGCTTTTATTATTATAATTATTTTAAATAGTGATTATATCGTTCTTAAACCTTCCTTACGATTATGGGGACAAACTTTTTTTTTTTTTTTTTTTTTTTTTTTCTTCTCTCAATTTCTTAGAAAACTTATGCATTAACATTGGAGATATTTAAATGACGAAATATAGACAGAAAAATTTAAAGTTTTTTTTTTTTTTTTTTTTTTTTTTTAAAGTTGATAGTCTCAATTAACTACTATCAATATATTTACAAAATTAGAATAAAATAGAAATCTAATCTTTTATTTACAATTGTCACTTAATCGCATTTTCCATTACATTATATATTAAAATAAAATCGTGTAATGAAATTACTTACTTGATATATCTCTGCAAATACATTTGAGGGATATTCAATTTTTTACCAGCTTTCAGACGTTTGAAAGCGTAGAATGAAGTCAAGAGACCGCTCAAGATCACGAAAGAATCGACCCAGTTCCAGAATGCACGGAATAACATTGTCCAGTCACCTTCCAGCAGCTGTAATATTACGTAAGGATAAGAATTTAACATAAAGTATACAAAATTAGACAATACCAACAAACTAAACTAAATTCTTGACATGTAAATTGCGTAACGATGTTTACCTGTTGAAAGGTACGAACTGTATTTTACAAAATTCAATCAAAGTGAGCGATCTACATTTTGAGTTTCTACGTGTTTTAACAGGAGAACAGAATGGATGAACTTGGAATTTGTAAAGTGCAGATCTGTCATTTTGAACCAAATTTGTATGAGTGTTTAGTTCGTTCACTTCGATGGGTAAGCATTGACAATTTATCAATTTTACCTATCGACGATTAGCAACAACAAAATAATAATAAAACAAAAAATTAATATTTACCATTACTTTGCCACATAATTTTTTTTGCGAAAATTAACGCAAAGAATATCGTAAATAATTATAATGATTGGAGGCTCAATAAGATTTATACCAAGAGAATAAACCCTTGATCTTTGGACTTTTCAACACTTTTTTTTTATGAGGATCGTGTTCACGCCTCCACAGAAAGAATAATATTACGTTATTTATGCTTGTGCATATCATTGCAGCATAATTGTTACTGAAGCAAAACATCATAAGCAATTATGCTTATAGTATTTTATAGCGAAACATAATTTAGTTATAATATAAAATGTGTTATAGCATATATTATGTTTTCGCTAAACACAAGTGCTAAAAATAAGCTAACAATATTACTGAGGATTTTTATTTTTCTCTCTAATAAAAATGAGGAAGGCAAACAAAATTTGTGGGGGGGGGGGGAATTTTAGTGTATATTTTAAGAGAAGACATAGTCCTGAATCAATAGATACACAAATTTCTAAAATTTGAGTTCATTAAGTATTTTATATTAATTTTTAAAAGTCGCTGAATGATATCACAGGCTGTAACTTTATCCTATGTCCACGCAAACGTTAATGCCTGTGACGTCATTTTTTTATTTTTAAAAATTAGTTAAAATTACAAAATTAGAAATTCTCATATCAATCGATGAGGGAAAATGTCCTCGTTTAAAACAGTTTATACGTTTTTTTTTATTATTCTTCCTCATTATTATATTTTTAAAAAGAATTCAAAAATACGGCTGATCGATCGATGACATCGATGACATGATTTAATATTTCATTTATTTTACATTTTATCACAATTTAATCAGAAAAGTATTTTATAAAAAAAATATATACATATTATATAAGTTACTTGCTAAACCTCTCACCTGAGCCACTTGTGTTCTGTTAGTGAAAGGGTAAAACATGGTGAAGACAGAGCGGTGAATGACGTAGATGAAGAACGAGGCAATGAACCGAATACCGTGGACACACGTCAGCTCATCCTCGGCAACACTCGTATCGACCAAAGCCAGCCAGTTCTTGCGGAAGGAAAGTGTGATCAGCAACTTGCCCAGTAAACCTGGAATATAGGACAATAAATTAATATTTGTTTGTTTGTTTATTGATTTGTCATTCATTCATTCATTCATTCATTCATTCATTCATTCATTCATTCATTCATTCATTCATTCATTCATTCATTCATTCATTCATTCATTCATTCATTCATTCATTCATTCATTCATTCATTCATTCATTCATTCATTCATTCATTCATTCATTCATTCATTCATTCAACTGACGTGGTAAAATTCCTATTTTCTTCAATTTTGAAACCAAGGGGTAAGGAAATGCAACCTGCATGGCAGCACAGCTCAAAGAGTTGCCTGTATACCTAGGCGCTACAATAAATTTATATATTTGATTGTTTGTTGTTTATTTGTTTATTTATTTATTTATTTATTTATTTATTTATTTATTTATTTATTTATTTATTTATTTATTTATTTATTTATTTATTTATTTATTTATTTATTTATTTATTTATTTATTTATTTATTTATTTATTTATTTATTTATTTATTTATTTATTTATTTACTTATTTATTTATTTATTTATTTATTTATTTATTTATTTATTTATTTATTTATTTATTTATTTATTTAACAGAGACATTACACAAACAAACACATTATATTCGTCTCTTTGGTTTCTCATTGTAGATTCAGGTTCTTACCTTGAGTAGCTGAGGGCTCCAGCTGTCCTTCTTGATTAAGATGGTTTCTTTCGTAGTAAGTGCCAACAACGGCGAATAAAATTATACTGCCCAAGAGTAACCTGCAAAATAATTATATTTAATCAAGAGCTGATTATCATATTGATTTAGAGCAAGCAACGGAGCTTATCGGTATAGTGCGCGGGGAAAGCTAAAGAAGAACTAGAGCTGTCAATTTAAACCAAGCTGAACTCTAACTTGGTCCAACATTTTTGAGTATTCGGTTTCGAACAACAACAAAAAAACGGGGTTTTAGCTTTTTCAAGTTTTCAGCTCAAAAACAAGTCAGCTCGAGTTGAGACCGTAAACGAATCGAGAAAATACACGAGCTTTTAAATTAAAATCGGTCCAAAAACTTATTTTTTTATTTATTTTTTTTTTTTTGTGTGATAATCAAGATGCTATAAGAGTTTTGACAGGATGCCATTGTCCACCCATCTCAAACAACAGTAATTAGTAATGTTATTTGTGTTGCGGGCATTATTGTCTAATCTCAAATGCAAAATAATAATAATAATAAACTAAAACTAAAAAAAAAAAAAAAAGAAAAAAAATATATAAGATGGACATTGGCCTATTTTATATAATATAACTTGACGTTTGTCAGATTATAAAATACATAAAAAAATACAATTACATCAATTAATGCACATTATCGTACCAAAATTAAAATATTTTAACACACTGGATCATTTTAAATTAAAATTCAGCATTTATGTAAATTAATTAACGAATTTATCATTGAAATAAGAAACTTTTTTTTTAACGAGCTTTTGTATTTGGTCTCGAAAAACTCGTATTCGAGCTTTGGCCTGAATCTTTAAATGCTTTTAATATTAAATAACAGAAATGAGATCAGATTTACAGGCTAGTAAAAAAAAAAAAAAAAATAATAAAAATAAAAAAAAACTTTGTCACGATGGTGATTTTTTCTTTTTCTTTATTTTAACTGACAATTTGGACTATTTCTTTTAGAGTTAATGATAATAATCAATGCAATACTTACGCAGTGAGCACCGCAGGCAAGTCAATTGGATTGCTGTGTTTGGTCATACATGACCTCTTGTCCACCACGACCTTAAGGTCAACTCCAGAGGTCAAGTTGAATGGTGAGAGAACTTCAGTTAGAGATTTTTGTACATCATCGTTGCTGCAGGAGGAAGGGATGCAAAATGCGTAAGAGATTGGACTGAACGTTGGTAAGAATCTCATGTCCTGAGGAGCAAAACATAAAATTATATTAGTTAAATGTGATGCGATATATAAAAATGAATTTTTGAAATTTTAAGCCCATAAGGCCCAATGTTAATTTCAATAATTATTACTTTTTATTTATTATTATTTTTTTTTTTTGGGACGGTCAAACATAATGACATTTTTATCACGGCTAGGTTTGACCCTTAGCTACACAATGACACCAAATTTAGACCCCAAACACTTCTTGTTTTTTAGATATAAGGTCGGTACCCTACTCCCTTAATACTAATACAGGAATAATAATAATATATAGTAATACCGTTTTAAAATTGTTAAGAAGTGTTACACGTTAAAAATATGTAATGAAGTATTATCTTATGACTTATTAGTTTTTCTTTTGTAAATAATAAAATGCTTTATTTAGAAAAATATTTATAAATTTAAATGTTTTATTTAATTATTATTTTTATTTGTATTTAAAACTTTTATTTAAAATATTAGTAAAAGGCAATAAATAAATAATAAATAGCAACCAAAATATAATATCTTATGTAGTTCAAATATTAATTTGTAGTGCTGAGAGGAACTCTCGAATGCTCTCGAGTAAGTTTATGGATAACTGATGATTGAGAATGGCGATTTAATTTAACATAAATCCGATATCTAGCATTTTATATCAAATACAAATTGTCACTATTTATTGGTAGAAAACATATTAAGATCAAAATTATGTAACATTAACATAAAATTAAATAAAATATAACTCCGAAACAGATGTACTTTATTCATACAAAAATACTATATTTTTTCTGTGCTAAGAAATGCTATTTATTGCTCCAGAAGAAAATTAAATCTGATTCAAAAAGTTGACACCCAACCCTCTAGGATCGCTCTGAAAAAAATTATGTGTATTAAGAGAGCAATTCTAAGAATCATGACCAAGTTTGAGATTCCTAGGTTGATAACTCTAATTTTGGTGGCGCTAAAACCAAAAGTGGTAATTGCGAGCGCTGGAGCGGCGGAGCGCTTATAGGGATATTTGAGTACTCATATCTTGTCAAATATATGAGTTAGATATTTGAAACTTTTTTTACTTAAAGACAACTTACGTGTTGCTTTAATCAAAGCATTAATTTTTGGTTAACAAAGTTAATGCTCCAATTAAAATTTTCTCAAAATGGTAGAAATCAATATATTTTTTGTTTCATAAAGCCATGCTACACATCGTTAAAAATTATTTTTGGCTCATTTACGGTCTAGGTGTATCAACCATGTTTATTTAAACATGTAAAAGTAATTGCCAAAATTTTTTAAAATTTTGGTGACCTTCAAATCAAGTCCCCAACATGACGATTTTTTCTGAAATTCAACATGTTCGTGAGCAAATAAACCAGGTCCTTCCTAATTTTTAAAATATGTTATGCATGTGAGATGAAAGCTAAAAATGTGTACTTTTAGAAGCTACAATAATAGTTTTGCTTTTTTGCGTTGTCAATTTTTTACAGCGGTTTCTGTAGAGGCCTCCGCGCGGGGTAAGCGCGCCGCGTAGCACGGCTTACCGGCTCCTCGCATTAACTTTGCGAGCCTATAAAACTATGTCTGCTACCCCAAACTTGATTTTACTTTATATTAATGTAACCGGCATAATATGAAGAGTTATAATCCAAAATAAAAATGGTGCTTTTTGATTTCCATGAATCATGTTCGAGTGCCGTGTGAGTATGCAATACGCGGGCATCAAGTATGGCTTGTGTATAACATGCATCTCTCGTATTCAAACATGACGTGGTTTCTGCAGCAAATTATCGCCTTTTTAAGCTGTAACTAAGATAATTTGGCTACCCCTACCCCTCCAAAAATTATGCATAACCTACCCCCCCCCCCCCCCCCCCCAGGAATGAATTGGGTTCAATGTTATAGGTTATAGCTATATGAAAATGATTCTGCAATACAAAGAGCTTTGTGATGAAGGGATTTTATTAAATTGCACATTTCCAAAGTTTAGAGTCTAAACGAAATGATTATATTTCTGACTGATAAAGGAATTACTCTTTTGAAGCCGACTATAAGCAAATTCGCTTATATCCGCTTCCGTTTCGACTTACTGTGCATGCGTAGTAAGGAGAAACGGAAGTGGATGTTACCAAAATCGCTTATAATCGGCTTCAAAACAGTTGTTATACTTTACTAATCATAATTTGAGTCTATATTATACTAAAGTACCTGTGAATAAAAAAAAAGGTCATTGAAACAGCTTTTAGGGGGTTGCTGATTGTATACTACTTTTATAAGAACAAAATTGTTGGATTTTTTTAAACTTTTGGCACATGATAAAATATAAATTTGAAAACATCTCAAAATAATGAAATTTTGTATTTATTATCAGGACATTGCACAATTATGTGAAAATTGCAGACTAGTTCACGTTACTGATTTTTTGTAACTTCGTTACGTTACTCACTACTTCAAGAAAAAGTCATGACGTTACGTTACTCGCGTTACAGTTTTTGAAAAGTATAATGACACAACGTTACTCACTACTCTTAAAAGAATAAATATAGTGAAGTTACTTTTAACGTTACTTTACGTTATTTACTTAAAAAATTTTGTTATTAAATTTAAATATTTTCAAATACATATTAAAAATATTATGCTTATTTTCTGATAAATTAAAGTAATTAATTAAGTAAAATCATTACTTTAATGAAAAAAGCATTTTTATGAATTAAGAAGCTTATCTTTAAGTGCTTGAAATATTAGAGTGTCGTTACATGGCAAAAATTACTTGTTACTGCTATCAAAAAGTAATGACGTTACGTTATTTTTAAACAAAAAGCAGTGAAATTACGTAATGTCGTTAGCTCAAGTCTTGAAAATGTCGTTTTTTTTTTTTCTTTAAAGTTTTTTTTTTTATCAAATCTTTTTTTATATACTTTTTTTCCAAGTTTCTGTATTAGTTATTTATGAGAGGGGAAAAATGATATTTTACTCCCCATAATGCATAGCTTATTAATTGCTTACTGCTCTAGTTCTAATAGTCACCTGCTTCTCAATGTTATCTTTACACACAAATTACTTGCGGCGGTAAAATTTATTGATGTGATGAAACACAACAACGTCCAATAAACTCAAACAAGTTTAAATAATAAAAGTTTTTAACGTCTCGTTCATAACAACATACAAAACTTTGCCGATTGTGCAATGACGTTTAACAAAAAAAAATAATAATAATAAAAAAGTACCCTCTTTTCATGTCAATTGGGGTGTTCGAGTGCGATTTTAAACATTTTTCGAACACTACACGAACTCGAGCAGTTTATATATGCGTGTTCGTTTGGATTTTTTTTATAGGTGTTCGACGAACACTGTTTTGACTGATGAGTGTTTGACACTATCTCTATTACAATTAAATTTAATGTGTTAAATGTTAAATTAATTAATAATTAAAAATGAAAATTTTTAGTGTATGTAAAATAAAAGGATTTTTAACCATTTCCATTCAATATATTCATAAAAAATTTAAACCAAAAAGGTTGTTTATATAAAATATATTTTTACTGTCATATTCGAACACTTACGACTAGTTCGTGATGTGTTCGTGGAAACACTTTTTAGGTTCGTGACCGGTTCGAGTTCGGATGTTCGGATAAAGTGTTTTTCGATCCCATCACTGCTTTTGATTCATCAAAATGCTAATGTACATGTATTCTATTATCATTTGAATAGTTAACTTATCAGACATCCGTGTATGTTGAAGTAAATTAGCTTTAGCATATTGATTTAGGATTTACAGTTTAAAACTTTAATTTATACAAATTTGTATTTAAATTAATAGTTAAAAAAATTACTTGTTATTAAAATATATCTGTAAAATATTAAATAAAAACTATATTTAAAATTATTTATAGAAATATTTAAAAAAATTATATAATTAAAAATACTCTATAAAAGTTTTGTAATAATATAAAACAATTTAAGGGAGTAGGGTTTAGACGTCCGCCATTCGACTCAAACTTTTATCGTCATAAATATCGGAAATTTTGCACAATGATACTTCAGCTTGAAACAATTTCAAATATATAAAATTTGGGGGGGGGGGGGGGGGGGGCACAGTGCATATTAATTTTATAAGATTTTTTGAAATTTTAAACCCATAAGGTCCAATGTTAATTTCAATCATTTTCTTCTTTTTTTTTCGGGACGGTCAAACGTCTTGAAATTTTTATCACGGCTAGGTGTGACTCTTAGCTACAGAATAGCACCAAATTTAGACTAAACTTGTACTAGTTTTTGAGATATAAAGTTGGTACTCTCCTCCCTTAATTTAAAATAAAAAATATACAAAGTTATATTTTACAATTCAACATTGCTACGGATGCTCGGCCGTTACAGCGTGAAAAAAACACACAACTAAATTCAGTTTATTTGTCACAGGTTGCTTGGTTAACATTATATCTAAATAGCTATAAGCATGACGCCCATGACGTCATACTGAATGCGCATCAACGCCATGCTCGATCAATGACTAACATTGATCAGCATAGGAAAAACGTAGTTTTTGGCTATTTTCTTAGGAAAAATAGATAATGTTTTGTTATATTATTACTTTCCTCGCATACTTGGCTAATGCAACCTGTTTACAGCAAAAAAAAAAAAAAAAAAAAAAAAAAAAAAAAAAAAAAAAGCTAAATATGTTTAAAAAGTGGCAAGATATGTTATTAATCTTCCCATGTTATTAATATTTAGTGCTCACATATGGCGTCAACTATTGCATACATGAATGCAAACACCCTATACATTTCTGTTCAAGTCTTAATTGGCAGTCTCATACTTGAAACTTCTTAAAGGCCCACAGACACCCTGGCTTTTTAGAATCTTTTAGGTACAAAAACAATTTCACAAGTTGTTAAAATCTGATGCGACTATTCTTTCTAATTTAAATATTAAATTAAATTTTAATCGTTGTTTGGCCAAACAACGATCAGCTGACTTTTATACTTTAATTCATGTAAGTTTTTAGCTTTAATCGGCACTCAGTCACATTTTATGGTCAAAATGACAAACAGGTATCGCCTTGTATGAAGCGGCAATAACTGTTAATGTAATTTTGACCACCAAAAGTGACTAAATAGCGTGAGACGGTTCTGAAGATACGTGAAGCGGAGTATATAAGGGGGCGTGGCAAACTTTGATTAATTTTTTTAATTAAAAGGAAGAGACGCACCGGCTCCATACGATATTTACAATTATTTTCATAAATAGTAGTACTAACATCTTTAAAAAATTTAGTGTATGTGGCCCTTTAAGCTATTACACACTGCACATTACATTTTATCTAAATATAATGAATATAATACTAAAAAATTATAAATAATAGTTACGATAAAACTTATTTTAGTTTTATTGTAAAAAGAAAAAAAAATATTTAATATTTAAATTTTATATATTTTAAATTTTCTATATTTGTTTTTAATTAATTTTACAAAACTTTTTAGTACTAAGAGCCAAAGATTATAATAAGCATTTTTAAATTTATTTAAAATAAAAATAATAAATAAAATTTGATCAACAATTCAGTATCAGGCCCTAAATCTCAATAATTACATACTTGACATAATTCAGTGACAGAGTGAAGTAAAAGCAATATTTTTAAAAGGTTATAATATTAATTATGAATATTCAATAAATTAACTTGGTACCGTGTTCAGGGTGTTCACCAATAATGCGTAAGTCATGACATTAATTAAAGTTATGGTTTCATTCATCAATTCATCAAAATCATTCTTATGCGCCCAATACATTAAAGGTCACAGCTGAGTAGTATTATTTACTGTTCGTAATGAAAATTAATACTTTAGTCTACGATATATAATGGAATTATATCATACAGTTAAATTATTTAGTTATATAGAGTGTTTGCATATATATAAAAGCCGGTGCCATATGTGATCACTTAAGAACAGAAAATTTGCTTACTTTGCTAGTTCTTTTTCCTTTCTTTTGCTTTCTACGCTGAAAATAAGTTGAATTAGGTTTTAGTATGTGAAAATAATAAAAGTAACACAAAAATCCCCGATTTCACAAAGAAAATAACCAAAAATGAAGTTTGTCACATGATGAGCAATGTTATTCAGTACTCAAGTATGGCGTCGAAGCGCATTCGTGTGCTTTTTCATGTACACACTGTATATAATTTGATGACGAAAATTAGTTTAACTTTCTTGTAAGCATACTTCTATCGATTTTTCAATGATTTAACAAATAAATGATAAACGCAAGTATGTTTTTTGTTAGTAAGTAAGGAAATAAATAAATAAGCATTAAGAAAACGAAAGGGTGCCATGTAGAGAGAGAGAGAGAGAGAGAGAGAGAGAGAGAGAGAGAGAGAGAGAGAGAGAGAGAGAGAGAGAGAGAGAGAGAGAGAGAGAGAGAGAGAGAGAGAGAGAGAGAGCGAGAGAGAGAGAGAGAGAGAAGAAAGAGGAAAGAAAAAGAAAGAAAAAAAAAGAAATAAAAAACTAAAATATTTTGTAATATACTCACATCTTCATAGTTATTGGTCATAGCATTATGCGACTGCATCAGGTCTATGATGTGATGCAGCACTTGATGCTTGGTGCCGGCTAAATGCCAGTTTCTCCGTGGTTTGATAAGAGGTTCAATATAAACCGTGGCCATACAGTACTTTCCTGTAATTCTTCCCCGCTCGCCGTCTTCTCCTCTATCAACTGCCAGACATTGGTCATAATCCCCAAGTAACACTATATTGCCGTTCAGTAAGCCAGAGCCAGCTTTGGCACTCGAGTCAAACACTGCAAACAAAATTAACATAATAAGCAAAACTAAAAAAATTGTTTTTTTTTTCCAGACGTTTATGTCCTGAATCGCTATATATGTAAATTTATAAAATAACAATTATAAGTTCACTGAGTATTTTTTATTAATTTTTGAAAATCTTGACAAGATGTCACAGGCTTAAACTTCATACTTGTGAGTATAGGAAAAAAATTACAGCTTGTGACGTCATTTTGTGACATGAAATAAAATGACATGAAATAAAAATTCTTAATGAACCCAAAAATTAGAAATTCACATATCTATCGATTCAATCAATACGTACATTCAAATTATTGCTTATAACATAACTATATTTAGACAGCACTTATAAGTTATAAACTTATATTTATAACATATTTATAACATACCTTATAAACTTATAAGTGCTCTCTTAATATTTGTGTGTTGTAACATGTAAGTAAACATCTAATTCATGTGTGTAATATAAGCTTGTGTTTACATTAACATCACATCAATATAATATTTTACATGCGTCTCGTCAAATTTTAATAATTATAATCGAAGCATATAATTTAAATAAAATTTTAACAGCTCAGTAACTCTAAAATTATTTTTCAGAATTTCACAAAATAAATTTTCATTGAAAATCATTACAATAATTTTTAACACTATAACATGTATTTGTGCTGAAATTAATAAAAAAAAAATTAAAAGATTTTTAAACAATGCATTATTTATTCTATATATACTGTAAAATTCATGGAACGTTAAAAAATCTTTATTCTTTTTAATATCTCTGACAAATTTTGGTATAATTTGTAAAAAATCATATATTTTAAAATATTTTTGCAGTTTGATAATAAGGACTACTAGTTCAGATGTTCAGCATCATCATCATCAGCCACTTATGTTATTACAAAATAGAACCATGTGCTCTACAATAGCAAATAATCAATGTAACATAAATTTATACATAATTTATTTTAAGCATGGGTTTTATTTAAAATTATACAACTAAGTAAAATTAGAAAGAAATTTTTAAGTTTTTAGCACGTGAATGTCCCTACATGTAAAAAAAAAATTGCATAATTTAACTATTAATTGCGAATATTATATTTCAGGTATTTGAATTAATATTAAAACTTTAAAAATAATTTTTTATACGTAAAAGAGCTTTTAAAAATAATAATTATTCATCATAATATCATATTGAGGGATAGCAATAATAATTAATTAATAAATGATTTTAACTCTCAATTTCTATGGGACAAAATTACTAACCACACAACTTATATTCTATATAGTATAGAAATTATAAAACCATATTAGGATAATAGTTAATATATTATTGTTCAGCATAATTAGAAATTAATTACTTATTTTATTACAAAATAGAAACATTTGTTCTCTATAGTAATTGTCCTATGCAGCATAAATTACGTAATTAATTTAAAGTATCCTTTATATTTTAAATTATTCAAAGAGGTAAAATGTGAATAAAATTGTTAATATTTTAGAACTATAAGTTAAATAATTTATTTGTAACTTTAGCGTACTACGCTTATTATTTTATTACAATCTATTTCATGTTATTGGATTTATATTTGAAACTGTAAAGAGGAAGGTGAATTAAACTTTTTTTTTCTTTTTTGGTTGAGTTTATGATATTTTTGGAAAGATCTTTAAAAAAAATTAAGGCGTTATTTTTTTTTTAGGACGATTGGAGCAGGCGAAGTATATTTGGTTAATTTTTGAAAATCGGCCTAGAAAGCCTGTGACGTCATCAGTCCACTTTTTTCTCTGTAAATACTAATCGTTCGAGGTTCAGTAACCAGTTTAATGAAATCAGCTCGTGCTCGGGATTTCAAAAAACTGGCTACTAAACCTTCTACAGTCAATACTTTTCGAAATAAATGCCTGATTGATGACTTCACAGGCTTTTTAGATCAATTTTCAAAAATTAATCGTTCCAATGCTCCAATCGTTGTAAGAAAAAATAGCGCCTCAAAATTTTTAACGCTCTTTTCAAAAATGTCATAAAAAGGGGGGGTTAAAAAGAATTCACCTTCCTCGTTGATTTTTTTTTTTTTTTTTTATAACGGGACGAAAAAAAAAACAAAATAAAACTAACGTACTAAACTTTGTGAATTCGCTATTCTATCTCAATGCAGCAACATTTATGCATTATAAAATATCTAATTTATGCTTCTTTATCCATTGATTATACTCCATAACATAATGCCAATGGTTAAAAATAACATGACTGTTCAGCATTATTTTACTTATGTTATATAACAAAATAGCAACATTTGTGCACTATGAATGAATCAATGCTGCATGAATTACATAATTTATATTATATACAAGACTTTTGTATACATAACTACAAAATATTCATTGTTTATTATTTTACATTGCAATTTAGGGTATACACCATGACGTCATATTTAATGCGCTTGGATGCCATACTGGAGCAATTAATGAATAGCATTGCTCAGCTTAGGACAAACTACGTTTTTGGCTATTTTCTATATGGGAAATCGTTTAATTGTAATTATTTTTTTTCACATACTTCACATACTAATTCAACCTATTAACAGCATCAATACTTTCAAAAATATTGCTTACGATTTTTAAACTGGTCGTTGTTCTATGCGGACCATGTTATTGAGTTGACTTTAACATGAATGCATACACCCTATACATTTATGTATATTGCAATTCGTAAGTATGAGTTTAGTTTGAAATCATGTTCATTTAGATTTGTAAAGATGTTAGCTCGTGAAATCCCGTGTTTTTTAGAAATATATTTTACGTAAGTATGTTGATAAAGAAAATATAATTAATAAAAATAAATGTTATTCATAATGGCAGAAACACAATATAAAAAAATATTATTAAGTAATTTCATTTTAAGGAAAATATACGGGGAAAAAAATGAATATAATATTAAAATGGAAATGGGCACTTCCACATTTCTAAAGCTTCTTACGGCAAAAAAGAAAGAAAAAAAAAATAAAAAAAAACTAAACGCACTTAAAGTATGCTTTCTTTGTACCCTTTTTAAAATGTCGTGGAATCGGTGCAGTAGTTTTCATAAAATTGCAAATAATTAAGAAAATTCTCTCCGTAAGCGTTTTGTTAAATTAGGTGTCTCGTGACTTTGTCTAGTTCTTCTATAAATTGGTGCAAAGGTAAGATGCATTGCTGCTACATTCAAAAATATTAAATTGAGTGAAAATTTGACGCCACCAATCTAATTCACTCTGTATCTGAATTCCTAAGTTTCAAGTCTCTTAATTAATTGAGGTGATAGTAATTAATAATTGTTTAAGTTTTTACTAACACATCTGCCAAGTGGGACCTTCCAACATATATTCATATCATATTTCATATCATATCATACATCATATTTCATATCATGTTGAAAAAAAGAGGATGTCCCTAAGTCAAAAGGGTCCTGTTTATTGTATTCCTTTTTTATATAATGCACTCCCTAATAATATAAAAGATAGTGATTCTTATGTTTTCTTTTAAAAGAATGGTCCAGAGATATTATGTCTGCTTGACAATATGTTTTATAGTGTTGCTGATTTTCTTGCATGTAATAACGTAAAGTATAACTAGCCTAAGTTTTTCTAAAAATTTTAATATCCTGTATAACAAAATATTGTGATTCCACATGTTATTATTGTGTTGATGTATTTTGTGTTATTTGACTTGTTCTATTCTGTAAAGACATAGAACATAATAAAATCTTATATCTTATATCTAATGCGTGCATTTATCATAATCATACGTTAAAAGATAATAATTATCATTATGATAATTTATCAAGCAATTTTTTAGGTTCAATAATGAATACGATTTTTTTTTTTAATTTGCATATAAGCATATAACAAACATAATTTATGCTATATTGTGTATAGTGATAGTTAAGAATGGAGGTTATCGGTTTAGCGCGCGGGGAGATGCGGGGAAAGCTAAGGGTCCCCTAATTTAACATTACGCTTATGGAGAAAAACACGTTTTTTGCGATTTTAGAGAAAACTACTCCACCGATTCCGGAGAAATTTAAATGAGAAATACTAGACATACTTTTACGTGTTTTAAGCCATAGTCATTTTTAAGCATTTTTTTAAACCGATAACATCCATTCATCAGCATAATTGTATTTTTAAATATGAGTTATATTTAAAATTATGTAAAATAATAAATAACATTGATTAAAATTGTTATATAGGATTTTAGCACGTGTATTCCTTGTGTTAAATAATAATTTTTTAATATTAATTCTTACATTTTTATGTGTGATAATTATTTCATTAATAAAATCAATAAAAATTAGAGCTGTAAAAAACTCGAAATATTTTTAACCCGGGCTGAAATTTTTCAGCCCGGGTTGACTTGAAACCCGGGTTTAGCTTGAAATCGAGCTTAAACTCGAAAAACGAGCTAAAGCTCGGAAAGCTCGCCATTTGAGCCAAAGTTTAAAAATGAGCTTTCGAGCCTATGAAGAAAAAAGATCGATTTTTATTATGAAAAAATTGTTTTTGAAGGATTTAAGTCATAAATAAAATAAAATAATTTTTAAAAATATTTTTAACAGCTTATTTTGCATCATAGAATATTAAAAATGCCATTTTAAACAAAAATTACAAACATTTTTTTCTTTGCTTTCTTCAAAAATTGTACTTTAGCTCGATTTATTTTCAAAAGCTCATTATTTTCACGAGTCATTTACGAGCTCAACTCGAAAAAGCTCGTTTTCGAGCTAAAAGCTCGAAACCCGGGTTAACCATTTTCAAAAAAACGAGCACCCGAAGATTTTGGCCCGGGCGGGTGCTCGAACCGGTTTAAATTTACAGCTCTAATAAAAATATAATATATTGATTATAAAGCAGGTTTTCGTCCTCGACGCACATTTATCATATTAAGGGATAATAATAATATTAATATAATGATATTGGGACAAATTATTTGGGACAAAATAAAATACCTATACGATACGCATAAATAATAATTATGTTGTAATTTCATACAGCATAAAAACATACTTTTAACTACTGTGTAGTGTATATTATGCTAATATAATGGGGAAAAAAGTAACAATTATAATAATAAAAAAAATCAGCATTATTGCTTTTATTTATGTATTGTTCTCATTTCACATGTAAAGTATAAAAGTTACATGCGTCGACGCGCGTCAAAGAATAAACAAAGTTGGAACCATTTAATCAAATTAAGGAAGTGTAGGTTACTTAATTTTTATCTAAAAAGCTAGAACTTGTTTTGGGTCTAAATTTGGTGTCATAGTGTAGCTAAGGGTCACACGGGTCACACCTAGCCCTGATAAAAATTTCAAGATGTTTGACAGTCCCGAAAAAAAATATATTGAAATTAGCATTGGGCTTTATGGGCTTAAATTTCAAAAAATCTTATAAAATTAATTTGCACGGTGACCCCCACCCCCCCATTATTTTTTTATATATTTGAAATTGTCTCAAGCTGAAGTATCATCATTGTGCAAAATTTCAGTTTTTTTTTGACGAGAAAAGTTTGAGTCTAAAGGCCGAAGTTGGTACCCTACTCCCTTAATTAACAATTAAATATCAAAATTAATGTGAACGGTTTACAGTTTACATTGCTCCAACTTTGTTTATCCGTTGATGTGCGTATCGACGCATGGAACTTTTACGTTAACTTGAACATTCCTTCATATTATTTCAAAATAGTAACATTTTGTGTTCGGCAAAAAAGAAAAAAAAATTACTTAATTCATGCTGCATTAAATGATGAATATTAACGGTTTAAAAAATTCTTAAAAAATTATATTACTTCAAACTTCAAACATACATAAAAGTATGTCTAGTTTTTATTTCTCATTTCAATTTCTCCGTGGAATCGGTTAAGATTTTTTTTTCTTTTTTTTTTTTTTTTAATTGCAAGAAATTAAAAAAAAAATCTTCTTAAGTGAAGCGTAATGTTAAATAAGGGGACAATTAATTTTCCCCGCGTCTAAACCGATCCGATAAGCTCCATTGTTAGAGACTCTACAGTCTACAATATATTTTATAGCAATTATAATTTATTCAATGCAGTAATTCAATGAAACTATTTTATTTTTGAAATGCTTTTTACCAGCGATGATGATTTAAAAAAGGGGGGATTAAAACACGCAAAAGAATGCGTAATGTTCTTTCGAATTGAAAGTCAGAATGGAATTTTGTTCAAATGGAATCCTAATATAATCGATGCAGTAATTTCCTAAAAAAAAAACAAAAAAAAAAAAAAAAGTACCCCGTGCCTCTGTCTAGGGCACTTCTGATTGTCTGGGCTACATCACTGCCGATAAGAGCATTGTAATTTTAAAGTATGAGTTATATTTATAATTTTGTAACAAAACAAAATAAATTTTTAAGATTTTAGGCGAGTATACTTGACGTAAACTCGTTCTAATACCAATACTCGTTTTAATATACGTATATATGCTTCCCAACATTAAATTATTTTTTAGACATTAATTCTTATATTAAATTATGCTATGATTAAAAAATTCATTTATTATTGAAATAAACTATTAAATATAAATGAATGTTATCCTCGAAGAGGTCTCGTTGCTACACGCACAGTATTATAACAATATATGCTTCAATTTACGGTATAATTATATACACGGACTAAAAATAACTATACGTGAATAAAATTATACTAGCCCCTTTTCAGCACAATTTGATACCTCAATTAATGTTATACTTCACAATTTCTATGTTATAGGGTCTATGCATTCATGTTAAAGTTGACGCCTTGTTGGATCACTCAATAACTTGAACTGCGCATCTATAATAGGAAAACTGACTTATTTTGACATTTTAAAAATACTATTTAAGCAATATTTTTGACAGCATGATGTTAACAGGTTGAATCAATATCTCAAAAAGTATGTTAATAATAAAAAAAAAAAAAAAAAAAAAAAAAAAACGATTTCCTAAGTAGCTAAAAACAAAGTTTGTCCTAAATGCTATAAGCAATGTTATTCATTACTCCTGTATAGCGTCCAAGTGCATTAAATATGATGTCATGCGTGAATGTTCTGTTGTACAGCATAATTATTTGTATTGTTCTATTTTAATATCATTTTATTTTACAATGCAGCAAAAATTATAATATGTTAATTAATTATTTTCGTGAAGGAATATAGTTCATTAATGTTACAAAAATACCACAAAATGTTAAAAGATTATCAATGTAACTTTTACGTTAACTTGAGAACATTACTTCATATTATTTCAAAATAGTAACATTTTGGGTTCGGCAAAAAAGAAAGAAAGAAAAAAAAAAGGGGGGGACTTAATTCATGCTGCATTAAATAATTAAAAAATTCTTAAAAAATTATATTGCTTCAAACTTCAAACATACATAAAAGTATATGTCTAGTTTCAGCTAGTTCAAGCTTTTCAGTTCCCAAATAATTCGTGAAAATATGACGAAGTGTTTTTAAAAATTTAAACATATAACATTAATAACTTTACCCCACAAGATGTTTATATTGGTGCCGATAAAACACTATAATGCAGATTTCATACGCTATATATTAATATTATAATATATGAATGAGAATAAAGAATAAGAATATTAATGCAAAATTAATATTTATCTTTTTAAATACCTTATACTTTAAATACCTTTAATAATTTGCCTACATTAAAATAATAAAATAATAAACCATGCATAACTTTATAATATAAAAAATAACAATAATAAATTAAATATTTTAAATAAACTTTAATTATATAGTACTATTTAATATTATTAGTTATTATTATTGATATAATTATTATAAATAATTATTATTAATTAAATATTATTAATATTATTTTAATTAGTATTAGTTTTATATTATAATAATAATTAACAAGAAATTATGTTGATATTTGTATTTTAAACTGATCCAAAATGAATCAAAACTGGAAATCAAGTTGAGTACTGGACGTTGAGTAGTGGACTTCGGAGAGAGAGGTTGTGTTTGGTGTTTGCTCCGTCGTATACTACTGTATATTGTGCTGAAAAAGTGAAATAAAAATGTCGTCGTGTGTGATATGTAAAAAAGGATTTCAAGTGAATGAAGAGAAGATTTTATGTAATGGCTGCAAATTGTGCTATGCACATAATGGGTGCATTAAACTTGAGACAAAAGTAGAGCCAAATAAACCAGGGAGGAAACCTAAATGGCTCTGTCTTAAGTGTAAACAAGAAAAAAAAGACATACTTTCAGATGCAAGTGAAGATGAGGAAAAGAAAGGTGAGAAATCATTGTTTGATTTACTTGAGGATATAAATAAAAGACTTGATAAAGTAGATAAAAGACTTGATAAAGTAGATAAGATTGAACAAGATACCTCTGTAATCAAAGATTTAAAAGAAAGCACCGATTTTTTGTCAAAGAAATATGATGATTTACTGGAGAGATTTGATAATCAAGATAAATTATTTAAAAAAATGAGTAATGAAATTAATGAACTAAAAGAAAAAGTGATTAAGAAGGATAATGAAGTATCTGAACTAAATGTTAGAGTGCAAGAACTTGAGCAAGAGAGATTGTCTATGAACATTGAAATTCATGGAATGCCAGTGACTACGGGAGAGAACACGCGTGATGTGATAGAGAGTGTGGCCAAAGTTATTGGCGCTCCTTCTGCTGCACAATCAGTTGAAGACTGTTATCGCGTGTATGCTAACCCAAAGAATGTACGTAAACAAGGCATACCACCTATTGTTGTGGTCAAGTTCAAATCAACTGAGGCGAGGAGAGTGTGGCTTGACAGAAGTAAAACACGTAATCTTACAATAGGCAAAGTTCAAGGTAATGCAAAGGAAGACAAGTTATTTGTTTGTGAACATCTGACTCCAGAATTGAAAAGATTATTCTACAAAACTCGCACAGCTGCTAAAGTTAGAGGTTGGAAGTTTGTGTGGGTCAAGGATGGAAAAATATTGGCAAAGAAAACTGAAGATACAGGTACTATAAGAATAAAATGTGATGATGATTTTGATCGACGTATGCCAGGAGTTCCATTCTAATGTGAATTGAAATGTTAGTTTAATTTTGTTTTTTATATGGAAGAGTCCCTAAATTTTAATTTTGATTATGTAAATTGTGAAGTAAAAAATGATTTAAATGATATTTTTATTGATAAGAAAAAGAAAAATAATAATGTTATTATTGTTCATCAAAACATACGTTCTATAAGAAAAAATTTTAATAATTTTTTAGCTTATGTTAATAAAAATGTTGAGAATATTGATATTATTGTGTTGACTGAAATTTATATTTTTGATCATGAAATAAAGGTTTATAATTTAATTAATTTTGATAAATTTGTAAAAAGTAGAGAAGAAAATAAAGGTGGTGGTGTTTTAGTGTTTGTAAATAAGAAATTTGATGCTAAAATTATTGATATAAAATTTATTAATGCGGAGGTTTTAAGTCTAAAGTTGAATAATAATTTAATGCTGTATAATATTTATAGACCTCCAGGTTCTAACAAACTTTTATTCATAAAAGAATTAAAAGAGTGTATTTTAAAAAATAATGAAAGTAATTGTGTGATTTTAGGTGATATAAATTTAAATTTGTTAGATCAAAATGATAATATTGTACAAAAATATGAAAATAAAATGGCAAAATATGGTTATCTAAAAATTGTTAATGATGTTACAAGGGAGGAATGTACAATACTAGGAAATTATTCAGCTACTTGTATTGATCATATTTTTGTTAAATTAAATAATTTGTTTGAAATTGATAATAGTTTTATAATTAAAAGTAAAATCACCGATCATTATATGACTGGTTGTATATTGAGTACTAATTTAATTAATAATAATTGTAATGAAAAAGTAAAAATTAAAAATTTAAAAAAATTCAGAAATATGATTTGTAATTATGATTGGAGTATATGTAATAATATTAATTGTCCAAATGAATTATATAATCATATTGTAACAGTTTTTCGAAATATAAGTGATAAATGTGAAAGTGAAAAATTATTAAATAGCAAGAATAGAAGATTAAATAATGTGTGGTGTACTGATGAAATAAAATTTCTTATGAAAGATAGAGACAAATATTTTCAAAAATTTAAAAACTCATTACATATGCCTGAATATAGAATTAGATATAAAAAATTAAGAAACAAAATAAATTTTTTAATAAATAAAGAAAAAAATAATTATTATCATTCTAAATTTGTTGAAATTGCTGGTGATATAAGAAAATCTTGGTGTTTTATTAATCAAATATTAGGGAAAGAAAATCTTAATATTGATAATATTATTATTAAATATATGTCTGATGTAAGTTCTATCAAAGATATTGCTAATAATTTTGTAAATCATTTTGTAAATTCAATTGAAGATGTAAAGATTAATTGTAATTTAATATTAAGTGAAAATTCGCTTAAATTTAATAGTAATTTACAATCAATGTATCTACCAAAATTAAATGAGAAACGAGCAGTTTATATTATTAATTTATTAAGTAAGAAAAAAGGACCAGGTCATGATAATATAGGTGTTCAGGATATTTTATTTGGTGGCGAATCATTAATTCAATATTTAATAAGATTAACAAATATGTGTATTGAAAGCTCAGTATATCCTGATAATCTAAAATTATCATTGATAAGGCCAATTTATAAAGGTGGGGATCATAAACTATATAATAATTTTAGACCAGTTGCTGTATCTGCTTTTGTTGATAAATTTATACAAAAACATATTGAATTATTATTGTCTGATTATTTAGAAGAATTCAATATTATAAATAAAAATCAATATGCCTATCAAAAAAAAAAGGGTACAGCAAAATGTCTATATGATGTTTCCAATTTTATAAATGAAGAATTAGAAAAAGGGCATCATGTTCTTTGTTTATTTGTTGATTATTCCAAAGCATTTGACACTATAGACCATGACTTATTGTTAAAAGATTTAGAAGAAATTGGAATACGAGGACCAACATTAATGTTAATTGCGAATATTATAAAAAATAGACAAGTTGCTGTCAAAATTAAAAATATTGTAAGTGAAATTAAAATAATAAAATGCGGTATAATACAAGGAGGGGTCTTAAGTGCTAAATTCTTTATAATTTATGTTAACAAAATTTTTAATTTACTAAAATATTGTAAAGCAAAAATGTTTGCCGATGATTTACTTATGATAGCGGCTCATAGTAACTTTGAAGTTGCAAATAAAATGTTACAAAATGATTTTGATTCAGTTTTGGAATGGTCGCATGATAGGAAAATATTAATTAATAGGAAAAAAACAAAAGTTATGCACATTTTTAATAAGTATACATATACTATGCAAAATATTCAATTAAGAGCTCATACTAATAAGTGTTTACATAATTTTACTTTAAATTGTAATTGTGAGTTTGTAGAACAAGTAAATAATTATAATTACTTAGGAGCTATTATTGATCAAACATTTGATTGGGATTTGCATATTATGCAACTGTTAAATAAATTGAGATCTGCAATTTTTAAATTAAAAACAGTAAGATCATATGTGAATGAACAGACGATGAGACAATTATATTTTTCTTTTGTACATCCACATATATTATACGGTTTATTATCTTATGGTTGTACTAAATCAGGTAAATTATGGGAATTGAAAAAAATGCAAATAAGAATATTAAAAATTTTAAAAAAAGGAAATAAGCTAAAAAGTGATCTTGAATATTTTAAGTACTTTAAGATATTGCCAATAGAAGAAATGTTTAAATGTTCTTTTATTTGTGAAAATTATTTTGAAAATTCTCATGGTATACCGAGAACTCATATTTATAGTACCAGAACAGCAGTGACCAATCCTTTATTTGTACCAAAAATTGTAAATAGATTCACTGAAAGGACAAAAAAATTTTTACTTCCTAAATTATGGAATCAAATTCCATCAGAATTAAAAAGTTTTGCAAATAAAAATGAAACGAAATTTAATATGAAAAAATTCTTTCTTGATAATTTATAAAATGTTGAACAATTTTTTGCTGTTTGTATTGATTAATGATGATTAATTTTTGCTTCTTGTATTATAAAAATACTTCTCTTAAATGAAAAAAAAAAAAAAAAAAAAAAAAAAAAAAAAAAAAAATGTTTTTGTGTAAATGAAATATATATAATAAAAAATATGTATATGTAGTAATATAATATAATAAGACACGATTGTGTAACAATAAATGAACCAACCGATAAGGCTATGCCTTGGTTGGACTTTGTATATTTGTGTGTTTGAAAAAAAAAAAAATAAAAAAAAAAAAAAAAAAAAAAAAAAAGATTCGTTGTTTACTAAATTTACTAAGTTTACTATGAACTTATTAAACACAATTATGAATAGAAAGAAAACTTCCAACAATCTTATGAAGTGTATGTAACTCGTCATGAAGTATTATTTAAGTAACGTATAGTTACGTAGTAAGTAAAATACAAAATAATTAATTCATATTTTATTATAAGATAAACTTTCGAAACAATTTAAAATATTCGCGCATAAAGTAGTTGTTTATAAGCTCCGCCCACTTTTCCCCTCCACTCACTTCCCCTACGCGCATGCTAGTAATTCTACAAATACACTGTTCTCTCCACTCACTCTCACTAGACCGTGTGGCCTAATGGATAAGGCGTCGGACTTCGGATCCGAAGATTGCAGGTTCGAGTCCTGTCACGGTCGAAACAACTTTTTAACTTTTTTAACGTTCATTTTTTTTTTTTATGATAAACGTGAATGATAATTGGATAAGAAAATTATTTATGTAAATTTGTGTATTACATATGAAAGTAAAAATTTTAAATTGTATTTTAGAATACATAATATATATATTTTACTTACTATACTTATACTATACTTATTTCAAACAAGTATTATACAGAAGAATATATATTTAGAGGTTTAATTTAAAATAATAATATCATGTAAACTGCCAATTCCTACATCAATAACCAATTTCTTAACTCAAACATTATTTAGTTCTATATAAGTTTGCGTGCATTATTTTGTTTTTCATATTATTAAAAAAATAATATTTTTTTTTATTACCCTTTCAGAGATAAAAAAAAAGTGAAATATTCATAGTATTTTCTAATATAGTTTAATTTGTCATTCTAAATAAAACCATTTTTTTTTCTTTTTCTTCTTCTTCTTCTTCTTCTTTTTTTTTTTTTTTTTTTTGAGCACGTATTTTGTTATTAATTTTTAGAGTTGCGACGATATACAATAAAAATCAGACTGCCAAATAACATAATATATAATATTAAGGCGGCAAATCAGGTACTGCGTGATTTGACTAAAAAATTGTAAAGAAAGAAAAATTTGAAATTTTGCACAGTGATACATTAGGATATAATATCTTCAAAAATGTAAAAAAAAATTGGGAGGTCGCCATGCTAGATTTTAAATTATGATTTTTTGAAGTGTTAGTCCCATAAGAGCCCATGTTAATTTCAATAATTATTTTCTCTCTTATCTGATGGTCACGAGTTCTGAAAATTATATCATATAGCTGTTACAATTAACTTTATTCAAATGGCATCAAAAAGTTTCGAAGTAATCTTTTTAAATTTTGAGATACAAGCCATCTATATACAACCCTTAAGTCAATTTGAACATAAAGTAATGAAAATGAAGCATAAAAAAAAAAAATAATAAATGAAGGGGTTACTTTATGACAATTAATATTTAATTATAATATTTAGCATTAATAATTATAATAATGGAATTTATATATATTAGGGTGTATATATACGCATGACGTCAATCTGAATTCACTTCGATGCCATGCTGGAGAAATGAATAACATTGTTTAGCATAGGACACGTGATTTTTGGCCTTTTTTTTTTTTTTTTTTTTTTTTTTCTTTGGGAAAATATTTACTTTTTTGGTTATTATTTTTTTTACGCATACTTGAAAACCTATTTACAGCAGCATATATATGCAATGATGTCAAAATTATTGCTCTGTAATTTCCCAATACTGGCCCATGTTATATACAGTACATACACTTATATTATATTATATATAGTCCCTTGTTGATACCAAAAGTATTCTCAATGAATTATTTCTGTATTGTTGAAAACCTCACTAAAATAATAATGCATTTAAAAAGGGCTGTATATAGATGGCTTGTATCTCAAAATTTAAAAAGATTACTTCGAAACTTTTTGATGCCATTTGAATAAAGTTGATTGTAACAGCTATATGATATAATTTTCAGAACTCGTGACCATCAGATAAGAGAGAAAATAATTATTGAAATTAACATGGGCTCTTATGGGACTAACACTTCAAAAAATCATAATTTAAAATCTAGCATGGTGACCTCCCAATTTTTTTACATTTTTGAAGATATTATATCCTAATGTATCACTGTGCAAAATTTCAGATTTTTCTTTCTTTACAATTTTTTAGTCAAATCACGCAGTACCTGATTTTCCGCCTTAAATGGCAATCGTGTTTTCTCAACAATGAAAAATATTATAAAAACGTCTTATGGGGTTTGAATACTTGCGAATTTCTAAAGTGTATAAAATGTTTTTTATGTTATTAAGGGCTCACATAACCCACATACAACGTCGACTGATTGCATAATATAGTACAAACAGTAAATTATTATAAACTTTTTTATTGTATTTTTTGTAATTTATTACGATTATCTTATATTATAATTAGCACTTTTCAATATGTATTTTCTATTTTCCAATGATTTAACTCAAGCATTATTGATTTAATTTTAAATACTTGCATGTATTTTATTGCTATTATTTTGTTTGTATTATTATAATTATAACTTTTTACTTCCATTCTAAGCTAAAAAATAAGAGTAAAAATATACAAAGTATTTTCTAAAAATGCACTATTTTTTATTTAAAATATTTTTTTTTTTTTTTTTTTTTTAACAATAAAATACTAATTTTATATTTATAAAAATTTAACATAAATAATTATAATCTAAAAATATATATATTTATCGTTGTTATCATTAGAATATTTTATTGCAGTTTGTTATATTTTTTATGATTTAAATTAATAATTAATATAAATTGTTAAATACCATCTTTTAATAATGATCACACACAGAATTTTACATTTAAATATTTGCAATTTTTACTAATGCTATTATTTTCTTATTATTCAAATTATATTCTAAAAATTTTTACATTATTTATGGTTATCACATTCTATACTAAAAATTGTACAAATATTTAAAAAAAGTTTTTAAAAGAGCTAAGTTTTTCATTCTAGATAAAACTAATTTTTCATTTTTTTTTTATTTATGTTTTTGGACAACTGAAAGAAGTTGTAATTACCTTTTTGAAGTTGCAACGATATGCGTATGCGATAAGAATTGCCTGCTAAATATTGTAACGTAATATTAAGGGTTGTATTTAGACAGCTCTCAAAATCTTAAAGCCCTTGTCAACTTATTTTTTTATCATTTAGAATACTAGACTGATAATTATCATACCTTAATTTCCATGAATTAGACACCATCACGTTGATTTTGTATTTATTGTGACGTCAGATACGTGATATAACCGCAAAAAGGAAAATAAACGAAAATAAATACAAAATCAACGTGTTGGTGTCTAACTCATGGATATTAAGGTGTGGTAATTATCAGTCTATATAGTCTGAATGATAAAAAAGTAAGTTGACAAGGGTTTTAAGTAGCAATTTGTAAACTTTATAATGTTATTTAAAAGTTAATAGTTACAGCTGCCTATATATGATAAAATTTTCAGAACCCGTGACCATCAGATAAGTTGGAGAATAATTATTGAAATTAATATGGCATTTTATTAGACAAAAACTTAAAACAATAATAATAAATAAAATCTAACATTATGACTCCATCCCCCCCCCCCCCTCTCTCTCTCTTTTTTTTTTTTTTTTTTTAATTTTTATTAATATTTTACGTTTTTGGAGATGCCTTTGATCACAGTACAACATTTCAGATTTTTCTTACTACATCGTTTCAGTCAATTATGCTGCAGTAGCTGATTTTACACCTTCAGTAAATTATAACAGTATAATTAATATTATGTTATTATAATATTTAACACTGTATAATTATGTAAAATTGTAATTAGGATGAATGCGCATGATTAACAAAATGAGCTTCGACGCCATACTGGAGCAGTGAGTTAACATTGCTTAGCATAGCAAAAACGTCGCTATTGAGTATTGACTGTTTTCTTTGGAATTTTTTTTTTTTTTTTAATATTTAATTATGTTTCTCTAGTATTTAAAAACATCGGTGCTCTCAAAAATATTGCTAAGTTTTTTAAAGCTTCACAAATATTAGTAACCCATACCTGTCCCTTTTATTTAGTGTTCACATAAATATGAGATATGACACTTTTATATGAACTCAACTACCCTTGTACAAACAGTATACATTTAATAAATATTAATTTTATTACTGTAGAAGGTTAATTAATTTTATAATATCTTCATATTATATATTTTATTAATTGTAAAATATCATGTCGAGGTAGTTGGGTACATCTAGATTTTTATTTTTTTTAAATATTTGCATAATTCATTTAATTGCTATTACTTTGTTTTTATTAACTAAAGTTTTTTCTACTCTTTTTGTTTTTTCCTTACATTCTATTAAGCTAAAAAAAGTAAAACCATTCATAGTATTTTTTTAAAAGAGCTTAATTTGTTATTCTAACTAAAACTGGTACTTTTTTATTGTTATTATCCCCCCCCCCCCACCATTTTTTAAAATAGTGTTTAGAGTACTAGAATTATTGTGATTTATTTTTTTTTATTTTTAGAATTACGATTTTTATGTGCGCTAAAAATCGCCTGTGAAATATTTTGAAGTTTTTTCATATAAAAAAAAGATCATTATAATAATTAATAAAATATAGCAAAAATAAAAATTATAATTAAAGGCATAATAAACTTACTTTTTATCAAATATTATAAAATAATAACACTTTTAGATTCAGAAATTATTTTGTATGTATTTATTTGATTTCATTTATTTTTTATCGTTGTAACTCAACCGTCATATTAAAAATAAATACAAAATCAAGGTATTCATGTCTAATTTATGGATACTAAAGTATGTTGATTATTTATTATTCTAATATGTTGTAAATAATGATTATAAATAAATTACTTTAATATGCATTTAATGGAACTATTATCGGTGTACGTATATAAGTATTATATCGTTCATACTGTGTAGTATACAGCATAATTTATGTTGTAAACCACAAATTGTTGCTTTAATGAATAAGCATAATTATCTCATATTCATGCTTGCCAATAAAATAGATACTATGGCCTTAAAAAATAAATAAATTACGAGATGCACGTAACGCTCTCACAAACTGGGGATAAAGTTGTAAAGTAGACAATCCGAGCTACAGATATAGTATATAGGGTGTGTGCGCATGACGTCATTCTGAATACTTTTCGATGCTCATCTTGAGCAATGAATAACATTTCTCAGCATATAGGACAAACGTAGTTTTTGGCTAGTTTCTTTGGAAAATTACTTATTTTTTTGTTAATATTATTTTTCTTGCATACAGTACTTGAAAAACAAATTCAACCTGTTAACAGCATCAATGCTCTCAAAAATATTGCTAAGTATTTTTAAACTGGAAAAATGAGTCATTTTCCCATACTGGTCCATGTTATTTAGAGCTCACTTATGGCGTTGACTTTAACATGAATGAAACCACTCTATTGTACACCTAGACTGCGTGACATCATGAACTCATAAATTTGCCTATATATACTTTATACAATTTATTAACCCCATTCAGTTTGTGAGGGTACTGAAGGGTTGAGGTATATGTACATAATATTTGTATGAATGATGATCACGTCTCATGAATTTTACATTTTTTATTTAAGGGAGTAGGTGACCAGCTGATGTCTCACAAGCTAATCGGTGATCACACGAGATATAAAATTAACATGTCAAAGTAAAGATGAAATGTACAACTTTAAATATTGTTATGTCAATCACATGCAAATACCAAAAATATTTAAAAGTTATTTCACTTTAAATATAACTTTTTTACGTGAAACCATTATTATTAATATTATTTTTAATTAATTTCATTTAAATATTAAATGAATTTTTTAGCTAGATATAATTAATGTAGAAACAATTATTGATTATTGTGAAAATAACGTTCCACGCTTGACTATTTCCTCACCAAGTCGGTAACCCTCTTCTTTTATATTAAGACTAGTAAAAAGTAAAATGCACTTACTCTGCAATGCCCACAGTTTCATGTCTTTGAGCTCACGGAGGAACAGCTCGCTGTGTGCGCGACATTGCGCACCATTGGCTTGCACAGGGGAGAACGGAGGCAGCAAGTTCAGCAGATGATTGAGGTGTATTCCCTCCTCCTGCAATAAATAGTATAGTTTAATGTAGTTATTATTTATATGATGTATAGACATTTGTATAGCTCTAGAATAAAGGGACAACAAAACTATGTTCTTCCTCACACTGATCGATTTAGGAAGAACGGGGTCTTATTTAGCACATATTATTATTATTAATAAAAAGCGTATGTTGTTTCATGTAAGTCTATGACCACTAACGATTATGTTTTCAAATATTCAATACAAATAATTTGAAAAGTCGTACTTATTTTCTTTTTTTTAAAACACTCCCTGTGTTAAGATTTGCTGTTGAGTATTTAAAAAAAAAACTATTACCATTCATATTATTATGCTTCAATTATTAAAAACAATTGAAAATTAAAATTATCATCTACTGTAGAAAAAATAAATTTTAAGCATGCAATACGAAAGTTGTTCCTAATTTTTGACAACTTGATTGACAACTCTATAGTATTCCACCTTGGATAATTACTTATGTATCTTTCTTTCTTTGAGTATATTTTTTATTTTATGTTTCGCTTCAACACGAGCTATGCTCTCTAGAGCAATGATTATATGTGACATATGAAATGAATTTGTATTTAATCTGTGTTTTAAATAAATAAAATTTTTCAATTCAAATTTCAAATTAGTTTTGTGATTTCAGATTATTTCTACTACATATACGCTCAAAAATAAACACCTATATATAATTAGTATAATAAGTAATGCAACTACATATCTTAACGGCCTATACCAATTAAAGGATTGTTTCAAAACTTAATGTTTCATGGTTTTCATGTTTATTGACTTGCACCCATGCACTGAATAACTAACTATATTCCTATTAAAAATAAATTTAAAATGCTATTATTTATTTTCAAGTTTAATTAAATGTTTTAATCTAGAGTACTTTAAATTGGTTTATTGATTGAATATTTTTTTTTCGATAATTTATAATATATTTTTACAATATTTCATAAAATTTAAATCATAAAATAAATAATTCAATAATTTGTAAAATTATTAACATATTCAATACTTTTTTAAATTAAAAATAATTTTTATTTTAACTTCTCCGTAATTGTTGTAGTAATTTACTCAAATATCAGTTGCAACAGTTTTTTTTTTTTTTTTTTTTTTTTTTTAGCCCTTTTGCCAATACATTTTAAACTATTGCATCCTGATTGCATCAAGGTTGGATAAATTTTGTCATCTTTAAAATGCTTCAACCAATAAAATTTTTAATATTATATATTTCCCTCCTTAATGCAATTATCTAATTGCATTTAAACAATACTGTACGTGTATTTTATTTCTATGTAAATTTAATTTTAAAAAATAGTAAGTTTTATTTATAATTATAAACATATATTAATTGATTATAAAATAAAATATTTAGTTATTATATTATTTGTAATCTTTTAAAATAAAATTAAAAAATATTAAAAAACTTCTTTTTATATTTCAATATTTTTAATATTATTTGTTATAAATTAATAATTTACCATGCAGTAAATTACAATGTTACTCTTAATGCATTGTGGCTTATAGAATATTGAAGATTTTGAAGAAGTTGAAGACAGTTATATACAATCCAAAAAAAATATATATATATGAAATATACTTTATGTACAAACAAATTTTAAGCTATTAAAAAATAAAATACTTCAAAATATTTCACCTTTCACGCATGCAAACAAAAATTATGAAAATGTTGCCACATTACCGAATGCAATACTCCATGTTGATCATTAGAATCACTCGAGGATAAGTTAGAGTAAAGTGTAAACGTGTTTTGTCGAGATGCATTAGTCAAGAGATGACCTCCACTGATTGTCAGCGACTGGGAGAAGTTTGTGTTACAGTTGAAAACTCGGGAGCGATTTTCTCCATTCGTGCAGTAACCAGAGCTCTCGGAACCTGAAATTAAACCATATTTAGCTTTCAATTCACAATTGACTAATTAATGAACAATAGTTTTGAGGTGGACTATAAGGGATTTCGCTCACATCCGCTTAAGTGACATGTTTTCGGCTATTTTCTTTAGGAAATTAGCTAATTTTTTGTAATTATTTTTCTCACATATTTGCGAGATACTAATTCAACCTATTAACAGCATCAATGCTGTCAAAAATATTGCCTATATAGTATTTTTAAATAGCAAAATTATTAATTTTCCATTGCGGCCCATGTTATTGAGTGTTCCAACATGGCGTCGACATTTACATGAATGCATAGGCCCTATAAATGAAAGAAAAAAACAATCACGTAATCAATAAAAAATCGGGTACTTCCAGAAAAGTTATTTTTTATTCTTAAAACCAAGATAATAAAATAGAAGAATGTTACATTCAAAATTGTGGAGTGGTATTTATTGAAAAATAAAACAAAAAGTGCTAAAAATGTAAAAAAAAAAAAAAAAAAAAAAAGTGCAACTTTACGCAGTTGGTTATATATTTTAAATTACATTCTAAACTAAAATAGTACGTTTATACACGATCTGTTTAAATTATATTTTCTTGCTCCTCTCTCTACAGGTATTCTAATCAATTATACATATTTTTATATTATAATATTTATGTTATATTGCATTATTCTGCAATATACAAATGCAATTTTGTTAATAGATCTTTTAATATGGGATTACTTATTACGATTTTTTTTTTTTTTTTTTTTTTTGCTTGCTATATTGTGTTATCGTGCTATACACCATTCCCAGTCCCAGTCAAGACATACAACAGTATAGATATATCTGTTCAATTACTATAGGACCTAATATAATAAACATAAAAGTTTGCATAAGGATTTACTGTATACGTAGATGAAGTCATATATTAATATTTAATAATTTTAATAATTATAACATTTATAATATTGTAATTACTTACAATTTAAATATACTATTTTGAATGTGCATTTTATTTATAATTTTTTTTTATATTTTTAATTAATTTATTGTTACTATTATAAAATAATATATTATTCAAAAACAAATATTTAAAATTAAATTTAAATTAATTTAAAGTTATTTTTTTTATATAATATTATGATACCTCACAAGTATAATTAATTGTATACAATAATATCTTCGTGAGTAAAAAGATTTAGTGTTGGTACGCTTTATTATGATGTGATAGAAGTTTAGAAGGGCTGAAATTGGTGTTTTAATAATTTAATTAAAATTTGAGAATTAGTTATTATTACGGGAGTAGGGTACCAGACCTTATATCTTAAGAACTAGAACGTGTTTTGGGTCTAAATTTGGTGTCATTGTGTAGCTAAGAGTCACACCTAGCCGTGATAAAAATTTCTTAGATGTTTGATCGTCCCGAAAATAAGAAAAAAATTATTGAACTTAATACATTGGGCCTTATGAGCTTAAAGTTTCAAAAAATCATTTGCATGGTGACCCCACAAAATTTTTATATTTTTGAAATTATCTCAAGCTGAAGTATCATTGTGCAAAATTTCAGATTTTTTTGACGAGAAAAGTTTGAGTCTAATGCAGTGGCGGCCCGTCAAATTGGGCGCCCGGGGGATAAACTCGCGATGCGCCCACACCCGTAGAAATAGCATTTTCAGGTGAATAGGGCGAAGCCCCCTATTGCGCCGCAGGCGCGATTTTTTGGGAGCCACGCCCCTTTTTGGCATAAAATGCAAAATTAGTATACTTATAAAAGAACTTGCTATTACATTTCAAGTACTTTAAATTTAATATTTTTTACACCATTTAAGTATAAAATCGAAGAAAAATGTTGATGTTTTTTTTCTACAATATAAGAACATGATTCTAAATTGCTTTTTAAAAATTTCTTTACGACATATTTATTAGTACGTACCTTAAAGGCATAGAAAACATTGAAACAACATGTTCTAAACACAAAATGGGATCTACAAAACTGATAATATTTTTTACCAGAATGTTAATGTAGCCCCACAAAAGAGCTTGAAAAAAAATGTAAAGTATGCAATTTGCGTGAATATTCCTGTTTATGACGTCATTAACAGGCAAAATCTAGTATGAAAATGTGGTGCGGGTTGCATAAATCAAAATTTTCTGATCACTGCTACGGCGCTACAGTTGGGTTTTGCGACCAACTAACGTTATTTATGTAAGTCCTATCAAGTGTTTTGTGATATAAATGCTTATATTTTCATGTTTTCTATGCCTTTAAGGTAGGGTTGTATTTTTATTTTCTGTATAGAGTGTACTGTACCCAAAATTGAGAAAAAAAACTGCATGTTGTCACAATAGAGTGTGAAAGTGTCGCAAAATGCTAATGATTCTATATAATATTTGATCATTTGAACCCCGATTTTGACCCATATATGCTTTGAATTTTTTTTTCAGGTGTTTAAAAAATACTCTCCAGATTGAAAAGTTTGGATCTAAAAATTGATTTTACGGTCCACCACAAATTTTCGAGTTTTTTTTTTTTTTTTTTTTTTGACAATTGACCTATGTAAATTTAAATCTGCAATTGCAATAATTTTGTTCTCCGTAAAAAAAAAAAAATAAAAAAAAAATAAATAAAAAATAATAATCTCGTAAAAATCTTTTTTAAACTCTAAGTCAATAAAAGTTGATCTGTATATATTAAAGAACACTCTAAAGTATTTTTTGTTCAGAAGTTGTTCAAGTAAAATTTTGCGCACAAAGATCTTGACATCTTGACGTTTTATTATATGCATATATGAAGATATCTTTTCTAATTATACTAAACTTGTCGAATATTTTATTTGAGCCAAAAATTTTAAGTTACTTTATACTAACTCAAAAAAAAAAAAAATATTTGTGGAGGATACAAAACCGTTCCTTATATAATTCATAAAAAAAAAGAATAATAAAAAGTAAAAATGATATACAAAATTGAGTTTTTAAATCATTTTCATTTTACATTTAAAATATGCTGACAGTTTTTGTCTTTTAGGCTGTTTTATTGTAGTTTTATAATAATTTTTATTAGCCTCTAATTTCTCTCGCCGTGTGCCCTTTTTACTCCGGCGCCCTTTTTACCCCGGCGCCCGGGGGAAATGTCCCCTCATCCCCCTCTATTGGGCCGCCACTGGTCTAATGGCCTACGTCGGTACCCTAATCCCTTCAGTTAAAAGTATAAATAAATTTATTGGTTATTTTTACTGATTGCAAGACTTTGTGTTTACAAAACTGGTTCATTATCGCCAAATTGATTATCCTACTCATACATAGATGCAAAAGCAATTAACACTCCATTTAATAAAAGTGATAGACCCTATACATCCTAACAATTAATATTATACACCTGATCATTACAGTATGTTATGCATTTTTAAATTATTTCCGTAAAAAAAAGAAGAAAAAAAACTGTATCGATCTCAACAAAAGGATAGTAATTATAACACCCCTAAAAAGCTATATGCGTAATATTTTTCTCTTATCTATTTCAATTATCAACAAGTAAGTAACATATTCATTAAGCCAATCTATATTAACGTATGTTGAAAACAATTATAATTAAATATTCAATGTTGAAATGTTTTCATTATCACTTGAATTATCAAAATCTAAGAGGCCATAACATTTAGTATATAGACCGGTTGCACTTTGTCACCATTTTGGTGGTCAGAAATACATAGGACAGCATAATAGGGAAAATATCATTTTTATATTCGTATCTATTTTTTAATAGCAAACTAAACTTCAAAACTATAAATCTAATAAGCCTTAAATTTCTAAGTTTTAATAAGCTATAAAATAATATGAGAAAAATGCTTACATTCAAAATAAACTTTTATTTTTGCGACAAATGAAGGAATATTGATGTTTTGATTGTTTTTCCCTATGCTGGACAATGCATTATAGGCACCACAAACATGGTGTCAAAGCGCAAAGACATGGAACCCGTATCAAAGTCAGGGCCCTAGAGTGAGCCCATAGCTATGTTTTTATTGTTTTTAATAGGTAATATAAACGTGCATGTACAAGTAGCACCAAATGTGCATAATTATAGTATGTAAGTGTTTTGACTTTTTTTGTCTGTTAATTAGCCTTGATGAATCCGATATCCGATTTATATTATTGTATACAATTAAGGAAAGAGGGAAATAAAAAAAAATTGAGTTTTTTTGAATTATAGTACAAAATGTAAATAAAATCGCTTATTTCTCACAAGAAAAGTTACTTACATGTTATTACAAATTATTTAATTTGTTTTACACATAATTTATTCTATTTTTACTATCATAAATATAAATAAAATAAACAAAAACATGATGCAATTCTTACCTGCCGAGAGAGCGGTTGTCAACACAAAGGTAAATATAACCACAAGATGCATGATGCTCTAGGAAGATAACTCTGAAACATTTGAATATTTTTTATTAGTAAAATAAAAGTGAAAAGATTTGTGTGTTAGATTAAAACATCAACTGGAAAGAGAAGCGTCATTAGCCTCGAGGGTTCTTTGTGAAGTAATAAAATTTTCATTGCTCTAGGTCAAGGTTGTTTATGTGTTATATTTTATATAAATATGTTCATGCATGCCCACTTAGCGTGAGAATATATTAACTTCAATTTTTGTATCAGTTTTTAACTTTTTTTTATGTTTTTATTTTTATGTTGTTTTTTTATTTATTTTTTTTTTTTTCCTTATTTTTTTTTTTTTTTTTTTTAGTGTTATTACTTATACGAATAATTAAAAATTAATTGCACGTCGACACAATATTACTGTACATGTTTTTGTAAATATCCTTGAACATGTTCTAATAAAAAAATTATACATATATTTTTTTTACATTAAACATATGTATAATGTGTTTGCGTATGTCATGCTGAATGCGCTTCAACGCCATATTGAAGCAATAAATAACATTGCTCAGCAGAGGACAAACGTCGTTTTTGACTATTTTCTTTGAAAAATTAGTTATTTGGTTATAATTGTTTTTTGTCACATACTTAAAGCCATAGACCACATAAAACAACATGTGCTTTTTAAAGAATAAACACGAAATGGGATCTTCAAAACTGTTGACAATTTTTACCAGAATGATAATGAAGCCCCACAAGAGAGCGTGAAAATACTGTGAAGTATACAATTTGGGTGACTTTTCACGTTTCTGACGTCAGAAACATGCAAAAATTAATAACAAAAATGTTGTGCGGGTTGCATAAATCGAAATTTTCTGATGGAGCTACAGTGGGGTTTTGAGGCAAACTAAAGTTATATATTTATGCAAGTCCCATCAAGTGTTTTGAGATATAAATGCTTATGTTTTCTTTTGGTCTATTCCTTTAAAAAAAACTAATTCAACCTAAACAGCATCAAATGATATAAAATATATTGCTAAGAAATATTTAAACTGTTAAAATTTGTTATTTTTCAATACCAGCCCATGTTGCTTACTGCTCACATATTGCGTTGCCTTTGATACATAAATGCAACCACCACTAATATAAACCAAAAAGCTATAAATACGACTAATAATGAAAGAACTGTTTTGAGGCTGATTAATAAAAGATTTCACTCACATCCGGTTCCGTTTCAAAGTACTGCGCACGCGTAGTATGTAGAAACGGAAGCGGATGTGAATGAAATTTCTTAAAGTTGACCTCAAAGAACAGGTCCTTTATTAGTCAATAATAAAAACAATTAAAATTCTATTTTGGAGATTCTTTTGAAAGAGCTCAATATATTATCAATACTTTTCTCATACTTTGGAAAACATTGAAAACATAATGTTTATTTTAAACGTACAAATATTAAACATGTACTGTACTTACGAAATTTTTAATTGTGCATCAAAGAGTTATTATGAGTGTTTTTCATTAAATAGTATATTAGCTACTACTACTGATGTAAGTGCAATGAGTACTAATGATATGTGGCTATAATATACTAAATATTAGTGTAGATGTTCTGTACCACATTTAACCCTATAGATGTAATGTAAACTTTCAGTTTTCAGATGCTTATTATTATTTTTTTTTTTACTATTTCCGTAAATCCAGTTAAGGGAGTAGGGGACCGACGTCCGCCATTAGACTCAAACTTTCCTCGTCAAAAAAATCTGAAATTTTGCACAATGATACTTCAGCTTCAGACAATTTCAAATATATAAAAATTTGGGTGGGTCACCGGACTCACCGTGCAAATTAATTTTATATGATTTTTTTAAGCCCATAATGCCCATTGTTAATTTTAATAATTTTTTTCTTTTTTTTGGGACGGTCAAGCATCATAAAATTTTTTCACGGCTAGGTGTAACCCTTAGCTACACAATGACACCAAATTTAGACCCAAAACACTTCTAGTTTTTGAGATATAAGGTCAGTACCCTACCCTCTTTCAGTAATTTTGCTACACAAGAGGAAACGAGGAGCCAGCTAAAGTACTATTGTAAGTATTAATAGATTTAACTGGTAAATAAATATATATATAAATGTGTTTATAATATTAAAATAAAAAATATTTTATTAAAATTAAATAATATATTTTTATTATTTTTTGTATCACAATTATTTCTAAAATTAAGTTTTAAACAAAAATATTTTATATGAGAAATAATAAAATATATAAATATATTTTTTAATTATATACAAAATGTTTTAATAGTATTATGCCCTTTTTTTATTTTAAAAATGTAATTTACAATAAAATCGATATTTTTAAATTAATGTTTGACGCAATAAATATCAAACGCATTTTTATTCGTGTTCTATCCAAGTATTAAATATAATATGAAATTAAGGCGATGATTATATTATGTTTTTATTAATACCGATTATTTTTTTATTGGCTGAAGTCTTTGAAGAACTCACATATAAATTTTGATAACAATTGAATAAAATGTATAGGGTGTATGCGGATGACGTCATATTTAATGCACTTGGAGGCCATACTGGAGTAGTAAATAACATTGCTCAGCATACGGCAAGCATCATTTAAGCCAAATTGGGGGGGGGGGGGGGGGGATCGGTTAAATTTTTTTAATTTTTATTTTTCTCACATATACTTGAGATACTAATTCAACATATTTACAGCACCAATGCTCTCAAAAATATTGCATATTTTATAGTGTTTTTAAACTGGACAAATGATTTTTTTTTTCCTATGCCACCCATGTTATTGAGTTATCCAACATAGCGTTGACTTTAACAAGAATGAATAGACCCTTATAGGGTCTATGCATTCAATGTTAAATCAATCGACACCATGTTGGATCACTCAATAACATAGGCCGGTATAGAGTGTAGGCACATGACGTCATATTAATTGAGCTTGGACGCCATACTGGAGTAATGAATTACATGCTAAGCCTAGGACCATCCGTGCTTAGGACATATTTCGTTTTTGGCTATTTTCTTTCGGAAATCGTTTAATTTTTTTATTATTATACTTTTTCTTCTCACATACTTGAAATACTATAATTCAACCTATCAATCTTCTCAAATATCTTGATTACTATTTTTAAAGTACCAAAATGAGTCATTTTCCTATGCAGCCCATGATATTGAGTGATCCAACATGGAGTCGATTTTGACAAGTTGCAATAAAATTGACTCATTATGCAGTCTAAAAATACTAACAATAAGCAATATTTTTGTGAGCATGATTGATGTTGTTAATACGTTGAATTAGTATTAGTAAACAAATTGAATTAGTAAAACAAAAAATAGCCTATTTACCAACGAATATTACCAAAGTTTATCTTTTGTTCATTGACCCAGGAAAGCAGGAAAGGAAGTTCATTCAGTATTACGCAATGCGGATACTTCCTAATGCATCATCATTTCATTTTAACATACCTTTTAGATAATCCAGTTCATCATATAATTTTAGTTTCATAGCATCTATCATCAAGCCTGCTTTAAAATGTCCCAATTAGCAATTAAATAATTGTATTAGTATGATATAAAGCTTACCATATAATTATATTTATAAAATAATATTTAATATAAATTTTAAAAAATATCATGTTAAAATTTTTTTTATATATTAATATAAAAATTATTTATCAAACTTACATGTCTTATTTTAAATTTGTTATTATTATTATAATAAAATAATTTAACTGTGTTAAAAAATTTTATCTTTATTTTTTACATTTAAAAGTACAGTATACTAGCTAGATAAATCCTAAAACATTAATATTTTGGGAATTAGTATAATATTTAAAGTATAGACCGGTTGCACTCATATTTAAGAGCCGCCATTTTGCTGGTTATGAATACATAGGCCAGCATAGGAAAAATGTCATTTTTATTTTATTTTTTTTTTAGCAAAAGAAGCTTTAAAGCTCAATCAAAGCCTTATTTCTAGCTCCTAATAATTTCGAAGAATATGAGACAAATTCGTAGTATTCGTACAGTTTATTATAAACTCTTTTTATGTTAAAAATGAGGAGAAATGATGTTTCCCCTATACTATGCTGGACAATGCATTAGGCACCACAAACATGGCGACAAAGCGCAAGAATGTGAAAGGGGTCTATAGTGTGGTCGACGCTGTCTTTAGTCAAATTAGCAACTTAATTGTAATAATACATCTTTCTACGTTACATAATACAGTATAGTATCCTGCTATAGTATGCTATATAGAATAACATTACTATGGAACTAATATTTAATGTAAATAATACTAAAAGGCTTCATAAAAAAATATTACATGTTCATGAAAAAATAATGCCTTTCGAAGTACAGTTGCGCACAATGTCTATCTGTATCTCGTATTTTGTCACTTTTAGCAAAATGTCTATCTCTTTATTTGTCACGCGTATATAGCAATATGTGTATCTTGTTTTTTGTCACGCGAAGCAAAAAGTGTAAGTGATCGTTTCTGAAAGAACGTTATGGAGACGGCGCTCAACTTACACATTGCTTCGAGTGACAAAAAAACGAGATATACATTTTGCTACGCATGACAAATAACAAGATAGACATTTTGCTTATACCGTGACAAAAAAAAAAAATTACACATATTGTTCGCAACACCATTGATTCACATCTTATTTTTATATTCAAATTGGAATAATTTATATATTTGCTGGAGTTTGCATATGTTTAAAATAGTTAAACTTTTAAGTAATATTTCATCTTTATTCATCAGTAATCGTTATATTTCGTGACCGTTCTGTTTGTATGATATCACACCGGTCTGGTCACCCTTGAAAAGAAACAATAAAGTTGAAAAAGTCATTCTACAGTATTATATAAAAAATTTATACCATACTTAAAAACACCTAACAATTTTAGGCGTAAATAAAATTATATTTAAACAATAAATATGACGTAATTTTTTATGAATGTACAAAAAGATGAAAAATGAACAAAAGAGAGTGAAAAATTGACACAATTAAGTTGACATTGGAAAAATATTTTGTGGGATTGTTTGTACGGGAAAATGAGGTGAATGTCAAGGCTGCGACATTTGCATAACTTTAAAACACTTTCACCGTTCCATTGATTGCTAGCTCGCTATACATACAGTTCTAATAGGCGCTTGTTCTCTGCAAGGTGAGCTGAGGGTATCTAGCGTCTTGTCTTTTACATTTTTTTCTATTTATTTCTATTTTAATTCATTAACGTGTCTACTTTTATTATCATTATATTTTATTTCAGTATGTGATGATTAAAAAAAAATGCCTCATGCATAGTTATTTGTTATATTGATTGATTCATTAATCAATATGAATTTCATCTACAGATTATATTCATTCACTCATTCATTTTGTTTCATTCATTCATTCATAAAAAAAAAATAGAAACAAAAATTAATAATTTATATATATTTTTTAATTTTTTAGGGGTGATATGGTTATGGTTGCACTAAAAATTAAATTATTGTATTTAATGTAAAAATATTTGAGCCATCCCATAAGATAGTTTAAAAAAAAAAAAAAAATTCTTTATTAATATTTATGTCAACTGATTACAAGACGGTCGGTGTAGAACAAATAAATTTGCCACAACTCGCTATAATTCACGCTTTCTTTAAAATAATAATTAAATATTGTTGTTGAAAAGGTTAAAAAGTTATTTCGACCGTGACAGGACTCGAACCTGCAATCTTCGGATCCGAAGTCCGACGCCTTATCCATTAGGCCACACGGTCTGATGAGAAATTATTAGAGAACAGTCTGTGACCTTTCGTATAGGGTGGTTGCATGAAACTGCGCACTATCGCCATACTTTAGCAGATCAATACAATGCTAGCATACAGGACAAACGATTTTTATACAGAGAAACTGCTGTGTTATTATAATTTTATTATATCTCTCACACTTGTAAATATATCGTTTAAAAAAACAAATATGGAAAATACAATAATGTGTAATAATTAAACTAATTTTTCATGTTTTAATTAAAAAAAAAAAAAATCTATAGGGTGTATGCGCATGACTTGTTACTGAATGTGCTGCGTCGCCATACTAAGGCAATAAAAGAACATTGCTCAGCAAAGGACAAACGTTATTTTCGGTTATCTTCTTTGAAAAATCTGTTAATTTCTTTGTTATATTAATAATTACTTTAAAACCTAATTCAACAATCAACATGTTAACAGCATCAATGCTCTAAAAAATGTTGCTACGTAAGTATTCTTTTACTACAAAAGCATTTTAAAACTATGGCAAAATGTGACATGTTCACATTACGGCCAACGATATTTAGTGCTCACATATGGCGTCGACTTTTATTTAAATGAATACACCCTATAGTACTAGTCAATGTAATTCAGTGCTCTCGTATGGCGTCGAAGTGCAACCATGTATGTGTAAACAGTATAAATAAACTTCTTTTTTTTTATTTTTTTTTTAATAATAACAACAAATAAATATAAATGTATAAATACAAATAAAAAAAGATAATTTATATAACGTTGTGACACTAAACTAAATTTATAAGTACATTCACTTGCTTTAAATTATATCAACGAACCTGTTTGAACTGCATAATAAATTAGAAATATACTTTTGCTTTCACGCTATAAAACGTACGGATGTTTTTTGCTCTCGCTTTCATACATTATTATTGTAATAATGTATGAATGAATGAATGAATGAATGAATGAATGAATGAATGAATGAATGAATGAATGAATGAATGAATGAATGAATGAATGAATGAATGAATGAATGAATGAATGAATGAATGAATGAATGAATGAATGAATGAATGAATGAATGAATGAATGAATGAATGAATGAATGAATGAATGAATGAATGAATGAATGAATGAATGAATGAATGAATGAATGAATGAATGAATGAATGAATGAATGAATGAATGAATGAATGAATGAATGAATGAATGAATGAATGAATGAATGAATGAATGAATGAATGAATGAATGAATGAATGAATGAATGAATGAATGAATGAATGAATGATAAACTATACCTGCGAGCGATAATTTTAGCCTTACTTGTCCTGGCTAAAAAAAAAATACGTACGACCTCAAAATGTATAATTACATATAAATAAAATTATACATTATAAATTGTAATTGAATTATAAATTAATCCAGTGGGCATTTTAAAATACACTTAAAATAATAAAAATTGTCAACTAGGTCGTAAGGTAAAGAAACAAGTTTTATTGCAATGTTTAATAATGTAGAGTTTAATTTTTCATTATTTATATTTATTTATTATGTTATAACTTTTTAATTTTTTTAGATTTATATTATAACAATTTTAAATTTGAAATTCCATTTAAAAGTGGTAATATAACAATTATGATATTGAGGTACGAAGTACCATGTTTTAATTTTTGGTATATATACCAAAATATATATATATATTTTGCTATTTTCTTTTGAAAATTAGTTAATTTTTTGTTTTGTTAATATTTTTGACACATGCTGACATATTATAGCTTTGGCTTTTATATGATTATAGACAACGTCATATTAAAAATAAAGCATTACTATTAAAAGAATAGACCAGAAGAAAAAATAACCATTTTTATTTCACAAAACACTTGATGGGACTTTCATAAATAACTTAGTTTGTCTCAAAACCCTCCGTAAACAGTGATCAGAAAATTTCCATTTATGCAACCCGCACAACTTTTTTTTTTTAATTTTTTTATTTATTTTTTTTTTCTTCTTTTTTTTTTTGCATATTTCTGACGTTAGAAGCATGAATAGTCACGCAAGTAGCATACTTTACAGTATTTTCACGCTCTCTTGTGGGGCTACATTTAGCATTCTGATAAATATAGTCATCAGTTTTGAATATCCCATTTTGTGTTTATTCATTAAAGCCCTTGCCCCTTGTCAACTTACTTTTTTATCATTTAGAATACTAGATTGATAATTACCATACCTTATTATCCATGAATTAGACACCAACACGTTGATTTTGTATTTATTTCTATTTTGACGGTTATTTTACGCATCTGACGTCATAATGTACCGACGGGCCGTGATAGGGGTAAAGAAATTGAGGAAGGGGTTTAAAGTTATCACGTGACCAAAGTGGTGTCTGTAATTGGTGGTGGTACATTGTTTCGTCAGATGCGTGAAATAACCGTCAAAATGAAAATAAATACAACATCAACGTATTGTCGCGTCTAATTCAATAAGGTATGGTAATTATCAATCTAGTATTCTAAATGATGAAAAAGTAAGTTGACAAGGGCTTTAAAAAGCACATGTTTTATGTGATCTATAGCTTTAAGCATAATATACGTATTTTATTTTTTCCGTGTATATTCAAGTATATCTTACTCTAGACCAGTATACCTTATATAATATTTCTGGTCTCAAAGTCAAACTCCCTTGATTTGAGGTCATAAGAAACATGTACATACAAGGATTTATAGCTTACACGTGGTTTAATGTATATCAGTATTCGATCCAATACCCAAAATTTCTATAATTTAATCTATAGCCTCACAATTTAGTTACTTTTAAAACATCGCCAACGATAGCGATAATATATCGATAATGATAGTTTTTTTTATATATCGATAAATAAACCAATAAATGAAAAGTATTTATTAAAAAAAATCTAAAATGCTTCATGACTAACTATACATTCAATAATTACCCGTCTTATTATTATTTTGAATTTTTTCGTGTTTTTTTGTGCACTTTAGTAATTTTTGTGTGTATTTTTTCTTATTTTTCCAGAAAAAAGTATCATCATGGATGCGAGGCTTTTTTATTTTTAATCTATAGGTTGTATACACATGACGTCATATTTAATGCACTTGGACTCCATGCTGGAGTATAATGAGTAACAGCATAGGACAAAATTCATTATTGGCTATTTTATTTCGGAAATCGGTATTTTTTTGTTATTATTATTTTCTCATGTACTTAAAATACTAACACAACCTATAATAACAGCATCAATGCCCTCAAAATTATTGCTAAGTATTTTTAAACTATACCAAAATGATTCATTTTCATATAAGATAATGATACTCATGTTATTAAGTAATCTATAGCTTTAACATGAATGCATAGACCCTATAATGATAGCTTTTATAAAACTATTTACAATGGAGCTTATCGGTAAAGCCCGCGGAAAAACTAAGAGGCCCTTATTTAACTCTATGCTAATAAGGGAAACCTTTTTTTTTTTTTTTTTTTTTTTATCTTCCTTCTTTTTGTTTGTTTGAAGTACTGCACCAATTCCTTATTTAAAGAGGAATACTAGACATCATACTGTATTTACTTGTTTCTTGGCCAATAAAAATAAAGATAAAAAATATAACTTCTATTATTGTATAACTAAATATGAGCTATAGGGTCTATGCATTCATGTTAAAGTCGCCGCCATATTGGATAACTCAATAACATGGGTGACATAGGCAAAAAAATCATTTTGCCAGTTTAAAAACACTATGCAATATTTTTGAGAGCTTGGATGTTGTAAATGTGTTGAATTAGTAGCTCAAGTATGTGAGAAAAATAACAATAACAAAAAATCAAACGATTTCCCAAAGAAAATTGGCTTAAATGAAATTTGTCCTATGCTGAGCAATGTTATGCACTACTCCAGTATGGCCTCAAAGCGCAATAAATATGACGTCATCCGCATACACCCTATAGCATAAATATTATGTTTATTTTTTCCTTGCGCAATAACTTTGATTGTATACAATCGTTTTTAGTAAAAAAAAAAAAAAAAAAAAAAAATCATATAGAAATGAAGTTTATCACGGTTCGATAAATGAGGTGAGACATTGCTAGTGTCAATAATAAATTCATTGTATTGTTAATATTAACAGATCTGATCATTGTAAAAAAAAAAAAAAATAAAAATAAATGAAATAATTAATAGAAATTTTTCAAATGTTAGGTAATAGAGGGGAACTATGATTATTTCATTACTTTTTCATCATTCAAAAATATTGATCCTGAACTTAGTATCCTTCATTCATTATTCCTTCTTACATATATGGTAATTAGAAATAGTATCATGGAATTTGCTCTGTGAATGGCATTTTATTAATACTCTTCAACTGTATGTAATAAAATTTATATATTTAAATTTTAAATATTATTAGTTTACCAAAGTAAATTATTTAAAATTTTAATATTATATTAACTAAATTTACAATATTTTATTTTATACCAATTATATTTGAAATATATAATTATTAAAAAAAATTATAAATTTTATTGTCTTAATTTTATACAGAGCTTTAATATAGTAGCAACTTTATTTATACAAAGTAGACCCTTTGCACATCCTTAAAGCGCTTGTCGCTGTTTGTGGTACATCTAATGCTTTGTCTTGTGGAGGAAAATTCATTTTTTTCCATTTTCCACAAAAATAAAAACTAATTTTGACTATAAACATGTTTCTCAAATTTTTTGTAGCTTATTAGGACCTTTAAAGAAGGCTTAGATTGAGATTTGAAGCTTAGATAGCTATTAAAAAATAAAAATAACATTTTTCTCATGCTGGCCTGTGTATCTGTGCCCAACAAAATTGTCTACAGTAACGATAGACATGAAGTTTAATTAAATCCAATGTAAATTAAATATAAATTGACCACATTGCAATGCGTTAAAACGTCTTAAAAGTTACACAACATGAACTTAAACAAATTAAACGTCATTATGAACAATTTTGAATAAATTACGTTAAAATTTTTTTAGGTGCATTTTTCTATTTATTTTTGAAACATAAACCATATACTAATTTAGTAATAGATAATTTTAGACAATTAATTATTCATTTTTATTTAACAAATAAATTTGGATTGATGTTAGGGTATATACCCATGTTTTAAATTCTCTATGGCACAACTTAAAATATTCAATATAAATTTATATAATATATAAAAGTCTCTAGTATATTCTTCATTTAAATCTCCGACATTGTATTATGGTGTTGTGATCGAGTGTAGTCAATGGTGTACCGTACACCATTGAGCATGGTGTAGTAGTTTTCTCACAAACACGCTACTAGAATTGCAGATACAAATCCTCTATTTATTGTTCCAAAAATTGTTAATAGATTCACCGAAAGAACAAAAAAATTCTTGTGGCCAAAATTGAAATCAAATTCCATTAGAGTTAAAAAAAAATTAAAAATAATAATGTCATGAAAGTTAATATAAAAAAAATTCTTTAATAAATTATAAATTAATATTCAATTTTTTTTCCATTACAAGTTTAATTTTTTCAAAATATGAAAATATCATGTCTTTTTGTATCAATTATTTTATTTAACTTGAAATATAAAATAATTTTCATGATGATATAGTAGTAATGTAATTATTAATGCATTGTGTATAAAATATTATGAACCAACCGATAAGGCTATGCCTTGGTTGGATTTTGTAAAAATTGTGTTTAAAAAAAAAGAAAAAAAAAAAAAAAGAAGCTTTTACAAAGTATTGTCTTAAAACACCTAAAATTGTGTATAGTTTTCCTCATTTAAATGTTTATGAATTATGACCTCAGTGCACCAGTTTTCTCAAAAACACCCTAAAAAGAGGTTTCTAGCTTCTACAATGTAAAATTAGTGTATTTTAAAGCCATAAAATTTAAATACGTAAAATTGTGATAGTATTCCTCATATAAAAATAATAGCCCATCTATTTGCGGATTTTTTTATTTTTTATTATTATTTTTTTTTTTTTATGCAAAAAACATAAAACAGAAATGCTAAAGGATTGTAAACTATAAGGAATCTTCATTTATTGCATTAATAGCTAAAAAGTTACAATTGTTGGCTTACATTTTAGTATTTTTGTATTGTATTTTAATGTGTGGCATAATTTTTATATGCAATACAGCAATAAGTAAGTTTTGTTATAAAAATAAATTTTCAGGAAATTAAAGCATAATAATAGTTTATTATTTAAATGATTATATATTTAACTATAAATTACACGAACCTTGGCCATATAAGAAAGCCAGTAACAATAATTATAAAAAAATACAACAAATTTAACATATATGAATTTCTGATCGTGTAAAATACAAGCCAGTATAATATTCAATTAAAAATTATATTTCGGAAATTACGTATATTATAGCAAAAACTATATTTTTAATAATCCATTTAGTATAGGTAAGAAGTATTAGAGTCTCATAACAAACTGAAAGGTCGATATACAATTAACACATGTATAGTAGTGATGACATATATTATTTAACTGTTTAGTTATACTAACAAATGTAAATATTTAAGTTTAAAGATAACACATAATGTGACACTTTAAATTTTTGTGCCAACTTTATACTCTGATTAAAAACTTTAAAAAGTAAAAAAAAAAAAAAAGTTTTTCAATAATGAATAATTATTAGAATAATAATTTTATTGTGTAATTAAAATTCTTAATTTGACTAATTAATAACAGCCATAAATAATATTTCCATATGTACACGGAAATTAAATTATTTATGCTTCATTTAAATAGGGTGTGTTTCCATGAAGTCATTCAGAATGTTTTTCGATGCTCTTCTATGAGGACATAGTTTTTCGTTATTTTCTTTGCAAAATTAACTATTTTTTGGTTACTATTATTTTTCTTACGTATACTATATAGTAACAATAATTTAACCTGTTAACAACAGCGATGATCTCAAAAATATTGCGAAGTATTTTTAAACTGGCAAAACGAGTAATTTTCCTTTACTAGCCTATGTTTTAGCGCTCACTTATGGCTTCGACTTTAACATGGATGAAACCACCCTATCAATATAGCATAAATTATGCTTTTTTTAGAACAAAATAAATCATTATAATAAACAACCTAATATTTATGCTATTATAAGCAATCGGGCAGTAAACTATCAATAATTTTTGTATAATTGTATTTTGTATTGAATTGTGTTGAAAAATGAGATATATAGCATAAATATTAAGTGTTTATTTCTTGTTCGTGTAAAAAGCGATAAATTTTCTATAATGCGAAGATTATATGTATAATTATAAAATAACGTGTATAATACATAATAATAATAATATCTCATATGTTATTTAGTACAAGGTAGTTTCTATACATATATAACCTTTAATATAAAAAAAAACTCACTCGCTATATATACAATATATGATATATCTAAGTAAAACTACTTGATTATATTTACGTATTCAGTTTCTCAATAATCATTCACTCACTCACTTAAAGACATGATATTATATACTATACAGCGACATAATATATAAAACAGGATTTTTTTTTTTATTTTACATTGAAAAATAATTTGAACTGATTTTTTTTTAAAAAAATTTACATGAGATTTTTGTGTCAAGATACTACGATTTTTTTGTCCTTTCTAACAAGTTTAATGTTTCATTATTTCATAATATAAATAACATTGTGCAAAACTGATTATAATAGAAGGTTTTAAATATATATATATATATATATATATATATATATATATATATATATATATATATATATATATATATATATATATATATATATATATATATAATATGACTTGTATTATAATTTGACTTTCAAGATTTTTTTATTTTTTATTTGGTTAAGGTGACCAACTGACATGTGACAACTGAACGGTCGTGAAATATAATATGAAGTAAAGACGAAATGTTAAAGGATCATAGCACTTTTTTAAACATTCTTTAGAATACTAGTTTAATAATTTACATACCTTATTATGGCCGAATTAGACACGAACGCATTGATTTTGTATGTATTTTCATTTATTTTCCATTTGACGGTTGAAATAAAACTTATCTGACGTCACACTGTACTGATGTGGCTGCGAAGTGGTGGGGTGTTTTGAATTTATCACGTGACCAAAGAACTTGACTGCTGCTTTACTGTGATTGGCTGATGAGATGGGAAGGGGGAAACGCCGGGAAAAACTTTGGTACTTTCCTAAACTTTATACTTCCGAGTTTGCGCGCAAAGTGATTTTTTAGTCTAGGGAAGTACCAAACTTTTTCCCGGCGTTCCCCCTACCCATCTCATCAGCCAATCACAGTTAAGCAGCAGTCAAGTTCTTTGGTCACGTGATAAATTCAAAACACCCCACCACTTCGCAGCCGCATCAGTACAGTGTGACGTCAGATAAGTTTTATTTCAACCGTCAAATGGAAAATAAATGAAAATAAATGCAAAATCAACGCGTCCATGTCTAATTCTGCCATAATAAGGTATGTATATTATTAACCTGGTATTCTAAAGGATGTTAAAAAAAGTGCATTATGCCTTTAATAATTATCAAAGGTTTAGTGATATCAAACACATACAAACACTATACAGTACATCTTTTTTTAAGTTATTACACTTCGAAGATAACATGTAAATGTGGAAATTTATATTTATCGCTAACTTTTAAGCCAATTTTTGAAAAAAATTAAGTAAAACAGGGAACGAGAAAATTGATTTTTTAAAATTAATTAAATATTAATCATGGATTGAATTAAATTCATTTTGCTGATTATAAATTACGTAGAATGAGAAATTTTAATAACTAAGTTCTTAATTCTTATATTCTTTATTATATGCTAAAACCCTCAAAACCTCTCTCTCTCTCTCTCTCTCTCTCTCTCTCTCTCTCTCTCTCTCTCTCTCTCTCTCTCTCTCTCTCTCTCTCTCTCTCTCTCTCTCTCTCTCTCTCTCTCTTTTGTGTGGCATGGCATTAGTACGAAATACCCTTTTATTATTATTTTCTTTTTTATCCTTGGCATTGTAGGATCTTGCTTTCATTGATTTTTCAGAAAACTTTTGCTTTGGTCTTGACAATTTTTAAATTAAACATTAAAAAAAAAAAAAAAAAAAAAAAAAAAAATAGTCGAGGCTAGTTACTTAAAACTGGTACGTACTTAACTAAATATTTCACGCGTTTTCTCAAAATATTCATGTTAAAGTCAATCACTCAATAGCATGGGCCAAAATGACTCATTTTGGCAGTTTAAAAATACTAACTTGTAAGCAAGCTTTTTGAGAGCATTGCTGCTGTTAGGTTATTCTGGGAATAATAACCATAACAAAAAAAATAAGCGATTTCTCATAGAAAATAGCCCAAAACTACGTTTGTGCTATGTGCTGAGCAATGTTATTTATTACTTTAGTATGACGTTGAAGCTCAATAATTTTGACGTCATGCGCTTACACCCTATATAGATAAAAACTATAATACATATTATAGAGAGTATCTAAAATTGTACGTAAATCGATACTATATATAATTTTTAATATTTTGAAAAAATGTGCATTGGTTTATTATAATGAAATGTGATACAGAGCAAAACTGATTTTTAGGTATAGTAGCTAAATATCACATTTTGTACTCATCAAGTTATCATACTTACATCAATTACTGTATGCATATGCTAAGCTATAATATAACCTCTGAAAATATGCAGTTGTGCTTTGACGTATAGAACAATGAAAGCAATTTGTACTCTCTAAATATTTGTGCGTTATGAGTAAACATTTGTTTAAAATATATTATAAAAGCATACGACATGAATTTTTTTTTTAATAAAAGCAGCAAAATTAATGGTAAGAAAATGTGCTAAAGCTATGGTGAATTATTACGATTTTGAGTAAATAAATAGATAACAATAAAATGGATTCAATATTTTTGGTTTATTAGGCGCATATTTTTAGATATAATGTCCCAAAAGCCGAGACAAAATAAATAGATCAATTTCCTTTTCAATACTCAGCATTTCTCCATTGTAACACAGCATTGTTTTCATAAGAAAATGTTGTAAAAATAAAGCATAAATTTACACTACAAAACGTATTTCACGATTAAAATTTTTAAGGTGATCAATCATACAAATATTACTTTTTCCATATAATTTCCAAGAGCACTTGTTTTGATATTTCATAACTTTTTCGATATTCATGTTTCAATCATCATATCCTTTACCTTAATATATCATATATATCATATTCAATTCCGAGTTTGTAGTTAAAAGACATTTATAATGATCATGTAAATGAAAATTAAGAAAATATTTATATAATTTTTTATTTCAAAAAATTTAACAATAAACAAACCATAATTTACTGTATAATTTACAAAAAAATATTTTATGAATATTTTATGATCAAAAATAATGTATTGTAATAAATGTTTTATAATATTTAAAATATTAATACAATATATTAATTTACAAAATACATTTAAATCTTAAATAAAAAAAAATATGTAAAATAAAGTCAATAATTAAATAGTGATGTAAATGATCCTGAAGGAAATTTTGATAAAATTTACGTAATACATTCTTTATTATATGGTAATAGTGAATACCTTCGCTGCAAGTAATCAAATATTCTTAAAAATATTTATGGCTTAAAACACGTAAAAGTATATTACAATTAAATACCCCCGGAATTGGTGTAGTTATTTTTTCAAAAATCTTTAAATAATAATAATAACTATAATAACAATAAAAAAAATCGTCGCATAAGCGCAATGTTAAATGGAGGTTATCGGTTTAAAAAATTCATAAAAATTTTCAATGAATACACGTAAAAGTATTATGCTTAGTATTTCTCATTTGTATTTCTCCAATATCTCACAATTAAAAAAAAAAAAAAAAAAAAAAAAAAAAAGGATTTTTCCCCCCATTGGAGGTTATCGGTAATAAAAAATTCTTAAAAAAATTCTTTAGCTTGAAACACGTAAAAGTAAGTATATATTTCTCATTTAAATATCTCCGGAATCGGTGTAGTAGTTTTCTCAAAAAATCACAAAAAAAAAGTATTTTTCCCCAGCAGCATAATGTTAACTTAGGGGCCCCTTAGCTTTCCCCGCGTCTACCCGCGCGATAAACCGATAAGCTTCATTAGGAGACCTAAGCACTTCCCACGCGCTATACCAATAAGCTCAATTTGATTTGCTACTTCTTTTTCTATTAATTTGATGTTTGGAAAAAAAAATGAGATTTTCTTTAAGGCTCTATTTCACAATGTGGCGTATTTACTAAAATTTAATATTACAAAAGCAAATGTCTTTTTTTTTTCTCTTTCTCTTTCTTTTTTAACAAATTGAACGATTTAATAATGTACAGCTCTGGCCAAAAGTTCCCGAACGGGGCAGCGGCGGCCGCTGCGTTTTCTCATAAAGACAACATAGGGTGGTTGCGGGTTGCCTATGCAAATCGTTCGGAAACTTTTGGCCAGAGCTGTACTACCTACGTTGTATGTACATTATGTTATTATATTTTACCATTAAAATTTAACATGAATTTGTCTAATTTAAATAACCTATTGCAATTTAAGCGTGAGCAGAATGGCAAAATATATTATCACAATTGTGTGTGTGTGTGTGTGTGTGTGTGTGTGTGTGTGTGTGTGTGTGTGTGTGTGTGTGTGTGTGTGTGTGTGTGTGTGTGTGTGTGTGTGTGTGTGTGTGTGTGTGTGTGTGTGTGTGTGTGTGTGTGTGTGTGTGTGTGTGTGTGTGTGTGTGTGTGTGTGTGTGTGTGTGTGTGTGTGTGTGTGTGTGTGTGTGTGTGTGTGTGTGTGTGTGTGTGTGTGTGTGTGTGTGTGTGTGTGTGTGTGTGTGTGTGTGTGTGTGTGTGTGTGTGTGTGTGTGTGTGTGTGTGTGTGTGTGTGTGTGTGTGTGTGTGTGTGTGTGTGTGTGTGTGTGTGTGTGTGTGTGTGTGTGTGTGTGTGTGTGTGTGTGTGTGTGTGTGTGTGTGTGTGTGTGTGTGATATACTGTATACACAGTGAAAGATCAAAATATTGAACAGGCCTGCCCGTGTCTGTATACGGTGTCCATGTACGCGGCGATTTAAGACAATATCTCGACGGGATTAATTAGCACCATGATTACAATTTGGCAATTAATAAATTGGGAAAAAAAAAACTTTAATTTCTCTCTCTCTCTCTCTCTTCCTCTTCTTTTTTAAATTAATTAATTAAAATTATTATTTTGTCTTTTTATATGACATATCATAATATAATTTTAAATCATAAGATGAAAGAATTTTATATCAATTTCAAAAGGAACTCAACATATTATTATTATTTCGAATTAAAAGTTATTTTAATTATTATTCCCAGAAATACGAAAAAAATCGAGTGTCAGTACTTATAACAAAAGTAAATAAAGACGTGCAAGGCATTCAGTATTGATAATATTAATAAAACTGAAAATATTAATTTAAAAAATGATGTTTCTTAAAACAGGCTTATGTATAGATTATTAATATTATTTTTAATTATTATTAGCAAACGTTTTAGGCATATACTGCACTGCACTATAATATACGATACTTCCATATAGTTACAATGTATTGCAGTAATAACACAGTAGTAATAATGCTAATAAGTAATAATGCAAAGGAAGTCTATAGTATGATATTTTTCAAAAGAACACTTTTTATGATTTCTTAAGATTTTGATTACACAAAAATCACATACATAAATGCGCAAATAATTCATTGTAAAATTGGTTTTCTGGTCACATTTTTAACTGTAAAATAGTTTTAACATTTTAATGCAACTATTTTATTAATTTTAAATTTAACCAATACAAAAATAGTTCGTTACTATACGAAAAAAAAATTAAACATATAATTTTATATAATAATAAAAAAAAAATCATTTTTCAGAATTTGCTTATTATAATTGTATACTATGCAAATTTTGTGTACTATTTTTACAAATTAAATTCCAATGTATGTACTATCTTGAGACTATAATTATTAATAAATCTGTCAATATGAACATTAGTACATCATCGCCTGATAACTTTGTTCTCTTCCTCTTCTATACTTTTAGATCTTTCCAACATTTTCAAGGACCAACAATTACTATTTATGATTTTAAATTAACAATGATCGTAATTACAAGAATAAATTTATTTACTTTTTTTTTAAAATAATATTAAAATAAATAATTTAATAATTTAAACTTGATAAATAATATAAAATTATACGGTCATAAAAGGTCATAATTTAATTAAAAGTGTTTTTAATTTTTTTCTGTAAAAAAAAAAAAAAAAAAAAAAAAAACTTAAAATTAACAAATTGATAAATATTAAGAGTTTATACACTTATAATTTTATTTAAAATATTAAAAAAAAAAATGATGTATATATGGAGAAAAATAAAATGCTAAACTACCACTGATAATTTAAAGCCAAAATATTGAAAATTATGTCCGTACTCAAAATGTTGATATAAAATGATATAAATATTTATTTAGAAAATAATTGTTAATGTTGTGATTTGGATTTGAAAGATTTTTTTTTTTTTAATCTTTAGGATAGTAAACAATCAATTCATAATTTTGACTAAAATGTAATTATTAATATTATTATACATATACACACAAAGAAGTCTATTTATTTATTTTTTTCTTTCTATTTAAACTTTTGCAAAATCAATAAGTAAGTTTTGTGAAACTAATAATAAAGAATTAAAACTGAATCTTGCAATGCGAAAGGATAGTTAAATAGGACTTTTAGCTTTTTCCGCGCACTCTCTAAATAACTACAGCCCCATTTAACAAATTAAAAGCTACAATTTTATAAAGTATCATTATAAAAACTACAAGTATTTGCAGGTGATTTCATCTTAAATCTTCGCAATAAATCAGCTAAAAATACTTTAAATACTCTTTAAGTATTTAAAAACAACTTAAATAATATAAATAAATTAAGGTCATTTATTTGATATTCACTAAAATAATTATAAAGATAATAAAAGACAAAAAAAAGTATTAGACTTACCAAAATTATAAATCCTTACAAAGAAACAACATTGGGTCTTACAAAAAAAAAAAACTGATGTGGATGGTTTGACATGCACTTATACTATGAACGTACTATTAACTCCCAATAATAATCATAATAACCCCCTTCCCCCCTCTATCCAATTACCTTAGTAAGTTCCCCCTACTTTCATATAGTACTTGAGAAGGTGTGACCCCCTACTTCTTCTCTTTAACTCATTATGCATTTAATGTTGGATAACCTTGACTTCATCACAGCATAGGAAAGGTCACACTCTAGTATTGTTTATACTAACTTTTTTTTTTTTTTTTTTTTTTTTTAGGTTGCACAAATATAAACTGGATCTATTTAATTTATTGATGTTTTCTTGCAAAATCTATTTTACAGGCGTTTTTGTTAATCTAGGATAAAAATAAAGTTAAAAATAGAAAGGGAGTTGATATATTTAAAGTATATTATAGTAGATGCTATAAGTTTAAAACTGGTCTTTACTATAATATATTGTCTCTGAACATATTTATAGGGTGTATTTGTATGACGTCATATTTAATGCTCTTGAACTCCATACTGAATGAATAATATTGCTCAGCATAGGACAAACTTTATTTTTGGCTATTTATCGCTTTATGTTTTTTTGTTATTATTATTTTTCTCACATACTTAAGATACTAATTCAACCTAATAACAGCATCAATGCTTTCAATTTAAATATTGCTTAGGTTTTTTTGAACTGCCAAAATACGGGTCAATTTCTAATGTGGCCCATGTAATTGAGTGATCCAAAATGGTGTCAACTTTAACATGAATATAATATATAATATGTATACTTTATAATGTTTATATAGGGTGGTTTCATTCATGTTAATGTTGACGCCATAAGTGAGCGCTAAATAACATGGGCCAGTATAGGAAAATGACTATAATTTTGTGAGTTTAAATATGCTATGCAATATTTTTGAGAGCATTGGCGTTGTTAACATGTTGAATCGGTGTTTCATTTCAAGTATACAAGAAAAATAATAATAACCAAATTCAGCTAATTTTCCAAAGAAAATAGCAAAACACTACGTTTGTCTTATGCTGAGCAATATTATTCATTGCTAATGAAGAAGAGCATCAAAAAGCATTCAGAATGACGTTATGCGAACACATCTTATATACGAGGATAGGATGGTTGCGATAAAAAGTTATCGCCATATGTGTGCACTAAATACAATAGGCTGGTATGGGTAACGTACATATCTTTGACAGTTAAAAAAAAAAATTATAAATCTTATAAAAAATTATTTAGCAATATTTATTTATTTTATTTTTATAAATAAAGTATTTATTTTTATTTTTTATTTATTCTTTTAGCTACATCTGAATCGTCAAATAAAATAGTATGAATCAACTGTCCGTTACTTGTTGTACTGGCACAAAAAATAAGTTTTAACATTTGGTGTAGGCAGTATATTGTTTATGAGATGAATATTGTGTTTGAAATTTGAATCGTCAAATTGGGAATAATGTTGAACGGAACGCCATAGGGATATAATAACATCTCGAGGAAAAAAGTTGGTTTCCCTTAAAATTTTCCATAGATTTATCATTGTTCACACATGTTTATTTTTAAGCATTTTGTAATTAAATTTTAATATGTTATAATATAATGATTAATTTCTGAGAAATATGATGCAATGAAATAGAAAAGCTTCTCATTCAGTGTTTCAAGAGTAAAAAAAATAAAAAAATTAAAAAATAAAAAAATTAAAAAAGAAGAAGAAGAAGAAGAAGAAGAAGAAGAAGAAGAAGAAGAAGAAGAAGAAGAAGAAGAAGAAGAAGAAGAAGAAGAAGAAGAAGAAGAAGAAGAAGAAGAAATAAAAGATAGAATTATATTAAATCATACTTTGAATACCATTATTACCATCAATTAAACCACAGTTTTTTTCACGTGAATTGCAAATACTTGTCCGATTCAATAACGTTAGTACCAGTGTCACGTAAGCTGGGAGTGACTCCTTGAATCGGACAAGTACTGTACTTGCAATCTACATGTGAAAAGTTGAGGTAAACTGCGAAGTGCATTATAGGTACTGCAGAGGTAAACCATTATTCACATGATGCGTAAATTTGACGTGCGTGCGTCAACGTGCGTTACAAAGCTGGAACAATGTAAACAAATGGAGCCATTTACTATGATAATACTCAACTATGTTTTACAGCAAAATAACTTTTCACTACTAAATAAACACTGCAACATCTCAATTTTACAGCATACAAAAAAAAATAATAATAATAAATAAAAAATCTATTGCATAGCAGGTATAGATGAATCCTGTTTGGAACAGGTAGTTGTAAACTACAATATCACCTAATTACTGTAAGTGAGACACCTTTATTGTAGTATATTGCACTTGCATTAGGTATTATTGTAGTATATCAATACCTGTTCTAGGATAATGTCTACCTATTGCAATTTACAGTATTTATATCTAACTTAATTAGTAGTAATTTTTTTCTGTTTAGTAAAGGAGTAGACATCGTGCAACTTCAAAATATCGCTTTAGATGTGCGTAACTATTTGAATTGGGTATACACGATTGCCATATTATATTTTACTATTCATTTCGGCTAAGACGTTGAATCAACCAGAGACGCGCGGGACCTCTAATTTAACATTACACCTAAGTTTTTCTTTTTTCTTTCGATTTTTGAGAAAACTATTGCACCGACTCAGAAAATTGTTAATTTTGCGTCATTGCATCAGATTACTCAGAAAAAAAAAAAAAATTATTAAAAACAGTTTATTTCAAACTGCTTAGTGCGTGTATAATAAACATTGACCTGAATTTGGGAAGCAAACTGTATTCTACAAAATGTGATCATCACATTATTGTTTTGCTTGACCAGTGCTTGACTTTATTCCGATAGAGAAATTAAGAAAACTATATCATATTCTGCTTCTTACGCACAAATTCTAAAGCCAGCAAAGTAACATAAAGTAACGATTGAAGATCCACAATATGCACACTACACAGTATATCTGCATTGATTTATAACTTCATCAAACTTTGTACGATTTAATATTATAAATAAATAAAAAAAGTATATATTTTATAAATAAAAAATAATTATTTAGTTTTTTTTATTTATTATTAATATAAATATTATTATTATTTATATTGTTTTTAATAAAAATATATAATTAAATAAAATAATAATAAAAAAAATAATAGAACTAATTAAAAAATAAAAATTCAATATGCGTTTAAATTATTTCAGTATTAATATACGGTAATATAAGAACATAAACATATGAAAAGTAAAAGTTAACGTAAGAACGCCCGTACATAAGGTTCATTTTGTTATTGATATTTTATACTTGATCAAGTTAAGTGAGGTTAAGAATGACCTTGACCTCGTCTCATTACATAATTCAAGATATTCTGATCGCCTTTTTTTATACTTTCTCATCTACTATACGTATATAAGTAATATAGTGTTATGTACTGTGACGTCATGCGCACGATAGCATGCTCAATGATCATAAATTATTGGTTTGTTTGTTTATATAGTTATTTATTTGTGTATTTATTTCGTTTATTTATTTATTTACTAATTCATTCATTCATTCATTCATTCATTCATTCATTCATTCATTCATTCATTCATTCATTCATTCATTCATTCATTCATTCATTCATTCATTCATTCATTCATTTATTCATTCATTCATTCATTCATTCATTCATTCATTCATTCATTCATTCATTCATTCATTCATTCATTCATTCATTCATTCATTCATTCATTCATTCATTCATTCATTCATTCATTCATTCATTCATTCATTCATTCATTCATTCATTCATTCATTCACAAATTCATTCATTCATTCATTCATTCATTCATTCATTCATTCATTCATTCATTCATTCATTCATTCATTCATTCATTCATTCATTCATTCATTCATTCATTCATTCATTCATTCATTCATTCATTCATTCATTCATTCATTCATTCATTCATTCATTCATTCATTCATTCATTCATTCACAAATTCATTCACAAATTCATTCATTCATTCATTCATTCATTCATTCATTCATTCATTCATTCATTCATTCATTCATTCATTCATTCATTCATTCATTCATTCATTCATTCATTCATTCATTCATTCATTCATTCATTCATTCATTCATTCATTCATTCATTCATTCATTCATTCATTCATTCATTCACAAATTCATTCATTCATTGATTCATTCATTCATTCATTCATTCATTCATTCATTCATTCATTCATTCATTCATTCATTCATTCATTCATTCATTCATTCATTCATTCATTCATTCACTCATTCACTTTTCACTCATTCAATCAATCAATCATTCATTCATTCATTTATTCATTCTTTTACTAATTTATATTTAAAAAATAATTTTTTTTATCTTTATAATATTCTTGCTCAAATAAATCATCTATTTAAAGGTGCTATGATATTCAAAATGACATTTAGTTTAAATTTTATTACTACTTAACATTATTTTGACATTATTAAGAGTAATAAACTATTTTTGTTAGTCGCTATGTATTAAAGAGAGAGATAAATTATATTTTTACAGTTATAATTTTTAACTAAAAACATTTTCTATCGCGCACTGTACGCATTCAATGTATTCTTTTCTTTCATTTTATAGTATTCTTTTTATAATCTCTCTCTCTCTCTCTCTCTCTCTCTCTCTCTCTCTCTCTCTCTCTCTCTCTCTCTCTCTCTATCCAAATCAAACTTCTGATTTAGCCTGTCAAATATTCGTCACAAATAATAAATTTCGTATTTTGCTCTGTTTATATAAAGATAGCAGTATATGAATGATGTAAAATTAGAACTTCATACAGCTATGCCTATACTGTAGTATAATATTTTTAGCATTACATTCTAATGCTATATTTCATTATTAATAACAATAACTATGTTACGCAAAAATATTATGTTCTATAGTATAGCTGTATGATGTTTCATTAGATTATGTTGTATTGAACAAATTGTGATGAAACGTAGCTATACATAGCATAATTATTAGGTTATTATATTAGTTATTACATTACCATTGATTTTTATCCATGTTTAGAGAATATGAGTATTTGTTCTGAACTATACACTATACCATGATTTCATTTATATAAAAATTAACAAAATATATGTAAGCACTAAATAACATAGGCCAGTATATTTGTTTGTCCTACGCTGTCCTATGCTGAGCAATGTTATTCATTGATCTAGAAGAGCATTGAAAAGCATTCAGAATGACGTCATGCGCACACGCCCTATGGGGTTTTCAAGTATGTGAGAAAGATATTAACATGAAAAATGTTTAAAAAAATTTTTATACATTCCTCCAATATGGCGTCAAAGCGCATTCCTGCAATGCTCAAACTCTATAAGGGTGTTAATATTTTATATAAAAAAAGGGGCAATAACAAGTACAAGTTTTTTTTTCTATAAAGTATAGAAGTAAAATAATAAAAATCAAATACATAAAAAAGAAGGTTAGCAGCATCTGAATATACATTCTTATAACATTGTGCTATGTGGCATTATGCAGAGATGAAAAACAAAGTGATTTCAGCGAGCACGTGATCTCTCAGATAACTAATTGTGTCAAGGAAATCTCTCTGTCTCTCTTCTTGTATGATACAATAACACAATCAGATGCATTAATCAACGCAGATTTTAATTGATTTTTAATTATAATTTATAATAATTAGTTTTGTGATGAATCTTATTGTAATAACTCATAGTTATGTAATTATGTTTTAATAAGATTCAACACAAATACTTTTTTTTTTAACAATAATTTTAATGACACTAATTAAGGAGCGTAATATTTATAATTATTACATATTTAAGTTATGTAAGCTTTTTTTAAATTTATTATTATTATATTTTTTTCTTTTATTAGGGCCTCAAACTTATAAAATAAATTTGTTGTAATCAATTTTAAAGGAAGTATATAAAATAATAACTTAACTATTAAAAAAAAAAAAAAAAAAAAAAAAAAATCAACTTGAATGACTCCAATGAAAGGTTTATACATATATATAAAACTTCTAACTCTTGAGTTATTTTGAAAATAAATTTATGCTCTCTTTATTCTTACTAAGATGAATACATAATAATTATGTTAACGTGATTTTAACAATTTTTCAGCATAATAATTATGTTGTATGTATACTAAAAGTTCAATATGTTTTCGAGCAGCATTATGTTTATTATGCAGCATTAATAACAACATTAATATACGTAATTTCATTATTCGAATCATGTTCAATTTATACGAGTTTATGAAATATAATCGCAAAATATGTGTAGAAATTTACATCATTATTTACTTGAGGATCATGGTGTTAAAATTTTGAATGAATATGAATTATTATAGGCAATTATTTTTCTCAACCTCTTTTTTTTTTTTTTTTTTTTTTTTTTTTTTTTTTTTTTTTTACGAGACTAGTATTTTTTTATTATATTAAAAAAAAAAAAAAGTATGACAAAACTTTATACAAATAAATTTACAACTATTCTATTTGAACTCGCATCGCGTCCGAAAATTCAAGGTGTATAGAAAAAAGGACTTACTAAAATTATCCCACCTCCATGCCTATAGGTCCTCTCCTGGATGGAGGTGGACGCAACTCAAAATGAAGAAAAGTGAATCAAAAATGTTCAATTTTTTTTAAATAAAATAACTTACTATGTTTTAAGTGGTTAAATATGGTTAATGGATAATGCCTACTTTCTAGTCATTAGCTTACTCATGCAGGCTTGAACATCTCCGCATTACACTTTGCAGAAGGCTTAAATAATATATGCTCACGAGGGTTAAAGTAATTTGATGATATCACGTATAAAATTATGCAGTGTATTTGAATGTTACCACTCAGTTAAATTTAATGAAGGTATTTTAAAACTTTTGCCCTCCCCCAGATTCGAATCAAGTAACCTTCATTGTGGTATATTATAACACATTATACAATACGCAGTACTATCTGAAGTATAATCTAATTATCTGAGTTTGCATTTTGCTCTTCGCAATTATATTCTATATAACCATAAACATTTTACTCGCACTTCCGTATATTATACTATTAATTATTATTACCAAATTTAAATTAATATAATAAAAATTAAGTACATATTTGTAAGAGTTATTAAAGTTTATGAGTTAAAATTATATCGTATTTTACTTTCGTGCTATGTTTGTATAGCATAATTATTTTAAAGTAGCAGCGTAAATTAAATTGTTTGAACAAATGAGGAAGACCAACCAAAATTTTAGTTGCAATAGAGAACTTGCATGGCATTATTTTATTGTCTTAAAAAAAATCTTCAGGAAAAAAAAAATGCATTCTTGGGTTCGATACCCAAAATTTCTATAACGATAACGGTAATCTAGTATCACACTATAACTATAACGATATCGGTACTTTTAAAAATCTCACCCACGGTAACGATACTATAACGATATAACGATAGTTTTTCGATAACAATAATTATAAATCATAATGCAAATTTTTATTGCAATAAAATATTTTAAATACTTGCTTCATGACTGTACTTTATACCTACAATGATAAACCGCCTCATTTATATATATTAAATTTTGGGTAATATTTTCTTTTCTTTTCTTTTCTTTTTCTTCTTCTTCTTTTTTTTTTTTTTTTTTTTTTTTTTTTTTTTTCTATTTTCTTACTTTTGTGTGTACTTTTTCTTATTTTTGGAGCAAAAAGTATCGTTATAGATGCGACGATAATATAGTTAATTTTTGTTAATCTATAACGATAACTTTTATAAACTGTTAATCTATAACGTTTTGATAATCGAATATTGTTATCGTTATAGTATCGTTATCGTATTTACGATAATCGAACCCAAGACTTTTTCAGTGTGTAATGGTGTATAAATAAGTGGACACAAAATAATGCTTTCTTTTAAATGTTTTTTTCCCTGATTATTCATAAAGTGTCACTTAATTCCGGTTCAGTTGATAGGACTCATTGTCCTGATTGCGCCCTTTTTCAATAATTACGTATAATTTATTATTATGTATAATTCATCTGCTGCTTATTTATTTATTTATTTATTTATTTATTTATTTATTTATTTATTTATTTATTTATTTATTTATTTATTTATTTATTTATTTATTTATTTATTTATTTATTTATTTATTTATTTATTTATTTATTTATTTATTTATTTATTTATTTATATAATTATTTAATTAATTATTTATTTATTTATTTATTTATTTATTTATTCATTTATTTATTATTCTTAAAAAAGGCTAATTCTAAAAATAAATTTTGAAATTCAACTTTTATTTGAAGTAAGACAGTAGTCATTACGCCGAAAGACGGTTCACGTTTTTTTTTTTTTTTTTTTTTTTTAATTGTTGAAATCGTTTGGACGAATTCACAGCCACTGGACTTTCTTTTTTCCAGCAGCCAAACTTTAAAAAAGAAGCTGTATTTACTACAACTGCTTGCTAACACGAGTGCTGTCAACTCTTGGTTTTCCGAGAGTCAGTGGTCCGGGTTGCTCAGATCTGGTAGTCAAACCCAGAAGAGTGTGATGACGGGTTGAGCCTGAGGTCTGGTAAGCCTCAAATCATACATTGAAAACCATACTGAAAAGGATTAATCCGTGCCTATACCGAATAGAAAGGGTATTATGGCGTCATGACGATAGTTTATTTTTGTCCCCACGGAAAGCATAAATTTAAGAAATTATTCAGATATTGTACTCTTTAGTACAAACTAATAACTCTTTTGCAAAAAGTTTAAAGATTAAATCGTTAGTATAAACGTAATTTCTTTAGCGGTAAATAGTTAACTTTTTAGATTCTAAAAAGTTTAGTATGTATCTAACGAATTTATTATGAAAAAAGTCTAAATAGTAACTCTTTAGATAATTTTTTCCGTGCATGTTTGATCGGCGAATAAACATTTGAACTTGAATCAGAATTTATTTTACTCAAATAAGTAGATAGTATCTTAATCAGAAAAATCTACTTTATTTTTTAATTAACTAATTTTTATACCTAAATATAGAAAGAAAAAAAATTAGCTTAAAATCCTTGTCCTTTATTAGTACGATAAAATTCTCCATACTAAACTTAGACTTCTAAAAAAAATTACTCTAAAATGAAAAAAATAATAATAATAATTTACTTCAATAAAACCAATTTTAAGTTTACGAGTTAGTCTGATATAATAGCTTAATATTATAACCGCGTAAACTTTATTTTAAACGGTAATAAATCACAACTTTTATTTCATGAGAAAGTAAAATGAAATTTCGCATGATATCCATCATTGAGCGCCGCCAGCAAGGTCAAATATTTAGGTACATTAAATTAACATTGACTTTGCCTTTTTTTTTTTTTTTTTTTAAACAATAAAATAACGGCTTTTTAAAACACGCGTTGGACAATAAATAATAGTGTTTATTTATGTTTTTGATTTGACAATCAAATTACGACACGTCGCTAGAACGTTTACTTATTTGCTAATATTAAACATTATATTTAAATTAGGGAAATTATTTGTTAACAATGTTCAAATAATAATAATAATAATTAAAAAATATTAAAAACCTTTTTTTTTTTTTTTAGTGTAGTTGTCAGAAGGTGGTCAAAGTTTTTTTTTTTTTTTTGAAGTTAGTAGGATAATGGGTAACAAAATCCGATGACAAAGAATAAGAATGTCTGTCTGTCTGTCTGTCTGTCTGTCTGTCTGTCTGTCTGTCTGTCTGTCTGTCTGTCTGTCTGTCTGTCTGTCTGTCTGTCTGTCTGTCTGTCTGTCTGTCTGTCTGTCTGTCTGTCTGTCTGTCTGTCTGTCTGTCTGTCTGTCTGTCTGTCTGTCTGTCTGTCTGTCTGTCTGTCTGTCTGTCCCCCACACACATAACACATTACTTGTTAAAAGTCCTGATGAACGTTCATAAAAAAACAAAGGACAGGTAAAAATTAATAATTTATTCAAAAAAAAAAACATTTTATTTTATTTCTTAAACAAATAGAAAAAAAATTAAAAAAAAATTGTGTAACCTTGAAAAAGTAGCCAAGTATTAAAATTAATTATATTAACACGTAATAAACTAAATAAATAAATTAATATATGCATTATATAATAATATCTAATATATTATGCAAATAATTTATTTTTAAAATTGAAGGTCAAATGTTTGTATCGTAATTCTGGTGACAGAATGATTTGAGAAAAAAAAAGGAAAAAAAAAAAAAAAAAAAAAAAAAAAAAAAAAGTAATATTTTGACGTAGGAGAATATATTTAGAATTTGCAATATATGTATACGGGGCCAAGGTTATCAAAGATTTGCAAACTAAATCTATTATATCGTTAGATAGTTTTGAATTTTTATTTTTAATTACTTTTTTTTTCTACTGTAAAACTAATTTAATAGCAGTAAAAGTTATTTAGTTATAGTGATATTTTATTTATGATAGAAAATTAAATTATGTAATTCATGCTACATTTATCTCATATATATTACTTATGCTATAGCTAAATTAGAACTACTTAATATTTAGGCTGTACGTACCGTACACGAATGTGAAAAATATATTTTACCATTTAAAGCCAAGGCATGCTTTCCTCATAAAAATAGTATTGCAAATTTAGCCTAGCTGACTTTTTAAATGGTATAATATAAGAATAAGAATCTTTATTGACCCAGGCAGTTCATAGTAACAATCAAAGTTACATACCATCACAATTGTGTGTATACTTGTGTGAATATTTACTGTGTTGTAACATAGTATATTTATTTTGAAGTATAATGTATAATGTATACACAGTATACATTTACTTATGCTGTACTGAAGAATTTGTGCTGAAAATCAACTACGGATTACGTATACAGTCTTTTTCGTTAATTAAAAAAATATAAAAAAAAAAAAAAAATTTTTTTTGACTTATGGCCATACAATGCGATCAGATTGAGATTTCAGTTAATACAAAACTCCATTTAAATACGTGTTACTTCCATATGCCAATATAAATTATAATATATATATTTTATGAAAATTGCTGTACATTTTTGTATGTGTATAATATGTGAGTGTGTGTATTCATAACACATTCTCACTCTCACACACACAAACACACACACACACACACACACACACACACACACACACACACACACACACACACACACACACACACACACACACACACACACACACACACACACACACACACACACACACACACACACACACACACACACACACACACACACACACACACACACACTCAGACACACACACACACACACACACACACACACACACACACACACACACACACACACACACACACACTCAGACACACACACACACACACACACATACACACACAAACACAAACACACACTATGTAATAATATCCTTCAAATTTAAAAGAAAATGTATCATAGATTAAAAAAAAAAATCTGATGCATTTATTTTTTAATCAAATAATTCCATTAAAAATTTCATACTAATAACTAAAATTATTACTAATTACATACATACGTAACCTACTTAAAATAAATTCCTATCATTTTGGATTAAAATTGATCAATTAAATTTAATTAGATATATATAATTTTGATTACATATTTCATATTTTATTATTTAATTCCTAATGTTTTGCTTTAAATAATTTCAAACCGATTTATCCATCGGTTATGTGCTTATGTGTATGTTGAAAAAAATTACATTGGAAATTTAAGACGTCCAATTCACACCATATTATTTTCCATATAACAAATGAAAAAATCGATTTGAAATTTGGTACACACGCTATTGAAGGCTCTGGAAACTTATGCTGTAATTTTTAAAAAAATCAAGTAAAATAGTTTTCGAGTCAGTTTTTTTTTTTTTTTTTTTTTTTTTTTTGCCAAGTCTTTGGTTAATCCTTAAACCATGGATATATATGCCCTTCAACCGTTGTAATCGTTACTTTTTACTGTTGCAATAATTCAAAAAAAAAATATATATAAGAATTATAACTTTTTTTGTTAAATAATTGGAAGAAAATCACCCTAAATTTTAAAATATTAAATGCTAGAATGCATTTTATAAAAATGTCATTTGTATTGTTATATTTTTAGAGAGAGAGAGAGAGAGAGAGAGAGAGAGAGAGAGAGAGAGAGAGAGAGACGTACACAATTAGATACGTATAATAATTATGCTAGCTCAAATGAAGCAACATTTTGTACTACATAAAATATGTAAATTATTTTATGTATCATATTATATAATTTCTTTTTTCGTTTACATCTTTAAAAAAAAAAAAAAAAAAGGAAAATCTTGAAAATACATAATTAAAAATTTAAAAGACAATAAATTTGTTTGAATTGCATCTTCATCGTTTACGTTAAAACTTCATGCAATTTAAGTGTAATTTCATAGTACTATGTATAATCATAATACTTAAAAGTGAACTGAAAAGGTCATTAAAATGTACTTTACATGCAATGTATGCAAATATTAAGTTATTAATTTTTTATGTTGGGTAATTATATATAAAATTATAATATTACACTTGCTTGGTAAAAAATCAAGGTTGTAAGTGTAAAAATTAACAACCCTTTTTTTAATATGAATATCATTATTTTTTTTTTATTTCATTATTTTCCATTTTTTTTTCTTTTTTTTTTTCTATTCTGTGGTCGTCTCTGGTCTTTTCTTCTCCTCTCCTTTCTTTTATTTTTCAATTATTTTATATATTATATATCATTCTTGCTAATATTATAAAAGTTTATTATTATTGCATTTTTTTCACACCTCCACAATAATTACCACTATTGCACTTTACTTTTCAAGGCAAAATAGACAATTGCAATCAGAAGTGCATAATAATTTTTATATCTTGACCCTATAAAGTGAACTTTATAATAATGAAGAAAAGATATTGCGGAAATGACAAATAGAAAAAAAAATGAATAACGATATGCACTTGTAGATAATTGAAATCATGATGATGCACTTTTTTTTATATATTATTTAAATTACTGTTTTAATGTATGGGTAATAATAGGAGAGAGAGAGAGAGAGAGAGAGAGAGAGAGAGAGAGAGAGAGAGAGAGAGAATGAATATTACGTCTCAACCACTTTCATGAAATGCACTCACCAACAAATAGCAATTTGATAACTATATGAGTCTTATGTAAACGTTTGGTAAAAAAAATATTAACTCTATTTGTAAATATATAAGTTATTAAATAGATAGTGTGAAAAAGTTTAATTTTAGTTATTGCTTCATGAAAAAAAAAAAAAAAAAAAACTTCAAAACACGTTTAAGTATGCCTTTTTTCCCCCCATAATCGGTGCAGTAGTTTCAAAATTCGCAAAAAATAATAATAAATACAAATTAATAGTAATAATATAATAATAATAAATATATATAAGTTAAAAAAAACGAAAAAAAATAATAATAAAATTAAAACGCATTTTTCCCTATAAGCGTAATTTTTTTTTTTTTTTTTTTTTTTTTTTTGAGGAAATAGTTTTATTATATTATTAAGTTAGAACGCTCAGACAAAATATAAATACGTAATTTATGATACGGTGACATAAGTGCAGCATAAATTAGATATTGTTTATTGTAATATACCATTGTAGAGTCGATATGTAGACAATGCAGTCAATATTTCATGACATGGCGTACTGCAATCATATATAAGTTTTATTTTATTTGTTATATACATTGAATTTGGTCCAAGCAAAGTATGGTCTTAGCCCTTGTCAACTTACTTTTTTATCATTTAGAATACTACACTGGTAATTAATAATTACCATACCTTATTATCCATGAATTAGACACCATCACGTTGATTTTGTATTTACTTTATTTTATTTTCCTTTTTGCGGTTATATCACGTATCTGACGTCACACTGTACCGATGGGGCCGTGATAGGGATAAAGAACTTGAGGGAGGGGCATAAATTTATCACGTGACCAGAGCGGTGACTGTGATTGTCGGTGGTACATTGTGACGTCAGATACGTGATATAACCGCAAAAAGGAAAAAAAAACGAAAATAAATACAAAACCAACGTGATGGTGTCTAATTCATGGATATTAAGGTTGGTTATTATCAGTGTAGTATTCTAAATGATAAAAAAGTAAGTTGACAAGGGCTTTAAGTATGTTATGTTATAGGTATAGGATATTAGGCAAGTTTTTTGTTCAAGGTGTTCTATGCCGTTAAAGAATATTTGACAACAAATTTTACAAAAATTAACTCAATATAATTCATAAAAGTCAATAGGAAGTGCAAAATAACGCTGTACAAAATGATATTGAGAATATAGCCTCTTTAGTCCCAGACACTTTTAAACAATATTTCACTGTTGTAAATTTTAACCACGTTTTTGTGCGGCTCTCAGAATGACAAAAATATGCCTCTTTTGTCGATTTTTTTTTTTTTTTTTTTTTTTTTTTTGCTTTTTCTTAATTTCACGGACCCCCTACCATCTCTACATTGCTCAAAATAGCTCTAAAAAACGCGAAATTTTACTGGCTTTTTTCTGGCACAATTTTCATATTTTTATCTCTTTTTTTTTCTATTTTTTTCGATGGTTTAAAGATTTTTTGTCACTTTTTTTGATGTACCTTTTTTGTAGTATATTGGGACTGAAAAGGATAGAGATTAGATTAGTAAGATTGTTCAAAAAAATAATTAGTAAATATTTATTAAAAAATTACGCTCAATAAGATTATGCAACTAATTTTATTTGTCTTATTTGTTTCAAACTACGTGCCACCAAATTTAAAGTAAAATTTTCTTCTTAATTTTAATTGATTTATATTTGAATTATTTTTCAAGTTTACCGTAGTTTACGTATATTTAAATATCATGCAATACTATTGGTATCCATTACTTTAGGAAAGAAAAAAAATGCATTTATTTATATTATTGGTACTACTTATTGATAAAGAAAATTATATAGAGAACAAAAAAATATATTTTTCCGTGTATATACAAAAACAAAAAACATTCTAAGAATGATTTCCGATGGCCTAGATTCTTGACTGACTCCATATAATTTATAATGAATGCATAAAATAATTATACGTACACGGAAAGCAGTTTACTTCCAATATAGCTACGTATTTGCTATCAATTTTAAATTTATAAATATTAACCTACACGGAAAGAGAGAATTACGTAATTTCTGCTGCATTTATGTCATTATAGCATAAATAGTGTTAAGCTTGAACAATATAAGTAATTATGCTGTACAACATAATATTTATGCTATGTAATATAGTAATTATGCAGTATAGCATAGATTATGCTGTATTGAATAATTTGTTGATGAAAATTAACTACAGCATAATTTTTACGCTCGTCTGCGCAGGGAAAGAATAAATTACGTAATTTATGCTGTATTTATGTCATTACAGCATTAATTATGCTAGATTACAACATCATAAATAAATATGTTGCACAACATAATATTTATGCTTTTATATTACATATTTATTATGCAGTCATAGATTATGCTGTATTGAACAAATTGTGCTGAAAATTAGCTAAAATAATTATTGAGCATTTATTTTTGTCCGTGCATTGTGGTTTATACAATGCTACCTAATAAAGCAGGTAATACATTTTTTTTTGAACATTGGTGCTGTTAACAGATTGAATTAGGTTTTATCAAGTACGCGAGTAAAATTATATTTAAAAAAAAAATTATAATAATTTTCCCTGAAGAAAATAACTATGCTGAGCAATGTAATTCATTGTTCCAGTATGGTATCCAACCGCATACAATGTGACGTCATGTGCATACACCCTATTAAAAGGAAAATTGCTCTCTCTGAGTGCATCAATGCATCTGGGTAATTTTATAAATTGCAATAGCAATAAAGTCCTTGATATTTTAATACTGATATTTTGCCTGTATATTTATGACTGTGTATTCCTCTACAACTATAATAAATTTTACAAGAAGTAAAACCCAACGACTTACGCATGTTTTTTTTAAAAATAAAATAAAAAAAGCACTGCCAACCTTGACACTTATTATAACATACGTAGGTTTTGTTTTATACTTTCTGTTTTTAAAAACTGTAATTGTGTTTAAAAAAAAGTATAATATATGGAGTATCGTTTTGTACTGAATTGTGAGTAATTATTGTTATTAATAAAGCATTACTTTTTCATGTAATCATGTTATTATGATTCACATATATGGACCAAATATTATTGTTTTTAATATAGGTAAGTTAAAATGTATATTTAATCAAAAAGTTGAACTGTACGTGATATGTAGTTTGCAAATTTAACTACGTGGAGCAAAGAGAGAGAGGGAGAGAGAGAGAGAGAGAGAGAGAGAGAGAGAGAGAGAGAGAGAGAGAGAGAGAGAGAGAGAGAGAGAGAGAGAGAGAGAGAGAAAATTGAGAAGAAGAAACTAATTAAAAAAATGAACGAACGAACGAACGAACGAACGAACGAACTATTTACTTTATATGATATATATATATATATATATATATATATATATATATATATATATATATATATATATATATATATATATATATATAATATATATATATAATATATATATATAAGTTGGCAACCATTGCCGAATTCGCTCATTGGCCGAAATAAGTGACCACGTCGCGGCGTGGCAATGCATTTTTGCCAAGATCCGAAATGCATCGTAATTTTGACTACGTTGCGGAGTGGTTTTTAACAAATGCCAACTTTTTGGCAAATACATTTTAGCCAGTTCGTGGAGTGGTTTTTGATAATTGCCACGCTGCAGCGTGGTCAAAATGTTTAATACGCAGGTTACGATATTCGGTATTATAGTATGAATAATATCATATCTTTTTTTTATTATTATAACACATCATTTTATATAATGGTTTTCAGTTAATTAAAATATTTATAAATTTATAAAAATGATTTCTTATTAAATTTGACAAAAAAATTTGTCTATGGTCAACATTACGATGCACAAGTGCTGTATTTTGGATCTTGGCAAAATTGCATTGCCACGCTGCGACGTGGTCACCTATTTCGGCCAATGAGCGAATTCGGCAATGCTTGCCAACATATATATATATATATATATATATATATATATATATATATATATATATATATATATATATATATATATTTTATATATATATATATATATATATATATATATATATATATATATATATATATATATATATATTATATATATACAGGGCTGTAGTCCTAAGGGAACGCGGTGGAACGGCGTCCCACCTGGCGAAAAAAAAAGCCAGGTCCGTCCCACCTGGAAAATTTCCAGCGGAACGCGGTGGGACGGATATCTTGGCAAAATGTACCCTAGTTTGTAAATTTCCTGACTAATTTTGCCGTTTATTTGGCTGAAATTACTAAAAAAAAAAAAAAAAAAAAAAAAAAAAAAAATCGCTCGCTACGCTCGCGATTTCCTTTTTATAACAAAGTTTATTTGCATCACTTTATTATATTATGCAGTTTCGGTTTACCCAAAAATTTACGCATAAGTTGTTTGACTTTCTTTTTTTTTTTTTTTTTCTTTTTTTTTCTCAGAATAAGCCTTTAATGTTAAGTTAATGTAGAAAATAGTTACAGCGTGCAAATCGAAAAAAAAAAAAAAAAAAAAAAAGAAAGACAAGATAGAAGGCTTGTTAACTATAAAGATATGTAATAAAGTTAAAGTTAATATTATTATGATTTTGGTGTTTTTCTTGGGCATTTATTAACAGTTCATACGAAGCAATGTTCAAGCACTATAAACAAAATATTGCTGCGTGTTAAATCTTGAAAAGCTACAATATAATTTATTTCATATTTTATGCATTTCATTTTTTTTTTTTTTTTTTTTTTTTTTCATTGCAATGGAAAAAAAAATATACATTTAACGTTGTTACATTTTTCATTATGATTTAACCTCAATCCTCAATGTATGAATATCCAGAGCGCCCAAAAACAGAATTCGCAAAACAAAATAAATGTCATGTTTTGCGTCAAAGTATCTAATAATAATAATAATTGAGCATCCGGCCCCGAATCTTGTGGTAGCGTACGATTCCAGGGACCGAGGTCGCGTCCGTCACATAGGACCTTATAGGTGTGGGGTTTGAGGGTGCGGGCCTCGTCTTCTGAAGCCCCTTAGCCTAGCTCTCGTTTTCGGTCGAGAGGCGGCCGAGGCATGGGCTTGGGATGTCAAGAGGCACTCCGCCCTTAAGTGCCTCGGTAACTATGGGCATCCGGCTCCAATGAGCTTGCGGAAAAGTGTCCCACTGCGCCCAGGAGTGGACGTCAACCTGATGGAGCCGTTCAGGGCCGAGTGCCTAAATACTAAAAAGGGGGGCTATTTTAAATAGCCATCAACTCGCCTCCTAACAAAATATAGTCCCGAAATTTTGGGTAGTAACAGGATGCGTGCATCTTGGCTTCAGTATGAGCCCGTGAACGCAATAACCCCTCACATCTGAAGTGTGAAGTTATAAATTAAAATAATAATAAAAAATGAATCGTTGAGTGGGAAAAAACTGAAATCGTAACTTACGTAACTTATACGTGTCGATTTTGATGCGACACCTATGTTCTGGCCCTGTGTTGAAGCGTCCCACCTGACATTTTTTTAGGACTACAACACTGATATATATATATATATATATACACTGTATACATTCATATAAGATAGAATACAGCACAAAATATCAGTTCTAATTCCAATGTCATTTTATTTTATGTTACCTGTTGACCTTTAATTTTCATGCAAAAAAAAATCTATATATATACTTAAATATGCATTTCTTGAAAACCTACACTCACTTAACATTCGGAATCAAATCATTAGGATATTTCTCTGTCTGTCTCAATCTCTCTCTCTCTCTTTCTCTTTTCTCTCTCTCTCTCTCTTGCTAATTAAAATACAACTAAAAATGTCACACCTTTCTTGCTCACCTTCTCCCCCTCCCCCCTCCCCAGAACAGCTTTGTAATATTTGAACTTCAAAAATAACTTTTTTGCAAATTTAAAATACGACACAACCTTGTAAAAAACATCAAATATTGGCCATATTAAAAATAAAGTGAAATTCAAATTCTTTGTCATACAATAATGTACATAATACATTCTTAATACAGATAATAAAATAAATACACAAATAAAAAAATAAATAAAATTTAAATAATTAAATTTGCAAAATTAATAGTAATATTACACATAGTAGATGTTTACTTATGACCACGGATAAACATAATATATGTTTATATAGGAAACTCTTATTGCAAAAACGATCCCTATTAATATATATTTGTAAATAAAATTTTTACAACATTGTATAAATATATAATTTAAAAATATAATAAATGAATGAATGAATGAATGAATGAATGAATGAATGAATGAATGAATGAATGAATGAATGAATGAATGAATGAATGAATGAATGAATGAATGAATGAATGAATGAATGAATGAATGAATGAATGAATGAATGAATGAATGAATGAATGAATGAATGAATGAATGAATGAATGAATGAATGAATGAATGAATGAATGAATGAATGAATGAATGAATGAATGAATGAATGAATGAATGAATGAATGAATGAATGAATGAATGAATGAATGAATGAATGAATGAATGAATGAATGAATGAATGAATGAATGAATGAATGAATGAATGAATGAATGAATGAAAGAATGAAAGAATGAACGAATGAACGAATGAACGAATGAACGAATGAACGTAGGAACGAAGGAACGAAGGAAAGAAGGAACGAATGAAAGAATGAATGAATGAATGAATGAATGAATGAATGAATGAATGAATGAATGAATGAATGAATGAATGAATGAATGAATGAATGAATGAATGAATGAATGAATGAATGAATGAATGAATGAATGAATGAATGAATGAATGAATGAATGAATGAATGAATGAATGAATGAATGAATGAAGAATGAACGAATGAAAGAATGAATGAATGAATGAATGAATGAATGAATGAATGAATGAATGAATGAATGAATGAATGAATGAATGAATGAATGAATGAATGAATGAATGAATGAATGAATGAACGAACGAATGAACGAATGAATGAATGAATGGATGAATGAATCAATCAATCAATCAATCAATCAATTAATCAATAAATAAATAAAATAAAGTAAATTTAGTACATTATTATTACAATCATGAAGCAAGATATGAAATATTTCATTAAAAAAAAATTATAGCTCTTCAATTTATAGTTATCCTTAATTATTATATCGAAAAACAATCGGCATCGATATAGTATTGTTATTTGTTATCGTGAGCGATGTTTTAAAAATAACGATATCGTTATATAATGTGAGGCTAGAATCGTTGTAGAAATGTTGGGTATCGAACCCATGACTATTAAAAAATAATAGTAATGTAAGAAGGAGCGTCGATAAAGTAAGTAGAGAGAAAGAGAAAGAGAGAGAGAGAGAGAGAGAGAGAGAGAGAGAGAGAGAGAAGCAATATATTATTTGTAATTTGTATACTTTTTATATTTGTATCCTCACACTGCATAAAAACGCAAAAATTAAAAACACAATTTAGCGAACAATTCTAGCGATATTGCTAATGAAAGTTATAAACACAAGATCAACTGTTACATCAGCATCTCTTAGCGAGATGAGACAGCAAAATGCACATCAACAATGCAAGAGGTCCCCACCTTGACATTGTAGCTATAACAATACTTCTATTGTTGCATCATGGTTTTTTTATTTAATCAAATAAATATAGTGCTAATGTGTAATAGAGGATTTTACATGACTAATTGAATATAATATTTTATAAAGAATTTTATTAGATGACGTGTTTTGTGGTTTGTTTTCAATAGAAAGGAAATTAAAGTAATATTTACGTTACGTAACTTCATAATTTCTTTCTTTGTACGTTTATTTATTTCTATATTTTAGTGTCATTTTTGTTTATTTTTTGTTTAGATTGAGGTTATAGGTATAATAAGGTGCGTGAGAATAATAGCTTAGGGTGGGGTATTCTAATTTACTATCTTTTAGCATTGTGGGGTCATGGGTAATTTTTAATTTTTTTTCTTTTTTTAGGTTAATAAATTTATTTATATTATATTATATTACTAATAATAACTTATTGAGAAAACTACTGCAGTGAGATTGAAAATTGATTAAGGGATTTTGAAATTTCTTGAACTTTATGGAAAATTAAACATTTAATCATTTTTCAACGTCCCCTTTTTATTTTTATTTATTTATTTTTTTTATTTTTTTTTAGGAAATTAATTATACTGTATAAATCTTGTATAAGTTTTTTAAGAGTTTAATATAACAAAAGCTCTGATAAAAGAGCTGCAATAAATCAAAAATAAATAAATAAAAAATAAAAACAAATTAATAAAAACAACTTAGTTTTGATTTTTTATTACTATTACTTAAGGGTTGTGTAAGATAAAGAACATAAAAACTTCAGGTTTAAAAAAAGCATGTTTTAATTTATGAATCAAATTTCCTTGCACACAATGATGTGTATATTACAATAAGTGGGGAAGACAAGAGCAATAAATGCATTGCTATAAGGTGAAATATGTCATAACATAAAGTGAAATATGCAGCTATGCTAGGTAGCCGTCCTTGTCACACAAATACACGTAAGTATAGTTCTTACTGTGCATGTGTATATTTATGTACTGTAAGTTAGAAACTTTACAGTAACCTACATCATACAATCTGCCGAGATAAAAGCCCGTTGTAACCAGCAGTGTGTGTGTGTTTGTATATATATATAAAATATTATATAATATATATATATATATATATATATATATATATATATATATATATATATATATATATATATATATATATATATATATATATATATATATATATATATAATAAATAGTAATAAAATAGACCGCATGCATAATTTGAGTTGTAGTTTGTAAATATAAATTCCAATTAAGCGTCATTTTAATTATTATTATTTTCTTCTCCCTTATTCAATAATACAATAGTTTGTTCTGTAAAGTATAGTGAGGCTCATTAACAGTGATGGGCAGACACACAAAACAAGACACATTCATTGGTTGATCTGGTTTTTTGAGCCGATAAAAGTGCGTTGTTGAGCATGGAACTTTTTTTGTGTGAATTTACGTTAATTTTTATCAGGTCCAAAGTTCTAAACAAAGAAATAACATTGACAAACCATACATATAAACATTGTAAATTGTAAACAGATAACGACGTTATGATTAGATGTTTTTAACAAAGGTAAAATTTCGAAGCTGGCTCAAGAGTTTTGTGTGTAGTTTATAGAACGAATTCAAAATGTAAAGTAATTGTTAAAAATTGATCTCGCAAAATGTGATAAAATTAAAATAGGTGACATTGAGCTTGAATTTGAAATGAAAGTAAAAGATCTTGGACTTGTAATTGACAACACTGTTTCTTGGAGTGGTCATATATCTCATGTATACCAAAGAGTAATATTTTCGTTAAAAAAATGTATAGGTTCAGGAAATTTACTCCTGAAAAAAACAGAATTATGTTTGCAAAAACATTGCTCTGTCCCATTGTTGATTACTGTGATATTATTCAATCTAATAAATTGCAAAGAAAATTGGATGTGTTATTTAACAGTATAATAAGATATGTGTATGATCTTGAAATTGGTGAACACACCACAAAATATTATACTAAAATGAAATTATTAAAAATTAAAGACCGACGAGAATTCCATATTCTTATTCAAATCTATAAAATCGTAAATGGAGTATGTCCCCAGTATTTAAGTCAATTTGTGGTTAAAGCATGTGATGTTAAAGTAAGAAATACTAGGACAGATAGAACTATTATTAAAGTTCCTAAAGCTAACTATATGATGTATTCTAACTCTTTCAGTGTGCTCGGAGGTAAAATGTGGAATCAACTTCCACTAATAATAAGAAATGCACCCACTATGTATTCTTTTAAAACACAATTAAAAAAGCATTTATTTAAACGCTACTTATAGCGGTCACATTTTAATTTTATCATATCATTTAATATGATGTAAAAAAAAAAGTAATATTATTGTAAATTATTACAAAAAAAATAACGTTATTATCAATTAAAATTTATCAATAAATTTGCATTTAAATAAAAATGTATTATCAATTAAAATTTATCAAAAAGTTTAAGATTTAAAACATGAATAATTATATATAAAAAAGTGTTTAAGTATTTTTTATACTGAGTTAAACCATTTTATAAAAATTAAAAATTATAAATATGGATTATTTAAAAAACATTTATTTATAAGTAAAAAAACAAAAACATTAACATTATGAATTTTGTGTCTATACTCTATACTAATTTAAATTTGTAACTGACTGTACTGTTAAACAGTTGGGTTAAATTGAGAGGTTCTGTAGCCTGATTTCGCCCAATAAAAGCCGTTAATTATTAATTATTATTATTATTATAACTCATATTCAATAGAAAATCCATAGGGATATAATATTTTTAACAAAGGAAAAGGTCAAGTTTTTAATATAAAAAAATTAATAAAATGGAAGTTAGATTTTTTAACTTCAGAACTATGAACTTTAGAATTACAATTAAAAGTTAGTTAATAAGCTGTTACTTCCAGAACTCAAAAAATTCCATCCTCATACCCTCTCTTATTTTCAATGTCATTTTATGAAGCTGCATGCATAACAAAAACATTGCACGATTTTGTAATGCACTGGTGGTGTAGTACACGTACAAAAATAAATATGTAATAATTATTAATAATTTATACTTGCCCATTTATATAGCTCAGCAAATTTGATTTATAATATAATTTATGCTATATTTGTATATTGTTTATACTACATAGCATAAGTTAAAGCCTTTGTCAACCTCCCTATTTTTATCATTTAGAATACTAGAGTGATAATTACCATACCTTATTATCCATGAATTAGACACCACCACGTTGATTTTGTATTTATTTTCATCTATTTTCATTTTAACTGTTATATCACGTATCTGACGTCACAATGTACCACCGCCAATCACAGTCACCGCTCTGGTAACGTGTTAAATTTAAGCCCCTCCCTCAAGTTATTTACTCCTATCACGGCCCCATGTGTACATTGTGACGTCAGATACGTGATATAACCGTCAAAATGAAAACAAATGAAAATAAATAAAAAACTCAACGTGTTGGTGGCTAATTCATGGATAATAAGGTATGGTAATTATCAATCTAGTATTCTAAATGATAAAAAAATAGTTAGTTGACAAGACAAGGGCTTTAAGATGTTCAGCATAATTTATATATTACAAAATAGCAACATTTGTGCATTACGGTAGAGCGATTGATCTCATTTGTACCGCCTATCGTTCGTTATAAATTTCATTACCTACAAAGTTTGAGTAGGAAAGTCTTAGAAAGAAAATAGCATGTGGTCAAAATGTTAATAGTGTCTATCGGTAATTGCGTTTAGCTAATCATAAAAGCTGTAGAAAATCACGGAGGGCCGTAAGTTTTATGTCCTTTTACACTGCGACAAATTCTTTGATTAATATTTTTTTATTATCTTTTTTTTTTTTTTTTTTTTGACAAAACTTCCCCAGTGAAAAAGTAGAGATAAACAAAATTAGATACACTTTTACAATCTGTAAGCTAAATGACTAAATAAATTAATAAATAAATAAGTAAATAAATAAATAAATAAATAAATAAATAAATAAATAAATAAATAAATAAATAAATAAATAAATAAGTAAGTATATAAATAAATAATAAATAAATAAATAAATAAATAAATAAATAAATAAATAAATAAATAAATAAATAAATACACAAACAAACAATCAACGTTCAAGTAAAGACTAAAGGGAATCATAAAAAGAACTTAAAAATATTATACTACGTTCCAAAATTACATAAATAATAAATTTAATGTAATTTATATTCTTGTGTTTACAACTTTTACTGGTCTGCTCACTGCAGTCAGTATGATGATTCCTTATAGTTGTTTAACAACAATCCAATATACTACGTAATGTGCATGTGTGTGATTCGAATTGTTAATGATTTCAGTGGAATCCACGCGCTCATATGTACTTACTTCACGGTCAGTAAACATTATTGTGATGTAAGGTCAAGATCTATACCATATGTGTGCTTACTGAACTTCCCATTTTACCTTAAATATCGATACTTTATTAGTCGATCAAATACTGATCCGTGTATCATTTTATAATCTTACTATTAAATTTTTTTGTAAAAATTGTATTATTTTCTATAATTCTGATTATACATAGGTAGCAATATTTATCCAGAAGTTCGGATGAAATAATTATAACAATTTATATAGGTAGTTGCTTTTTTGTATTATTCAACCCAAATAGCAATTTTTCCTGGAGGAGATAGTTCAGAAAAGCAGATTGGATTACCCTTAATCGTATTTTTCCCCCCGAAAATAGAAAAATATATATTCAAACAATATGGGTCGGGATTAAAAAACAACTGTATATTTTTTTTCTTTCCAATTAATAATACTAAATTTGTCATTTATTTATATAGTTTTATATGGTACCAAAATTTTTGTTACTTCATTTCTTTGTTCTTTTTTCTATCATTATGAGTTATTTCATAAATATGGAAGGCACGTGTTTTTATATTTTTATTTAAAATTTTAGTTGTTTTTGTATTTTTATTCTAATTCTAATTCTATTCTATCCTATCCTATCCTATCCTATCCTATCCTATCCTATCCTATCCTATCCTATCCTATCCTATCCTATCCTATCCTATCCTATCCTATCCTATCCTATCCTATCCTATCCTATCCTATCCTATCCTATCCTATCCTATCCTATCCTATCCTATCCTATCCTATCCTATCCTATCCCAACCTGTGCTATAGGGTGTATGCGCATGAAGTCTTATTTAATGCACTTGGACGCCATACTAATGATAAAAAAATAACATTGCTCAGCATCGAATAAATTTCATTTTTGGCTATTTTCTTTTGAAAATTGCTTATATTATTATTTATTATTATTATTATTATTTTTCTCACATAATACTTGGGATACTAATTCAAGCTATTAAAAACATCAATGCTCTTACAAATAATATTGCTTCGTTAACCATTTTAAAGTGACAAAATGGGTCATTTTCCAAAACAGGCTCATGTTATTGAGTGATCCAACATAGCATCACCCTAGAATGCATAGACCCTAGATATAAAAATAAAGCAATTTATCTGTATTCTATAAAAAAAATTTCAAACTACCGCACGGAAGACAAAGAAATGGCATTGAAAATATAGCTGCGATGTGATCACAATTTTAAATTAATAAATTACGTGCATCAAAATATGCAGCCTTGTTGGGTGTACGTGATTTTTGCCACTGAAGTATGACTATCGTGGTGCACCAACATGTGCACTGTATCAAAGTCACGTCATCGAGAAGAGCAAGAGTCACGGATACACGTGACTCAAGCATTGTGCATGGTAATACCAACATACAATTAAATGTAACATCTTGCATGTAGTTAAATCAGAACAAGGAAAATATTAAATAATATAGTATTGGAATATATATATATATATATATATATATATATATAATTATAATTATATACTATGTATATTATATATAGTACTGAAGAGGGGGAAATCCTCTCCAGCCGCGAAACTTTTTGTTGGTCATATTATGCTGTGACAGCAAAAGAATATAATTGTTTTGTAAAGACAGCAAAATAGATATTAATTGATATTAGCAAAACCTTTTGCATCGTTTTTAGCAACAGAGTATTTTCAGTGTAATACTGTCAGTGTTACAGTTGTAGTACTGTTGTTGTGTTGTTGTAGTGTTGAAGTATCAATAAAATAAAAGGTTACAGTGTGTTATCATTTTTTTATTGACTACAGTACTGTATATAATTAAATACACCTTTTCAGTCTCTGACTTTTTTAAAAATTATTTCAATATCGTATATTTTAACCTCTTTTTTGTGCGGCTCTCAGAATGACAAAAATATGTCTCTTTTTTAACAAAAAGGTTTTCTTACTAATTTAGAATGCTCAAAATAGCTTTAAAAATTGCGTAAATTCAGGGGTGTTTTCTGTTCCATAATATATATATATATATATATATATATATATATATATATATATATATATATATATATATATATATATATATATATATATATATATATATATATATATATATATATATATATATATATATATATAATATATATATATATATATATATATATATATATATATATATATATATATATATATTATATTATAAAAGAAGTGCCTGTTAAAAATTTTAGGTCAATTTAAAAAAAGAAAATACTTTGCTTTAATTTTATTTAGAAAAAAATGGTTTTTAAATATTTGAATAATTGTCAATTTAGCTCTACATAAAAAAACAAAAAAAAAAAAAACAAAAAAAATCATGAATGTAAACTTCAACTAGCGACATTTCAGTTTGACCACTTCATTTTCAATTTGACCACTTATTTCCAATTTGGCCACTTCATTTTTTACTTTGAAGTTGATTTGAAGTGTCGTCAATTTCAAATGAAATAGACAAAGGCTATATGAAATGATTTTTTTTTATTGGGTATTTTTGTATTTTTGTCACAATTGGTTCAATTTGTTTTCCTTTTTTTTATTTTTTTTCTATATTTTATTGCTGATGTTATCTGATTGTTTTGTATACTGAGACTAAATATAGGTTATTGCGCTTAAAAAAATGTTATCATAAAAATTATATATAAAAGGACTATATACGAATAACTAGGGAATATTTATGCAGTACAATCTTACATTATATTTTGCGATTGGAAATTTAAAAAATAAAAATAAATTAGTTTTGCAGTTTAGCATAATAATTAACCACTATTATATTTTATTAACATGGAAAAAATTAATACTTAAGGCAGGTATTAAATCCTGTAAATGCAATAGGTAGATAAGGTATATAGACATAATATACCCTTGAACATAGGTATTATTATACTACAATAGTACCTAATGCATGTGCACTATGCTGCAATAAAGGTGTGACTCACTTAGATTAAGTGGCATTGTAGTTTATCATAGCTACCTGTTCCAAATTAAAGTGCCCTTATTGCAAATGCAGTATTCATGTACTTGCCGTAGGTAGTAATTTTATAACTGTGTAGCTTCAAAATAATTTTGTGCAAATTGTAGTTAAGTTTTATTGAACCGTATTGTATTCTTCATTATTATGTTAATACCATCAGAGCAGATATCATGAGCATGTTATCAGAGCAGTATAGCATGAAACTTAAATTAACAAAAGTAAAACTCTCCTTAAAAACGAATATATATATATATATATATATATATATATATATATATATATATATATATATATATATATATATATATATATATATATATATATATATATATATATATATATATATATATATATATATATATAAATAAATAAAATTCCTTACTTAAATTGAATTTATTGTTTATATTTAAAATGCTTACATCAAACGCAGTGTAGCTAAAAGAATAATATTACAAAGATCTGAATTTAATAATGAACATTTTTCATGATTCCTTTTACTGACAAATTAAAACATTTAATTTTACTTACATACATCAACGTTATATTTTGATTTTTTTTTTTTTTAAATTTAAAAGCAAATTTAAGACAATTATATAAATTTATAATTTTATAATCTTTCAATATTACATTTATATTTTATAATATTTTTCTTTTTTTATATAAACTAAATGTCTACTTAATTTCTAAGAATCTTATTGATATAAAATAAACTGTCAAAAAAATAATGTGCAGAAGTTGAAGCTAAAATGAAATGTGGGAAGTAAAGTAATAAAAAAATTTAAATTAGCAATTGCAAATTATGCATAGGTATGCCATAACTTTTGTAATTTTTTTTTAAACTTATATTATTAAATTATACTAGTTAAATAAAAGATAAAAAAAATTAAATAATTGTATAATTTTTTTTGTATATTAATGGATTTTGCTTGGTTTTCCTTGGGTTTTTACATAATACAGTACACAAAAAATTATTTATGTATAATTTATATTTTTACGTATTAAGAAATACATAAATAATTATTGTTATGTAATATTTATTCATTTACTTATTATGTAATTTTTTAAAAAAATAATTTTTTGACAATACCAACGCTTGTTGTAACAACCTCTCATTATATAGTATGGGTCAATAAAGAAATCTCATTATTTATTTATTTTCAAAATTACTTATAAGTTTATTCATTTCCTTCTGCTAAAATAAAATACAAAACAATGGTTGTTATTAGTGGTGACGTTTACCAATTAGAGGCATACAGTACTAGAAAGAGGTGCCTGACCCCTGATTTAACTGCTTATGGTGAGAAACACGTGCTTTGCGATTTTTCAGAAAACTACTGCATCGATTCCGAGAACATTTTAATGAGGAATACTAGGCATATTTTAATGTTGTTTTTTTCATATTTTTTTTTATTGTAGCGTAAGAAGCATTGTACAGTATGTTTGATAAGAAATGGGACACAAAGGATTTTACATATTTTTACCGCACTAATACGAGTCGATGAATAACAATAAGAGAGGTGTTCACTGTTGCACTTCTCTACCTTTTACTTGACTTTTATCATTTTGATGATTCGAGTCGTCCAAGCGATTAGTAAACATCATGCAAACAAGAGAGAAGGAATAATGGGTGGGCGAGCATATTTTGGGTTGTTTTGATAAAAGTCAAGTAAAAGGCGGAGAAGTGCAGCAGTGAATATCTCTTATTGTTATTCTTCAACTCGTATTGGTGCGGTAAAAATACGTAAAATCTATTGTGTCTCATTTCTTATCAAACATACAGTACTGTACAGCGAGCTATTTTAAAATTGGGCCTCAAAAGATTTAACGTATTTTTACCACACTATTAATACGAGTAGATGCATAACAAATGAGAGAGGTGTTTACTGGTGCACTTCTCCACTTTTTACTTGACTTCTATCGTGTTGTGAAGATCGACTTAGTCAAGACAGAAAGTGAGTAGACTAAGACGATGAGTAAACATCATGCAAACGAGAGAGAAGGAACAATGGGTGGGCGTGTACAATCATTCCAATAAAAAATGAAATTATAATGGCTTATGGCCATCCAATGCAATCAGATGGAGATTTCATTTGACCCAAAACTCTATCTAAATACATATTATTCCCATAAGCCAATAGAATTTCATTTTTTATTGGAATAACTGTACATTTTGATGTGCTTTGATATAAGTCAAGTAAAAGGTGGAGAAGTGCAGCAGTGAGCACCTCTCTTATTGTTATGCATCTACTCGTATTGGTGTGGTAATTATACGTAAAATCCTTTATAGAAAAAGTTCAGGGGTTACAACATGGCTTTTTCAATGTTAGATAATGAGATGAACTGTTCATTGACTCACATATTATGGCCAAAAGCCCCTCCGTAGCCCCTCAAAATTGCGCTCATCCTGCGAGATATGCAACCCACTTTAACATTGTCTATAGTAAAGCCCGTAACTATGACGTAAAAGATACTGTGCGGGTTGCATATCTCGCAGGATGATCACAAGTTTGCGGGGCTACAGAAGGGTTTTGGGTCATCATATGTGAGTCAATGAACAGTTCTTCTCATTATCTAACATTGAAGAAGCCATCTTGTAAACCCTGAACTTCCTCTTAAGTCCCAAATTAAGAACAACTCGCAGCAGCAGCTTTTTTTTAACGAATGAGACTATTTATTTATTTATTTTTGTATTATAAACACACAGTTAATCAATTAAAACTAAAGAACTCAAATTTTTTTGATGAATTAAACATATAATATGTATTTTATAAAATATAATAAAATGTTAAACTAAGAAATCCAGAATTCCAAAATTAAAATCTCTTGGTCTTTCAGTAGTGGGCTTATGTCCATAATTGTAGTAATTCTCATGACTATAACTACTATGACTATGACCATGACCATGGCTATGACTGTCTTCCTCAGAACGTCTTGCCAGTAATGCACCAGCCAGGAATAACGCACGGCAATATTTTCTCTGCTGTCTTGACACGAAAAATGCTCCAAAATTTGTAAACGAGAGTGCTCTAGGACAGAAATTTGATCTTGGTGGCCGGGGGGTGGTAGTAGTGGTGCGTACACGTTCAGGTGTGCAGTGGCCAGTAATAGAACATAGCAAGCTGCTTTGTATTTTTGGTACTCCTGGTGGAGTCACAGCGGCTCGGTTCTCGTCTTGAACAGACAGATCTTTTACATCTTGGAATGTTGTTTTCTGCAATATGGGAAAATTATAAATACTTTATCTCTAAATAATAAACATCGAAATAACATCGAATAAGTCATAACCGAGCTGGTATGGCCAAGCGGTGAAGGCAGCTGACTCGCAACTCTGAACTCCTCACCGAGTACATATAGGTTCGAGCAGGGTTCGAGCCACTGCTGGGTGCGTACGTGAAGTGTGAGAGCACAACACGTTGCACGATGCATGTTTACAAGCATTCCATGACGACGCACAGTATTCGGGAGGTGCATGATTGATGTGATTGCACCGACCGGCCTGCCTAGATGTTTCCACGGTTTCTCTAGGCTGTCATGGCGAATGCCGGGCTGTGTACATAGACCGTGGCTGGCCCGTGTGTCGCTTTTCCATTAATTGGAAAGTCCTTACCTGTCGATAAGACAATGTCTTGACTGGGACTGGGATTGGTGTATAGCACGATAAAACAATATCGCAAAAAAAAAAAAAAAAAAAAAAATTGTATACATAAAATATTAAAATACAATATTTTCGAGAGCATTGATGTTGTTAATATGTTGAATTAGTATCTCAAGTATGTAAGAAAAATAACAATAACAAAAAAATTAACTGATTTTCCAAAGAAAATTGGCTTAAATGAAGAGTCCTATGCTGAGCAATGTTATTTACTACTCCAGTATGGCCTCCAAGTGCATTAAATATGACGTCATCCGCATACACCCATCAAGCATAGCATAGCACGCATCAAGCATAGATGGCTTGTATATCTCAAAATCTAAAAAGAAAACTTTGAAACTTTATGATGCTATTTAAAAGTTAATAGTAATAGCTATCTACAATAAAATTTTCAGAACCCTGACCATCAGATAAGAGAGAAAATAACTATTGAAATTAACATGGGCTTTTATGGGACTACAACTTTAAAAAATCATAATTTAAAATCTAGCATGGTGGCCAACCAAATTTTTTTACATTTTTGAATATACCTTATCCTAATGTATGACTGATCAACATTTCAGATTTTTATGTCCTTACAATTTTTTAGTCTAATCCTGCAGTAGCTGATTTCCCGCCTTAAACTTTTCTCAATCTAGTTATTGGTTTTTATTGAAGAGTTACATCTATTTAACTGACTACTTTTTGAATAATTTATGTTTTCCGTGATTGCAAAACTGTGTACAATCTTTTCAACTCTTATTTTTTTAGAGTGTGAACGTTGGTTCATCAATTTTGACTTTGACGTCACAATTTTAGCATATCAAACACACGCAGACACACATTCATTACATATAAACTTATAAGCATGACTTGCAAAGTAATAATAATATGCAAGCTTGTTACTAAACTGCAAATAACAGTTAATATATTATCCTCTTTAGTCCAAATAATACAACGGATATCAGATCATTGAAAAATACATTATTTTGAGCATTTTAGAGTAGGTAGTAGGTCCGTGACAGCGTGCAAAAAAAATTAATACTAACAATGTAATAGGTAGACATATAACATATAACCTAGAACACAGGTATACAGGTGAACACAAAGGTGCAGATGTTTCGCAGATGTTTTGCGAGCTGACAACACAGCACTTAACTCAACCTCGATTTTCAGCCTCTTTCAATACAAAGCGGCATCCCCTTATTTTTGATGTTAGGTTTATAAAGTCCGGGGGTGTACCTGCCATTAGAAGTCATTTTTTCCGTGAGTAAGAAAATGTTTTTAACAAAATAATATTTGTATAGTTCTGAGAGCCGCACAAAAACGTAGTTAAATTTTTCGAAGGTGAAATAAATTTAATAAAAAAGAACAGGGACTGAAGAGGATTCGCAAAGTAAGCATGTGTAAACGTGAAAATGTACAGATTGTAAATATACCCATCAAAGCAATATCACTTTCTTCAGAAAATGGTCACCATGGCATCTTAAAGAGGAAGTTAAGGGGTTACAACATGGCTTCTTCAATGTAAGATAATGAGAAGAACTGTTCATATATGATGATGACCCAAAGCCTTTCCGTAGCCCCATGGTAGCCCCTCAAACTTGCGCTCATCCTGCGAGATATGCAACCCACTACAAAATTTTCTATAGTAAAGCCGTAACTATGACGTAAAAGATACGATACGGGACAGGTTGCATATCTCGCAGGATGATCACAAGTTTGCGGGGCTACGGAAGGGCTTTGGGTCATCATATATGAGTTTAAGAACAGTTCTTCTTATTATCTAACATTGAAGAAGGCATGTTGTAACCGCTGAACTTTCTCTTTAAGTGACAGCAACGTTGCCAGATTTCACCTTCACTAATGGAGGTGCAGGTGTTCCGCGAGGTTAAATCTGGCAACGCTTTTGTCACTTAAGGTGACATGTTGACAATTTTTTATATATAAAGAAAGCGGCATCACTTGGATGAGTATGAAGTCATAGTCGGTTGAGTGCGCTGATTGTATACTGTTGTACTTTGTATTCTCTCTCTCTCTCTCTCTCTCTCTCTCTCTCTCTCTAGTTTTAATTTTCTAGTTTTGATTTTTAAATACTTACCAATTGTTCATCTAGTTCATCCACTTGATCTGAAGTCATTTCTATTTCTGAAAATATACCAATTATATCGATATTTTTTAATATTATATATAGTACTGTTTAGTTACCAAGTTAATTATGTGCATGTGCATGTGAAATAAAGAGAAGGATCAAGACAGACAGACAGACAGACAGACAGACAGACAGACAGACAGACAGACAGACAGACAGACAGACAGACAGACAGACAGACAGACAGACAGACAGACAGACAGACAGACAGACAGACAGACAGACAGACAGACAGAACACTAACCTGAATTTGGCATTGAAGTTGTAGAAGCAAAGCAGGGACCCAAATACACCACCAAAAATATTAGCCACAAGTTCTGCATATTTTCTGGAACAAAAAAAGTATAATTATTATCATTATTAACCTAGATTATTATTCAAATGTCATTTACTTTTTATTTACAACAGTACTATAGTAATATAAATAATATATATATATATATATATATATATATATATATATATATATATATATATATATATATATATATATATATATATATATATATATATATATATATATATATATATATATATATATATAAATATATATATATATATCTATATATATCTATATATATATATATATATATATATATTATATATATATACGCGCGTCAAATTTACGCCTCATGTGAATGATACTTTACCGAGCTGAACGTCATATTCACCCAACATTAAAAAAACTTACAAAAAAAAAAAAAAAAAAAAAACTATACCCTTAAATATTTATTAAACTCGAAAACAACAAAATTAGAAATTACATTCTATAGAATTCAAGACGATGCTCTCTTTCAAATTATTCACATATTACATATTACATATATTTGGTATTCCAAAAAATACAAAATCTAAAGTTTTCGTTTTTCTAACTGAATTTTTAATTTTTGTTTCATTTTTAAAATGTTTTGACTTTGAAGTGTCCCTAATTAGTAATTAGACCCACATAACAAAATTGGACCAATTTTTTAATTCTGGGCTGAATTCAAAACTCTTTTATCCTGAAATTTAGTTCTTATTCGATTTCTTAATTTTCAGTGTCCTTTGTGATCAGAAGAGTAAAAAATTACCTCAATTTTTCTGTTTAAGGGGCCCTTTGGGACCTTTAACTTCAAAATAAAAAAAAATTAAAATACAGTTTTCATAATTTTGACTTTCTGATTACGAAATTCCAAAATTTCTAAAAAATCGATTGATAAAATTCGGCGCTATAATCATTTGAATTCTAAAAATAGGCACCGCACGCCACTGATACACACACTTGAATTTATGCTAGAACCAAAATTACTTACTTAAATTTCTTTTTAGTTTCTTTCCTCAATGTGCATACGCCTTTTTAAAGGTGATTTCAAAAGTGTTATGAAATTTCGTTAGTTTTATATTTATGTAGGAGACCTGTGTTACATTTTATTGACATTATAACCACAATATAACGATAAAACATACTGATTTAAGTAATAACAATAACATGGTTTATTATTTCATTACATAAAATTTTAACTCCGATAAAAAAAATATACATGCTTACTCAGAAGTTTAAAATGATAGCTTTTTTTCCTTCATAAATATGATTATAGCATGTACTAAATATTGTAGGTTTTATTATTATTATTGTTGCTGCTTTATGGAAGTAGTTTCGTGATACACGTAAAGAAAAAATAACGTAATTTATTCTACATTTTAATAGTTGTCATATCGCTCAGCCGCTCCCCTTCTTGTAGATTGTGACAATGGGCGATACTTTAGGCATGCCCGATTTAAATTGACTGAGGTTTTTTGAGTCGAGTATAGATATTAATAGTTTTTATAAAAGTTATCGTTATAGATTAACAAATATTGACGATATTATCGTCGCATCTATAACGATACTTTTCACTCCAAAAATGAGAAAAAATACACAAAATTGTAGGAAAGTGTACAGAAAATAAGAAAATATTACCAAAAATTTAAAAAGTGTACGTAAATGAGGCGGTTAATCATTGTAGGGTATATAGTACAGTCATGAAGCAAGTATTTAAAATATTTTATTTCAATAAAAATTTGCATTATGATTTATAGTTATTGTTATCAAAAAACTATCGTTATCGTTATAGAATCGTTATCGTGGGTCAAATTTTTAAAAGTAACGATATCGTTATATTGTGATGCTAGTATATAGTATCGGTATCCTTATAGAAATTTTGTGTATCGAACCCAAGACTACATAGAACAGGATTAACAAAAAACGTGGCTAATGAAAGGTAGTAATATGTAATATGATAATATCCTAATATCCTAATATACCTAAAAATCAACTTTGATTTGGCTGAAGTGATTTCTTATTTATTTTCTATTTACGAAATCGTGGAAGTGTCTTTATGATATCACAGATTGCTTATTTATGAGGGTAAAACAAGCTAGCTGTGACGCTATTAAATCGTATTCGCTATTTGATGACTTCAATTAGAATTCAATGACTCCGACTAAATTGACGTTTATTTTTAGGTATATTTTGATATATTTATATAATAGTTTAGACTTTTTTTTATTGTGTTGTATGCCTCTAATAAATTAGAAATACAATAATAATTGTGCTTTGCAACGTTATAATTATGCTTGCTAATATAGTTATTAAGAAGTTTATCACAAATTATGTTGTGTTGAACAAATTGTGCTGTAAATGGACCTATTTATAATTATTATAGATACGTAAAGTACTTGTCAACTTACTTATTTTATTATATAGAATACTAGATTGATAATTACCATAACTTAGTATCCATGAATTAGACACCACCATGTTGATTTTGTATTTATTTTCATTTTGACTGTTATATCACGTATCTGACGTCACAATGTACCTATGGGGTCGCGATAGGGGTGAATAACTTGAGGGAGGAGCTTAAGTTCATCACGTGACCAGAGCGGTGACTGTGATTGGCGGTGGTACATTGTGACGTCAGATACGTGATATAACAGTCAAAATAAAAATAAATACAAAATCAACGTGGTGGTGTCAAAATCATGGATAACAAGGTATGTTATTTATCAATCTAGTATTCTATATATTATAATAAAAAGTAAGTTGACAAGGGCTTTAATTTTGTTTGAGAAGATGAGCAGCTTCAACTTCAAGAAACTTTAAGATACCAAATACAAGGTAGGGACACCAACTAGTTCCATATTAATCTTAGCGCAGTTGTGGTTGATCTATTTTGATCACATGACCTTCAACTAGGACGCTGATTGGTTTAGGCACTCATTTTGAATTTCGCGGTGGCCTAAATTGGCCGAGCGTGTCCTTATCTTGTAGGTAGTAACTTCTAAACTTGAGAAATTTCTTTAAGAAAGTTGAATAATGGAAACCCCAATTTATTACTACTTACTTATTAATTTGCTTACAATAATTGCATTGTTACATGTTATTATTTTTAAAAGTGGCAAAATTTACCATATTTCTATGGGGCTTAAAAATGAATGCATACACCCTATAACTATGTTATACTATAACTTCCTTTTTTCTTTTTTTTTTAAGTGTTATGTATATATGTATGAATATGAATTGACATGTTCTACTCTGTAAAGACATAGAACACAATAAAAAAAAAAATAATAATAATAATAAAAGAGTAAGTTATAGTGTATTGTGGTTACAGGGTGCATGCACCTATTGCTCCAGTATGGCATCCAAACGCATTAAATATGACGTTATATGCATACAATCTATTATATTATCATATAAACTCGGACCAGTGCGGCTGATGATTGATCCATTTTAATATAAAAATAAAATAAAGTTCCTTGATTTTCAAAATCTATGTAACCCGCCACGCAGCAAAGCTCAAAAAGATGCCTAACATTCAGGCACTTTATTTATTTTTATTTTGTTTTGTGTGATCATTCCTTCATTCCTTCATTCCTTCATTCATTCCTTCATTCCTTCATTCCTTCATTCATTCATTCCTTCATTCATTCCTTCATTCCTTCATTCATTCCTTCATTCCTTCATTCATTCATTCCTTCATTCATTCATTCATTCATTCATTCATTCATTCATTCATTCATTCATTCATTCATTCATTCATTCATTCATTCATTCATTCATTCATTCATTCATTCATTCATTCATTCATTCATTCATTCATTCATTCATTCATTCATTCATTCATTCATTCATTCATTCATTCATTCCTCTCAAACAGCATATTTATGTTTACTCTCACTCCCAAAATATTAGCAAAAAATCAAAATCATTTTTACGTTTTTGAAATTTTTGTTGTAGAGTGGAAATTATGTTATCAAATTTAAAGTAGATGTCATTAGTATTTTTGTTTTTGTTTCATATATATATATATATATATATATATATATATATATATATATATAATATATATATATATATATCAACTGTCAAAATGATAATAAATGAAAATGAATACAAAATCCACGTTTTCACGTGTATAATCTATGCTGCATAATAAGTAATTTTAATAATTATTCAAATTTTGTAATTGTTAAAACAAAAAAAAGTTTACTATGCCTGTATAACATTATTAACATAAGCCCTCTTTTAAAACTAGATAACGTCTATTCTATATAGCCAATTGAAATTCAGCAATTGCTCCAGGCTCCATCAATTAACCCTATCAAGTTTTAAATTAAAATCGTTTGAAATAATATAAAAAAGACAGTAATAACAATAACAATATTTTAAATGTCCTCTTTCCAGTTTTTCTTAATTAAAGGACACCATGTTATTTATTACGCCTCAAGCAGAGTATATAAACTCTGAACTGTATTTTCCATAATTTATTCTACTATCACTTCTGATCCGAGCAAATTTGTCGCATTTATATCTGTTGTTAAATTCATACTGTGTTTTATTTCTTGTGCGGTGTCTGTTTTCACAGCTGAAGGTAAGCAATATTTTATTTTATGAAAGAAATATTGAAAACAAGTTTATTATTATTTTTTGTTTAGGTAAAAAGTAAGAAAATCAATATAAATTAAAAAAATGGTAAAAAAAAAAATGTTATATCGAGTGGTTTATAATATTTGACCTTTTTTTTATAATAAATATTAAAAAATCATGATAGGACGTATAAGAGAGAGAGAGACAGAGAGACAAAGAGACAGACAGACAGACAGACAGACAGACAGACAGACAGACAGACAGACAGACAGACAGACAGACAGACACAGAGAGAATAAATAAAAAAAACTTGCCTTTAATTATTATTATAGTAGGAAAATTTTACTTCCCGTGTAAAATAGACGTTAAATTACATACTCTCAATTACTTTTCTGTGCTTCAAAATATCCAAAAAAATTAAAAATAGGGAAGTTAAATTATCTTTTACATTAATTAAACTAAAATTTAGCGTAGTCAACAGTCCCAGACATCATTTAAAATGGATGAATGTTTATAAGGTGCTGACTCATGTATTATTTATGAATACGCAGCCCAGCCTTGTACTAACTTGTAAGATTGATGAATATCATTGCTCAGCATGGAGAAAACTCTTCTTTTATTTATTTATTTGTTGCTATTTTTATTGGATAATTCATTAATTTTAGTTATTGACTAATAAAGGAAAACTGTTTTGAAGCCAACTTTAGGTGATTTCACTCACATCCGCTTCCATTTTAACGTACTGCGCATGCGTATAGTAACTAGAAACGGAAATGGATGTGACCGTAATTGCTTAAAGTCAGCTTTAAAACAGTTGTTCCTTTATAAGTCAATATTTTTTTCTCGCATGAGATTACAATTTAATCTCTTCCTATTAACAGCATCTATGCTCACAAAAATGTTTAGTATTTTTTAACTGGCAAATTAAGTAATTTTACTATACCAGCCCAAGTTATTTAGTGATCTGTGATCTTATATTACAACGACTTTAAGATAAATATATTGACCCAAATTGCTATTTATGTTTTACTTTTGAATGTTCTAGAAATGGAGATCAAGACAACCACCCTGGTGTTGATGTTTCTTTTGTGCACAATTGCAAATCTACGTGCTCAGGTAAACTTATTAATTATTATAATACATAATTATACAATAATGTATTAAAAAAAAATCTTAATATATCATTTCAAATATTCTAGGATTTCTTTTAAAAATTTGCATAAACCAAGTTCATTTTTTAAAATTAAGTTACAAAACTAAAAAAAAAAAAAAAAAAAAAAAAAAATCCATATTGGAATACACTTTGCAACGAAAAAATAACTATTATTTTACTTATTTATATAAAAATTAACGTTTTTGTGTTTTTAAATGCTTCTTACCGACTACAAAAATTGAAATAAAAAAATGAACTATAGTTTGTTTTTTTTAATATATAATTTTTTCAACAACAATTGAAATTGATTTCTGAGAAAATGATGAAAAAGAAACTTGTTTGTTTTAAATAATAATAATAATAATAATTTTTTTTTTGGCTATCATCCTAATATTACCTAAATATCAACGTTAATTTGGCCGGAGTCATTGATTTCTCATTTATTTTTTATTCATGATATAGGCAAATGCGGTTTTATGACGTCACATCTCACTGGTTCACGTGTGTGGAATCCAGTGAGCTGTGATGACATAAAACCGTATCTATCATTTCGTGTTTAGAAAATAAATGAGAAATCAATGACTCCGGCCAAATAAACGTTGATATTTAGGTATGAATAGGATACTATAGGCATTTTTTTTATACAACGCTCTTAAGTTTATTTTAATAAAAAAATATATAAGTAATGTAATGATAGCGCATACACTTGCTTCCAGTATTTTTTTTTTTTTTTATTTATTATTTTTTTTTTTTTTATTATTATTTACTTATTTTTATTTTCAGCCTCTTGACTTTGACATCAAATTGAATGAAGTGACAAATAAAATTGAACAAATTGGAAATCAGTTTAAAGACGATCTGAACGTAATGAAAGACCTAATGCAAGATTTAAGAGGAGAAGAGAATTTTCTTTTATCTGTGGTTAGCGGACAACAGAAACAACTTGACAACAAAGTGGATCTAATTAGCGGACAATTAGACAGTAAAGTGGGTCAAATGAGTGAGCAGTTAGACATTAAAGTACATCAATTCAGTAAACAAATAGTTAGTAAAGTTGTTGAAATAGATAAACAATTAGATAATCAAGTAATTAAAATCAGTAAGCAATTAGATAATAAAATGGAAACATTGAGTGGACAACAGAAACAATTAAACCATAAATTTGATCAAATTTTACATTTCATAATTGAAAATGATAAGAAAATGACAACAGATATTTTAAATATGTTAGAAAAACTAACAAGTAAAGTTACTGTGCTTGGTTTAAAAACCAATATAATCAATAACCGTAGATATTATTTTTCTACTGATCAACCTAAGATGACATGGGTTGAAGCTCAATATTTCTGTAGATCAAATAAAATGGATTTGCTAAGTTTGGAGACAAAAAGTAAATTAGACATTCTTAAACCTGAAATTAAGAAAGTATGGAATACAATTGAAATATGGACTAGTGGTAGTGATACGGATGTGGAAGGTAAGTGGAAGTGGACAGCGACAGGAAGTGACGTCCATTTCTTTGTAAATAGGGACTCGGGATTTTCTAATAATAATAAATATAATTGTTTGGTGTACAAAAATGATGCTTGGAATGATTACGGTTGTACAGGGGATACATTTCATTTTGTATGTGAAGCATAAATTAAATAAGTAATTAATTTAAACAAATAGTCAACGTTGGCTTTTTCAAAAGTGAAAATCGTGTTATTAAACGTCTTTAAAACGCGATCTCAAAATTTTAATAATTTATACCGAAGTGATCAAAAGCCGTTATAGCAACCCCGAACCTACGTCACAACTAAATTTGCTCACACGCTAGTTTGGCGCGAGCTTGAGTTACTCTTATCTTTGCATAAATTATTTTACTACATATCTGTAGCCGTAAAAACATTTTATATAACTAAAACATTACGTAAATAGCAACAGTAAAAAGAAGAGTTACTCGTGTTAAACTAGCGTGAGAACAAGTTTAGTTGTGACGTAGGTTTGGGGTCACTGTAACGGCTTTTGACCTCAGTGCGTAAATTCCTAAAAATTTTGAGATCGCATTTTCAGGAGCACTAATTAGAAAAGCTATCGTTGACAAGCCCTTTAAAGTTTTAATCTATATTTCGAGAAACCTTTCACTTTGTTAAACAAACTAATGTTTAATAGACTGCGATTGCCTATCAATGTTTTATTTATTAAAGGTGTAGTCAACGGTTGCTTTGTTAATAGAGATTATCATTTTATTAACTCAAGATTGATTTCTTAACGGGCTGAGAGCAAAAGCCATAACAGCGACCCTAAACCTACGTCACAAATAAAAAAACTAAATATTATTTTTCCGCTTTCATAATTCATAAAATAATTACCATAGATAGTTTTTCAATAACATACATTATTATAGTAGTACTATAGAACTAGTACATTGTACTCTGGCAAACAAGCTTTGCTTTTAGTTTTTTTTGTTTTTTGTTTTTTTGTTTTTTTTTTTGTAATTATTATGATTATTTTTATTATTCTTATTACACTTCTTATTCCCTCTTGTTTTTATGTTTTCAGTTGTTTATTTTTTATAATTTTTTATTATTTTTATTATTATTCTTTTTCATATTCTGTTATTTTCCTCATATTACAGAAAGCTTATTTAATTTTTTTTTCATATATATATATATATTTCTCTCACTTGATTTATTCATATAAATTTGTATTTAATGAAAAAAAATTTCATATATGTTTTCTGTTAGGGTTTGATGTAAAAGTGGGCCAGACATTTCGTCTGCCTTAAACTTCGCTATTTCAAAAATGTTATATTTTTACATGATGTTTTTTTTTTTTTTATATATATATATAAAGACTATCCGATTATTTAATTTATTCTGTATAATGTATGTTGTGTTAAAAATCTTGGAAAGTTTTTTAAAAAGATGCAGATAATGTTTAACTGTAATATTTTTTTAAAAATATGTTTTATTTGCTTTATTGTCCTCAAAATTAATTTAATTCTATATAAAAAGAAAATATATGTTTGTTCTTCACCATTTCTCATCTGTTATTGACAATAATAGCAAATAATAATAAAAATATTGTAATGGTTTCTATACTATAATAATTTTTTTTTTTTTTTTTTTTACTTTTAATATAACTATATTCATTACATGAAATAATAATAATAAAAATATTTTAATTGTTTCTAAGTAGTACTACAACATACAATATATATTAGTATAACTATTCATTCATGGAAAAAAAATAAACTAAAAAGTTACAATTTAAACTATTTTTTATAATAAAATTGTAATATACTTACAAAGTTTTTAAAGATGTAAAGAAATAACCATTTACCATTGAAGAAATTACGTTTATGCTAACAAGTTACTTTTTCAATGTCTTTCAACTAAGTTATTGGTTTTTACTTTATACTGAAGAGTTGCATCTATGTAATTCTGAATAATTTCTCAATGTTTACGTGCACTTGATATTCAATAATTCAAAATATTAAGGTGTAAAATTTTCGCTTTATAATACTGATTGTATTGTTCAATATAATAAATTGTATAACATTTACAGAAAGAAAATTAAAAATTGATACATAAAATATAAACTGGTTGGTTTTTTATTGAATCCTAAAACTTCTTTACAATATATAATTTTAAAGTTAGTGAGGAATTATCATTATATTTAAATCATATTACTGCAATCTTATTTTAATAATTATTTATTATTTATAGAAATACCATGATATCATTCAGAATTGCCAAATAAAAATCAGTACAGGGAGGGAGGGTTTAAATTATATTATAAAGAACATATTATACAGTATAAATATATAATAACAAGTGTTAGACTCGTTTTCTCGCTATGCAATTCAAGAAGGTATAAGAATATTATTGTGGTATATAGTGTTTGTTTTAATATTATTTTGTAATAATTCATCAAACTTTCCTTTATATAACAACTTTATTGTTATTTTCTTATTCCTTTGTTTTGTTTGTTTTAGTATATAGAGTAAATTGTATAATAAAAGAAAATAAATTATATTGTCTTAAATATATGGTGTTTTTATTTTCCGCGTTTGATACAAATTGGAGTAAAATTTTAGCAAATTTAAAATCACTGTAAAATTTGCATTTTAGAATAATTTTTCACGATTCAAAATTTTTAAAATCTAAGAACGACCTTTTTCTTTTTTTACACTTTTGTGTGTGCATTTTTTTCTTCTTAGTTTTTGTGCAACAAGTATTGTTATCGATGCGACGATAATATTATTATTTTTTAAAGTCTATAACAATAAATATAACTTTTATAAAAGTGTTAAGTATAACTCATTGATAACCAAATATCGTTATAGTACTGTATCGTAAATACGATAATTTAACTAATTTAAAGGGGCACAGAAACTAAATTTTTTGAAGTTGTGATTAATCCACTATTTAGTACCACTATTTATGAAAATAATTTAAATGTTGTTTGGAGCCGGTGCGCCTCTTTCTTCTAATTAACAAATTAAATCAAAGTTTGCAACGCCCCCTTATATACTCCACTTCATGTACAGTAGGATTTTTTTTAAAATGGGACAAAAGGATTTTGCCGAATATGCCGCGCGAATGAAATCGCTAGGAAATAATTGTCACAACAACAGTTAGGTGTGTCTACTGCTGTGTATTTCTCCGCCTTCCTGTATGATTGGTATAAAAATTATTATACTATGTGAGCACCAAAATTTGCTTGCCTACTTGACCAGCCGTCTGGTGCACGCTAGCGCACACCTTTGTTCTCTCTCTCTCTCTCTCTCTCTCTCTCTCTCTCTCTCTCTCTATCTCTATCTCTGCTGTCATTGCATGATATTTTTCTCGAGGCAGGATAAGAGAGAGAGAGGGAGAGAGAAAGAAAAAAAAATAATTACTAAAATTTGACAACCAAAAAATATATAATCAATTTCAACATAAATAAACAGTAATAATAAAATGAGAGAGAGAGAGAGAGAGAGAGAGAGAGAAATGAAGTTGATAGTTTGCTGTCTAGTTTGGTTTTGCATGATACTCACACAGGAAGTGAGACAGTAGCAGAGAGAGAGAGAGAGATGCACCAGTCGGCTGGTCAAGCAAGCAAGCATAAATATTGTTACGATAAGGGAGTAAGATGTGTGGTCAGGATAATTACAGGATACATTAGTAATGTAATAGACGTCATACTTTGTATAATAATTATACAAAGAGTCATTTCCGCATATAAGTAAAAAGTGTATATATGTGTCAATAGCATAGGAAGTAGCTCTCATACGGTCGCAGATTGCTTCCTAAGTCAGACGCAATATACACAGGTTGTCAGACCACTATCTTACACCCTCATTCGTCACTATACTCTGGTATGTATAACTTACTTTAATAAAACTTATAATAATCCGACTAAAGCGAACATGATTGTTTTATTGCTAAACGAATATTCCACTTATGACTCTATAAAGCTACGTAAACTTTAGACCTAACTTCTAAATTATGACTACAAAGACCCCTCTTTGTATCATTGGTGGAGGCGCATTTTCTTACGATTTTGGTAAAATAAGTGGTGTTCGTGATTAAATAAAATAACCATGTTTGGTGATGGTAGGAAATATTCGACCAAAAAAGAGTCCAACTAGACGTAGTCGTAGGTTAGCTAACAGATCATTCGAATATACTTTTGTGCATGGGGTGTGGTGTAATGCGAACGATTTAAATAGACAACGAAAATTAATTAAAATGACTCAAAACAATCCACCACCTCCTGTGGTGGAGGTTCAAGTCATGCCTTCTACTAGGGTACCAATTTACGATATTAAAGATGAACCTAACGGATATTTAAGCCGTTATGAAGCTGTCTCAAGTTCAAATGGTTGGGATAATGTAAAAAAGCGTGCTAGTATTGCAGCATATTTAGGTAAGGACGCATATGGATGGTATGAAAGTTATCATCGGCAAAATCCACATAGTACTTGGCAACATTTTAAAACTGATTTTATTCAAAAATTCCACAAGCCAGGTGAATCTATGTTGATTAACCGATCATTGTATGAACGAGTGCATAAAGTTGGTGAACCATTACAAACATATTTCTATGACGTAATAAATTTATGTTATCGAACAAATCAAAATATGACTCCAGATGAGCAAATACAACATATCATTAAAGGGTTACAACCTCAATTATTGAAAGCTATACCGTTAGATCAGATTCAAACAGTCGATAATTTATGGGATACACTTTCTAGAGCACAAGATAGAGAACTTTTAGCGGAAAGGAACGCGGCTACGTTGACTCAAACACAAGATAATTCAGAATTAAATCGTGTTATGGATGCAATAAATAATATATCCATTACTATGGCAAATATGCAGCAACAAATTAACAATCAAACACAGACACAACCACAACCAACATCACAAAACAATGGATATCAGGGGGAATATCAAAATTATCGGGGAAATTATCGAGGGAATAATTACAGGGGAAATAACTATAGGGGAAATAACTATAGGGGTAGTTATCAAAATAATACACGAGAAAACAACACAAACTATGGAAGTAATAACATAAGGGGTGGTAACAGTAATAATGGGAGACAGAATCACCAGAATAACCCAGATAACAACACACATACACAACAAGGGCAAAATACACAAAACCAAACATCTACAGGTGCTATCCCACGCACATATACACAAAACACAGGTCAAAATCGAACACCTAACTCAAATAATAGAGGAGGTAGGAATTCAAATAATGCACCAATTTGCGAAATTTGTGGTCGAGTAGGACATATAGCTATGCATTGCCGCCAAGCGGGAAACGCAAGGAGACAGTAGAGCCGGAAGTTCATGCTGTCAGTAAGGTAGGAAAAATCTTCCAATTTGATAATAACGATAGAATAATATTACCTATTACAATAAATAAAATCAAAGCAAATGCTTTGATTGATACAGGTTCATATGTAAATTTAATTAATAAAAAGTTATTAAAAAATGAAAAAATTACTCCATGTAATCAACCTTTACGGTCAGCCAGTGGTCATATTGTTGAAACTAAAGGTACAGTAAATATTATATTTCAAATGGGAGAAAATAAATTTCAACAAAATATGTATATTAGTGAAAATCTCAAAGAAAATAATTGCATTATTTTAGGTATTCAATTCTTAAAAGATTACAAAGCAAATATAAATTATGAAAATAGTACACTAACATTGCAACAACAGGATATGGTCAAGACAGAGGTTGAATCAAACATACAAGGGAAGTCCATACCGGGAGAGGTGACGCAAGCCAAACCCGGGAAATGCATGATAACGTTGGATGTTGATGTTCGCCTCAATCCTCACCAAACCCTGTTAGTTAGTAGTGAACAGTTAAAAAATAAAAATTTAAAAAATATTGAATTTACACAAAATCAAAATTTACTAATAAGAAAAAACGTCAATGCAACTATAATAAAAAAAGGTAAACGACTTATGGTACAATTACAAAATACGTCAGACGACCCACAAATTATTTTTTCACGTACTGTAGTTGGTTCGATAATTGATAAAATTTACCCTGACATTTGTTTGACCAATGATACAAAGAGGGGTCTTTGTAGTCATAATTTAGAAGTTAGGTCTAAAGTTTACGTAGCTTTATAGAGTCATAAGTGGAATATTCGTTTAGCAATAAAACAATCATGTTCGCTTTAGTCGGATTATTATAAGTTTTATTAAAGTAAGTTATACATACCAGAGTATAGTGACGAATGAGGGTGTAAGATAGTGGTCTGACAACCTGTGTATATTGCGTCTGACTTAGGAAGCAATCTGCGACCGTATGAGAGCTACTTCCTATGCTATTGACACATATATACACTTTTTACTTATATGCGGAAATGACTCTTTGTATAATTATTATACAAATTATGACGTCTATTACATTACTAATGTATCCTGTAATTATCCTGACCACACATCTTACTCCCTTATCGTAACATAACCCCCCTCCTTAAATTTAGTTCGTCCCCGAACTATTATTTATTTTCAGATAAGGATTATATTACAATTTACATTTATTATTTTTATTTTATTTAGATTACATTATTAGTCACCTATATTAAAGGATATATTGTTATTTTATTATATTTTTTTATATATATTATATTAAAGGATATATTGTTATTTTATTATATTTTTTAAAACATAAATGGTTAGTTTTTTTTTTTTTTTTTTTTTTTTTTTTTTATATATATAGATAGTTATACTTGATTAAAAATTATTTATTATTGATTAACATAGTTATTAAAATATATCATAATTTGATTAATTTATATTTTGAATTATCATTTTCTCACTGTATAGAATTGTCCTGTATTCTTTTCATGTGTCGTCAATTTATATATAATCACTCAATGTACAATTTAAATGTTAAAAAAGATGATAAAAAAAAATGTAAATTTATTTCATATTAAATGCCATTAAAATTTTCCCAAATTTGTGATAATGTTCAACACTGGATTTTCCTGAGCTGGTTTTCATTTGTAGAATATATGAATCACACCAAATTCTGAGAAGTATGTCAAACTGAGGTTCTTTTAATAGTTGGATCTCCTTTTGTAACACTTGTCAGATGTATATGTGACTGCATTGCTGCAGGTATTCCATATTGATTCATTACACACCATTTTCTGTAAAAAAATTCAATGTTAATTTTACATACAATATGAATATTTTTTAACATTTTCCTGAAATAGCAATTTTATTATTGTATTGTATACATATAAATAAATACCTCTACATATATGATTTTCTTATTTTATATACATTTATATATATATGTTTTTAAACTTTTTGCAACACATATATATTTATGTATTTTATGTTTTTTAATCATATATATATAGATATTTATGTTACTTTTTCTAGAATATGTTTTTTCTCTTTCCTTTTTCCATCTTTTTTTTTTTTTTTTTTTTTATATACCATAAGTGTTTGTATATTTTATTTCACTTATACTTATCTACATATAAAGTTTATGAGCTTCACATGAAGTATAAATACAAGTGTTTTTTCATAAAAATATATAAATATATATATTTTATATTTTAATCTTTAAATACTAAATGAGTGTATTCATTCCTTTCTTCTGCAGATTTCATTACTAAATAACCATCTTTTCCTGTTACTAATTGTTCTTGAGTTGTGGTAGGTCGATGTGTAAATGTCACCGTCTTTGATACTTGTTGTGGTTGTTGACTTGATGTTCCTGGCATACTGATTTTGGTTTCCTGTGTTCTTGCCCTCCTTGGTTTAGGTGTAGCACTAGTATTACCTTGCGGCATTGGTATAGGTAATGGACGTTGCACATTCGGTTGAACTGTCATTGGAATCACTACATTTGGCGTTGGATTTTGATTAAATATTGCTGTTTCAAAACGATTCTCACGTGGACGTCTAATGTTCATCCTCCTTATAAATATATATATAACAATTACAAGTGTTGAGATTATATTTATAATTATCAAAATATATAAATATATTAAATTTGGATTATCTTTATATAAATAAATTTTATCATTATAAAGTTCTTGATAATGAAATGTTGGATTATATATTGATGATTGATCACTTACTTTTAAACTATTAATTTTACACCATGCTGATGGCAAAATGTGTTGTATTTTAATTGTATGGGTTTTATTTAGGAAACAGGGAAATGTAGGTGAAATTGGTGTTATATTTTCAATTAGTATACTGCAATAACATGGTAATTGTATTACAAAACTTCCAATTTCTGAGTGTTGTAATACATGTGAAATTATTTCTTGACATTGAATTTTTATATTATTTCCTACATTTGTTAAAATAAATGTATCAAAATTAATTCGTGTCACTGAGGGTGAGCGAGTTTCTTCACATTGCAGTGGACAAATTTCATTTGTATTTTTTATATCAATTCCTCTTAAAATATATGTTAAACAGTAAACATATTGATTATATAAATGCACCATTGGTGTTACATAACAAAGGGTATTTTTTAATGGATCACAATTCATTTCCATCAATTTCTTTACATTAGTTTGACTTAATATAATAGCAAAATTGTCAATAGGCATATTTATGTTACATGTTAATGTATTCCATTGAAATGGAATAGAAGTTATTTGTTGCTTTATTATGCCTTTATTTAATGATATTAATGGTAAATTAATGCCAATTAAAATTGTGTTTTCCGAAATAAGGCAGTCCATAATGGGTAGACCATAATATGCCAAAAGATTTGGTAATTCGATTGCCAATGTATAATCAAATTTTTTAATTTTTTCATTCAATTCTTTTATACCATTATATAATTTATAATGGGTAATTACAGTCATGTCTAATAATCTTGAATTGCATGAAGAAATTAAATTTTTATAAGAAGATATTGAATTTAATAGAATTGTTATATACGATGCAATAATATTGTCTGAACATAATAAAGTGATGTTTTCTTTCATGGAAATATTTGTTTCTATTGGTGGAATTTTGACCGTATATTCCTCTATTTGTATGAAAGTTTTTTCCAATTCAGCCAATATTTCTTGCGATGTAATTATTTGATTTTTTTTGGTGCTCACACATACGAGTGATGCAAGAAGGCGGAGAAATGCAGCAGTAGACACACCTAACTGTTGTTGTGACAATTATTTTCTAGCGATTTCATTCGTGCGGCATATTCGGCAAAATCCTTTTGTCCCATTTTAAAAAAAATCCTACTGTATATATCCTTAGAATAGAACCGTCTTACGCTATTTGGTCACTTTTGGTGGCCAAAATTACATTAACAGGTATTGCCACTTCATAAGGCAATATCTTGTCATTTTAACCAAAAAATGTTGCTGAGTGCTGATTAAAGCTAAAAAAAACTTGCATGTGTTAAAGTATAAAAGTCAGCTGATCGTTACTTGGCCAAGCAACGATTGAACTTTAATTTAATATTTAAATTAGAAGGAATATTCACATCACATTTTAACAACTTGTGAAATTACTTTTGCACCCAGTAGATTCTAAAAAGCCAGGGTGTCTGTGCCACTTTAAGACTGCATCAATGTTCCTCAAAAATTGGTGAAATTTTATATTTTCAATGTAGATGGTAAAATTTGCACAAAAAAAAAAATTATTATAGAGAAAAGCTTCTAGAATGAATAATTGTATAAAAAGTTTATTTTAATATGTGTAATGTGTATACTACAGTACGTTATGGCTTAAAAAAGATGCCAAGCTCCGCAGGATGTATAGAAAATGTATAAACACATGAGTGTATAAATACCTCTAGTACAAAACATCACACTTCAATATTATAAGAACTTTAAACTTGGACACATTGCCACAACTTCAGCAAGTTTTTCAAGTTTTTTTTTAAATATAATTTCAGCTCAGGTGAGTAAAACTTAATTTCTTATATTATAATTTAATTAAACTTGTTTTTATCATAACATTTTTAAATAATGTTTATTTTAAATCTTTACTAACCAAAATTTTTTTAATACAAAGAATTTATTATGTTTTATTATTGCTGTAATTATTCAGTAAAAGTATTGCTAATGCAAAATTAGTACAACATAATTAATTATGATGATATAGCTACATTTTTGTTTTTGTTTTTGTTTTTTTGCTTCAAGGTGTAGAAAACCTTATGTGACGTCATAACCCGCATCTGCCATTTCATGAATGGCAAATAAATTAAAAATCAATGACTGCGGCCAAATCAACGTTGATATTTAGGTATATGATAAAATATTGTTTTTTTTTTTTGTTTTTTTTGGTTCAAAGTGTTTTACGCATTTAAAATATTGATAAAGTTAATATAATGTAATATATCGCAGATAAATAAATGCAACAAATTTTACTAAAAATAAACAAGCTTAACTATTACGTAGTAAGTTCTGTTCAGTACAGTATGCACTAATATTGAATCACATCACTCACTCTAAAAATGAAAGAAAGAAAAAAATATATTCATTTACGAATCTTAATTTATTTGAGATAAATATTTTATTTTGAGATAAAATGAGCAGCAGAGCAGCTAAAATATGCATTTTAGTAAATCATCAACGATAGTTATTAAAAACTTTTAAAATAATAATAATTAAAAAAAAAACTTAATATATATAATATATAATTATTATTAAGTTGTTGTTTTTTTAAATATATTTAGCTTAAGAATGTGCTAAAATGCAATATTTTAGCTGATCATAATAACTTATTTATCTCAAATAAGATTTAGATAATTAATATAGGCTTCGTATCGTAACTAAAGTAATGCACCCATTTTTAGAGTAACATTTAATATATAAATAAGATACACTGATGCGCGCAATGCATAGAAAATAGAGATGTATTTCATGTAATCCTGTATAAAAGGTGTGCAAATTTAAATCTTGTTTTATTAATTTTTAAATGAAAATTTGTTCATTAATAAAATTTGCTACGAGTGCGTACAATAATTATATGTTTAAAATGAATTACACCATTAATGCTAAATTAAACAATTATTACACTTATATGTAGTGCAAAAACAAAAAGTTGCTATTTTGTAATAACATTATTTCTATACTTCTCAAATATTATGCTATATAATAAAATTGTCGTTAATATTGCATAATTTATGCTATATATTAATTATGTTATGCACAAATGTTCGTCTATGAAGCTAACATAATAAGTAATTGTTAATTTTTGTACAAGTTATTGTTTATATTTATTTAGGTTTTTAGTTTTGGTAAATGGAGGTTTTCGGTTTAATAAACACTTAAAAATAACTATATGGCTTAAAACACGTAAAAGTATGTCTAGTATTTGTCATTTAAATCTCTCCGAAATCGGGTGGAGTAGTTTTCTCAAAAATCGCAAAAAACGTTTTTTTCCCCATAAGCGTAATGTTAAATTAGAGGACCCTTAGGTCTCCCCGCGCGCTAAACCGCTAACCTCCATTGAAATTAGTAATCAAGCTTATTAGGAAAGAAAGCTATATATATATATAGACGCTAATCATGGTCCCCTTATTTTTAATCATTATGAGGCAAAGTTTTAGTGTTTTTAAGAAACTAAAGATTCAAGATTGTATTGTGTTCCATGCCTTTACAGAGTAGAACAAGTCAACTCATACATATACACATAACACTTATAAAAAAAAAAAAAAAAAAAAAATTAAATAAAATTAAAGATAATTGTATAACAAAGCTAGAACGTTTAACAGTATATACTAACATTGTTAGCTGCTAGATAGTCTGGCATACTATAAAATATGTTTTTTAACAGGTATTTCTATGAGCTGACTTTTTAAAAGAATAATATGATTCACTTGCTTTATTTCATTGGGGAGTGCATTATAAATTAGGGCTATATAAAATATTATACTATTGTAGGGTATATTTAAATTAGGACCAATATATACATAATATTAAAAAGTGTTTTATCATTTTAAGCCATGTAGAAAGCTGTAAGCAGTTTTTTTTTATTTGTGATTATCTGATTAAATTAACTCCCTTTAGATGAATTATAAATAATAAATTTACTAAAACTTTAGGTACACATATGGTCTGTTAGATGTAATTAATGTAATTATACATAATATGTAATATTTCTCATATTTTAAACTTAAATGGTGTTGCTCTTTTATTTTACATATAATAATGATAAAATTCAAATATATATTTGATAATATTTCCATGTTTAAAAAGTTCAATGGAAAGAAACTTTAAGTCGTCTTAATAAAATAGTCTCTTTTGTCCCTGACATGCAAAAAAAAAAAAAAAAAAAAAAAAAAAAAAAAAAAAAAAAAAAAAAAAAAAAAGTCTCTGTGCTTATAATGTTAACTAAACGTTTTTGTGTGGCTTGCAGAAAAAGAAAAACATGTCTCTTTTGTCAAAAAAAAATTCTTGCTTTTGCGCACCTCCTGACCTCCTAGAATTCTCAGCACAGCTTTTAAAACCGCGTATATTCAAGAGCTATTTTTAATTAAATTTTCATTTTTTTATCTTTTTTTTTGTCTATTTGTCATTTAATTATCTGATGTTCACTATATTGCTGTATTGTATACTGCGATTGTAGAGGAAGGAACTCTGTACTCTGTTCTAATATTGCGGTTGCATGTTGTCTTTTTAATTAAAAAATTTAAATTTTATTATTATGTTTTTAAATATTTATGCAACATATTATATTTATGGTATTTTATACTTCCCAGATATGGTCAAGAAATTTGCTATGGTTGCCTTGCTTCTCGTATTTCACACACAACATCTAGTCAATGCACAGGTATTTCTAATTTTTTATAATAATATATAGTAAAAATAATGTTTTAACTTTTAAACGCAATTATTATTTATTTATTATTACTACTAATGTAAGTAATTATATCATTACTTTATTTCTTGAATTTAAACGTATTTTTAGCATTATATATAATATATATATATATATATATATATATATATATATATATATATATATATATATATATATATATATATATATATATATATATATATATATATATACATATATATACATATATATACATATATACATATATAAAATACACCACACACACACGTGGCTAAAAAATTGAATCACTTCAGTTACTATAGAATAAGAAATAAGAAGTACTCAATTTCTAATTTTAAATAAATAAGTTATATTTTGAATTCTTCTTTATTAATTTTTTTATTTCCAGCTGTCATCCATTGACATCATGTTTGACGAATTATCAAATAAATTTGACGTATTAAGAGATGAACTTAAAGACGATAGAAAATCGTTGCAAGACGCAACGAAAAAATTGCAAGGACATATTAAAGTTTTACAGGAAGAAGAAAATTTTCTTTCTTCAATTTTAAGTGGTCAACAAAAACTTCTTGATAATAAAGTCGATCAAATTAGTGAACAAGAGAAGCAATTACATAACAAAGTTGACCTAATGAGTGGACTGCAGAAGCAATTAGATAACAAAGTCGACCTAATGAGTGGACAGCAGAAGCAATTGGATGACAAAGTAGACCTAATGAGTGGACAGCAGAAGCAATTGGATGACAAAGTAGACCTAATGAGTGGACAGCAGAAGCAATTGGATGACAAAGTCGACGTAATGAGTGGACAGCATAGGCAATTAGATAACAAAGTCGACCTAATAAGTGGACAGCACACAGCAGAAGCAATTAGAAACCAAAATGGAACAAATAAGTGCAAAGCAGCAGCAACTTGAAAATAAGATAGATAACAATGTAAACATTAAATCAAAAAGGTTAGAAGCATTAGCTGAAAAGATAGAATGTGAAAGCATGGGTTTAAATAACAAAATATTTCAAAACAAGAGATACTACTTCTCTTATTGTCAGTCAAAGATGAGTTGGAATGATTCTGATAAATTCTGCAAGTCACATGGAATGAAGTTGGTCAAAGTACAGAACAAAAGTGAGTGGGACGCTTTGAAGGCTGAAGTCATGAATCTTACAAATAAATTTCGATCACATCCTTGGACAGATGGTATCTACGTTGCTGCAGAAGGCAAGTGGAAGTGGTCATCAACAGGTCAGGAAGTACAATTTGTGGCGGGTAAACATCCTACAAATACTGACAGGACTGGTCAACTTTGTTTAGCGCTATGGAGCGTTGGTTGGCTAGAATACAATTGTAAGACAAATTTTCCTTTTATTTGTGAAGCAGATATTGGGAACTAAGGTTAAACATTCATAATATCTTTGGTAGTAGCTGACTATAAGTATAGCATGATATAAAGATGAAATGGAACTTAAAAGGACACAGACACTTAATTTTTTGAAGTTATATTTAATCCAATATTTAGTACTACTATTTATGAAAATAATTTTAAACGTTGTTTAGAGCCGGTGCGCCTCTTCCTTTTAATTAAAAAATTATATCAAAGTTTGCCACGCTCTCTTATATATACTGTGCTTTACGTATATTTAAAACCGTCTGGCTTTAAATGGCCATAAAATGTGGCTGAGTGTTGACGAAAGCTAAAAACTTACATGAATCGAAGTATAAAGGTCAGCTGATCGTTGCTTAGCCAAGCAACGATCAAACGTTAATTTAATATTTAAATTAAAAAGAATAGTCGCATAACATTTTAACAACTTGTAAAATTGTTTGTGTACTTACTTGTTACCAGATTCTAAAAAGCCAGCGATTCTCTGCCCCTTTAAACGTCAAACACATATAAACACCATAAAATATATTTAACTTTTGCAACTTACAAAAAAATCTTGTTATGTAAAATTAATATAAATATTTAGTCAAATATATAATACATCATTGATATAATATATATATATATATATATATATATATATATATATATATATAATATATATATATATATATATATACAGGGTCGGACTAGCAATCAAGGGACCTCGTCCGCAAAAGGTGTGTAACACCCTCTTTAGGGGCCACAAAGGGGGCGTAACACCCTAGTTACGCCCCTTTTTGGGCCTTTGGGGCCTCCAAACAGGGGGGGCCACGTCCGCAATTGCGGACTTGCTCTTATGGCCAGTCCGAGCCTGTATATATATATATATATATATATATATATATATATATATATATATATATATATATATATATATATATATATATATATATATATATATATATATATATATATATATATATATATATATATATATATATATATATATATATAATATATATATATATATATATATATTATTTAAGATAATAATACCGTTCACTTTTATATGATTTGAACCACACTATGATATATATATTACCTAATTATTAAAATTACTATTTCGTCACCTCAGAATAAGAATGTCGTATGTGCAAAAAAATTTAATGCAATTCTGAGCCTTATGTTAAAAACAAATAAGGCTCAGAATTGCATCAGTTTTTTTTTTTTTGCAGATACGACATTCTTATTCTGAGGTGACGATTTCTCTTAAGTTGTATCTTGCAAAGCTATAAAATCAAATTTAGCACTCATCTAATACAGGAAATGCATCTATAACAAATTGTGTTTTGTACCATAATTATTCACCTGCACAAAAGTTCAGGGTTTACAACTTGACTTTTTCAATGTTTGATAATCAGATGAAGTGTTCATTGACTCACATAGTATGATGACCCAAAGCCCTTGCGTTACCCCATGGTATAGCCTCACAAGCTTGCGCTCATCCTGCGAGATATGCAGCCCGCTATAACATTTTCTATAGTAAAGCTGTAACTGCAGCTGTTCTTTTTCTTTCTTTATTTGTGGAATTTTTGTTTTTTAGAAACTTGTAAAAAAAAAAAAAAAAAAAAAAGTATATTTTCTTGTATTTTTATAATATATTTTGGGGTTGAGACGGCCGATGGTTTAATTACTTGTGCCTTACCATGTATTATGTATAATGTTTGACAATAAAAACCCTTTGAAATTGAAATTGAAATTAACTATGACGTAAAAGATTCTGAACAAGCTGCATATCTCACAGGTTGATCACGAGTTTGGGGGGCTGTAAAAGGATTTTGGGTTATCATATGTGAGTTTATAAACAATTCTTCTCATTACCTACTATTGAAAAAGCCATGTTGCAACCTCTGAACTTCTTTTTTAAGCTTTAATATAAATGACAATGTTTACATTACATAATATGTAGCAATATCCATATTAATTTAAATTTAGTTATTTGCCTCTGAATAAAGAGAAAAATAAATATATATGATAATAATTTTAAATATATTTTTTTGCACAATGTCTTCTTATCAGCAAAATATATAATTTATAATTTAACTGCTTCAATTATGTTGAATTATAGCAACATGAAATATTATGCTGTAGAACTCAATATTTATATATTGAGTTATACAGCATAATATTTCATGTTGCTAAAATTCAGCATAATTTATGCAGTTAAATTTTTTTAATGAAGCAAAAATCACGTTATTTATCCATTCTGTGTAATAGAATTAAAGGCATAGAAAACATTGAAACAACATGTTATAAACACAAAATGGGATCTACAAAACTAATGATATTTTTTACCAGAATGTTAATGTAGCCCCACAACAGAGCTTGAAAATACTGTAAAGTATGCAATTTGCGTGAATATTCCTGTTTATGACGTCATTAACAGGCAAAAACAAGTATGAAAATGTTGTGCGGGTTGCATAAATCTAAATTTTCTGATCACTGCTTTGGCGCTACAGTTGGGTTTTAAGACTAATTATATAACGTTATTTATATAAGTCCCATCAAGTGTTTTGTGATATAAATGAAAATGTTTTCATGTTTTCTATGCCTTTAAGACAGTTTGTTATGAAAATCTCTTATGCAAAAGTAACTTTGCTGTACAACAATGATATGATTACTCTGCAATCTCTTTATTATTTTGCTCATAACATTGATAATTTTGATAAATATCTAGAAAATACTTACACTTTGATAGTGCATAATAAACCATTACTTTTTTTTATAATTAATCATTCATGTCTTTATATAAATCAGTTTGTGTAATTGATGACATTTTTGTTTGATGACTTTTGATTTTAGTTTTGTTTTTTTTTTCCTTTTTTTTATATTATATATATATAATTTTTATCATTTTTTTTTTAATATTACTTAATGTTTCTATTGTATTTCTGTCTGTTAAAGGTAAATACTGCATCATGATTTTTAATAAAAATGTGATCTCTTGAAAACAATGTTGTCTTTTATATTTCTTCTCTATAAACCGCTTCTGTGTACCCGCAGTGCAAATGCATATGCAAATGTCATAATATTTTACATTATCTTGTTTTACATACACTCTAATTTAAGACTTGTAAAAGACGGTTGAGCAATAATGTTAACTAACTCACATCCCCAAAATACTAATATTATAGTATTAGCAGGCAACATGGTGTTCCTGTCTCAATTTAACATGCTTTCTTATGTGGGCAACGAAGCAGCTGAAATTCTAATGAGAATGAATTCTTAAAGCTGAAAATTTGGCATAAATTGCTTAGCCTCAACTCTGTTGTTTTCCTGGATTTTAAGTTAATTGGTTTAAAAAATAACTAATAGATTAAAACCCAACACAACAAAAGCTTTCAGGCTAAGCACTCTATATACAGTTGGAAGTTGGAACTTCAGCTCCAAGAAATAGTTCTAATATGAGTTTTAACTGCTTTATTTCTTCATAAGAAGGCATGCTTAATTAAGACAGTAAGACAGCCTCGTCTTCTAATACTTTGTTGTTAGTATTGTTCACAAGAGCTTGTTTATTTTTTCACTAAATTTTACTTTTGCAAGTCTTTCATTGATACTATAATATAATAATGAAATGAGCAATAATGATGCAGGAAAAATTTAAAATTATAATAAAGAGATAGTCTTTATAGAAATATTGTTTAATAAACAAAATTTGTTTAAAAAAAACACAAAAATCTTAGTACTGTTTCATATTTCTAATTATTTTTCACTTAACATAATGTTAATGAAAAACTACGTTATTGCACTAAAATCTGCACTATATTGCTTTTGCTAGATCAGAGATCAGTCACATACGTATAATCTATACAGACAGCATTAGGACTTTTTTATGCTTTTTATTATTTTTTCTTTATAATTTTTTCCTGCGCGCGCGTTTGTGTGAGTGCGTGTGCAAGAGTGTGTGAGAGTGAGTGAGAGAGAAGTTATATTATAACCATAGTTAACAAGTAGTGGCTGTATTATAATGGTCTATCTGTTTAAGATTTAGCAAAGCATTGGAGACATAAGTGACATCAGAGCTACTGGCCTACTCACAATATTTAAATGACGTCACAAAAACAAATTCATCAACTTACAAATATCAAATTTGAAATTATGTATATTTTTAAATATTATATAAAACAATGATATAAATTAAGTTTGGCATATAAATAGATAAATAAATAAATAAATAAATAAATAAATAAATAAATAAATAAATAAATAAATAAATAAATAAATAAATAAATAAATAAATAAATAAATAAATAAATAAATTAATAAATAAATTAATACAGTAATCGTCTTTATTCAAATAAATGCATAGATAAAATAAATACAGATTTTTGAGAAGGGCGAGGTTTAAGCCTGACAATATGTCTGGCCCACTCTTACACTACACCTAACCCCAAAAGAAAACATTCATGAAAATTTTTGCTTGCATTCAAAATTATAATAAGAGGGAAGTAGTAATAATAATACATAGCAAGAGAGAAAAAAATTAAAATAGTTACAAATTTGTAACTATTTTTATTTTTAATATCTTTAAAATAATAATAATTGTATATCACAATTGTGAATAAAAAAATTAAAAAAATAATAAAACAAAAATTATAATAATAATATCATCATATAATAATCTGTTACTTACCTACCTACTATGTGTAGTAGTGAGACTATATGGGTATTTGGTATTTCTAAAGTGTCGATTAATATTTAAATACCAAATTTGAGTTTTTTTGTGATTGGTATTTGTATGTTATCTTATAATTATGTATTTTATGTATTATTTGGATATATTTTTGGCGAATTATTCTATAATAGACAAAATTAATAATTTTTTTAAAATAAATAAATAAACAAAGGTGAATTATTAGTTATTGATAACAACAAGTACGGATATTTTACCTAAAAATGAAAATCTATTGGCATATGGAAATAACATGTATATATTTAAAGTTTTGCGTCAACTTAAATCTCCATCTGATTCCATTTAGACAATAGATAATTTATAAATAAAATGACTACACAATAGCACAAACATACTTGAGCCAAACATTAATATTGTTATTTTAGTGAAGACTAGAGCATTCCCTGCTATTGAACTTGACATGGTTGAACCAAAAATTAACAAAAATTTAAGATTACACGGAGAGAATGAGGAAGTTTCCATAAAGTTAAGACCCTGTTTTGAGCACATTTTTAGATAGAGTATAAATAGTAGATTCCATTGAAGTCAATATTTACCTTTATTAATTACATTTCAGCGATTAATTCCCCTCTAAAATGTGCCTACCACGCCCCCCTAGAAGACCCTTGCATTTGTCTTTTGAAAATTTTAAAGTGCGAATTTCAAAATCCTTTAAAAATTGACGTTAATTATGAAATTCACGCTTTAAATTTTTCAAAGGACGAACGCAAGGGTCTTCTACGGGGGCATAGTAGGCACTTTTTAGAGGGGAATTAATCGCTGAAATGTAATTAATAAAGGTAAATATTGACTTCAATGGAATTTACTATTTATACTCTTTCTAAAAATGTGCTTAAAACAGCGTCTTAACTTTATGGAAACTTTCTCATTACTCGAGTTGAAATAACTCAACCAGTCAAACTCAATTGTTTGAACCAACTTAAGTTGTTGAATTATCATAACATAAAGTTGAGTTGGTTTCGCACTCAAGTTTCAGTTATGACAATTTAAAAACTTGAGTTAAATTGGTTTGCTTCTGAGTTATATCTACTCTGGAAAATCTCTCCGTGTATATAATTTTACATCAACAACAACATATCAAGTAGTTTGAAACACTGCAAATACAAAGTAGGAGAAAAAGATATTCTAGTTTTTAAATTAGAGCTGATTCTCACTATATAGTGAAGTTCAGAAACTTGTGTCGCAAAGGCTACTCCTGAATCGTGACTATAAAAAGCACATCTTGCAGCTTGCCTGATCACGGCACGGCAGGTTGGTTTTTAAGATGTACCCTGGTTTCCTTTCTTTATATTAAAGAAACCATTCCGTAATGAGTGAGCGTCTTGTGGTGGTAGTTTTGAGGATGGTGGTTAAAATAGAAATGGCTTGTACGTGCGACGCAAGTTGATGAACTTGACTTTATATATATACATTCAATACATTATCTCTTAACAATAAAGGCATAACTAAGCTTGAACTAAAAACATGTAATATAATATCCTAAAACACCTAAATATCAACGCTGATTTGGCCGAAGTCATTGATTTCTAATTTATTTTCCATTAACAAAATTGAAGATGCAGTTTTATGACGTCACAGTTTGCTTGTTTTGGCGTGCGTAGACCATCGAGCTGTGACGTCATAAAACCTCATCTGCGCCATTTCATGAATGGAAAAAAAATTCATGACTCTGTCCAAATCAACGTTGATATTTAGGAATATTATAGGATATTAAGCAAGCTTTTTTTTTCAATATGTTCTGCGCCTGTAATACTCATACATCAAAATTAATGCACAAAGAGTAAATCTTACATGATGCAGGAAATTAAAATATTACAAAATGTTCAATAATCTTCATATTTAATGCATTTAAAACTTTCTTTTTAATAATTATTAATTGCTTGACTGTTTTTGACGTACACGGAAATTCCCGCTGCAATTTATAACTTATTGACCTCGTTGAACCAAAAATTAAAATAATTTAAGATTATACGTTCAAAGTATAGCCTAATACACTTTAAATACAAAGAAGTAAAGGATTTAATATTTAAAGTTGATTTGAATTAAAAATTCAGGTTTAAATTCATTAAATTCTATAATGTACTTCAATAAACATTATATATGTACAGGACGAGCAGGGCAGCAGGTGCGTAAAGACAACAACGCTTGTGCAGTATTGCCTACCTCAGAAAACCTATATTATAAATGCAAAATCACAATACAAAGGTATAGGATTAGAAATGTGGCAATACTGTTTGCAAGTAGCAGGTGGCCTACAGACACAAACAGAGTTTGACAGAATTTTGGTAAGACAGAGTTCAACTGTGTATGGGTACTGTCTACACATATGATAAAAATACTCTAATTTTAGGGTGACAAACCATAATATCGCCGCGTTGTAATGTCCAAAGGGCGTACTTACATTTATAAAGTTGTTCATCTTATATACAAAAGGCGTCCATGCATTTTAATCCAGTAACACATTCTAGGGCATACTTGCACTTGTTACATGTTAAACTTATTGTGGATGCGTGCGCAGCATTGAATGATTCAATTTGAATCTGACCAAATACAAAAAAGTACGCCCTTTGAGAAAAATTATCTAAATGCAAGTATGTCATGTGGACGCAAAAAGGGCGATATATATTTTGAACTCATATCATACTTATACAGAAACACTAAGTACTGTAGCATTAACAAATTTTAATATTTAAAATGAAAACATACTCGTGCTTTGATGTGTGCAACTCTGGTCAAAAGTTTAAGAACGATCAGCGGTGGCCGCTGCGTTTTCTCATAAATATATCATGGTGTTGTGGCTGGTTACATATTCAAATAGTTCTCAAACTTATGGCCGACAGAAATGTTTAGAGTCGGTGCATCTCTAATTCTTTTAATTAAAAAATTTAATCAAAGTTTACCTCACCCCCTTATATACTCCGCTTCACGTATCTTGAGAACCGTCTCACGCTATTTGGTCACTTTTGGTGGCCAAAATTACATTAACAGGTATTTCCGCTTCATACAAGGCAATACTTGTATGTCATTTTTACCATTAAATGTGGCTGAGTGCTGATTAAAGCTTAAAACTTACATGAATCGAACTATAAAGGTCAGCTGGTCGTTGCTTTGCCTAATGTAAGTAGATAACCTATATAATCCAGAGAGGATTCCCGCTAAAAAGTACTGGTCAGTTAGAGACGTGTATTGCGGGTCAAAATTACATTGATCAAATGGACAACAAAATATAACTTACAGGATAAAATAAAATTAAAGGCAACAGAAAATTGAATAACGACATTGTCTTTGGATTACCTGTCTATAGAAATACCTTAGCTTTGCCAAGCAACGACCGAACTTTAATTTAATATTTAAATTAGAAAGAATAGTCGCATCAGATTTTAACAACTTGTGAAATTGTTTTTGTAACAAGTAAATTCTAAAACGCCAGGGTGTCTGTGCCTCTTTAACACCCGGTTTACATCCCTTGTAAGGGACGCAGGGTCTCTGAACGGGGGGTACTTAATACAATCGCACGCTAAATTTGATGATCAGAGGAAGATTTTCGTTGGTTTCATTCATCCATGGACAGTAAACATTTTGTTTTCTGGGTGTACAATATTGTATATGGTTTAAATTTTTTTGTCTGTGTTGTAGATCAAATTTTCAAGTGACTTTATTGTTATTTATTATGCAAAAATAGTATATAAACATTGGACTTATTACCCTGTGCTTTATTTTCTAGTGTGCTGTAGAGTTCTTAACATCTATCGGTAAGAATTATTATTTTTATTGCTTTAATATTTGACAAGTATCTGAACATTTCATTTATTTACTAACTTGACACAGTAATAATTCATCATTATTATACTATGCGTCTCAACAAATTTCTTTAATTATTATCTAAACATATTATAACCTTAATAAAAAAAAAAAATAGAAAATATTTATAGCTCCACTCTAAAAAATGGTGCATTACTTTAGTTACAAATACTAACTTATATTTAATATAATCACTTTAAAGTTATTATGGACATTGGCGGCCTGTCAAATCGGGCATCCGGGGGATTGACCTGCAGTGCGCGCCCATCCCTCTAGAAATAGCATAATGAAATGAATGGGGCGAAACCCCTTGATTGCGCCGTAGGCGCGTTTTTTTTTGGGGGGGGGGGGGGGGCACGCTATTTTTTGGCAGAAATGCAAAAATAGTATACTTCAAAAAATTTGTTATTACAATTCAAGTACTACAAATTTAATATTTTTTACACTGTTTGAGTATAAAATTGAGGAACATTTTGAATGTTTTTCTTTAATATAATTAAGAAACGGATTCTTACTGACTAAATATTTTTAGCGGTAAAAAAAAAACTTGCTTTCCAGGTTTCAATTTTTTCCAGAACGAATTTATAAGGCAAAAATTCTTGACGATTGCCACATGCAGCACATGCTAATTCAAATAATGCAATTTACAAAAAAAAAATTCTTCCTAAAAAAAAAAAAAAAAAAAAAAAATCAAATTTAGTAAAAATTGTTTTAAAACTCAAATTCAATAAAAATTGACCTGTATAGAACACGCTATAGTATTTTTGGTTTAAAGTTGATCAAATAATATTTTGCACATGACGAGCTTGAAGTTTTGTATCTTTTACTTAATTTAAATTTGTATTCATTTAAAAACTTTTAAAAGAAATTACATAAATTTGAGTTTTCCATCAATTTACAAATAAAATGCTGACATTAGGTGTTTCCTCTCCCTTATTTTTCATAATGAAGAATTTATTTATTTAACATCATTGTTATCATTGTAATCGTATCTAGGATCTACCCCTCAACAAAACAAAACAAATTCATCAAAATTATGATTTACTTGTTAGTCATGTTCGATGTCTGAGTGGTTGCTCTGCAATAAATCAAATAGAGTCGGGAAAAGCCAAAGAGATTATAAGCTGGGAAAACCATTTCTCTCCCTTATCATGCCACTTCCTGTCGTAAGTGTAGTGAGAGCCAGTATTATTTTCATATCCTTTAGTTTTTTAGGCTGTTTTATTGTAATTTTTAATGATTGGTCACTCATTACTCTCGCCTGTGCGCCCTTTTTACTCCTGCGCCCGGGGGAAATGTCCCCTCATCCCCCTCTATTGGGCTGCCACTGATTGTGAGTATAGCAAAAATAATGCATGCTAGCAAGTTATTAAAAATAGTTCATTCAAGTTGTTTGAAGTTGTTTTAGGTTTATTTTAAGTTTATTTATTATTTTAAGTTAGCTACTCATAATAACTTTAAAGTGATTATCTTAAATAAGTAAGTATTCGTAACTAAAGTAATGCACCAATTTTTAGAGTGTCAGTAACTCCAGAGTTCTTTTTTAGATCTTCAAATTCAATACTCATATAATACTTCAAAGAATCTTATTTTATTATATAAAAGTAATTTGTTACACTAAAAAACTCTTTGAATTTTTTTTTTTTTTTTTTTTTTACAATATCTCTAAACAATGCATTATTTTTACCATCTCTACAATTAGTAAAAAAAAAAAAATATAAATATTTGCAGTTTGGTAATATGAAGACTTGTCTCCAAAATATTTGAATGGTGACTTGGTATAACAACTTTATTTTTATTTATATATAGTGTTTTAGTTGTGAAAAATACTATTCATTGGATATATTTTAGAATATTTCCTTTTATATGCAATTATACATAGAAAAAAAATACTACGCACTGTTAATAATAATATATTTTTAAATTGATTTTGACAGTATAATAAATATCCTTTTTTTTTATGTTCCTAATAGCCCGTTTTTGTTATTGGTTCCCAATTTATTCAGCCTGAAACATTTATTTGGTAATCTTAATGCTTTTTATAAAATAGGAAATCAACCTGATATGCGGATTTCTAATTTTTGAAATTTTAAATCTTAAGTTTATTTTTTTATTTTTGGAAATAGCATTACGATTCACTTCAATGCCCAACGACCGTGAGGTTTTATTTATTTATTTTTAAGTATTCTAATTAAAAAATAATACTTGAAGAACTCTACATTTAGAAATTCTTTTATCAATTAACTTAAGACAACGACTTAAAACAGAATACACAACAAAAAATTTCCTTCTAATTAATATTTTTTGAAATTTATCTTCTTGTTTTGCAGTTTTTTTTTATTCAATAATTTTTATTCTACTAGATTAATATAATATTAATGAAAAAATTTAACATATTATTGATATAAAAAAAATAATATTAAAGTGGAAAGAATAAAAAAAATATATATATATTAATGCAAATAGTTTACTTCAATATCTATAAATTTCAATAAAAAATAAAGGCAGGAATAATTTTCAAGTTTCACTCAATATTGTTCCACTTAGGCTTAGGCTCACTCAATAACTAGGCCGGTATGTGATTTTTGAAAACCCTTGCATGTTCAGTTCAATATACGGTTTAAAAAAGTGCTCTGACTGGCAGGGGCGGACTGGGCCTCCGCGGCCCTTCGAGATAACTAAGGAGACGGGCCCCATCCGCTGGGGGGCCTGGGGGGCCTTGCCCCCCAGAATCGCGCCGCAGGCGAAAATTTTACGAAAAAGGGGGCGTGGCTAGCTAATTTTAAGTAAAAATTACAATCATTTTACGTAAGGAAAAAAAAAAAAAAAAAAAAAAAAAAACAGGGTAAGAATAGAAAATTTTCATGTATATATATTACTTTTACATGAGTAGTAACCTTGATATCAAATTTTTTGTATGAATTTTGCTTTGGCAAATTTCATCATCTTTTGAAGAAAAAGAAGAATAAGAAAAAAATAATAATAATAAAAAAAAAAAAAAAAAATGACAAGAATTCTGAAAGTCCGTCATGAGACATTGGGTTTATATTAATTTATTTCTATTTAAAACTTTTATTTACAACCATTATCATATATTGTAGGATCAGTCATCACATCACCATAAGATCTTATTATAATTATATCAATTTCTAAACTATAAGATTCAATGATTTCCTTCCTTCCCTTCTTGCTTTTTTTTTTTTTTTTTTTTTTTTTTTTGCCGTTTGCTGCGAAGACGGCACGACGGCCCTCTTTAGCCGCGGCCCTTCGAGATAATCTCGAAATCTCGGCGCTCAATCCGCCACTGCTGACTGGCTGATTTCTTAGGTGTCATTGAATTTCCCTCGTATTTGAAGCACTTTTTAACTTTTCTATTTTTTCCTTTGCAGAAAAATTATTTCTTTGCAAATTGTTGCAAAAAATTGCACAGCTAAAATTGTGCAGAAGGGTATAAAAAGAAAATCAAAACTAAAAAAAAAAAAAAAAAAAAAAGTTTTAAAGTGCAGTGGACTTCCAAAATCAGTTCAAATGGTTTCCCGCGAGAAATCATCTCGACTGTAATTTTTCTATGAATAATTTTAACAATGAGGAAGTCTACACAAAGTTAACCCCTATGTTTGAATATGTCATTTGAAAGAGAAAAAGTAGTAGATAAACTTAGCATAGGCAATTACCTGGAAATATGACGTTTTATTTAATAAAAGAAGAAATAAAAAATTTCAATTCCCAACCCTTTGCCGACTGTGACATCATTTGTTTACATCCGATTTTCAATTGTTTTCTGGATTTCATGCAACTGCTACAAATTCAAAAAAATTAACGGCCAACGGCCGCCTTTCAACAATGGGATCGTTTGAAATCCAGAAGACAAATGAAAATCGAATGTAAACAAATGACGTCACAGTCGGCAAAGGGTTGGGAATTGAATTTTTTTTATTTCTTCTTTTATTAAATAAAACGTCATATTTCCAGGTAATTGCCTATGCTAAGTTTATCTACTACTTTTTCTTTTTCTAATGACGTATTCATACATAGGGGTTAACTTCGTGTAGACTTCCTCATTTTATTATTATGTATTATGTTTGTATAAATAAAAATTTCAATGCTTGCAAAAAGTGAATAAAATGAAAAGATGCGAAAAAAAACAGGCAAAATATATAATATTTTTTAAAGTGCGTTTTTTTGGGTAAAAATTTAAGATGATATAATTTATTTTTTAGTCCAAAATACCGTTATAACGTTTTGATCTTTATCTTTATAATAATGCTTTCAAATGACAATTAATAATATCATATTTATTTGAAGTATTTTTTTTTTCAAAATTTGGTTGGGCAGGAAATCAAAATTGAAAGTACTGCGGATTTAGGTGCGCAACCCTGTACTCCACAATCTGAAAGAAAAAAATAATAAAAAAAAAGGAAGAAAGCGTAAATGACGTTAACTTGGCTCTCATATTTATCAAAACCATCTTATAGATGGTCAGATTCACACAGATAGTAAAAACATCATTTTTTATATTTTTAATAGCAAACTAAGCTGGAATCATCAATCTGTCTTATTTCTATGACCTAATAACTTCTAATAAGTGCGAAAAGAATATTTAAAAAAAAATCTTAAAGTCAGAATAAACAATTATTTTTGAGGCAAATGAGAGAAATTTAGATTTATCCTATGCTGGACAATTCATAATAAGCACCACAAATAAGGACAAAGGTCAAGCACAACCTGTCTATTAGGAGCTAATAACTTATAAGCATTCCAAAATAATTGCACCTGCCTAGAGAGAGCCTTAAGGTTATACAGCCTGTAGTACATCTCAGCTGATCAATTTCCATACTTTTCAGGTTGCTAAACTTTTTTTTTTTTTTTTTTTCTATTTTTTTCTTTCTTTTATTCTTTCTTTCTTTCTTTCTTTCTTTCTTTCTTTCTTTCTTTCTTTCTTTCTTTCTTTCTTTCTTTCTTTCTTTCTTTCTTTCTTTCTTTCTTTCTTTCTTTCTTTCTTTCTTTCTTTCTTTCTTTCTTTCTTTCTTTCTTTCTTTCTTTCTTTCTTTCTTTCTTTCTTTCTTTCTTTCTTTCTTTCCTTTTTTCAGTTCATTTATTCGTAATCACCGTTTTTAAAAGTATAATTACTTTTTTTATATATATATTGCAGGTCTTTACTAGGAAAGTACTGGTAACTTAGAGAAAATTTTCACGTAATGTGAATGTGTCATATAGTTATGAACATATTTAATACTTTTTTATTATTCTGTTTTTCTGACCATATGTAAATAAATAAATAAATAAATGAGTAAATAAATAAATAAATAAATAAATAAAATTTAGAGGTATGTGCTCTCAAAATGTTTTTATTTCATATTATTCATTAGAAGCTTGAAGGAATAGTTTTAGAAAATAAAATTTATTAAACAAAAAGTAATCAGATAAAAGTGCAGACTGCAGAATATTTGTCATTAGGCCCAGTAGTCACTATCAGAAGACGAAGAAGAAGAAGAAGAAGAAGAAGACGATGAAGAGGATGATGATGATGAGGTAGAATTGCTCGCGACTGATTCAGAACTGCTGGAGGAGGAAGATGAGTCGGATCCCCAGAAAAACCGATTTGCATCTAGAAGAAGGTTCCCTGCTGCTGAATCATCTACATCTTGTTCTACTACTTCTGTTTCTGCAAGTTAAAAATATGATTCTGATAAATATTTTTATAATAATATTCATATTGTTAAATAATTATTTTATTATGTTGGTGTAGCCTTTTACAGTTCGATGTATGTGATTGTCTTATTGACCCTTGCGGGATAACCATGGCGGGGTGTTGTCTTCACGACGTTTCGTGTCCATATTCAGGTGTGTATGCATACACAAACCTGATGATGCGTCCAACGTGGGACTCGAAATGACATCAGAGAAGAACGTCAAAGAAGAGTTCTGTTATCCCGCAAGGGTCACTAAGACTATAGCAACAAAACTCACAAATATTTTATTGTTTATAATATTATTATATTAATTATATAATATTATTATGTTAATAATATATTATTATATATTATTCTTATTATTTCTACAATTTGCTTGTAATCGGTAGTGCCGTAGCACCAATCCGAGTTGCCATAGTTATATTATATTATATATATTATATATATATATATATATATATATATATATATATATATATAATTGTTATTATTATTTTTAACCTGATAAAAGTGTGTTTGCAATTATATAAAAGTTAGTTTCATATGTGATCACTGATCATTCACAATCAGTGTAATCACACAATAACACACAAATCACATGGGCTGGAATGACTAAATTACATATTCTGGCAGTTTAAAAATACTTATCAATATAATATAATTGAGAGCATTGATGCTTTTTATAGGTTGAAAAAGGGTTTTAAGTATGCTAGAAAAATATTAATGACAAAAACTAATAGATTTTACATACACACAAATAAACACGTACACACGCTGTCCTATGCTGAGCAATGATTTTCATTGCGCTCTATAGTATAATAGCATCGAAGTACATTCTAGAGCTTTTTCATGCACACATTCTATATCAAAATACGTTTTCAACTTACTTGAATTTCTGTGACGTGGACTGCAGTTAATTTGAAGCAGCGATAATAAAATCAACGCTGATGTCAACAACCTTACGATAACAAATATAATCATTTATATTAATTTAGCACATACATATGCAACTGTAGAAAAACTTTTTTGATAAATTTCTTTTTATATTTTACATATTTCAACTTTTATTGTTGTATGTTTTAGTATAAATAGATAATTATTTTCTTAGCAGAAACTTAAAAAAAAAAAAAAAAAAAAAAAAACTTAGTAGCGCTCAAAAATAACTTTAAAAAGTTTATATTTTTAGTTGTTTATTTCATATTATTATAAGTAAAAAATTATCTTATTATTGTAAAGTAGTGGAGTGCTTTAATATAAATCTAGGATTCCTGCATGACAAAGTATGTGAAAGAGTTGACTTCGTTTCGTTCATAGGCAGCGTGCGTCATGAATCAAATCAAAGCAAATTAATTTATTGGCCTCCTCAAGATAATTTATGCAATATTCACTTCTAATAATTGGAGCCTTACTTCAATTACGAATAATAAAACTTATTTAAGATTATACACTTTCAAGTTATTATGAGTAGCTAAAATAATGCATTTCAGCAAGTTATTAAAAATATCTAATTTCAGTTGTTTGAAAATTTTTTAAGTTAATTTTAAATTAAAATAGCTATTGTCAATAATTTGCTAAAATGCTATATTTTAGCTACTCATAATAACTTAAAAGTGCTTATCTTCATTATAGGTAAAGCATTATTTTAGGGTAGGGTAAATACCGAGATTTGTTATTTTTCTTTTAAACCGTTCTCGCACGTTATATGACGTGCTGAACGTTATGTATGAGATATAAGCGAAAAACTACGTCGTAAACAGAGGTTAAAATAAATAAATTAATGAAATATAAAAAAAATAGTATTAAAAATTGGAAATAACAATAAAATACACTTACCATACTCGTTTCAGAAACATTTTACTGCAAAGAATACATTATTCAGGTCGCACGAATATTTTATATGTTTTGTGTTTGCGATATCTAATCATTCAAAAATTATAATTTGTTATAAAAAGTGAAGTTACGTCATTTATTTCTCATTAGAGAGTATTTTATCTTGTAATGTCGCCTGATAAATTGACAAATCGTCACGTTGTAATTAACGTAATTATTGTTATTGAAATTTGGCGTGCGTGTTTACTCGCGCTTTTGTCGGACAGATAAATAATAATTAATTTAAAAAGAAAAGTAAAGAAACTAACCTGGTTAAAAAAATATTTTCTTTTAATTTGCAATTTTTTCACACGCGAAAACTTTTTTTCTACTCCACAATAAAAGGGTTTGTTATATTTTGCCTATAAAATATTATATATTATATATATATATATATTGTGGGCGGGACAGGGTCTAGCGAATAAAACGCTGGCAACCATGTCGTGTGGATTTTAAAATCAGGGGATTCTATAATCTGATTTTTTATATATATATTTAATTTTATTTACTTTTATATACGTAAATATATTTTTATAATTAAGTATAATATAGAATTAGACGTAAATGCTTATAGACTCCCCTGCTCATAGGATCCCCAATTATATTAAAATATCATGAAATAAAATATTGCATCTTATTCTTATATGGTTTTTAAAAAGGTGCATAAGATGCATTTGGATAAAATTAAACTCACAGTTTGGAATAATTTATAATATTCCAATAAGTACTTTTATTCTGAACTTACTCATTACTTAATAGCAGAATTGAATTTTTTTACTTTTCATATTGAAAATTACTTTGTTTTTTATACCGCAGAGACATAACAAATTACGTAATTTATGCTGCATATTATAAATAACCACTAAAATTTTAGAGCATAATGTTGCTATTTTGGATTATATTGACTGATAAAGGAAGAACTGTTTTGAGGCTGACTAAAAGCGATTTCAGTCACATCCGCTTCCGTTTCTATTTACTACGCATGCGCGCAATAAGTTGAAACGGAAACGGATGTGAGCAAAATCACTCTATAATCGGCTCTGTTGTTTCTTTATTGTAGTTATAAGTATTTATGCTGAACCATCTAAATTATTATGACGCGAAATCACTACAAAATATAGAAAAAATAAATAATTATAAATGTTGCACTGCATTGAGCTAGCATACTTAATACGTTTGTTTGTTTGTTTGTTTTTTCAAACAAATTAATTTTTCATGCTATATATTCTAAAAAAAAAAAAAAAAAGGTTGGCAATTCTAAAGAGCCCAGTAAACCACATTTTTTCACAAGTAGTTCGCAAGTACTTTTCCGATTTAAGAGTGTCACTCCCAGCTCATGTGACGTCACTGGTACTGACATTCTTGCATCGGAAAAGTACTTATTGTAATGTATACATGTGAAAAAACTGTGGTTTACTGGGAGCTCATCTTAAGTTTTCCGTGCGTCTGTGCACAAAAATAATAATACATAAAACTTTAACGTATAAACAATATGGGAAGAAGAAATTACGTTATTTATACCAAATTTATGTCATAGCATAAATCTAATAGCATAAAGTAATAAGACAGTAAATACTGTAAAATAATTTAATGGGTTTTTGAAAATGTTATCATAGGGTATAGCTGTTACTATTAACTTTCAAATGACAGATCATAATGTCTCGAAGTTTTCTTTTTAGATATAAAAATATACTATAGCCGGCATCAGTACGCAGCCCTATAGCAATGTAAGTTGTTATGCTATGTTTAGCACAAATTGTATTGAACTGAATAAATATTGCTGAGCATTTTCGTCCATGAATGAAAAAATTCTGTGAGAATAATAAACTGTCAACCAAGTTATTGGTTTGTACTAAAAGAGTTACATCTATGTAACTGAACAATTTGTTAAATTTATGTTTTACGTGCTCTTGGTAAAACTTAAGCATAACAAGTCTTCCGTATTGCTATCTCGTAGTAGAGGTTTTTTTTTTTCATGAATCATGAGACATGAGCTCTATACTGTAGAGCTCATGATAGCCTCATGACAAAAAACCTCTATATATATTTACAAAAAGATTAACTTCGATTTAATGTAAATTAGGACGCACAGAATATGTAAGTGCTCATGCGCATACTTGTAACTATTAATTATAGCATTCTAACATATAAGCATATAATTAATTTTTTCCTAAAAAAAAAAAAACAATGTAATAGCTATAGGGTCTATGCATTCATGTTAAAGTTGACGCCATGTTGGATAAGTCAATAACATGGGTGGCATAGGAAAAAAATCATTTTGCGAATTTAAAACCACTATGCAATATTTTTGAGAGCATCGATGCTGTAAATATGTTGAATTAGTATCTCAAGTATGTGAGAAAAATAAAAATAACAAAAAATTCACCGATTTCCCAAAGAAAATTGGCTTAAATGTCGTTTGTCCTATGCTGAGCAATGTTAAGCACTACTCCAGTATGGCCTCCAAGCGCAATAAATATGACGTCATCCGCATACACCCTATAGCAGAGTGTAAAGTAATTCATTGGAATTTATACCAATGAAATACACAAAATTTGAAAAAATAAAGTTTCAAACTTTTGGCGCTCTAACGGTATAGATCAATTGACTTAATGGGGAATTCAAGTAAGTCTCAAAATGTTGTTTTGACACTTTTTTTTACAAAAGCTTAACTATAGTAATGTGGAAAAACGTGCGATTATTTTTTGAAAAATTAAAATCTAATTAAAATCGGCAATTAAAAATTACGTATTTTTAAACAAAATTTCAAATTTATAGTTGAAGGGTAGTTGCTTAGATGGCGCCAGCTGTGTCCTAGCGCAAAGTCTAGCTCAGGTACCGTTATGTTTCTAGCAATCGAGGGGAGTATGATGTGGAGGTTAAAGGGTTGGGGAGAAGGGAGGAGGGAAAATTCAAAGGCCTCCCTAACACGTTGACTGATAAATTTTTTAATACCATATAATGTACTGTTATGCCCGATTTTGAATTATAAAATAGGTGCGAGACGTTGATCACATTAAATATTAGTTAATCACATCATATATTTAAGTGAATTATCTCTGAAACTATCCTTTTAGCTTGTTGACAAAAAACAACAACAAAAAACAGCTGATAATTTGTGCGTGATGCTCAGGGTGAGGAGGGGGCGTGGGCAGCGTGGACAGGCTAATAGGGGAAGGTAAAATAGTACAGTCATGCTATAAAAACACGTCTCCTTATGCGCATGCGCAGTATTACGCTAGTTTGGCCAAAACAAGCGCCCTAAGGTTCAAATAATTAAACCTAATTTAATTTTTTCAGGGGGCACGGTTAGGAAAAAAAATGAAATTTTGTCAGGAAAATTAATAAATACCACCAATTAGTAAGTACGTGCAATAAAAAAAAGTAACCAGAATTCCCCATTGTCATAAGTCATAACATTATGAATATTTTAATAAATACATAAATTATGACATAACAATTATAATAAGTATGAAAGGGAAAATTAATAAAATTTATCCATCTACAGATTAATCACACAAAAAATCATAATTATTTGGTAATTAATGTTAGTATTTTAAATTGATCGAAATGTCTTTGAAAAAACATATAAAAATTAAATAATACTTAAAAATAAAATAGAACCAGCTCGTTTAGTCTACAGATCATACGATCCACAGTATCAAATATAATATTAATGAAAAATAAAATAAATTAAAATAAGTAAAACCAGATCATATAGCTACAGATCATACGATCTACAATACACTGTTGACCAATTACTTTAAGTACCCGCCCACTTACCTACCCTTCCCAACCCCCTGTACCTTCGCCCCGCCTTTTTGGGGATCCTATGAGCAAGGGAGACTGTGAGCAGGGGATCGTAAAAGATGACCTCATATATATATATATATATATATATATATATATATATATATATATATATATATATATATATATATATATATATATATATATATATATATTAATATATATTAATATATATATATATATATATATATATATATATATATATATATATATATATATATATGAAGCCAATATTTTGTACAACTTTTTGTATTCTTTCCATGCATTTTACCTATGTGTTTTAAATTGTATTTTTTGTATTACGTATTACGTCCTAAATATTTTCTAAGTTTTGCTTTTTACTTTATGATAAGATGGTATGCGATTCAAAGTATATTTTAACAATTCTGAAGCAAAATTTTCAAAAAATGAAACTCTGAATTTAACATGGTAAGCCCTATATGTATACCAGGCTAAAATTAACATATCTTATAACTTTAATAATGACCCTTGCCAGTTATCAACCTGATGACTCTTGACAGTGCCGTATCCTGATTATCTGAAGCTGTCTTAAATATGTGAGAAATATTATCTAAAAAAGTTATTATTTTTATTATTATTAATTGATTATTTCTTAAATTATTATTAATTTCTATTATCACTTATAGTTTTTATTGTCTATGGAGGACAGAGGTGAAAATCAATCTTTTTCAAAATTACAGACGTCAAGCCAAATTACGAAATTTCTTATATTTTTTGTGTAACTTCTACTTTTATTTAACAAAATATAAAAAAAATAAAAAATCTAAACAAATGGTTTCTTTTAATAAAAGTTATTATGTTTTAAATTTCAAGGTATTATACGGTGTATGCTTTCATATTAAAGTCAAATACCACGTTGGATCACTCAATAACATGGTCCGCTAAGGAAAATGACTCATTTTGCCAGTTTAAGAATACTTTGCAATATTTTTAAGAGCATTGATCCTGTAGATAATAGGTTGAATTAGTATCTCAAGTATGTGAGAAAAATAATAATAAGAAAAAATTCACTGATTTCCCAAAGAAAATAGGTAAGAAAACGAAGTTTTGTTCAATATTGAATATTGAATTGCGCATTGAATATGAAGCAAACTAATAAAATAAAGTATATTAGCAATACATTAGCAAATTTAAACTAAACTAATATGAAATGAGATAAAAAAAATATAAAATAAAATAAATAAATGTAAATTTTTCTGTTTAAAAAAGTCAGACTCGGACTGGCCATATGAGCAAGACGTCCACAATACCGGAAGTGACCCCCCCCCCCATGTTTGGAGACCCTAACAAAGGCCCTAAATAGGGGCGTAACCAGGGTGTTATGCTCCGTTTAAAGGTCCCTAGAGGATGGTTCACCCCTTTCGTGGTTGAGGCCCCTTGAGTACCAGTTTAACAAAATTCATTTATTTGGCCCTTTACACATTATACAAAATGCAGCAGTCAAGGTTATTGTTTTATGAAAAATATATTTCCTCGCCTTTTCAAAAATTGTATTTTCGTTTATGTTTTGTTTTTTTAATTAAAGACGATTATTTATTTATATATTTATTTATATTGTAAAACACTTTGATGGTAAATATGAAAAAAAAAAAAAAGTGTAATTTTCTTTTTGAGTTTTTTGTAGCAAATAATAATATATGTTATGAACTAACCATATAATTTTGACCCTCTCTTGCAAAAGTTATATAAAAAAAGTATAAACAACAATAATTAAAAATAAAATGATAAGAAATAATACTATATCTTTATTATTTGATACAAGTTTCTTGCAATAATAATAACACAATTATAATGGTAAAAAAAGAGAGACATTGATAAATATAATTTCTGCTGAGTATTCGTGTTAGGCAACATTACCCAGTAGTAAAGTTGTGTGCCTTTTTTTTTTTTTTTTTTTTTTTTTTTATTTTTAACTTTAAAAAGTTTAAAACTCTGGATAAATTCTCCCAGGGTCGGACTGGCTCCAAAAGGCCCATTCAGGAAGAGACCAGAGAGGGCCCACCGAGAGTGTACGGGAGCACCCCCTCCCCGTCGAAAGGGGGTCCGGGTAGCTTGGCCCCCCGAAAATTTTGAAAATTTTTAGCCACGCCTCCTTTTTTTTTTTTTTCAGAAAAGCACTTAAATTGAGTACTTACATTACTTCTTTGTTTTGCTAAGAAATTATACTTTTTTCAACAAAGAAATGTTCAATAAAAAAAAAAAAAAAAAAAAAAAAGGCCTGCTTATGTTTACTCAAAATACGGAAAAGGAAGTGCCGGAAGAGGAAACCTCGTGACAGTAAAAGTAGGAGGTAGCTCAGGCCTAGCTTGCTGCTGGCACCAACTTTTCTCCCACTTTTACCGTCACGTGGTTTCCTCTTCCGGTCACTTCCTTTTTCGTATTTGGAGTAAACATAAGCAATCATAATAAGCAATCAATGTTAAGATCGACTTGGTGCGGAAATAGTCAAAAGAGGAACTTTATTTTCAAAACAATATTAAATTCTTTCTATAAGTTATATTTATATGTAGCAAAACAAATACTAACTTTAAAATAAAATTGTATAAATTTAACAAAAATAATTTTTGTTCCTAAAAAATGCGTTTTAACAATAATTTTAATTTCAACAAAGTTTTCCAAATTTTCGTTTAAAAATTTTGGCGCTTAAGTTTGCATTTTCATAATTTACATTATACATGTTATCTATATAAAGTGTAGAATAACTTAAAGACGTAGAACACTTTGAACAAAAAACTTATTTGCCTAATATCCTAAAATACCCAAATATCAACATTATTTTGTCCGGAATCATTGATTTCTAATTTATTTTCCATTTACAAAATGTCAGTTGCGGGTTTACTACGTCACAGCTCGCCTGTTTCAGCGCGCTTGGACCAGGCGAGCTGTGACGTAGTAAACCCGCAACTGAAATTTTGTAAATGGAAAATAATTTAGAAATCAATGACACCGGCGAAAATATTGTTGATATTTGGGTATGTTAGGATATTAGGCAAGTTTTTTGTACAAGGTGTTCCACGCCTTTAAAATGTTTTATCATGTTTGCATATGTTTGACATAACTATAACTTTTAAGAAGCACTCCATCTTTATTTTATGTTAATTTTATACTTAGAAACCTTCTAAAACCTACAAGATTTTTACAACCGGATGCACCTCTTTTTCTCTATTAACTTTCCTCAGATAAACACCAAAATTGTATAGATAATCAATGTAATATTGAAGTTAATACGTATTAAATTTTATTTTTATTACTTGATTAGAATAGTACTAGAAAAGGCAGTGCTTAAGGTTGATTTAACCTCTTATCTGTTTAGTTTGTCAGATATCAGTCAATCACCTACTCCTGTAAAGCCATAGAACACTCTGAACAAAAAGTTGGTGTATCCTAACAAAACCTAAAAATCAATGTTGATTTCGCCGGAGTTATTGATTTCTAATTTATTTTCCATTCACAAAATGGCACAAGCAAGCAATTACATCACAGCTCACTTGTTTTACGCGATCGTGGACCAGGCGAACTGTTGACGTCAGTGCCCACTTGTGGCATATTTTTCAATAGAAATTAAATTATAGAAATCAGTAATTACAACCAAATCAACGTTGATTTTCAGGTTTTTTAGGATATTACACAACTTTTTTGTTCAAAGTGTTTACGCCTTTGATAATAAAAATTTGATAATGTTACATAACAATATACTTTTGTCCATCCCTGTAAGACAATAGGCATTTACGTACCAGCCATTGGCGTCACTCACAGAAGCGCCCCACTAGCACCCGTCAGCTCAGCTCCATAGTTTAACCACCAGAGCTGTCTAACATGAGCACTGATCCTTTCCGAGGTATATGAATCCCGGCCCACAGTTTGATGAACACATGCAACATATTTAGGTCACTTCTTGTGAGGTAATGTTTAGACGTTTCCCTAATCAATTACAATGGATATTTTGCGTATTATATGCACACCATGAATCATGCTTCATTAACGTAACAACATTTTTCACCTTTGCAACATGATAATCGACCCTCTCTTGTTTCTCTACATACAGGTTCTAACGCCTCAATCAAATACGAGTTGATCGTACTGTTGGGCAATTTTTTGACGCTCATAACCGGATCCAATGACACGAGCAAACACTCAGGGATGCCATGTCACGGTCGTGATCGCAATGGGAAAACCAACCCGGTGAAACGTGAAGTACACTCACATGTCATGGTTAAAGTCTATGTCTGTGTCTTTATTATTTAACATGGCAGAAGCAAACGTCATCACTCTAAAAAATGGTGCATTACTTTAGTTACGAATATTAACTTATTTCAGATAGTCACTTTTAAGTTATTATGAGTAGCTAAAATAAAAAAAATTAATGCATTTTAGCAAGCTATTAACAATAGCTATATTTTAACTTAAGGCGGGAAATCAGGTACTGCGGGATTTGACTAAAAAATTGTAAAGACAATTTTGTACAGTGATACATTAGGATATGGCATCTTCAAAAATGTAAAAAAATTGGGGGCTACCAAGTTAGATTTTAAATTATAATTTTTTGAAGTGTTAGTCCCATGACAGCCCATGTTATATCAATAATTATTTTCTCTCTTGTCTGATGGTCATGGGTGCTGAAAATTTTATCATAGATAGCTGTTACTATTAATTTTCAAATGGCATCATAAAGTTAAGGTCTTAAATGATTATCTTAAATACGTTAGGATTCGTAACTAAAGTAATGCAACATATTTTTAGAGTGAATACTAAAACCAGACTACACTACACTGAACCAATATGTTCGTTTTGATGATTAAAAACAAAATATAGAATCTTCAAAATCGTTCACAACTTTTAATTTATATAGAATGCATACAAATGTTGCCCCACAAGAGAGACTTCGACCCAAATCAACGTTGATTTTCAAGTTTGATTGGTTAAACAAATTTTTGGTTCATCAAGGTGTTGTACGCATGCAAAGATTTTCCAAAGCACTTTACTTTTATATAATAAATATATAAAGGCATATTTTACTGTATAATATGTTGGTTGCATTCCTTTAAAAATCGATGCGATATGTGCTGAGAAGTAAATAACATGGGTCGATATAAGAAACTGACTTATTTTGCAAGTTTTAAAATATTGTTATGTTTGAGAGCATAGATGCTGTTAACAGGTTGAACTAGGTTTTAAATATGTAAGAAAAATAATAACAAACAAATTAACTAATTTTCAAAGTAAATAGCCAAGAACAACGTTGTCCTTCATGTTGAGCCAGGGCCGGGCTGGGACGTAAAGGTCCGGAGGGCGAGCTTGTGAGAAAGGGCCCGCATTCAACGAGGGGTTTAAAGAGGGTGCTAGCCCTCCTTTATGGGGGGGGGGGGCATATAAAATTATGTGTTGAGCAATGCTATTCATTGCTCCAGTACAGCGTCAAAGCGTATTATGTATGACGTCATGCACACACCCTTTCAATCCTATAATATTATAGATTCAGTAAATATTGTGTTCATTCATTCGTTCGTTCTTTCGTTCGTTCATTCATTCATTCATTCATTCATTCATTCATTCATTCATTCATTCATTCATTCATTCATTCATTCATTCATTCATTCATTCATTCATTCATTCATTCATTCATTCATTCATTCATTCATTCATTCATTCATTCATTCATTCATTCATTCATTCATTCATTCATTCATTCATTCATTCATTCATTCATTCATTCATCAATATAATGGAAGCGCTATTTTTCCTTGATAATATGTTTAGTAACATTTAAAAATGTGATCTTAGTTGATATATAAGCCAAAAGTGGCAAAGTGTCTTTCTTATCAAAGATTATGTTTTCTATCTGTCTAGTGCGATATTAATTATGCAATCTAAGAGTATACAAGTAAGCTAAAACTGTATGTTATGATAAGATAGCAGAAAGTTATTAAACAAATTATTAATTACCAAAACTATAATATACTGTATATTTTTTTATTCCTAATTAAAGTTTGGGTAAGGAACTATGTTTTACGGTTTTTTTTATGCTGTGTGGTAAATACGTATAATAAAAGTGTTATTAAGTAAATATTCTTGTATGTATCTTTATATTGTGTAATTGTAGTAATTGCTTTATACTTTAATTTCTAATTGCTTTTTTTTAAGCAGTATTCTTCACTGATTTATGTAATATTGTGTGTTTAGGATAAAAAATACTAAAAGAATTTTGAATTTGAATAACATTAATTAAAGTTATTATAACATAATACACTCTGGCCAAAACAAGGTCATTCCCGCCAAAAGCTGTATCCGCGGTGCTAAACCAATAAGAGAGCGTATTATAAACCTACTAGCCAATCACAGTTGACTTTACATTGTTAATTACACTGTATCTGCTCGAACTAGTATTAGGAGAAGTGTATGTATGTTATAATAATTATAATAAATACAATATATAAGTTAAATTTGATTCTTTGATTTATTTTTTTAATTATACTTTTATATTGTGATTTAAAACAATGTATACAGTACATGTAACGCAGAAATTAAATTGTGTATGTTGACGTGCATCAACGGATAATAAAAAAGGTGGATGAAACAATGTAAAGGGAATATTGGTTTAAAAAATTATTAAAAAATTTCTATGGCTTAAAATACGTAAAAGAATGTCTATGTATTTCTTATTTATATAAATTTCTCTGAAATCGGTGGAGTAGTTTCCTCAAACATCGCAAAGAACTTGTTTTTCGCCGTAAGCGTAATGTTAAATTAGGGGACCTTTATCTTTCCCTGCATCTCCCCGCGTGCTAAACCAATAAGATCAATTATAGAGGGAGCCGTTCACATGTAATTTTCAACAAAACATTGGCTCCATTTGTTTACATTGTACCAAATTTGTTGAATTGTATACGTAATACGTATGTAACGACGTACCGCGTAGGTAACTTTTATACGTTACATGTGAAGTCAACAATACTAATTGATGTAATATTTTATTTGTTGTTTGTGGTTTAGCAGCATAATGAAGCTCTTGGCCTTGTTAGGAGTGTTGGTGATAGCAGCTGTCCTTACTGCGGTGAGTGGTTATAACACAGTTTGATAATAATTTAAAGGCGTAGAACACCTGGAACAAAAAAGTTTAGTATTACCCTAACAAACCTGAAACTCAACGTTGATTTGTCTGGAGTCATTAGTTTCTAATTTATTTTCCATTCCCAAAATGGCGCTAGCTGTCATTGACGTCACAGCTTGCTTGTTTTACGCGCGCGTGGACCAGGTGAGCTGTGACGTCATTGACCGCTCGTGCCATTTTGTGAATGGAAAATAAATTAGAAATCAATGACTCCGGACAAATCAACGTTGATTTTCAGGTTTGTTAGGATATTACACAACTTTTCTGTTCAAGGGTGTTCTTTAATATTGGTAGTATTAAAGTGTATTAAGTAGTTATATTTTTATTAAAAGGAAATGTTACAAATGTCAGTGAGTACAACTGAATTTATATTATACACACACATGTATATATATCAATGGAGGTTATCAATTTAAGAAATTATTTACAAAATATATGGCTTAATTATAAATAAGTTTCAAACATGTAAATTATATGTCTATATAGTATTTCTCATTTATATCTGGAGTATAGTTTTCTCAAAAATCGCAAAAAAAAAAAAAAAAAAAAAAAGAAGAAGAAGAAGAAGAAGAAGAAGAAGAAGAAGAAGAAGAAGAAGAAGAAGAAGAAGAAGAAGAAGAAGAAGAAGAAGAAGAAGAAGAAGAAGAAGAAGAAGAAGAAGAAGAAGAAGAAGAAGAAGAAGAAGAAGAAGAAGAAGAAGAAGAAGAAGAAGAAGAAGAAGAAGAAGAAGAAGAAGAAGAAGAAGAAGAGAAGAAGAAGAAGAAGAAGAAGAAGAAGAAGAAAGAAAGAAAGAAAGAAAGAAAGAAAGAAAGAAAGAAAGAAGAAAGAAAGAAAGAAAGAAAGAAAGAAAGAAAGAAAGAAAGAAAGAAAGAAAGAAAGAAAGAAAGAAAGAAAAGAAAGAAAGAAAGAAAGAAAGAAAGAAAGAAAGAAAGAAAGAAAGAAAGAAGAAAGAAAGAAAGAAAGAAAGAAAGAAAGAAAGAAAGAAAGAAAGAAAGAAAGAAAGAAAGAAAGAAAGAAGAAAGAAAGAAAGAAAAGAAAGAAAGAAAGAAAGAAAGAAAGAAAGAAAGAAAGAAAGAAAGAAAGAAAGAAAGAAAGAAAGAAAGAAAGAAAGAAAGAAAGAAAGAAAGAAAGAAAGAAAGAAAGAAAGAAAGAAAGAAAGAAAGAAAGAAAGAAAGAAAGAAGAAGAAAGAAAGAAAGAAAGAAAGAAAGAAAGAAAGAAAGAAAGAAAGAAAGAAAGAAAGAAAGAAAAGAAAGAAAGAAAGAAAGGAAAGAAAGAAAGAAAGAAAGAAAGAAAGAAAGAAAGAAAGAAGAAAGAAGAAAGAAAGAAAGAAAGAAAGAAAGAAAGAAAGAAAAGAAAGAAAGAGAAAAGAAAGAAAGAAAGAAAGAAAGAAAGAAGAAAGAAAGAAAGAAAGAAAGAAAGAAGAAGAAAGAAAGAAAGAAAGAAGAAAGAAAGAAAGAAAGAAAGAAAGAGAAAGAAAGAAAGAAAGAAAGAAAGAAAGAAAGAAAAGAAAGAAAGAAAGAAAGAAGAAAGAAAGAAAGAAAGAAAGAAAGAAAGAAAGAAAGAAAAGAAAAAAAAAATCTCTCAAGCATAATATTAAATAAGGAAACCCGAAGGTTTACCCGCGACCTAAACCAATAAGCTTTATTGTATTTTATTAAATTGATAAATAATATAAATTATTTCAGATTGAAGCAGGTAGCGCACTGCTGACTTCAAAATCAAATCGACCTAAGCATAAAGGTTAGTATAAGTGATGTAGTACATTAACGTATTAACGATTGCTCTATATTTGATGAGTGATGACTAGAGAGCGCAGAAATAGTTGTTTTTTTTTTTTCAAAAATAGTTAACTATATAGGTTTTTGTTTTGGGGGAGGGGGCAAAACCCAAAAGAAAACAGAATAGCCGATTGTGTGCCTTCTTAAGTTTTTATTTACAGATAAAACAAAACAATGAATGATGCAGACTGAATTTAAAACTAAATGATTTTAGGGATTAAAGAAGGTATATATCTTTTATTGTAATAATTTAGTGCAAAAAGTTATTCAATATATATATTTTTTTTCTGAAAGCAAGATTTATGTTGAATTATGGCCTTCTCTTCACTATGTTGGTAAAACCAGCTCTGGTTTTCTTTATCTCTTTTTGTTATATATAGACCTAAAGGCGTTAAAGAATTCGTTGAACGAATTAAAAAAAAAAAAAAGCAACAACTACTTTCTTTTATATACTTAAACATTAACGTTGATTTGGCCGAAGTCATTGATTTCAAAGATTTCTAATATATTTTCCATTTAAAAAATGGTAGATGCGGAGAATGACGTCATAGCTTTCAAGGTCCACTCGCACGTAAAAGAAGATACGTCACGGTCCACATCAGCTATTTTATAAATGGAAAATAAATTAGAAATCAATGACTGGCCAAATCAACGTTGATTTTCAGGTATGCGGTAGGATATATTATACAAGTTTATTGTGTTCTATTAAATATTTGCATCTCCAAGGACCTCAAAACTCCTATGTTGAAATCAATGGAGAGCCATTTTATATCTCCTTTGATAGCGTAAGTATATAGTTTGTTTGATTTTATATTATATTCAGTATTTATATACTATTTATTTATTTATACTGTATTTCTAAATTTAAACACAGTTTATAAATTTTTACTTTAATTTTAAATATATACAAAATTAACAGTTACTAGTTATTTGCTGTATTTAAACCTCACAAAAGTAACTTTTTTTTTTTTTTTTTTAAGAAATGCGAGAAAATAATCCACCTTTTAAAATCTGAAACCAAGAAGTTAAAAAGTGAAAACTACAGATAAAATTAAATCATTTATATTCAATTCTTTTTATTTTGTCTTTAAAAATCCGTTACAATCAAAGAAAATTAATTTGAACATAAAAATTATTGTTTTTCTATTGAATAGAGAATAAGTACTTAATATTTCTCGACTTTACATAATTTAATATTCTTAACTCTTTGCAATAGCACACATGGAGCGCCGCCAGGGACCAGTGTCGTCTTCGAGGAATTCAACTTGTCACTATGGAAACAAAAGAAAGATCGGATATGATACTGAACTTTTTTAGTGAAAACCTATGTATAAGATGTCAAGAAATTTTTTAATAGGCTTGCTCGTGTCTTTTCTTTCTTTCTTTGATTCTTTGTTTCTTTGTTTCTTTCCTTCCTTCCTTCCTTCTTTCTTTCTTTCTTTCTTTCTTTCTTTCTTTCTTTCTTTCTTTCTTTCTTTCTTTCCTTTCTTTCTTTCTTTCTTTCTTTTCTTTCTTTCTTTCTTTCTTTCTTTCTTTCTTTTCTTTCTTTCTTTCTTTCTTTCTTTCTTTCTTTCTTTCTTTCTTTCTTTCTTTCTTTCTTTCTTTCTTTTCTTTCTTTCTTTCTTTCTTTCTTTCTTTCTTTCTTTCTTTCTTTCTTTCTTTCTTTCTTTCTTTCTTTCTTTCTTTCTTTCTTTCTTTCTTTCTTTCTTTCTTTCTTTCTTTCTTTCTTTCTTTCTTTCTTTCTTTCTTTCTTTCTTTCTTTCTTTCTTTCTTTCTTTCTTTCTTTCTTTCTTTCTTTCTTTCTTTCTTTCTTTCTTTCTTTCTTTCTTTCTTTCTTTCTTTCTTTCTTTCTTTCTTTCTTTCTTTCTTTCTTTCTTTCTTTCTTTCTTTCTTTCTTTCTTTCTTTCTTTCTTTCTTTCTTTCTTTCTTTCTTTCTTTCTTTCTTTCTTTCTTTCTTTCTTTCTTTCTTTCTTTCTTTCTTTCTTTCTTTCTTTCTTTCTTTCTTTCTTTTCTTTCTTTCTTTCTTTCTTTCTTTCTTTCTTTCTTTCTCTTTCTTTCTTTCTTTCTTTCTTTCTTTCTTTCTTTCTTTCTTTCTTTCTTTCTTTCTTTCTTTCTTTCTTTCTTTCTTTCTTTCTTTCTTTCTTCCTCTCTCTCTCTCTCTCTCTCTCTTTCTTCCTCTCTCTCTCTCTCTCTCTCTCTCTCTCTCTTATATATATAGTTCATTATTTATAAACTTTTCTGACTTTTTTATTCATAAGCTTATTTTACTAGACTATGACTGGTGGACTTGGACATCAGGACAGAAGCTGTCTACACAGACACAGTTTACATGGACCACGACTGGTGAAGTCTTCAACTATACTGACTGGAACGTCTATGAACCGTCACTTCCCATGGACGCAACATCTTGCATGGACTTTAGGGGATTAACACATGGCTGGGATGATGAACTCTGTGAAGAATTTGAAACGCATTACATGTGTGAAGAAATAGCACCTTAATGATAAATTATACGTTGCCTAAGAAAATATAAGAACTTGTTTCATTGAAAACTCTGTGTCGTTTAATTACTACAATTAGACTATATAGCACGCAGCATTCTCCTCTCAAGAAAATTCCGATACTCAAACTCAGTTAATAAGTGAGTCTACTAGTTTCAAAAAAATATTCTTCCGTTTTCAATAAAGATTAGTTTCTTTTAACTATCAGGTATGATATCACCTTTGTTGAATATGGAAGATGTGGTTTTTGGAACTATAGTTTACTCAAAAGTCAAATATTATAGTTTTGAGTATTGCATATTTACTTTTGAAACTCAAAAATATACTCATAGTCGTTATAACAAAAATTTATAGCTTTTCTTACTACTCATAAAAAAATTTGATATATTTTATTTTATTTCTTTCTCCTACAATCAGTATACAAATCATCTGCCGAGGTTCACATCTACATAATATTTTTAATACTCAAATTAAAAACATTACCCGACGTACTTGCTGCGGAGCACAATTTTTTTCTGAACACACAGCATTTTGATTAAACATAATCGGTTACTGTTTTTAAGTCACCATAGCATGACGTCAGACGAATACTATAAACCGTCAAAATGAAAATAAATAGAAAATCAACGTGTTAATTCATGTATAATTTATGGAAAATAAGGTATATTAATTATTGCTATTGTTGTTAATATTTTTAAATAATAATTATGAAAAATGCATATTGCGTCATGAATTTCAGATACTGTAATCTCTTGATGTTTTGAAAGATTTAACTTTGATCTACTTATCTTGTCATCTGCTTTTACACAATAACCAAAACAACATTGATTTAAAAATATAGCACGTCAAATTCAAAAGCAGACATTCAACATTCGCTATATAGACCCCTTGCACATCCTTGCGCTTTGTCGCCATGTTTGTGTTGCCTAATGCATTGTCCAGTATAGAGGAAACATTATTTCTCCTAATTTTTCACATAAAAAGAGTTTATTTCAACTGAACGAATTGTTCTCAAATTCTTCGAGCTTATTAAGAGCTATAAATAAAGCTTTGATTGAGGTTTGAAGTTTTTTTTGCTATTTAAAAAATAAAAAAGACTTTTTTCGATGCTGGCCTATGTATTCCAAACCAACAAAATAGCAGCTCTTAAATATGAGTTCAACCGTCTATACAGTCGAGGAAATAAGTTAGTGGACTCGAACTTTGAAAAATCATTTCTCATGAACAAAACGTTGTATTAAAATAATAAAAACATATTCTGAATTGTTGGTATGTTAGCTATAAATTGATTGCTTTAATTTTTCCTTGCACCTTATAGTTCATTAGCAACGGCGTGATATATGACGTAACCTTGCAAAAATATGCATAAAAAGAAGTTTATCTTGCTCAAAAGTTGTCTTAAAAATCTAAAATTTTGTACAACTGCGACTGACATTAGTTTACATACACTTACAAAGTTTCAGCAAATTTGATTAATTATTAATAATTTTATGCAACAGTTAAGATGCACTACTTCGGCGTAAGCTTACAAAGCGAACAGTAAGTTTTTAACAATGTGGCTTACATACACGTATGCATTGATATGTGTACTTTTTGATAACAAACTCAAAATTTGACACTAAAATTACTTCAAATTTATAATTACACAGAATCAGATCAACCCAAATTTCATCAAAAAATGGTATTTGCTGCGTTGCAACGGCTTACCTGACTCACCCTTGAAAACAATAGCCAATCATAACAAGAAGAAAAAAGAGGTAGCTCTTCTCCGCTTTTGTCATACACTGCCTGGGCGGAGTGAAGCCACTGAGCATCCTCTCGTTTCTATTCACCGTTCTTTTTACAGGTAAATCAGGTAGCGTTGCAACTCCGCAAAAAGCAATTCTGGGTTGCTCTGATTTTGTCTGATTATAAATTTTTAATAATTTATTTGTCAAATTTTGAGTTTGTTATCAAAAAGTACACATATCAATGCATACGTGTATGTAAGCCACATTATTAAAAACTTACTGTTCGCTTTGTAAGCTTACGCCGAAGTAGTGCATCTTAATTGTTGCATAAAATTATTAATAATAATCAAATTTGCTGAAACTTTGTAAGTGTATGTAAACTAATGTCAGTCGCAGTTGTACAAAATTTTAGATTTTTAAGACAACTTTTGAGCAAGATAAACATCTTTTTATGCATATTTTTGCAAGGTTACGTCATATATCACGCCGTTGCTAATAAACTATAAGGTGCAAGGAAAAATTAAAGCAATCAATTTATAGCTAACATACCAACAATTCAGAATATGTTTTTATTATTTTAATACAACGTTTTGTTCATGAGAAATGATTTTTCAAAGTTCGAGTCCACTAACTTATTTCCTCGACTGTAGAGCCAATGTCCAATGTCTGCTTTTACATCTGACGCGTTCAATCAGTGATAAGAAGAAAGCTTACAAATTCGTGACAAATATGAATGGTTATCAAAACTTAAAGATATAGAAAGAGATTGTTTTCTATAGTCTGACGAATAATATTATATGATTTATTAAGCTATATTTTTATTTTGACAATATACTGACAGTAATTTTTATGAACATATCGTCAAATATAAACTTTAACCTTATTTTAACTAAAAACTGTAAAAATAAGAAACAATAATAATTAAAAATTTAAAAAAGGACACGAAAACTAATTTCGTGGCCTTGCAACCAAATTAAGACAATGTACGAAGTCACTATTGCAATTGCATATGCACATATTTTATTTTACATACATAACAATATATCTACCTGTGGTTATTATTTTTTTTTTATAATAAATGAGTTATTTTCATATTCTAAAACTTTCTATAGGATTCAATGTGATTGATTTTAAGAAACATCTAAACCAGGGGTTCGGACCCGTCACAAAAATTATCGGGTCCGCGGACCCGGGTCCGGGACATGAAAAAAAATTGTCGGGTCCGCGGAGCCGGGTCCGGACCCTTAAATTTTTTTTTACGGGTCCGCGGAGCTGGGTCCGGACCCGATCAAAATCTTCATATGGGTACGGGTCCGGGTCCGAGATTATTATATAAATTTGTAAAATTAACTTTAAAATTAATTTGAGACTGTGAATCTAAAAAAGAATGCACAATTTTTTTTAGATAGAATAACAAATAAATATTTTTTTCAGTAAATATGCTTTATTGCTTTATTGCTTTTTTTTTTTTTTTTTTTTTTTTTTTTTTTTTTTTTTTTTTTTTTTTTTTAATACTTAACAAAGTCTTATTCATTTCTGCTTAAAATAGCTTGTCAGTCATATTCTATGCACAAAAATCTATAAGAGCTAATATCACAAGCTATTAGTCAGAATAGTATTTAAAACAACAGCACTAAAAATATATTAATAGTCAAAATCTCAATAAATAAGCCAGAAATTAATGTATTATACACATATTATTATACATAATATACAGTATATAATATATATAATAATATATATAATATAATATATACTGTATATACATTATGCACATGGAAAAAATTATCTAAAGAGTTACTATTTAGACTTTTTTCATAATAAATTCTTTAGATATAAACTAAACTTTTTAGAATCTAAAGAGTTAACTATTTACCGCTAAAGAATTTACGTTTGTACTAACGAGTTACTCTTTAAACTTTTTGCAAGAGAGTTATTGTTTTTTAGTACTAAAGAGTTATTGATATGTATCTAAATAATTTCTTAAATTTATGTTTTCCGTGCACGTGTCCAAGTCGTGTAGTATATATGGATGGACCCAATAACTATTATTTATTACTGTCAACTTAAAATATAAAATCTAATCAAAGATAATTTTTACTATTTCTTTCTCTCCATTTTTATCAATTCTGCAATCTAAGGGTACAAGTGAGGTACTGTATTATGGTACAATGAAATGATAAGATAGTAGAAAGTTATAAAACAAAAAGGATTATTAAATTTTTTGTTATTTACTTTCTAACTGAAGTTTAGGTAAGTTATTATATTTTACAGCTCTGTCTATCTGTTCTCTTCCTATGTTTTCATTACATTGTCTGTCTGTCTGTCTGTCTGTCTGTCTGTCTGTCTGTCTGTCTGTCTGTCTGTCTGTCTGTCTGTCTGTCTGTCTGTCTGTCTGTCTGTCTGTCTGTCTGTCTGTCTGTCTGTCTGTCTGTCTGTCTGTCTGTCTGTCTGTCTGTCTGTCTGTCTGTCTGTCTGTCTGTCTGTCTGTCTGTCTGTCTGTCTGTCTGTCTGTCTGTCTGTCTGTCTGTCTGGTCTCTCTCTCTCTCTCTCTCTCTCTCTCTCTCTCTCTCTCTCTCTCTCTCTCTCTCTCTGTCTGCTTTGTGCTGAATACGCAGCAAAAATATAATTTTAATAATTTCCTATTATCAAATTTGTTTATTTATTTTATAATAAACACGCAGGGTGTGTTCACAACGTAAGAACATAACACACACACAACTTAAAATTACAAGCAATAAATATAATTTTTTATAAAAATACATTTAAACAGCATAGTTTAAATAATTTATAACTCACTTCTGAGCATATTTTCTTGATAAACTAGCTAAGACAACGATTAGAACATTTTAATTTATTGTATACTTATTGTATGATATTTGAAATTTAAGAAATATAATAAATATTGCATTTAACATAATAATTTGAATAACTTTTAAGTATAGCATTGCTATATAACGCTACCTTTTTGCTCAAAAAATAAGAAAAAGTACACATTCAAAATTTCTAAATAAAATAAAAATAAATAAATAAATTAAATGAGGCCATTATTGGTATATAGTATAGTCTTTGAAGCAAGATCTAAAATATTGAATACGTCAATAAAACATTATACTATGATTTATAGGTATCGTATAATATATATCTTTATCGCTATAGTATCCAATGTCCCTTACATGTATTCCGACTCCTGTATAAAATTTGTCGACAATTTTGGACAAGAAAACGTTATCAGCGCATGCGCAAAACTTTTAGCAGCGCGCCACCGGGGGCAAAAACAACTACTAGGATTTATCGTATTATATCCGCGAAGTTTTAAACGGTTTTAAATAAATTAAGGAAATAAGAAGGGCACTTTGGAGTACTTGTATATACAAAACAAAATACGACATACTCAGGCTTTTCCCCTTGAAAATTAATTTATTTATTATTTTAACTTATTTCCTTTCAAATTTGCACAACTTTTCATATAATTACTTTCCAAGGCTTAAGATTCACACACAAACATTACGCATATGTGAGTGTGACGTCACTAAAAGATACATTGCTAACCTGAAATACGTAGCTTTGCGTTACTTTGGCTTTGCTGCCATCCGTGCTGCTAGCATCGATTCTTAAAAACTCTTGTCTAAAAATTGTGGCTAGAGTCGGAAGACATGTAAGGAACATTGTATAGTATCGTTATCTTGGTATATATTTAAAAAAAAAAAAAAAAAAAAAAAAAGAAGAAGATATGAATATACTGAATATAGTTTGAGGCTAAATATCTTTATACAGCTTTTACAGTGTACCTGACTTTCTGACAGTTAATAATGTAAACTATAATTAGGACATGGTTTGTTATACATTTAATATTATTTGTTGTATGTATGTTGTGTTTTTGACGACTTATTCTACTCTGTAAAGACACGGAACGTAATAAAATCTTATATCTTATAGTATCGTTAAAGAGATTTTGGGTATCGAACCCAAGACTGGTAATTTGACTAATATTTGTTTGTTTGTATGTGGTTTCAGCAACATGAAGCTTCTTGTCTTGTTAGGGATGTTGATGATGGCAGCTGTCGTCACGGCGGTGAGTTATATAGGGAGCGGGAAAATAGTCTTTTTTCATCAAAATATTAAAAATAGTCTCCAATAATAAAATAGTATTGGAAATTTATAAAACTCAATAGTGATTTATTAGTAAATTTTATTGTTATAATATAACTTGCCTAAAAGTAAAAAAAATAAATAAATATATATAAATAAAAAACTTACAGACATTACTAAAAATGATTATTAAAATTTAACATATTTTTTGATAGGAATAGCGGAATTCATTGAAAATATTAGTCTGAAAAAGTCTGAAAAGTGCAAAATAGTCTCGTACAAAATAGTTTTGTACTACTTAATGCTTTAAATCGTATGATTCGTAGACATTTTTAGTAAAAAATGTAAAACTCAATAAGTTTCAATATTTCAATCGGACAATTATAATCTAAAGACTATTTTTCTATTTTTCAGCTATATAGATATAAAAATATGTAATATAATATTATAAATAACTTACACACAAAATTTAACACTCACAGTAGAAACATTATAATAAGTCTGTCTTTATAAAAGTCTCTTACAAATGACGTCATACTGATTGCACTGCAAATCCATACTGGATAAACCAATCAAAATGTTGAGCATTACTTTTGCTTTTTCTTTCTTTTTTTTTTTTTTTTTTTTTGCTATTTTCTTTAGGATAGCATTTAATTTTTGTTTATTATTATTTTTCTCGCATTTGAGATACAAATTCAACCTATTAAGGGGCCGTGTATGTTGGTAATCCCCATAAACAAAGCACGGGAAATCGTATTTACGCCTTCAAATTGTCAATTTTGTATCTAGAAACTTGAAATTAGAGCATTAAATTGTAAATAAAATTCCGCTTTGAGCGGCGTTAACAATTTTTTTTAAAGATATGCAGGAAAAAAGATATTAATTTTTCAAATAAGCAAATGAAAATTAATAGCTGTAGTAAGAATTTTCATAAGTTGGTACTTTGATTTATTTTTAGGTATATCAGGTATAGGTATAGTAAAGTTGCAGTAAAAAGTAAGTGAAAAAAGAGAGATAAAAGGGATCAATGCTACCTGACAACACGACCCAATTATCTACGCGTCAATGATTTTGATAACTCGAGAAGTAATTTTCACAGTAAATCAAATTTATTTTAGATGTTAGTTTTATTAAAAATCATGCATATTTCTTTTTTGACCGAAGTTCCAGCGATATTTTGAACTACCGAGATTTAAAAATAATGAGTAGTATGTAATATTTTTTATTTGAATACATTACTTTAATATGAAGCTATAACTTCGATCAAAAAAAAATTTGCATGATTTTTAATAAAACTAACATTTAAAATAAATTTGATTCACTGTGACTGTTACTTCGCAAGTTATCAAAATCATTGACCGTAAGATAATTGGGTCCCGTGTTGTCAGGTAGCAGGTAATCTCTTCTATTGAAAAACTGCTCTTTGTTCACTTACTTTTTACTGCACTTTTTGACTTACAAAGGTGCAGCAGTGCTATTGTATTATATACAGTACGCAGACTTATTGACGTCAGTAAATGTTACCACTAAAATAAATATACAACTTCACTAAAAAATTATCAAACTTTGAAATTAATTATAAAAAAATCTATTGATAATATAAAATTTTTATCAACAGGCCTCAAAGCAAAATTTTATGCTGATTACAGCATAATAAATTTCAGTCATAATTACATCATATTCAGAGAGAGAGAACGTAAATACTAAACGTCTCTTTTGCATGCTAATCTTACGGAGACTGTTGCAACATACACGGTCCCTTAACAGCATCATTGCTGTTAAAAAAATTACTTTGTATTTTTAAACTGGCAACTGAGTTATTTGCCTATACCAGCTCATTTTATAGAGTGATAATATAATTATACATGGCGTTGACTTTAACATGAATGCATAGATACTCATTTTG